>CM076580.1:1068405680-1069065680 GCA_034641835.2 Pinus albicaulis
AAATAAATCTAAGCATGGATCCAACTCTTTCGATCAGGGAAGTGCTCATAGAGATAGTGAGAACATTGTGAATAAATAGGTGAAATCTCAGCACTTTGATCTCTAGTGAAATCAATCAGACTCAACTAGCTCTCAGTAGATAGGGATCTAGCACAATCTTAGAACGAAAACGAAATGTATTTTGTTACTTCAGCAGTATATAAAATTATATAATCTAAATGAAGTAGACAGTATAAGAATTAGGAATATTATAAGTAGAGGTGATATTCATGTAACACGAATACAATATGCCCTGCAGATAGCTCTGTTTTTTGGTCTAATAAGGGGTGAATTTGTAATGAGGAGTTCATCTTCCTCCCTTTTTGATATATAATATCATAGCCGAACTTTAAAAAAAAATATGTTTATCCCTTATGGGGGTGCTTTACGAGATTGATGGGATTGGGGGACAAGCCCTCCACCCCATAACAGTAAATACATTAAATACTGGGGGTGGCATGGGCGACCTCATGTAGTTTTAATACATGCGACTATTGATGTTGCTCGATCATTCATTTATGAGGCAAAGGTTCCTTGAAACAAAAGCACCTATATGTAGTTGAGAAAATGGAAAAATACGAGCCCTCTGCAGCAGGAGGCCTCAAAAAGGGAAACCTGATATGTTGAGGAGAATAACAACAATAGCTTACAACTATCTTTGAGCTCTCTCACCGAGTTTCTAGGGATGATTTTGGTGGGAGTTTTTATTTCCTTAGCTCTATATACAAGCAGTTGGATGGGAGTCACTATGATACTCAGAAGCACTCTGGGTTATCGTAAGGTGGCATCTCGAGGTAATGGTATATCTGACGTAGGCTTTAGTTTCTCGAACGCATTTTTCTTCTCCTCTACGGTAAACTATTCAACCCTTCTTCAGCCTATTGCTCATCGTTAAGAATTTTCTATTAGCTCTGGGTAATTCACAACCTTTTACAACTATCTATATTTTTATTTATGTTTTGTGTGTTTAATTCTATGTGTGCACTTGAGGGATTATTTCTTCGTCCTGGTTGTATCTCTTTCATTCCAATGCCACTTGCGGATTTGCACTCCCATCTTACGAAGAGCACTTCTCTCTACAAAATTTTAGTTTTTTACTTGGTGTTACCCCTCTATTTATGCTCAATTTCCCTTAGCCTTAGGAATCACCTTGAACTTCCTGATTTTCCATCCCATCACCCTGTATTCGGAAAAGACTATCTAGTCTAGTTAATTTCAAGCCACAGTCAAGTTGTATCGTGGTATTGTTAGTTGGTATTGTCTATCTCTATTCGACATGCAGAGACAAAGAATGAAAAGTAGACGGAGTGGGGGTGGTCATGGCCTACAGGGCCACATACAAGTGTATAAATAGGCTTAAGAGGCGACAACCAACTATCACTTATCTATTCCCCTGGAAACAAGGAATGAAAATTTTCATTTGGAATCCAGTGTTTTTTTTTGTGTGCTTGGAAATACTACATATTCATCATGTCCAATATATCACCCTGATCGGGGTAGGGAATTGAATCGGTGAATGAACATCAAGGTGTGCCTTAACAGAGAACCCAATCACCATCTATCCATGTTGAAATGACACCCCAAAGCGGGGCTTCTAATTTAATTTTCCCTTAATTAAATTGGAAGAGAAATTATAATTTCATCTCATAACAACTTGTATTTGTTAACTAAGTCAGAACCACTAAGTTAGCTTAGTAAATTCAAGTTTAGGGTCAGAGAGGATGCATATAGAGTGATTCCATGATTTAAGGGGGTCCAGTTGTAGTTATGCATGAGTTGTAACTAGTTAACTCAATTAATTGAGTTAAAATCAATTTAACTAGTTCGTGACTAAGTGATGAGATAGTGAGAGGTCCAATGAATTAAATCATATTTAATTCAAAATGAGTGATCGATAAGTTAATTGATAATTCACTATAAATATTTGTTGCATGTCAATTCTGAGGAAGACGTAGTTGAGACAGAGGTTAAAGGGGAGATAACCACAAGTTGTATAATTTGAAAATTGTACAGGTCAGTTACAGAGTCATTTGGAGACCTTGGATGGATTGCGCAGTCAAGGAAAGGGATTTTCCTATTTAATAGGGCATTAATTCCTCAAGGAATGCATGAGAAAGTAGGCTAAGCAGAGGTAGAGAATTGGCTAAGTATTTTTCCAATTTTTCCTAGATTAGCGTGAGAAAATTGGCAGAGTAAAAAAGTTCTCTTGTGAGAGAAAGCATTGTATTGTTTCATGATCCTTAACTTTATAAAATATACATATAGCGGGGCTTTAGGCAGCATGATTTCCCTAGATACATCTTGTGTTGTGTGGTTGATTGTTTCTTTCTCTTACTTGTTTATGTGATTGTGCGATCGTGTTTTATTTCCGTAAATTGTAGAAGGGATTCAATATCTTGTTTTAGTACATCATAATATTAGATTGAATCCATGTGGTTAAAATTTTCTACATGGTATCAAAGCGCTAGGAATCATAATAATAAGAGAATAATAGAGTTTTTTTTTATCAGGTTCGAATTTTCATGTTGTTTCTTTGATGTCCAACATCATATCAAGATGTCTTTCAATGGCTTGAGACTCGAATATGCACTCGAAAAACAAGGGAAATTCCAATTATATTACATGTAAGGATAGGATGGAGGCAGTTCTTGAGGGTAATGGATTGAAGTCTTACATAGATGTTGATGGCCCACATCCCGCAACAGTGGATGCTCAACTTCTTGATGCATGGAAGGAGAATGTTGTGAAAATCAAGAAGGATCTTGTTAGAGGGAGTTTGAGACAATATTGTCTCGAGCCTGCATGGGAAGGCGACTACATATGCAATATGGAATGCCTTGACATATCTGTATCAAAATAGCAGTGACCATAGGAAGCTAGTGCTAAAATACAAGATAGGGAAAATAAATATGGAGAAGGTCGACACGATCCAAAAATACATGACCAAGTTCTCTCAATGTCGATATGATCTTGGAAGTGTTGGGGTTATTGTTTCCATGGATAATTTGGTGAGCCTATCTCTTCTAGGTAATCACAAGAGCTGGCATAGCTACTAGGACTTTGTTAATGGGATTGAGAAGCTTCCAGATTAGGAGTGACTTTGGTCCGATTGGGCACAATAAGAAATCAAGTAGAGCAGCAGAGATGGATCCTCGTCAAATACTGATGATGAAGAAAATTGTGCCTTGGATGGCAAGGCGAAGAAAGGAAAAGGGAAGGCATCCCATTCCAAATTCGAGACTAGAAAGGTAGGCAAGAAGTGAGAATTGTAAAATGTGAAATGTTTCAATTGTCATGAGCATGGACACTATGCCACAAATTGTACACAAAATAACAAAAACAAGAAGGCCTCAGGAGGAGAAGTGGGTGAAGCTTTGGATTCACAATTCGATTTGGAATTCACCCTCACTCACATGCATGGTTTCATCGGTGTTGGGATGTGTGTGGTACTTGGATAGTGGTGCCTCATTCCACATGACCTGAAACAAATAATTCTTCAGCAGCTTGGAGGAGAAGGATCTCCAAATGCACATCGAGATGGGTGATGCCAAGAGGTATAACACTATGAGGATTGGTACAGTTAATTTTTGGAGAGAGTAAGGTAAACCCCTCATACTAAAATATGTCATGCATGTACCCAGTTTAAAGAATAATTTGGTTTATGTTTCTATGTTGGAAGATCATGGATATGATGTGATTTTCAGTGAAGGAAAGGCATTACTTTCTCACAAAGCCACGGGACAGGTGAAAAATATTGGGTGAAGAACCTCTGCAAACTTGATATAGATGGCTGCGAAGCATTGAGTAGTAAAGCAGAGAAGGTGATGAGCCAAGACATCATTGAGTTATGGCACAGGAGGTTGGGTCATCTACACCACATCGACTTGAACATCATGTAGCAAATTTCTACAGGGCTTCCAAAGGGTACACTTGCGCAAAGAGACACATGCAAAGGGTGTACTATGGGGAAGTATACAAAGGCCACCTTTAATGATAAGGAAAGCCGAGCAACATAAATCCTTGATAGATTTCACTCAGACGTGTGTGGACTATTCTCAATAGCTTCCACAACAAAGGACAAGTATTATGTGATTTTTGTTGATGATTTTTCAAGATAGTGTTGGATTTTATTCATGCAGAAGAAAGATCAGACATTCTCCAAGTTTTGTGAGTTCAAGGCACTTGTCGAGAAGGATACAAGGAAGAAGGTCAAGCCTCTAAGGAGCGACAATGGTGGGAAATACATCTCTAAAAAATTCAAAAAAATTTGTGCCTCAGAAGGAATTCGAAGAGAATTGATTGCACCTCATAACCCACAATAGAATGGGGTTGCAGAGAGAAAGAATAGAATTATTATGGGAGAAAAAAGAGCTATGTTTCATGATCAGGGTCTACCATTAAATTTGTGGGCAGAGGCATGCAATACAACAATATTTGTGCAGAACATAAGTCCTCATCAGATACTTGGGATAATTACACCAGAGGATGCTTTTTTAGGTAAGAAACCAGATGTTTCATATTTTAAAATTTTTGGCTCATCTGTCTATTGCCATGTGACTAAATATGTCAGGATGAAGCTTCATCCAACAGTAGAGTTGGGGATATTTGTGGGGTACATTGATACACCTCATAACTATTGGGTGTACTTGCTAGCACATTGGATGACAATGGTCAGAAGAGGTGTGAATTTTGATGAAGACAAAGCCATGTGATTGTCCCTTGAGAGGGAGCTTGAGTTGCATTCAGTTGAGGAGCTCTTAGCTCCAAAGGATGAACCTCAGGATGTGGAGTAGCCACAAGCAGAGGAACAGAGAGTGGTAGAAACCACTCATGTAGAGCTATCTACCAGAGATGGAAGGAAGTGCACCAGAGAGGCTGGAAAATTATTTCTAGATGCGAGAGAGAATGTGAGAGCACCCACATCACAGAGTAGGTAGAGAAGGTCCCAGAGTGGTACACTGGATACATGGTTCTTATGAGCAAAGGTATTGTTATAGAACCATCCTCTTTTGAGGAAGAAATGCAACAGTTGGTATGGGTTGATACCATGGTTGAGGAGTATGACTCCATTATCAGGAACAGTGCATGGGAAGTTGTCCCCAAGACCAGTGGGGAAGTCAATGGTAGGATCCATATGGGTCTACAAGGTGAATTAGGCATCATATGGGAGTGTGTAGAAACACAAGGCTAGATTTGTTGCCATGGGGTTCTCTTAGGTGGAGGGGATTGATTATGTTGATACTTTGCACTAGTAGCAAGCTACTCATCCATTAGATCCATCCTTGCACTCTCTGCGAAGATGGGATGGTAGATACATCAAATGGATGTAAATACAACCTTTCTTAATGTAGTTATTGAGGAATAAGTGTACATTGAGCAACCATAAGGTTCTGAGACCTTAGACAAGGATTCGCATGTGTGCAGACTCAAAAGAGCACTATATGGGCTAAAGCAAGCACCTCATGCTTGGTACACTAGGATTGACAACTATTTCACCAGGTTGGGATTCACCAAGAGTGAAGTGGATGCGAACCTATATCGTATTTTTGAAAATTTCTGAATATTAATTTATGTAGAAACCCGACTGTTAAATCTTGTTATACTTCTCCTACTTAATTAAGTTATTAATATGAAAATTCAACATTAACATCGAATTAAACACATTAAAAGTACTCATTGATACAGATCTAAAACTGAATACATGCACACAGAAAAAGTGACGCACAATATTTTCTAGACAACTATCCCCAGAAAAACCCAATGCGGGAAAACCGGCCTTCTGGCTACTGGAGAGCTTATATTATTATGTAGAATCTAAGTACAACAAATCTGGGCACCTTACTGGTTCACTTGTAAGAGAAATATAAGATCTACAACAATACTTTTTGTTCCAGAGACTGAGAACTGGACTGGTTCACACCCTCAAACGAGATTTACAGAACTCATCCCCTTTCTGCCTCTAGAAACCCCAATGCTTCTCTGAAGCTACCTACGTCAACCCTGATGATGCCCCTGCGCTACTTAGGAGAGGACTGCATCACCCCAGACTGGGTGACGCAGTCCTTACACTACCCTAGCTGGCCTTGCGTAAGCTTGCATTGCCTTTTGCTGCCTCTTCACTGCCCTTTTTGGGCCTATGTAGCGGATGAAACCCTTTGCGCTGTACAACTACTGTGTAGCCTCTACTTCTCTGCGATGCTCTTGGTTGCTACTTCTCTGCGCTGATCTTGGTTTCTACTTCTCTGCCTCTTGCTAACTCTTGGCTCTGGGATCATATCATCCCCTTATCCAATACTACCCCTTTCTGTAGCTGAAACACTTCTGGAAATTCTTAGAAAACCTGCCCTAGAATTCTAGCTTAGTCTCAGTCCTATGCCTCCGTGTGTTCTCTAACTGACCCCAAGCCTTTCCTTTATACCTTTCTCGTTGGGAAACCAATGGCCATGATATAATCTTGAATCGATGGCTAATATTAAAAGAAATCTTGATCCGTCAAACTTAAGTCATTTCCATCACATGTTTAAATTAATTACCTTTAATATTTTAATTTTCCTAAGTTAGACTTGGGGTCCTTAATTAAAAATATTAATTAATTAATTATCTCCCAAAATATATGGAATTTATCAAATCCCTTTCTACTTTAGTCCCTCCACAAATTTTGGGAGCTAGAGCACATTCGATGCTACCTCAACACATAAAAAAACTCAACACTCCCTCTTAGCGAGGAATGTGCTTTAGCACAACACTTCACCCTGAAGGCTGCACTGATCTTTGGTGTGGGTCTCTGTGTTGATACTTGGCCTACTGCCTTTCATAATTACGCTACTACTGCTCTCTCGTACTTCTACCCATGACGCTACCACCGCCACTGCCACATATGTACTGCAACTCCCTCTCAATCTGTTGCATTGTTCTGCCAACTATTGCACTGCAACTCAGTTGCTGGGAGAGGAAACTGAAAACTCCTGCCCAATCTTTGATAGACAAGTCATTTGGGTTGCATCCTCATCACTGAAGCTCCATAGGCTGCTGCTCTGCGTTGTCCTCCTGAAGCCACTGCGTTGCTACAACTTTGCTCTGCGTAAGCCAACCTGCACTACACTATTGAAGTCACATCAACCCCTCTACACTACACTGCTACGCTACTGCTACATCTGTACTGTGTTGCTCCCTCTCAGCATTCAGATCTTCCTTTGCTCCATCTGTGACTCTCTACACCCACTGCTCCACTTGTCCCACTATTGTATTAAGGCTCTCATAGCACAAATGTGATCCAAGGGCTGAGCTACTCAAGGATCCTGCCACTACTTTGTAGCTGCTCTACAGATCCATGTTGCTCCACTTTATTGGTTCATGAGCACTCATGGCTATGTCATATTTAGAGCCATCATTTTCCATAGTAGCCTTAGAGATAGAAGCTTCCTTGTCCTTCTTCTTCTAAGGACAATTGTTGGCGAAATGTCCTAATTCGTCGCATTGGAAACACTTGATATTGGATAGATCACGTTTCTTCCTCCCTTGTTGCCTTTGATTCCAAGGTTGAATCTTCTTTCTTTTCCTTCATCACCTTACAGGATCTGGTGCTATGCTGCATCTTGGTGAACCGAAAAAGTTCTTCTTAATGGAGGATCACCCACATACTGTCCCAATTGGGAAGGTCCGCAATGCCCAAGATACTTTGGACAAAAGTTTCCCAGTCCTCTGTGACCGCATTGAGTGCAGTCCTCACCATTACATCATCCTCCACTTTCAATCCCATGGTATTCAATTGATCTCTGATCACCTGTAGTCTAAAAAGGAAGGGCTCAATTTCTTCTCCCTTGGCCATCATGAATAACCACATCTAGTTCTCCAGAAGCATTCTCCTCTAGACAGATCTACCCTCATATAGGTCAGTTAAGGCTTTCCACATCTCATTAGCCATCTTATTATTGGCTATATGTGGTACAACATGATCCTTAATCCCGTCCATGATGAAATGCTAGGCATGTGTCGCTACTTCATTATGCTTCGCTAGGAGAAGAGTATCGGTTGGCGTGGAGAGGAATTTTTCTGCATGCTCCCTCAAACCGTATGCCTCCATGACCACTAGGATTCTGGCCTTCTAGACTGCAAAGTTGGACAAACTGTCCAACCTGTCCTGTTCATGGAGTCCGTGAGGTGCCATCTGCTCATATTTGCTCTGTCAGAATAGATTCTTCCTCTCCCTTCTTCTCAACTGAAGCTCAGATCTAGGGTCCTTGGAAAAAAGGCACCCTCTGCTCCCTCTAACAACTGATTTCCTCCTTGGAAATATGCCAAACACAACGAATCATCTCTATTATATCCTCTAATTGATTTGCAAATTTCTTTGGCTAAAAATAATTTGAGAAGTTGTTTTTCTCCCACTCTTTGTCAGCTAGTGCTTAGGGAAAATTATAAATCTTCATAAATATAACCCCAACAACAACTACTGAAGTTATACAACACTACTTCCGACACTTTAAATCAGCCACAGCCTCAAAAATTTGTCACCCTAACTGGCCTCTACATGAGAAGATATTCCCAGCGTTGTCTTTGCGCTGCCTTTGCGCAGTAACTACATGGGATTGCGTGGATACTGCGTCACTCTAGTCTCTGCATGGCTTTGCTTCCCTCTTCTGTTGTGTTGTCCTCTCTGTTCTAGCTTTCTATGGCTAATACTAATTTATTTGTTGCTTCCTGTAGCAAAGATTCTTTAATCTTCTTGCTAATGATTCAGTTAGATCTGTAATCACTCTGATACCAAGTGAAATTTTTTGAATATTACTTTATGCAGAAACCCTACTATTAAATTTAGTTATACTTCTACTACTTAATCAAGTTATTAATCTGAAAATTCAGTATTAACATCGAAGTAAACACATTAATAGTACTCACTGATACAAATCTAAAACTGAATACATGCACACAAACAAAGTGACACACAATATTTTCTGGACAACTGTCCCCAGAAAAACCCAATGTGGGAAAATGGGTCTTCTGGCTTCTGGAGGGTTTGCATTATTATGTAGAATCTAATTACAACAAATCTAGGCACCTTACTGGTTCACCTGATAGAGAAATATAAGATCTGCAGCAATACGTGTTGTTCTAGATACTGAAAACTGGACTGATTCACACCCTCAAATGAGATTTACAGAACTCGGCCCCTTTCTACCTCTAAAAACCCCAAGGCTACTCTAAAGCTGCCTACATCATCTTTGGTAGCCTACTGATGCCCCTGCACTGCTCAAGAGAGGGTTGCGTAACCCCAGACTTGGTGACACAGTCCATATGCTGCCCTGGCTAGCCCTGCGTAAGCCTGTATGGCCTCCCACTGCCCTTTCTAGGCTTACATAGCACCTGCATGGCAGCTGAAACCCTCTATGCTACACAGCTGTTGCATAGCCTCTGCTTCTCTGCGCTGCTCCTAGTTTCTGCTTCTTTGCCTCTTACTGATTTTTGGCTCTAGGATCAGATCATCCCCTTAGCCAATACTACCCCTCGTTGCAGCTGAAACACTTCTGGAAATTCTTAGAAAATACGCCCTAGAATTCGAGCTTAGTCTCAGTGCTTTGCCTCTGTGTGTGTTCTCCAACAAACCCCAAGCCTTTCCTTTATACTTTTCTCATTGGGAAAACAACGACCATGATCTAATCTTGAATCTTTGGCTAAGATTAAAAGAAAGCTTGATCTGTGTGACTTAATTCATTTCCATCACATGTTTCAATTAATTACCATTAATATTTTAATTTTCCTAAGTTAGACTTGGGGTCCTTAATTAAAAATATTAATTAATTAATTATATCCAAAACTGGATGAAATTTCTCAAATCCCTTAATGGGTCTTGGAGATCTCATGTACTCTTGTCCCTCCACAAATTTTGGGGGCTAAAGCATATCTGATGCTACACCAACACATAAAAAAACTCAACAATATTGTGGTTGATGGTAAGCTTTTGATTATTGTACTTTATGTTGATAATATAATACTGACAGGTGATGAGTGGCTCATAAAAACTTGCATAGATGACCTTGCAAGAGAATTTGAGATGAAGGACATAGGGCTCTTGCACTATTTCCTTGGATTGGAAATATGGCAAAGATATGGGGAGCTATTTGTATCTCAGGGAAAGTATGCCAAGGAGGTCTGAGTAAGTTCCACATGTATGGCAACAAACCCATGGAGACTCCTCTTGCAAGAAACTGGAGGAAGGAGGATGCTACTTCAGGTGAAGTAGTGGATGTTATTGTTTATAGGAAGGTTGTGGGTTCACTCATGTGTTTAGTGAACACACGACCAGATATATGTTACACAGTTAACCAACTGATCCAAGCTATGGGTAAGCCAACCAAGCTCTTTTGGAAGGCAATAACTCATGTATTAAGATATATCAGGGGCACTACAAAGTATAAATTATGGTACAAATGGACATAGGGAGTGAAGCTTCAAGGCTTCACTGATGCAGATTCGGCTAGGAGTCCATCCGATTGGAAGAGCACATAAAGAGGCATCTTTAGAATAGGATCAACAACAATTTCTTGGTACAGTAGGAAACATAGATAAGTTGCACTTAGTTCAGCAGAGGCAGAGTACATGGTGGCTAGTCAAGCTACATGCGAGGCCATTTGGATGAGGAAGATACTTTTTGGTTTGTTTGGTCAGCAGATGGATCTGACAATGATACATTGTAATAACCAAAGTTGCATAAAACTCTTGATTAATCCAGTATTCCATGACAATTCCAAGCATATTAATATCCGGTATCACCATCTCAAAGATTTTGTTCAGAGGAGGATTATGTCCTTAGAGTACATTCCCACAGAGGAGCAGGATGCAGACATATTGACGAACATGCTGGCAAGAAGCAAATTTGAATTCCACAGAAACAGGATCAGGGTAGCAGATGATCCCTTTCTTTTTTAGAGCGAGTGTTGAAATGGCACCCCAAAGCGGGGCTTCTAATTTAATTTTCCCTTAATTAAATTTGAAGGGAAAATGTAATTTCATCTCATAACAACTTGTATTAGTTAACTAAGTCAGAATAGCTGGGTTAGCTTAGGAAATTTGAGTTGAGGGTTATAGAGGATGCATGTAGAGTGATTCCATGATTTAAGGGGTCCGAGTTGCAGTTATACATGAGTTGTAATTAGTTAACTCAATTAATCGAGTTAAAATCAGTTTAACTATTTCTAACTGAGTGATGAGCTAGTGATAGGTCATGTTGTACCTTAAGAAACAATTCCTTGGCTGTGAAAAGGAATCCGTGCTTAAGACATCATATAATTATGTCATATAAATATTGATCCTTGTTTAATCACCTCCAGATTTTAATCATTAAACCTTCAAAATCAAATGCTATAAATGTCCCACAATGCTATTATCTACTGATATAGAATGAAATGATCAGAAGAAGAATGAAAGGAAAAAGCTCAAAATGATATGCTGTTGTATAGAATCTATCATCTCAAACTTTAGAAGAATTATAAGAAAGGAAAAATTCAAATGAAGGAGCGCCTATTAAGGGTTTTAACTCTTATTTACACACGTAAAAAGAGACCTGCTGCTTCAATACTTCATTTTATTCAAAGACAGGAAATACATTATGTAAAATAGAAGACACATCAATATCAACGAATGCTAGAAGCTTTCTTTTCATTCATTAATCACTTGAAATCTCAATACAAAGATCATGGTCTAGAGGTCCAAAAACTGGAACCCCTTCTCCTCTTCTTATCTCTGCTTTTATATCTGCTATCTAATCTAACTAACTGTTATGATCAGTTTTAAAACTGATTCTTGGAAATTTTGGAATTAATTAAAATTACAAAAAGCTTGTTTTAATATTATATATTTATAATATATAATATAAAACCAAAAATAGGATTGGAAGTTAAAAGAACGAATGGTGTATTTTGGGTCCCACCGTTACACCCTTTTGACAAAATCACCCATGGTTTTGAAAACCAAAAACTGCTTACGGAAGCACTTATAGTAGTTTCTTGAGAAAAGATTGAGTGATGCCGTAATGCATCATAACCGTAGATTTTGTAAATAATGGTTTAAACCAAACCATTTTGCGGGGGCACTATCTCTCATAAGTTTTGTTTAGTTTGTGATGCCGCAAGACCATTGGATCTAAGCCGGATGATCCAAGTCGTTGATTCAACTTCAATATTATATGCGTTTGCTTCCTTACGCAATTGTGAGCAACAAAACAAATCTAGAACCATTTCTGAGCCATCTCCTCTTAAATTTGTTGCTTCTTCTAAAACGCTGGTAAAGTTTCTCTGCCTGATCTTAAAGAAAGATGTTTTAGAAATCTGCTGTGAATATGAACGTCATAGGCTGATATATTTGATGCTGGATGTTGCTAACACTCCTGCGCAATTGCTAGTTCCTGATTTGCAATTTTCTGTTGCAATAAACAATTGTTGATAGGAAGGATCTTATCAAAGAAACCTGGCACATGTAGCCCCAAAGCAGATTTATTTGTAAATAGACTATCTTGTCCTTGTACAACGTCTCCAAGTCTCCAACTCCTTGTTCCGAATGAGAACTCCATCCTGTTCCTGCACTTTTTGACCAAACCTTAAAATAGTAAAGGAGAAAACCAAGATAAATTCGATGAGCAGTTATATATTTCACTGGATTTGTTTCTGAAAGTGGTTTGGACTCATCTGGTGTAAGATGAGATCGAAATTTACAGCAGTCTTCGAATTTGAAATTCATTTTATGAATCCACAATCTTTTCTGTGGACAAAATTGTCAAACACAAATCGAATTTCTGTAGAATAAGTCAAATCCAATTTTAAAAGACGTTTCTGGGAAAATAGACGTTTGAAGAATTGTTGAAATCTCTTAAAAATATTTGGATTTCTGGGTAATTTCCTCGTGGAAGTCAATTGGGCATATTCTGCAAAAAAACCCACGTCGCGGTTTTTTGAATTTTTCCTCCGTTTGCCTGAAATTTGAAAAAGAAAATTATGACCTGGGAGGGTCTGCGTTTTCTGAACTTCAATTTCTCATTCACATCACCATATTTGCTCAACTCCAGTTCCTCACAAATCTGATTGCTTCTCTGAAATTCTTCATTCATAACACGCAGAGTACTTGATGACATATTGGGTCATGAATTCATGTAAGGATATGCTGGATTAATTATAGGTATTTGATAAAGCCTGTCACGAGAAATTTTTTGTTGATTCCAAACAAGAAGGCCTGGTGGACCCTCTTTAATAGCACAAAACATGACAGGGTTTGGCCAGCGCCACTGCATATACACTCGGAAAAAGCAGCGAACCAACATGCTAGGCAATGCATTTGGGTAGAGCTGACGAATTCTGGCCATAAGTAATGCCCAATTAACACCCATAGAAAACCTACTACATTTGAATAGACATCATGTCGTTTTGCCCAAAACTTCATGCACTTAATTGTAGTTTCAAAAATTCTGAATATCTGATTCAAATCAGGAATCGTTGCTCCAAATATGCATCGAATAAATTCCAAAACAACCTGCTCAGCTCTCCAATCACTGAGGATTAAATGAACATCAACACTTTTGTAAGCTTTCACAATGCAAGAATTAGTCTTACCCCTGCAATGTAATTAAATCACCCAATAACAGATTTCTTAGGCACAGTGTTTCAAATGCCTTTAAAACATTTTGTTTATCTTCTTGAACATGTTCCACTTCTTCTTAATTTTCTAATAATTGTTCCTCAGCAACCTTAAATTGCCAAGAACCTCTCCCGACTTTTTGCTGAGTGAAATTGTGCTACAACATCTGGCTCCAATTGGGGACAGTATTTTGGTATCAAAGTGCTGAGAACTTGTAGATCAGTAGCCTTTATTAGGCATGGAATCAAGTCAAACTGAATTTTCTCTCAATCCAAAATCTCTGTAAATTTCAAAACTTCTCTGAAACCTCTTTCTTCTAGGTTCTTTATTTTTAAACCGAAAATTCTAAACTAGAAATACCGCAACTGGGAATGCTCAACTCCTGAGCTTATTTATGTACAACTCCTATATATATAAGCATGGTTGAAGATACGCACATAGATAAGTTAATAGCAAAGTGGTAAGGGGACGAAGGCGGGAAAACCATGGAGGGAAGCGGAGCGATAGTTTGTGGAAACCCTAGGGCACAGGGCTCGGCTTCTCTGTCTTTTGCGGCGGCGGACCATGATTCAGAGGCGCCGCACTGTTATGAGCCTGTTTACTTTTTTTTGGTGGCGACTCGCTCATACCCTCTCGTTTGCACAAACCTCAGGCCACTATTTGGGGAAAAATACAAACTATTTAGAGGATTACGGGGAACAGAGAGGCATCCATATCGTGGAGGAATCTATGTTTTACGTTATCACAGTTCTGGATCGGTTTTGGTGGTATTCTTCCAACGGCAACAGATATTCGCATCTGCGGGCAATGGGTACCTTACCTTTCTCAGATGCAGTATTCATCGTGCTTTTTGCTAGGGGTCTCGGCTGTTCGCCCCTATTCACATCCCTTCTACGCCGGATGTGCCAAAGAACAAAGGGAGCGGCTGCATCACTGACCTTGATAGCCGGGTAGGTTCTAAGTGGACTCTGTGGCAGCCCTCGGACCTTCCAAGCCAAGCACTGGCCCACGAATGAATGATGTGTCTATAGACAAAAAATGCAGCCAGCATATCTGCAACATCGACCCTCAGGTAGGCTCGAAACCTTACCAAGTTTTCATTAAGCCTCCTGTAGGTAACAACATTATTCTATGGATTCGAACAACAGACTCTATACCACATCTGAAGGAAGAAATCCGGTCTGTGGCGGGTTACCCAGTTCATTCATAGTCACTGATTTTTGGGGGAAAAGCTTTAGCTGACCATTGCACTCTTAAAGACTATGCCATTGGCTCTGGATCTTCCATCTGCCTCAACCTTAGACTGAGGGGTGGAATGATGGGCCAAAACAGGGCACAAGGATCCTCCATGGGAGCAGGTGCATCCAAAACAGTTCCCTCAAAAGGTTCATACAAGACTGTATTACAGGGGGACAAAAACAATCCCACAGTACCTGTTGCCCCTATTGAAAGTTCCCCCACGCCATACATTGTAGAACTGTAGGACAACGTGCTTGAAATAAATATAGACAGTCTAGACATTGATATGCATAGAACTGCCTACGAATCCCAAGCAATTATAGGTAGATTCAACTGCTTCTGGCCCAAACCAATGGAGCTGTTCCATTGGAATTTTACAAACTGGACCATGGAATGTGAAATACACCTATGTTCTAAGGGATTCTTCATTGTCAAATTTTCATCTACTGAGGCCAGAGATGACATTATCAGCCAGGGACCATGCTTCTGGGGCTCCACGGAACTCTTCATTACACCATGGTTCCCAAATTTTGATGCCAACACCATGGAGGTGACCAAAATGCCGGTCTGGGTAAGGCTCTACAATCTCCCGCTACATTTTTGGAATGAAAATGTTCTTGGCTGCATTGGAAACACCCTTGGTAGATACATTAAAACAGACACTCAACGCCTGGAGGAGCACATATTCACCTTCGCACGAATCTGTGTGGAGGTTGACTTGAGCAAGGGACTCCCAGAGTCCATTATGCTGAACAACAAACAACAGAGATGGACACAGCATTTAGATTATGAGAACACAGCCTTCAGATGCCGGATATGCAGGTGCACAGGACACCTACAAAACTCATGCCCGGCAGCCAAAAGGGATAACAGGAAAAAGAAGAAAATAGGCAAAGCGACAAAAGGTTGGAAATTTCCCTCTGAAGAGCCAGAACTACAGGAAGAAGAGGTGGAACCAACACCACAAGAGAATCAACAAACAGATACTTCCTTGGGCACACAAGAACGAGAAATGCAAGATCCTCTCGACACCACCACAAAGACTCAGCAGGATATGGTACCTGGAACACTAGACAGTGGGGGATATAAACGAACACATACATCAGACACATCAGACTCTGATAAGGATAATGGAGCACCAACAGAAGAAAATCAGCTCATCCTTGTCGAGATCGCGCCAACACTTGGTGCTTGGCGTAAGGTTGAAAAGAAGAAGGGGAGAAAATCCTAATTGTATCTCTTTTTCTTTTTTATTTTGCGGCATTTTGAACGTCTTTGGACATATATCAGCTCATACAACATGTAATTTTGTTTTCTCTTAAATAAAATTACGATTTTTTTCTTTGTGAAAAAAAATATAAGCATGGTTGAACTTAATCAAGTGAAGTCAACCTTCCAATGGAACCAATCCAGCATCTGCTTGTTAGATTTAATACCTTCGTACCGCTGAAATTTAAAAATCAAAACAGGAATGTACCATGAAAAATTTTCATATACAAAACTTTGTACATACCCTTGCATAAAAGCTTGTTGCTGAACAAAGAAATTTTCCATATATTCAGCAACTGGATCATAGAACTCATGAAATAAAATTTTGGCCACCTTCTTTTTTTGAACATTTTGCTAATGTAGACTTCTTTGAACATGGCAGTTTCCTTCATTGTTTGAATTTTCAATTAGGAACTGTGTGTCAGGAACTTGACTGCCATTTTCTGTAGGCAGGCATTTAGGCTGAAAATAAAAATCCAAGGTTTGCTCTCCATAATGTTGATGTTCTTCATTTAACATCAATTGATGAGGAAAATCTTCCTCTTCTTGCAAACATGTCTGAGAAACTGCACTATTTTCCTCACTACTCACAAAATTATTCCAATGATCTTCCATGCTTTCATAGTGTAGTTCAGCTGTTGCAACTAAGTTTTGACTAGAATCTTCAAAATGATTAGATTCTTGTCCTTCAACAATACAGGAACCTTTTGACACTTTTTGGAAATCTTTATTAACCTCTGAACTTACATTCTCTTGTAAAGAAATTCCAATGTTTTCTTCACAAGCCCTCTTATCTTTGACAAAACTTGGTCTTTCTACATCGCGGGAAAAATTTCTACAAGCCCACACATTATCTTTGATTTCTTGCGCATAGAGAAACATCAGCTTTAGAGTGCTAGGCTTTCTCTCCTTCAGATAAAAAGCCAAGGCAATAGAAAGAGCTTTCAAATAATAGACCATAGCTGCTGCTTCTGGAGGTCGAATTTATTTTGGCATGCTGAAATAAATTTTTTGAAACCTCCTATTAAACTTAGAAATTGATTCATTGCTTTGCCTTCGGATAGAATATAATTCCAAAAGGTGCCTTTCATATGACTTATTCTCGCCCCAATATGTAAGAAATACATCTTGAAGATATTGCCAGGAATTAATTGAACTTTCTTCCAAACACTGGAACCATTTCTGAGCATCCTGCTTTAAAGAATGACAAAACATCCTTAAAGCCACGTCTTCATAAAAAATTTGTGATTTGTCCAAAAAATACTCAAATTCCAAGATATATAGTTCAGCGGAAATATCCTCCTCCTTTTCGGAGAAACTTGGCAAGGATTTGAATCCTTTTGAAGGATATTGATGGAGAATTGTGGGCAGCTTCAGGGGTTTAAAAATTTCTTTGTTTTTGAATTGAAAAACAGTCAATTGCTTGTGAGGAAAAATATTATCATCCAAAGATGTTGAATCATCACCTTTATGCCCAGGCTATGACTGATTATCTTTCGAAATTGTAATACAACAATCATCTCTCCTCTCATATTTAGGAGATAAATTTGTGTCAAGATCTATAATACAAGCAGAAGAAAAATCATCTTTTTCCAATAATGAATTTACATTTTGGGCCTTATAATCTTCTGAGGAAATCAAGCAGGAAACAATATTTTTAATATATAAGGGAAAACAGACCACTAAACTGATAGTAAAAAATAGAACCTCCTTTAAAAAACTGAAATTCTGATACATGTTTTTTCCACGATACTTTCTCATCTTCTTGCCAGCAAAATTCTTCATCTAATGAAACCTTCATCAGTGGAGTCGCCAGGTGAATAATAAACAACCAAACTTCAAATCTAAATCTTTTTCACCATCAAGAATAAGGGATTATGAGACCTTCTGCTGCAAGGTATTTGACCTCGCTTCTGGCTTTTTGAAAATAATAATTCTGTAAAAAGTAAACATAGCCAAAAACTTCCTCCTCACTGAACAACCAGAGGAAATAGAAAGAAAACCCAGGGAAATGAACTTCGCTTCTTCGGTCCCCGGCAACGGCGCCAATTAATGTTGTACCTTAAGAAACAATTCCTTGGCTGTGAAAAGGAATCCGTGCTTAAGACATCATATAATTATTTCACAGATATATTGATCCTTGTTTAATCACCTCCAGATTTTAATCATTAAACCTTCAAAATCAAATGCTATAAATGTCCCACAATGCTATTATCTGCTGATATAGAATGAAATGATCAGAAGAAGAATGAAAGGAAAAAGCTCAAAATGATATGCTGTTGTACAGAATCTATCATCTCAAACTTTAGAAGAATTATAAGAAAGGAACAGTTCAAATGAAGGAGTGCCTATTAAGGGTTTTAACTCTTATTTACACACGTAAAAAGAGACCTGCTACTTCAATACTTCATTTTATTCAAAGACAGGAAATACATTATGTAAACTAGAAGACACATCAATATCAACGAATGCTAGAAGCTTGATTTTCATTCCTTAATCACTTGAAATCTCAATACAAAGATCACTGTCTGGAGGTCCCAAAAACCGGCCCCCTTCCCCCTCTTCTTATCTTTGCTTTTATATCTGCTATTTGATCTAACTAACTGTTATGATCAGTTTTAATACTGATTGTTGGAAATTTTGGAAATAATTAAAATTACAAAATGCTTGTTTTAATATTATATATATAATATATAATATAAAACCAAAAATAGGATTGGAAGTTAAAAGAACGAATGGTGTATTTTGGGTCCCACCGTTACACCCTTTTGACAAAATCGCCCATGGTTTTGAAAACCAAAAACTGCTTACGGAAGCACTTATAGCAGTTTCTTGAGAAAATATTGAGTGATGTTGTAATGCATCATAACCGTAGATTTTGTAAATAATGGTTTAAACCAAACCATTTTGCGAGAGCACTATCTCTCATAAGTTCTTTTTAGTTTTTGATGCTGCAAGACCATTGGATCTGAGCCGGACGATCCAAGTCGTTGATTCAACTTCAATATTATATGTGTTTGCTTCCCTACGCAATTGTGAGCCACAAAACAAATCCATAACCATTTCTGAGCCATCTCCTCTTAAATTTGCTGCTTCTTCTAAAACGCTGGTAAAGTTTCTCTGCCTGATCTTAAAGAAAGATGTTTTAGAAATCCGCTGTGAATATGAACATCATAGGCTGATATATTTGATGTTGAATGTTGCTAACACTCCTGCGCAATTGCTAGTACCTAATTTGCAATTTTATGTTGCAATAAACAATTGTTGATAGGAAGGATCTTATCAAAGCAACCTGGTACATGTAGCCCCAAAGCAGATTTATTTGTAAATAGACTATCTTGTCTTTGTACAACATCTCGAGGTCTCCAACTCCTTGTTTCGAATGAGAACTCCATCCTGTTCCTGCAATGTTTGACCAAACCTTAAAACAGTCAAGGAGAAAACCAAGATAAATTCAATGAGCAATTATATATTCCACTGGATTTGTTTCTGAAAGTGGTTTGGACTCATCTGGTGTAAGATGAGATCAAAATTTACAGCAGTCTTCGAATTTAAATTCATTTTATGAATCCACAATCTTTTCTATGGACAAAATTGTCAAACACAAATCGAATTTCTGCAGAATAAGTCAAATCCAATTTTAAAGACGTTTCTGGGAAAATAGACATTTGAAGAATTGTTGAAATATCTGAAAAATATTTGGATTTCTGGGCAATTTCGTCGCGGAAGTCAATTGGGCATATTTTGCAAAAAGCCCACGTCGCGGTTTTTTGAATTTTTCCTCCGTTTGCCCGAAATTTGAAAACGAAAATTATGACCTGGGAGGGTTTGCGTTTTCTGAACTTCGATTTCTCATTCACATCACCATATTTTCTCAACTCCAGTTCCTCACAAATCTGATTGCTTCTCTGAAATTCTTCAGTCATAACACGCAGAGTACTTGATGACATATTGGGTCATGAATTCATGTAAGGATATGCTGGATTAATTATAGGTATCTGATAAAGCCTGTCACAAGAAATTTTTCGTGGATTCCAAACAAGAAGGCCTGGTGGGCCCTCTTCAATAGCACAAAACATGACAGGGTTTGGCCAGCGCCACTGCGTATACACTCGGAAAAAGTAGCAAACCAACATGCTAGGCAATGCATTTGGGTAGAGCTGACGAATTCTGGCCATAAGTAATGCCCAATTAACACCCATAGAAAACCTGCTACATTTGAATATACATCACGTCGTTTTGCCCAAAACTTCATGCACTTAATTGTAGTTTCAAAAATTCTGAATATCTTATTCAAATCAGGAATCGCTGCTCCAAATATGCATCGAATAAATTCCAAAACAACCTGCTCAGCTCTCCAATCACTGAGGATTAAATGAACATCAACACTTTCGTAAGCTTTCACAATGCAAGAATTAGTCTTACCCCTGCAATGTAATTAAATCACCCAATAACATATTTCTTAGGCATAGTGTTTCAAATGCCTTTAAAACATTTTGTTTATCTTCTTGAACATGTTCCACTTCTTCTTAATTTTCTAATAATTGTTCCTCAACAACCTTAAATTGCCAAGAACCTCTCCCGACTTTTTGCTGAGTGAAATTGTGCTACAACAGGTCCAATGAATTAAATCTGATTTAATTTACAATGAGTGATCAATCAATTAACTAATAATTAATTATAAATAGTTGTTGCATTTCATTTTTTAGGAAGACCCAATTGAGACAGAGGTTAAAGGGACGATAACTATCAGTTGTATAATTAGAAAATTGTACAGGTCAGTTATAGAGTCAGTTGGAGACCTTGGGTGGATTTTGCAGTCAAGCCAAGGGATTTTTCTATTTAATAGGGAATTAATTTCTCAAGAAAAGTGTGAGAAAGGCAGGCTGAGAAGAGGCAGAGAATTGGCTAAGTGTTTTTTTAATTTTTCCTAGATTAGTGTGAGACAATTGGAAAAGTGCGTAAGTTCTCTTGTGAAAGGAAGCATTGTATAGTTTCATGATCCTTGACTTTATACAATATACATATAGCAGGGTTTTAGGTAGCGCTATTTCCCGAGACACATCTTGTGTTGTGCGATTGATTGTTTATTTCTCTTACTTGTTTATGTGATTATGTGATCATGTTTTGTTTCTGCAAATTGTAGAAGGGATTCAATATCTTGTTTTAGTACATCATAAGATCGGATTGAATCCCCATGGTTAGAATTTCTACAATCCAGGACCCCATTGACCACTAGGAATCCATTTTAGCCAGAGAGTGGGAAGATTTTTTTCATATTCTGAAATCCTAGAGGATATATCCAATCTTTTTCTTGACCCTGGACACACCAGGGGCAGACGAAAACAATATCTTCATGCCTTATCTTTGTACTGTAAAATTAAGACCTTGTTGGGTAGGGATTTCAAGGACAAGAAAACATAAAGGTATAACATTTTTTCTAGCCTAGAATATGTGTAATGTTCCTAACTAGCCCAAGCTAGTAGGAATATTCAATGTCATTTTATTTTTATGTTTTATGAATAAAATATAAAGGAGAACAAATAAAAACTCCTAAACATGAGAATAAATCAATGCTCAATGTGAACAGAGTCAAATAAGGGCTTGCTCAATAAAATCCACTTGTATGTGAAACAGGTTCAAGCTATTTGATCGGGTCAACAGGACCAAATCATAATGCAGTCCAGATACAATGAACCACCTAGATGATTAGCGCAGTCCTACGAGGAGGTCCTCCATGTGAAAGGGGACAAATGAATGAAGATGGTTTAGGGTTTTTCAAACCCTGATCTTATATAAGGAAGGGAAAGATTCAAGAAAAGGTTGTTGATGATATTTCAATTTTGAGGTTGCTTGAGCAACTCAAACTCTCTTGGTTGTTTAGCTAGAGAAAGAGGGATTTCCTCTTTAGGAATTCCTCCCTCCTTCCTTGAGGGTCTCTTGGAGGAGATGGTGTTGCATTGATCCACTATCTGGAATTTTGGCCAAGCTTCACCTTACATCTACAGCGCTGCTCCTGTTGTGGGTTGAGCTATCCATGTTAGCTGAGCAAGTGAAATCAAATCTATTCAGATATGAAGAGTTCTATTGCATCTTTTCAGTGGGGAAGTCATCTAAACCATTGGCAAGAGTGCAATAGTTGTTTTGAGCTCCAGATCCTTATCTTGGCATGAGGCCAAAGTGTGCATCACTTCATCGGCGCAGTTAGCTTTAGCAACTGCGTTATTTTTCAGGCAGAGTTGCAGTGTTTATTTGCTAGCAGTTTGGAGGAGAGATCTCCGGTGAAAGGGCTTCTTTCCTTCACTGAGGTGATCCGTGGATTGGCCAACCAATCCATGTCATATTTCAGATCTGATATTCTATGTGATGTATTCTTCAGAAATTTCTGAAGTTTACTGCAGATCCATGGTGTAGATCTCAGATCTATTCAGTGTCCTTCACTTTCAGCTGAGATCCCAAAGGGGAATGTACTTAAAAGGCATTTTTGCATATATATCCCATTTAGATCTATCCTTTTGACCTCCAATATGTTATATATCTGAAACTTAATGAAACACTGCTTCAAATTTCTGAAAATTACGCTATCTGGTTCATTCTCTATTTCTTGTGTCATAAAGCTTGGGTTTTAGGCCTTTTCTTCAAGTGTAGATCTGTATTTTCTAATGTAAGATATTTGAATCATATTCTAAGATTTTCATATTGGTATCTCTGCATAAAATCACCAAACCCTTCAGAAAATACACTCTCTAAGCTTCAGCAAATTTCTGCATACTCCAAGTCATGGGAAATTAGGGTTTTTAAGCCTAGTTTAGGGAGGAGGAACTGTTTAACTTAGCTAGACTTATTTTTTTGAGCTGAAATTCAGAGCATAGTTCCCTAATGACCTAATATAAAATAACCTCCCGCAATTTCTCTTATTTTTACGCATAAATCTGAATACATAAGTTTTAGGGCCTAAATCCTCACTTTTCCGCACCTTTTGCCTTATAAAACGCTGAATAAAGTTGTTGTTGCATATTTTATTGAAGATTCAGTGATTTTACATCTGTATGAATTATATGGTTGTAGCTCCACATTGATAATAACTCAGGTTATTCCCAATCTGTAGTTGTTCCTTAAAAAGGAATATTACAGTGGTATCAGAGCTTGATCTCTGGCTCAACCTGTGAGATCAAATTTTCAGAGAAAGTGAGAAGAGAATAAAATAGAATAGAATTATGGAGAGGATGAGATTACTCTCATCTGTCTTCAAATCCATGAAGAACCTTCCCAAGGAGGATGAGCAAACAGAAGAGGAAGTACCCTGCACTTCCTATTCTAATCAAGAAGATAGAAATAGAAGTAGGAGGAAGACTCAAAATTTTGGAGGAAAGAAGGAAGATACGCTCACAAATATTCTTCCTAAATCCATTCAGAGCATTCATGAATATCTCAAGCAAATCAGAAGGGAGATGTCTGAAGAATCTCTAAAAGGGTTTGACCCTCAATCAAAATCTAGATCTTCACATAGTGAGTGTAAGCATGCAGCCACACACTGTGATGTACAGTGCAGTCTTAACCTCATATTTTCCCTAAGACAGATAAAAGGAGAAGAAGAAGTGACTAAGAGGGAAACTCTTAGTGAATTCTTGAAGAAAGATGAGTCTCAAGCCCTAAAACTCAGAAATCAGTTCTATTTTTCAGAGCATTGCAAGGTCAAGGTGAAGCGCAGAAAGCAGAGTGATAGATTCACTCTATCAACCTTTCAAGGGTCACCTACATGTTCAACAAAAGAATGGGTGAAAGAGTTGAACACCTTCCTGCAGATGCACCAAATTCCTGAAGAAGAAGCCATCAGAATTGCAGCCTTACATTTGGGAGGTAAGGCCTATGCTTGGTTGAAATTTGAGTTTATCTTTTGCAAAAGTGTAAAAAATTCATCATACATAGGTTTCACTAAAGCATTAGTGAGGAGGTTTGATAAGACAGTTCATGAAAAACATATGGTGAAGTCAAACTAGAGAATTCAAATGAAAGCTCTGCATAAGAATGCAAATCCATTCCAGAAACACATGGGAAGGGCTGAAAACTTGCATCATGTCTTGCTAGAGGCAAGACCACCTTCCCACACCTTTGAAAAAAATAACAGAGATATCTCTTCTTCAAAGGTGGATCATTCCATTGGTAGGTTGCCCCATTTTGTTGTAGAGATAAAGGGCAACAACGTTGTGGGATCTAGATCTGATCTAGTTCCTCATGCAGAGGAAGAAGGAGCTTTTGCTCCAACAAGAGGGATTCTTGTGGCATGGCAAGAAAATCCCCAAGATCTCATGTATGGATATCAAGGCACAATTCATGATCTACATGTGCCATTGATGAGAAGGTGTAGAACCATGGAGACACAAAGTAAAGGTAGGGAAGAGAGCTAATCTCATTCTTGTCCTGTCCATTGCAGAAGGTTGATGCACCTAAGAAGGTGATTGGATTGCACAGTGGAAGAATGGAGGGTTTTCTCCATTCTCATATTCAATCATCTCTTATTGAGGATGTCTCATGGAAAAGAGACATTTCACCAAGGAGACCACTAGATCAGCAAAAGGAGATGGATGTTTCACCTATTGAGGCATCTTCCATTGATTTCAGAAGAGTGGAGACCTTGGGAGGTCTTGATACAGTGCTGAGAGTCTGGGGTAGACTCAAGGAGGAGAGAAGCAGTCTCTCAACATCATCCACACCCACTCTCATTTCAGTTTTTGTGTTGTGGCAGGAGAAGCAGGGGAATGGTAGCAGCCTTCCCACTTATACATTTGGCATGGGAGCTATCTATGCACCTAACTCTTTGGAAGAGTTAACTCAGTCACCTCCTTTCTCCTTGAGGATGGAAGGAGACTCATCTATGAGCTTCTCCTTTTGCATGAGCAAAAGCTATGGCAAGGACATTGTTTGTTTATTTGTTGATTTACGTATTGATTCCTTGACCATATATATGCACGATGTTTCTCCAAGGAGGAGCATTCTTACTTTGAGGTTGCATGGTCTACTTGAGGCCATGAGCAATGATGATGGCCACTCCCTAGGAGGACTTGCAGAGAAGTTATGTTTTGGAGGACATAATCACATTGCCCCATCCATCATCCACTTCCTCCAAATTTATGAGGAGACTGGGGCAGATATCAAGTGGTTGGAGGAACACACCTTTCATCAATCTCTATTGCAGTTGAGATCCAAACTGCGTTGGTTGCATATGAGGGATCACTGCCCTTCACATTTTTTACATATGGCAGCCAACATGATTTTTATTCTTGCTCCTTATTTTGCTAATATTTCCATTTTTATGAGGAGCATATGTGGGAGAGAGACACATTGTATGATTGTGTCTTATGGGGGCAAGAATCCCCATAATTTTTGCAGTGCATGCTCTAAAGGGAGCGTGAGATATGATATGGCTGCCATACTAAAATAGTTTCTTCATGAGTTGAGCCATATGAGTTGGGGTATGCCTCTCACTGATGTTGGGGAGGAGATTTTCTATGGACTACCAAGATGGGAGGTATTTTACTTCATTTGGATGATAGCATGGGTGTGGGAGACACTCATTGGGAGAAATTTTCCCCATGCTCTTCATCACTCCTAACTTAATGAGGCCTTTGAGCAACAATAAGATCACCACTTGCACCTTCCATTTTCTCATGATGTACACTTGCTATCTTACACTTGGAGGAAATCATTGTAGGACAGATTCATTGCTTATAATTTTCATCCATGGTGGGGTCCATTGATGAGGCCACAAGAAGAGGGAAGGAGAAGTTTTGTTCTACCATGCAGTTGCTTGAGGACAAGAAAAATTTTGAAGGGGGAGGACTATAATGTTCCTAACTAGCCCAAGCTAGTAGGAATATTCAATGTAATTTTATTTTTATGTTTTATGAATAAAATGTAAAGGAGAACAAATAAAAACTCCTAAACATGAGAATAAATCAATGCCCAATGTGAATAGAGTCAAATCAGGGCTTGCTCAATAAAATCCACTTGTATGTGAAACA
Source organism: Pinus albicaulis (assembly GCA_034641835.2). Lineage (NCBI taxonomy): Eukaryota > Viridiplantae > Streptophyta > Pinopsida > Pinales > Pinaceae > Pinus > Pinus albicaulis. Next base: position 1,068,431,873 of record CM076580.1, read on the forward strand.
GGTTCAAGCTATTTGATCGGGTCAACAGGACCAAATCATAATGCAGTCCAGATACAATGAACCTCCTAGATGATCAGCGCAGTCCTATGAGGAGGTCCTCCATGTGAAAGGGGACAAATGAATGAAGATGGTTTAGGGTTTTGCAAACCCTAATCTTATATAAGGAAGGGAAAGACTCAAGAAAATGTTGTTGATGATATTTCGATTTTGAGATTGCTTGAGCAACTCAAATTCTCTTGGTTGTTTAGCTAGACAAAGAGGGATTTCCTGTTTAGGAATTCCTCCCTCCTTCCTTGAGGGTCTCTTGGAGGATATGGTGCTGCATTGATCCACTATCTGGAATTTTGGCCAAGGTTCACCTTCCATCTACAACACTGCTCCTATTGTGGGTTGATTTGTCCATGTGAGTTGCAGCAAGTGGAATCAGATCTATTCAGATCTGAAGAGTTCTATTGCATCTTTTCAGTGGGGAAGTCATCTAAACCATTGGCAAGAGTGAAATAGCTATTTTGAGCTCCAGATCCTTATCTTGGCTTGAGGCAAAAGTGTGCATCACTTCATCAGCGCAGTTAGCTTCAGCAACTACTTTATTTTGCAGGCAGAGTTGCAGTGTTTATTTGCTAGCAGTTTGGAGGAGAGATCTCAGGTGAAAGGGCTTCTTTCCTTCACTGAGGTGATTCGTGGATTGGCCAACCAATCCATGTCATATTTCAGATATGATCTACTGTGTGATGTATTCTTCAGAAATTTCTGAAATTTACTGCAGATCCATGGTGTAGATCTCAGATCTATTCAGTGTCCTTCACTTTCAGCTGAGATCCCCAAGGAGAATGTACTTAAAAGGAATTTTTTCATATAGATCCCATTTATATCTATCCTTTTGACCTCTGATATATTATATATCTGAAACTTAATGAAACAGTGTTTCATATTTCTGAAAATTACGCTGTCTGGTTCATTCTCTATTTCTCGTGTCATAAAGCTTGGGTTTTAGGCCTTTTCTTCAAGTGTAGATCTATATTTTCTAATGTAAGATATTTGAATCATATTCTCAGCTTTTCATACTGTTATCTCTGCATAAACTCACCAAAACCTTCAAAAAACACGCTCTCTAAGCTTCAGCAAATTTCTGCATACTCCAAGTCATGGGAAATCAGGGTTTTTAAGCCTAGTTTAAGGAGGAGGAACTGTTTAACTTAGCTAGAAATATTTTTTTGAGCTGAAATTCGGGTCATAAGTCCCTCATTACCTAATATAAACTAAACTCCTTCCATTTATCTTATTTTTACGCAGAACTCTGAATACATACGTTTTAGGGCCTAAATCCTCACTTTTCCCCACCTTTTGCCTTATAAAACACTGTATAAAGTTTCTGCTGCATATTTTACTGAATATTCAGTGATTTTACATCTATATGAGGTATATGGCTATAGCTCCACATTGGTAATAACTCAAGTTATTCCCAATCTGTAGTTGTTCCTTAAAAACGAATATTACAGTGGTATCAGAGAGGATGAGATTACTCTCATTTGTTTTCAGACCCATGAAGAACCTTCCCAATGAGGATGAGAAAACAAAAGAGGAATTACCCTGCACTTCCTATTCTAATCAAGAAGACAGAAATAGAAGTAGGATGAAGACTCCAACTTTTGCATGAAATAAGGAAGATAAGCTTACAAAGCTTCTTCCTAAATCCATTCATAGAATTCATGAAGGTCTCAAGCAAATCAGAAGGGAGATGTCTGAAGAATATCTAAAAGGATTTGAACCTCAATAAAACTCTATATCTTCACACAGTGAGTGTGAGCATGCAGCCACACACTGTGATGTACAGCGCATTCTTAAGCTCAGATCTGCCCTGAGACAGATAGAAGGAGAAGAAGAAGTGACTAAGAGGGAAACTCTTAGTGAATTATTGAAAAAGGATGAGTCTCAAGCCCTGAAACTCAGAAATCAGTTCTATTTTTTAGAGCATTGCAAGGCCAAGGTGAAGAGCAGAATGCAGAGTGATAGATTCACTCTATCAACCTTTGAAGGGTCACCTACATGTTTAGCAAAAGAATGGTTGAAAGAGTTGAACACCTTCCTGCAGCTACACCAAATTACTAAAGAATAAGCCACTAGAATTGCAGCCTTACATTTTGGAGGTAAGGCATATTCTTGGTTGAAATTTGAGTTTCTCTTTTGCAAAAGTATAAAAACTTCATCATACATAGGTTTCACTAAAGCGTTAGTGAGGAGGTTTGATAAGACAGTTCATGAAAAACATATGGTGAATTCAAACCAGAGAACTCAAATGAAAGCTCTGCATAAAAACGTAGATCCATTCCAGAAACACATGGGAAGGGCTGAAAACTTGCATCATGCCTTGCTAGAGGCAAGACCACCTTCCCACACCTTTGAACAAAAGAACAGAGATATCTCTTCTTCAAAGGTGGATCATTCCATTGGGAGGTTGCCCCATTTTATTGCAGAGATAAATGGCAACAGCGTTGTTGGATCTAGATCTGATCTAGTTCCTCATGCAGAGGAAGAAGGAGCTTTTTCTCCAACAAGAGGGATTCTTGTGGCATGGCAAGAAAATCCCCAATATCTCATGTATGGAGATCAAGGCACAATTCATGATCTACATGTGCCATTGATGAGAAGGTGTAGAACCATGGAGACACAAAGTAAAGGTAGGGAAGAGAGCCAATCTCATTCCTGTCGTGTCTGTTGCAGAAGGTTGATGCACCTAGGAAGGTGATTGGATTGCACAGTGGAAGCATGGAGGGTTTTCTCCATTCTCATATTCAGTCATCTCTTGTTGAGGATGTCTCATGGAAAAGAGACATTTCACCAAGGAGACCTCTAGATCAGCAAAAGTAGATGGATGTTTCACCTATTGAGGCATCTTCCATTGATTTCAGAAGAGTGGAGACCTTGGGAGGTCTTGATACAGCGCTGAGAGTCTGGGGTAGACTCAAGGAGGAGAGAAGCAGTCTCTCAACATCATCCACACCCACTCTCATTTCAATTTATGTGCTGTGGCAGGAGAAGCAAGGGAATGGTAGCAGCCTTCCCACTTATACATTTGGCATGGGAGCTATCTATGCACCTAACTCTTTGGAAGAGTTAACTCGGTCACCTCCTTTCTCCTTGAGGATGGAAGGAGACTCATCTATGAGTTGCTCCTTTTGCATGAGCAAAAGCTATGGTAAGGACATTGTTTGTTTACTTGCTGATTTACATATTGATTCCTTAACCATATATATGCAAGATGTTGCTCAAAGGAGGAGCATTCTTACTTTGAGGCTGCATGGTCTACTTGATGCCATGAGAAATGATGATGACCACTCCCTAGGAGAACTTGGGGAGAAGTTCCGTTTTGGAGGACATACTTACATTGCCCCATCCATCATCCACTTCCTCCAAACTTATGAGGAGATTGGAGAAACAAGAAAGTGGTTGGAGGACCACACCTTTCATCAATCTCTATTGCAGTTGAGATCCAAACTGCGTTGGTTGCATATGAGGGATCACTGCCCTTCACATTTGCTACATATGGCAGCCAACATGATTTTTATTCTTGCTCCTTATGTTGTTGATATTTCCATTTTTATGAGGAGCATATGTGGGAGAGAGACACATTGTATGAGTGTGTCTTGTGGGGGAAAGAATCCCCATACTTTTTTTAGTGCATGCTCTAAAGGGAGCATGAGATATGATATGGCTTCCATACTAAAACAGTTGCTTCTTCATGAGGTGAGCCATATGAGTTGGGGTATGCCTCTCACTGATGTTGGGGAGGAGCTTTTCTATGGACTACCAAGATGGGAGGTAGTTTACTTCATTTGGATGATGGCATGGGTGTGGGAGATACTCATTGGGAGAAATTTTTCCCATGCTCTTCATCACTCCTACCTTAATGAGGCCCTTGAGCAACAAGAAGATCACCACTTGCACCTTCCATTTTCTCATGATGTACACTTGCTATATTACACTTGGAGGAAATCATTGGAGGACAGATTTATTGCTTATCATTTTCAGCCATGGTGGGGTCCATTGATGAGGTCACAAGAAGAGGGAAGGAGAAGTTTTGTTCTACCCTACAGTTGCTTGAGGACAAGAAACATTTTGAAGGGGGAGGACTGTAATGTTCCTAACTAGCCCAAGCTAGTAGGAATATTAAATGTCATTTTATTTTTATGTTTTATGAATAAAATGTAAAGGAGAACAAATAAAAACTCCTAAACATGAGAATAAATCAATGCCCAATGTGAACAGAGTCAAATCAGGGCTTGCTCAATAAAATCCACTCTTATGTGAAACAGGTTCAAGCTATTTGACTGGGTCAACAGGACCAAATAATAATGCAGTCCAGATACAATGAACCTCCTAGATGATCAGCGTAGTCCTATGAGGAGGTCCTCCATGTGAAAGGGGACAAATGAATGAAGATGGTTTAGGGTTTTGAAAACCCTAATCTTACATAAGGAAGGGAAAGACTCAAGAAAATGTTTTTGATGATATTTTGATTTTGAGATTGCTTGAGCAACTCAAACTCTCTTGGTTGTTTAGCTAGAGAAAGAGGGATTTCCTGTTTAGGAATTCCTCCCTCTTTCCTTGAGGGTCTCTTGGAGGAGATGGTGTTGCGTTGATCCACTATCTGGAATTTTGGCCAAGCTTCACCTTACATCTACAACATTTCTCCTGTTGTGGGTTGAGTTTTCCATGTGAGCTGCAACAAGTGGAATCAGATCTGAAGAGTTATGTTGCATCTTTGAAGTGGGGAAGTCATCTAAACCATTGGCAGGAGTGCAATAGTTGTTTTGAGTTCCAGATCCTTATCTTGGGATGAGGCCAAAGTGTGCATCACTTCATCAGCACAGTTAGCTTCAGCAACTACATTATTTTACAGGCAGAGTTGCAGTGTTTATTTGCTAGTAGTTTGGAGGATAGATCTCCGGTGAAAGGGCTTCTTTCCTTCACTGAGGTGATCCGTGGATTGGCCAACTAATCCATGTCATATTTAAGATCTGATCTGATGTGTGATGTATTCTTCAGAATTTTCTGAAGTTTACTGCAGATCCATTGTGTAGATCTCAGATCTATTCAGTGTCCTTCACTTTCAGCTGAGATCTCCAAGGGGAATGTACTTAAAAGGAATTTTTGCATATATATCCCATTTAGATCTATCCTTTTGACCTATTATATGTTATATATCTGAAACTTAATGAAACACTGCTTCATATTTCTGAAAATTACATTGTCTGGTTCATTCTCTATTTCTTGTGTCATAAAGCTTGTGTTTTAGGCCTTTTCTTCAAGTGTAGATATGTATTTTCTAATGTAAGATCTTTAAATCATATTCTCAGCTTTTCATATTGGTATCTCTACATAAAATCACCAAAACCTTCAGAAAATACATTGTCTAAGCTTCAACAAATTTCTGCATACTCCAAGTCATGGGAAATCAAGGTTTTTAAGCCTAGTTTAGGGAGGAGGAATTGTTTAACTTAGCTAGAATTATTTGTTTGAGCTTAAATTCGGAGCATGAGTCCCTAATGACCTAATCTAAAATAATTTCCTACAATTTATCTTATTTTTACGCAGAACTCTGAATACATATGTTTTATGGCCTAAATCCTCACTTTTCCCCACCTTTTGCCTTATAAAACGTTGTATAAAGTTGCTGCTGCATATTTTATTGAAGATTCAGTGATTTTAAATCTGTATGAGGTATATTAATTTAGCTCCACATTTTTAATAACTCAGGTTATTCCCAATCTGTAGTTGTTCCTTAAAAAGGAATATTACAGTGGTATCAAAGCTTGATCTCTGGTTCAGCCTGTGAGATCAAATTTTTAGAGAAAGTGAGAAGAGAAGAACAAAGAATAAAATGATGGAGAGGATGTGATTAATCTCATCTGTTTTCATATCCATGAAGAACCTTCCCAAGGAGGATGAGCAAATAGAAGAGGAAGTACCATGCACTTCATATTCTAATCAAGAAGACAGAAATAGAAGTAGGAGGAAGACTCCAACTTTTGGAGGAAAGAAGGAAGATAAGCTCACAAAGCTTCTTCCTAAATCCATTCAGAGCATTCATGAAGATCTCAAGCAAATCAGAAGGGATATGTCTGAAGAATCTCCAAAAGGGTTTGAACCTCAGTCAAACTCTAGATCTTCACATAGTGAGTGTGAGCATGCAGCCACGCACTATGATGTACAACGCAGTCTTAAGCTCAGATATTCCCTGAGACAGATAGAAGGAGAAGAAGAAGTGACTAAGAGGGAAACTCTTAGTGAATTCTTTAAGAAATATGAGTCTCAAGCCCTGAAACTCAAAAATCAGTTCTATTTTTTAGAGCATTGCAAGGTCAAGGTGAAGAGCAGAAAGCATAGTGATAGATTCACTCTATCAACCTTTCAAGGGTCACCTACATGTTCAGAAAAAGAATGGGTGAAAGAGCTGAACACCTTCCTGCAGCTGCACCAAATTCCTAAAGAAGAAGTGACCAGAATTGCAGCCTTACATTTGGGAGGTAAGGCCTATGCTTGGTTGAAATTTGAGTTTCTCTTTTGCAAAAGTGTAAAAACTTCATCATACATAGGTTTCACTAAAGCATTAGTGAGGAGGTTTGATAATACAGTTCATGAAAAACATATGGTAAAGTCAAACCAGAGAACTCAAATGAAAGCTTTGCATAAAAACGCAGATCCATTCTAGAAACACATGGGAAGGGCTGAAAACTTGCATCATGCCTTGCTAGAGGCAAGACCACCTTCCCACACCTTTGAAAAAAATAACAGAGATATCTCTTCTTCAAAGGTGGATCATTCCATTGGGAGGTTGCCCCATTTTATTGTAGAGATAAAGGGCAACATCGTTGTTGGATCTAGATCTGATCTAGTTCCTCATGCAGAGGAAGAAGGAGATTTTGCTCCAACAAGAGGGATTCTTGTGGCATGGTAAGAAAATCCCAAAGATCTCATGTATGGAGATCAAGGCACAATTCATGATCTACATGTGCCATTGATGAGAAGCTGTAGAACCATGGAGACACAAAGTAAAGGTAGGGAAGAGAACCAATCTCATTCCTATCCAATTCGTTGCAGAAGGTTGATGCACCTAAGAAGGTGATTGGATTGCACAGTGGAAGCATGGAGTGTTTTCTCCATTCTTATATTCAGTCATCTCTTGTTGAGGATGTCTCATGGAAAAGAGACATTTCACCAAGGATACCACTAGATCAGAAAAAGGAGATGGATGTTTCACCTATTGAGGCATCTTCCATTGATTTCAGAAGAGTGGAGACCTTGGGAGGTCTTGATACAGCACTGAGAGTCTAGGGTAGACTCAAGGAGGAGAGAAGCAGTCTCTCAACATCATCCACACCCACTCTCATTTCAATTTCAGCACTTTGGCAAGAGAAGTAGGGGAATGGTAGCAGCCTTCCCACTTATACATTTGGCATGGGAGCTGTCTATCCACCTAACTCTTTGGAAGAGTTAACTCAGTCACCTGCTTTCTCCTTGAGGATGGAAGGAGACTCATCTATGAGCTGCTCCTTTTTCATGAAAAAAAGCTATGCTAAGGACATTGTTTGTTTACTTTCTGATTTACATATTGATCCCTTAACCATATATATGGAGGATGTTGCTCCAAGGAGGAGCATTCTTACTTTGAGGCTGCATGGTATACTTGAGGCCGTGAGCAATGATGATGACCACTCCCTAGGAGGGCTTGGGGAGAAGTTCCATTTTGGAGGAAATACTTATATTGCCCCATCCATAATCCACTTCCTCCAAAATTATGAGGAGATTGGGGTAGCAAGAAAGTGGTTGGAGGACCACACCTTTCATCAATCTCTATTGCAGTTGAGATCCAAACTGCGTTGGTTGCATATGAGGGATCACTGCCCTTCACATTTTCTACATATGGCAGCCAACATGATTTTTATTCTTGCTCCTTATTTTGCTAATATTTCCATTTTTATGAGGAGCATATGTGGGAGAGAGACACATTGTATGAGTGTGTCTTATGGGGGCAAGAATCCCCATAATTTTTGCAGTGCATGCTCTAAAGGGAGCGTGAGATATGATATGGCTGCCATACTAAAATAGTTTCTTCATGAGTTGAGCCATATGAGTTGGGGTATGCCTCTCACTGATGTTGGGGAGGAGCTTTTCTATGGACTACCAAGATGGGAGGTATTTTACTTCATTTGGATGATAGCATGGGTGTGGGAGACACTCATTGGGAGAAATTTTCCCCATGCTCTTCATCACTCCTAACTTAATGAGGCCTTTGAGCAACAAGAAGATCACCACTTGCACCTTCCATTTTCTCATGATGTACACTTGCTATCTTACACTTGGAGGAAATCATTGTAGGACAGATTCATTGCTTATCATTTTCATCCATGGTGGGGTCCATTGATGAGGCCACAAGAAGAGGGAAGGAGAAGTTTTGTTCTACCCTACAGTTGCTTGAGGACAAGCAACATTTTGAAGGGGGAGGACTGTAATGTTCCTAACTAGCCCAAGCTAGTAGGAATATTCAATCATTAGGGGAATTTTGAGGTCTAAAATGGGCCTCCTAAGGAAATAATAAAATAGTAGCTAAATCAATAAAATAATATTTATGAATTTTCAATTCTCTTTTTCCACCATAATCAATGTAACCATGGTTAAATTCAATTCAAAAGTTGTACCAAAATAAAATTAATAAAAAAATTGTATTGATGTGACTATAAATAAGAATGAGTTTTTCAAGAAAAAGTCATTATCATTGAACAACTAATGCATTTGTCCTTTATACTTAAATAACTTAAAATAAAATATAAATATAAATTCATAAATTATTAATTATATAATATGTTATTAATTAAAATTTATATTATTTAAATTGTATAATAACATGTAATTAATGTACTATAAAAAAATAATATAATAAATGTAATATATTATTTTATGTATGAATTTTATTCAAAAAATGTGAAATGACATTTATTATGAGTACTTTACTTTGAATGTAAAAGTACTTCGAGTACTACCATGGTTAACAATGAAAATAATATAATAAATGTAATATATTATATTATATATGAATTTTATTCGAAAAATGTGAAATGACATTTATTATGAGTACTTTACTTTGACTTTAAAAGTACTTAGAGCACTACCATGGTTAACCATGAGATTTTATCTACCATTGAGAATGTGACAAGTAAGTACCTTTAACTCAAGCAATACCACCTCAACCATTATGGATGATGTCATCTCCTAAAATGTGATTGGTTCTCATAAAGTGAATTTTGATTGTACATTTTCCTTAGGAGGCCTATTTTAGACCTCAAAATTCCCCTAATGGTCATTTTCTTTTTATGTTTTATGAATAAAATGTAAAGGAGAAAAAACAAAAACTCGTAAACATGAGAATAAATCAATGCCCAATGTGAACATAGTCAAATCAGGGCTTACTCAATAAAATCCACTTGTATGTGAAATGGGTTCAAGCTATTTGACCGGGTCAACAGGACCAAATCATAATGCAGTCCAGATACAATGAACCTCCTAGATGATCAGCGCAGTCCTATGAGGAGGTCCTCCATGTGAAAGGGGACAAATGAATGAAGATGGTTTAGGGTTTTGCAAACCCTAATCTTATATAAGGAAGGGAAAGACTCAAGAAAATTTTGTTGATGATATTTCGATTTTGAGAATTCTTGAGAAACTCAAACTCTCTTGGTTGTTTAGCTAGAGAAAGAGGGATTTCATGTTTAGGAATTCCTCCCTCCTTCCTTGAGGGTCTCTTGGAGGAGATGATGCTGCATTGATCCACTATCTGAAATTTTTTCAAAGCTTCACCTTACATCTATAGCGTTGCTCCTATTGTGGGTTGAGCTATCTATGTGAGCTGCAGCAAGTGGAATCAGATCTATTCAAATCTGAAGAGTTCTATTGCATATTTTCGGTGGGGAAGTCATCTAAACCATTGGCAAGAGTGCAATAGCTGTTTTAAGCTCTAGATCCTTATCTTGGCATGAGTCCAAAGTGTGCATCACCTCATCAGCGCAGTTAGCTTCAGCAACTGTGTTATTTTGCAGGCAGAGTTGCAGTGTTTATTTGCTATCAGTTCGGAGGAGAGATCTCCGGTGAAAGGGCTTCTTTCCTTCACTGAGGTGATCTGTGGATTGGCCAACCAATCCATGTCATATTTCAGATATGATCTGCTGTGTGATGTATTCTTCAGAAATTTCTGAAGTTTACTGCAGATCCATGGTGTAGATATCAAATCTATTCAGTGTCCTTCACTTTCAGCTGAGATCCCAAAGGGAAATGTACTTAAAAGGAATTTTTGCATATAGATCCCATTTAGATATATCCTTTTGACCTCTGATCTGTTATAGATCTGAAAATTAATGAAACACTGCTTCAGATTTCTGAAAATTACGTTGTCTGGTTCATTCTCTATTTCTTGTGTCATAAAGCTTGGGTTTTAGGCCTTTTCTTCAAGTGTAGATCTGTATTTTCTAATGTAAGATATTTTAATCATATTCTTAGCTTTTCATACTAGTATCTCAACATAAAATCACCAAACCCTTCAGAAAATACACTCTCTAAGATTCAACAAATTTCTGCATACTCCAAGTCATGGGAAATCAGGGTTTTTAAGCCTAGTTTAGGGAGGAGGAATTGTTTAACTTAGCTATACTTATTTTTTTGAGCTGAAATTTGGAGCATAGGTCCCTCATGACCTAATATAAAATAAACTCCCACTATTTATCTTATTTTTATGCAGAACTCTGAATACATATGTTTTAGGGCCTAAATCCTTACTTTTCCCCACCTTTTGCCTTATAAAACGTTGTATAAAGTTTCTGCTGCATATTTTATTGAAGATTCAGTGATTTTACATCTGTATGAGGTATATGGCTATAGCTCCACATTGGGAATAACTCAAGTTATTCCCAATCTGTAGTTGTTCCTTAAAAAGGAATATTACAATATGTCAAAAGAGTCTAACGAAACCAGAGGGTTTGAGGGTTTGTTTAGAAAAAAATGGATGCACGACTGACCCATAAAATTTCAATTTCATTGTGATCATGATCCTCTAGGATATAGTGTTAAATATATAGCACCTGTCACCTCCTCTGAATCTTGTTTTCATCATTTTAGTTATCAATTCTTTTCTTTAAAGTGCTATAGGGGATACTTTAGTCATGTTAAAATCGATGAAACTACTTATATTTTGGATAATTAATTCTATTGGTAAGTGGTAAAAAATATCTAGTTTCCTATTGGGCGGATTGAGATCACCTACTAAGTGACATGCTCATGATGATGTATGGGCTGATGTATTTGTTTTGTATGTAATTTGAAGAAATACAACTTTAAATTACACAACAAATAACACTTTTATAATGCCATTATAATATTTTACACTAATAGTATTTTAATCATAGCATTACCATCATAATAATGACATACTAATATTACTTTTGTATAAATCTTATTTTAATAATTTTATTGCACTTCATCATGAATATTTTTTCATAATAATATTATTATCATAATAATAGTAATACTAATGGATGACATATTAATATTATTGTTGTATTAAGACTATAATAATAATATAAGTGTATCTTATTATTATATTATTATTAGTATAGATCCATCTTAACTCTGAATTTATCATGGAAAGAGAGGGATTGAATCTTTGGGCGTGCAAACGTTTTATAAAAATTTTAATGTTAAATTAAATTTGATCACTTTAGGACTATTGTAAATATAGAGTTAATATGGATTTACATTGCTATATTGTATTATTATAGTGCTAAGATAAAAATAATTACCATTTCCTTAGTGAAACATAAATTTGGATCATTTTTAAAATGTTTCGGGTCTTAATAATTTGGAAGGTTGAAAACGAAAAACACATTCTCTTAAAATGATTTACTTACATCCACATTTGATTGCAAGTATAAGAACATTATATCTTAACAATAAATACAAAAGAGAGGGGTGGAAGGAGCGGAAGGGGTTATCCTTTGCCCCGACAAAAAAATCGAGATCCAATATGCTTGGGATTTGGAAGTTGCAACCAACAACCAAGCTAGATTTCTAACCCTTTCGAAATGCTTATAACTACTAATTGCAAGTAAAATCTCGGAAATTATGGTATTTGGAGACTCATTGATTATAATCCAACATGGGAATCAAAAGGATTACATAACAATAGTCTCCCCCATATTGCAAAGGATTGTTATTCATCTTCAACAATTCAAACAAATTAAATCCTTCCATGTTCTAAGGCATCTGAATTCTTAAGTGGATGCATTAGCTAACAATGGGACTACACTAGACTAAGGGTCCTTAGAATTGAACAATAGACCTCCAATAATTTCCCCATTTCTATGATCCACCCATATGGCATAGAAATATTAAATAAAGGCACAAAATGTCTTTCAAGTGAATTTGATTATGAGAATACAAATGCGCGAGCGTATCTAAATAATGTGAAGGCTCCATCCCTTCTATTGATGAATTAATTCATGGATTAGTTTCATATAATAACTCGCCATATTTGGAAATCGTCAACTCATTACCCTTGTCCAAATCGCAATTATAAGTGGCACATAATCCCTGCTTAGCAGGAGCACAAGTGTCTATATATCTTAACGATTTATAATGGAAAGTGGAATTTTGAAGTGCCGAGAATAGTGATACTGAAACCTCATTCAATTCATCTCGAGTTGGTGTTAATATGTCTCCCTCTTTGTATCAATTTGAAATCTTTGCAAGCAAATTGAATCAAATATGGAATCGATGATTCAATTATGCAATTAAATGCTATAAGGAGTATGAACAATGGCTAAGGAAGATATCAAATGCTTCATGTCAGAATCATCAGGATTTATATAATGATGGGTAGCCAAAATTCTGTCCTATTGATGGAAATGACTAAAGTATGGTGTCGAGACAACATTGGCTTGGTTTTAAGCACCTGCATATGTGTTATGAGAAGAATGCTCTCTCTTGTGTGTCAAGTTTCGTCGCTACACAAACCCTCCATAGATAATATAAGTTCTTCATCCCATGGAAATGAGAGGGTTCATATGATCCAACTTTTGGATAGGCTCATGGAAGTTATGGAAGGTCCACTTTGCGCAATGAATCAAAGGAATGAAGTGTTAATAAACCAAGTGCTATATAGTTTAATGCCCGATTCCTCTTTCGTGATAATCAATTATGAATATTATATATCTACTTATTACTTTTAATTTCTCTTCATCAAGCAATTACACAAATTTTCAAAGCATAAATATCACAAAGAGACAAAGAACACCAGAAATCAAGCTCCAAGCCAGGGAAAAACCCCACAAGGGGGGAAACCCAACAATCCTTCTCTTATAGAATCAGATTAAAATGAGATATCCAAGACCAAAAACTGCCACAAATATCCAAGGAAACCATCCTCCAATCGAGTCAAAGCCAACAAAAATCAATGTTGGTCAAACCATCTAAAAATCTAGTCAAATCACATAAAATTTTGGCCCCCTAACGACCTCAAAAAAAATACAGAAAATTCACGTGTGAGAAAAACTAGGGTAGAAAACTCATATTCTCTCTCTCCTTTAACTTTCTTCTCTCTCATTTGACTTCAATTGTCTTTTCTTCTTGATTAGGTGCAAAAATGATGAGGTTGTGATGACCTCCCAAGAGGTCAAGTTGGCTTGTATAAATAGTTGTCCAGGAGTGTCAAATAGCTAACACATTAGTCGACTTATCCAAGGAGGGTCGACTTGGTATTTGTGTTGAATTTCGACTCAAAAATAAAAAATCAAATTATTTTCTTACAAAATTCCAAATGGGACTTGACTCAAATACATTTCCTTTTTGACTCATAATAAAATATTTTTTACTCTTTTCACTTTATAAGCATGAATAACATGCTTTGACCAAAAATAAAATAATAATAATGATGAATATGATAAATATATTGATGATGAAGTTATATTGCATTATGAAGACCTACACTAGTTACAAATTCAACACTCCCTCTTAACTAGGGAGGTATTCACAATGAAACAATAGGATAATCTAAAGTTGAAATATTCATATAAGAAAGATATTGAATTGATAAGAATCAATGATGATTACAACACCATAAATAACATTGTCAAACTAACAACTAGTCCTTGACAAGTAAGCTTTATATCTCCACTAGATCATAGCACAATGTTGGGAGGTATAAATTTGGACATCATCGCCTCTCTGAGGCACATACCCAACCGAAATGTTCACCAAGTATGTCCTCACAAGACCACTTCCTAATCCATTGTCACAATACTTGACACAAGGAAATGTCAGTCCTCGGGACTATTCTTACCTTAAATCAATGTACTTGACTTATGACAGTTAGTCCTAGTCACGATACAGATCTTCAAAGAATATTAGTCCTTGATTCTTATCCAATCCACCATTCTCCCTACCAGTGGTTATGCACTAGGCTTACGGTTGTTAGTCCTGGCCATAGTATGTGACACATGGAGAACATGATGTCCACCCTCACTCCCTCTCAATTAGGGAGGAGATATTCACAAGCCCAAGCTTGTCTCACAAATACCCATGTTTCCTGTTAGGAAGGGAATTCTTCAATACATCTACTATCAGTTCGTCAATGGATATATATTGTAGCTTCACGGCTCCATCCTACACCATGCTTAGAATGTAGTGATACTTTATATTAATGTGTTTCATCCTCACATGAAAAATCGAGTTCTCTAATAGATTTATGCAGCTTTGATTTCCACAACATATGATATTTGAATCCAAAGGCCCTTCAAAAAAAATCAGTAAGAAACTTAAGGAGCCAAATTGCTTCATGAATAACTTCATTGGTTTCCATATATTCAGCTTCAACAGTACTTAATGCAATTGAGTCTTTTTTTCTACTCATCCATGAAACCATAACAAATCCTTAAAAAAATAACCACTTGTAGTACTTTTACCATCTTCAACATTGCTTACCCAATCTGAATCAATGTAGCCCAATAACTTAATCTCATTTCCTACAATGTATCTAAAACAATGGTGTATGATCCTATGAAGATATCTTAAGATGTGTTTTTTTGATATCCAATGATCATGTTTATGCTCCATCTAAAAGTGGATAAGAGTGTTTAATACAACACATATATATGGTAGGGTGTTCACGAGATACATATGAGAACCAATCAACTGTCAGTAAGATGATGGATTAACAAAACTTCAATATAAACTCCTTAGCTTCTTCAAATTGGTGATCATATGTTTTTTCATGGATTTACTATCCATCATCCCAAATTTCTATAGAATCTTGATCAAATATTTTCCTTGACCAATGTAAATTTCACTAGGTTTCTTCCAAACTTAGAGTCCTAGGTAATAGTGCATTAGTTCAAGATCTTTCATGTCAAATTGAGCAACTAGTTCCTTCTTGCATTGATGAATACAATTCTCCACACCTATTATCAGTAAGTCATCCACCTATAGTAATATGATCATGAGATCCTTCTTTACTACCTTGATGTAGAGGTTTAGATATGCAATACTCTTGAAACCGAGTCTTATTAGATAAGCATCCATTGGGAATACCATGCTCTAGGGGCTTGTTTTATGCCATATAGAGCCTTCTTTAACCTGCAAACATGAGTTTATTTTCCATCCCCTTCAAATCCTTGAGGTTGCTCAATGTAGACTTATTCATCAATTTTATCATTTAGAAAATTTCTATTTACATCCATTTATGTATATTCCATCCCATAAAAGCTGCAATAGAGATGATAATGATATTATTAAATTATTATTAAATATTAATATTAATAATACTATAAATATTAATACATTATTAATAATAAAAACATTATTATTATTATTATTACTATATTAATAGAATTAATAATAATAGATAATATATGGGTATTTTTTCCTATGTGGTTCACAAGCTCCGGAGATTGATGACCGTTACATCCATGAAATATTTGTACTAGGTAGATCCATCCGAAGGGGTCATCACTTCTTGCCATGGATCCTAAGCCCGAGGGTGTCAAGAGAATTGAACCCATGACCTCTCAATAGTAAAGGTGCTTTTAACAATAGGGATTCAACCAATTGAACTAACACTTTAGGCTAGATAATATGAGTATTATTGTGTTACTTTTATATTAATACTTTATTAAACATTATTATAAATACTTTACAATAATACTATCATTGTATCTTACTATAATAATATTATTATTAATGTAAATCTATTTTAATTATGAATTTGTCATGTTTTCTAAAGGGATTAAATTCTTGTGGGTGTAAATTTATCATCAAGTTTTACACTTTAAAATGAGATGTGGCTGCTCTAGGCTTAAGATATTTCCAGAGTTAATATGGATCTACAATATTGCATTATTATTGAGCTGAGAGGCTCATTGTACAACCCAGTATGAGGGGGATGTGTGAGTTTGTCCATCCTTTCGTTCCCTTTTGAAATAAAAATTATGTTCTAAATATAAAAATAATGTGAGTTGTAAAAAAAAAAAAAAAGAGTATGGGTAAGATGTTTAAATCTTATACTTTTCAAAAATATTTCAACAAGAGAATTAAATAAATTATTTGAATATCTATGTTAACTAATTTATATTGATATCAACTTCATATATATCTATATATAGAAAAAAAATTGTTAAAATAAAACATTTTAATGTTGTATATAAAAAAATATTCAATGTGGGTTATTAATAAAATATTTTAATAAGAATTAATATTGACATATACTTAAAAATGTAGTAATAAAAAAAACCATTTTTATTTGTGTGTTAAATTGTCTAGATGTACATGTGATGTAAGATATTTTAATGTAAATTAAGTATATATTATATATCATTTAAAAAAAAATTATGTATACATAATTAAAAAATTAAGTTTTTATGGTTAAAACGTTTATTTGGTCCTATATATAATCTATTTAGCATTCAAAAATACAATTTAAACAATGAAAAATAACACATTATATTTTGCACTCTAAAGAAGTTTGCACATGAAGAAATTTGATCCCTCTTGGCTCATGTTAGATCCGTACTTAAGATGGATCTATGCTCCTAATAATAATGTTAAGATAAAAATGATCACCAACTCCATAGTGAAACATTGTTTTGGATAATTTTAAAATTTGTGGGTTTTAAGAATTTGGAGAGATCAAAATGAAAAATGCATTCTCTTAAATATCTTACTTATATCCACATTTAACCATAAATGTGAGAAACATATATCCTAGAAATAAAATAAATATAAAAGAGAAGAAGAAAATAAAAGATATAAATGGTTAACTAAATGAGAAGAAAAAAAGGGTAATTTAATTTTAAAAGTTTAAAAACCTAAAAATCAAAGTTATATATATATATATATATATAAAGAGAGAGAGAGAGAGAGAGAGAGAGGGAGAGAGAGCGAACTGGCGATAGCCATGTAAATAAAGTATTATGTGCAAGGAGGTATGGTGTTCAAATCCCCCGACTAATCTATTGCGCAAAAGGGGTGTATGTATGCACCTAGAGTTTATAGTGGTGGCGGTTGGAAACAACCCATGTCAAGCAAGTACTAGACTAGCCTAATTGTTGAATAAAAGGTTATGGGGTGTATTGTTAAGGTGTTATGCGATATGAAGGTCATTGGTTCAAAAATTTGTGGGAAAAAAATCTAGCCATGTTAAGGGTTGGTGTGGCCTAGGTCGGGTGAGATCCCTAAATGATTTTGATGGCTTAGATGCCCCTGGGTCGTGGTTTCTCAAGCCAAAGGTTAAGGGTGTATTCATCTAAAGACTCACACAACTTAAAAAACAAAAAAGAACATTATTAAGATTATATTTTATAAAAATATTATTAAGGTAATATAATAGTTTTACTAAATTATTATTATTATTATTATAACATAATATTAATATATCTATGATATAGTCACGAATGGACATTTTTGTAATTGAAATATATTTGGGTGCATGGCAGTGGAAAGGGCTCTATAACTAGGGGTTTGGGGATGGTGAGATTCCAGGCGATTGTAGGTGGTTAATCAACTCAACCTGGAACCTGAAAGTACACACCAAAGTAAGGTATCACCATTTTTTTTGGATTTCAGATTTTTTCAATGGGTTTAGTGGCTTACAATCTCAGTTAGGTTTTCAGAAGAAAGTTGTAGTTTTTATTTGCAGATATTTCATTGACATGTGATGTTGTTTTTGGTGCATAAGGATAATGGATTATGAGGATCTAGTTGATTATGAGTTGGAAGTCTCCCCTTGTACTCATATTTTCTCGGAATCCCCCATTGTGAAAAGATTCAACTTAAAAGACACGGTCGGGTTGATTTCCCCAACTAGCTGTCGTTTCAATGCTACAAATATGGATGAGGTTCGTGAGTGGAGGGACTCTAAGAAAATTCTTTCAATACTAATAAAAGGCCTAGCACCAACTTCGGGAAGGTGTCAAGTCAGGTATTTGAGGGTTGGAGTCTAGGATCCCTTGGTCAGTTAAGGGGCCCGAGGGTTACAAACTTTAATTGGCTATATTATTTTTTCATAAGTAATGTAAACTTGGTTTCTATGGCCCAAACAGAGGATCAGGTTTTCATTACCGAAGGTTTTGGCACCAATGAAGGTCTTTTTTGTACAAAGGAAACACCCGTCATGGTCCCAAAATCATATTTTAACCCCATTCAATTCCTAAACAATATAGGGTTTGGGCATAAAGAAGCTATAGAGTGTAAAAAAATAATCCCAACAAATGGGGTGGTCAAATCCTCTAGAGTCAGGACATGATCAAGCTTTAGAAGGAACTTAAGAAAGAACTATGGTCTTAACAAAGGTGGCTCTCAAAAGAAGACACATTACATTAGAAAGGATAAATGAGATAAAATTTCTTTAGTTCTTGGGGTGGATGTTAGAATGAAAAGGGCAACCAAACTTGTCGAAAAATATTTAGTTGGGAGTATACAAGGGAGGAGATTTGGTATTCAAAGTCCGAAATATTGGATTTCCCATGAGGATGCACCACTAACAAAAATCCCTCTAGTTGTTGGGTTATTTTATAAAGGATGGATACATTTACAATTTATAAACCCTCGGGATGCAAGAAGGGTTGTTCAAAATGTATGGCACATTGAGTCCTCTCTTGTGCTCTTTGAACTATAGTCACCTATGTTTGATGCTAGGAGGGAAAGGTTAGATATGGTGTCGCTATAGATTCGTATTCCTGGATTTCCCTTAAGCTACTGGGATGATAATATTTTTCCAAGGTATAATATTTTTCCTAGGTGATCTGTATTTGAAAGCTTGAGAGTTTATGGTGAAATTTTCAAGTGAAATGATTAGGTTTTTTAAACACTTATGTCAATTTCATTAACACATTAACATGATTTAAAACTCAATTTTGTAGAAAATAAAGAATACATTAGTATCATAATAGTATACACAAGACAAAAAATGATGAAGGAGTTCACCCTTCCTTGGCTACATCTCCTGGTCCAAATTCCAATGTTGGACCTCTTCCATTATACTCAAAAATGTGTGTTTACATCAAGTTACAGTTCTCAGAATGTTAAAACAATGCCTGCAATCGCTTCAGAACAGTCAAAAACCCCTAGCTAGGCTCTTTCTACCCTCAAAAAGGTCAAAAACTGACCGAGTTATGCTCCAATGAAGTTTTCTTTTAATTTTCCTACAGTTTGCACTTCCCTGCAATATGTTCTAGAATTTCTTCCTTTCACGGCCATGTGGAGCGACAAATTCGCCCCATGTCAGTGAGATTCTTGTCGCACCCAGTGTAATTTGTCGAACCATTAATTGCACTCGGTCGGCCTTTATCCATCTAAAATTGCGCCTAGTGGCAATTGTACCACCGTTGATGTCGGAGTTTGTTTGTGTGTTTCCCGTCGGTGGTGACTCCGAGTTTGAATTGACCAAGGTTGAATCTGGGTTGAATGCTTGTGATTATGGGTTATAGGAACCTTGCCAAGGCAGATTCCGCTCCCCAACTGGTGATTAACTATGGCAACAAATGTTGGATACTTGTTACATGTGTGATGGCTCAGGCTTAAACTGTAACTTCCAAACTTACCGTCGGTTCCCAAACCATTTCTTTGGAGCTCCAAACTTTGCATAAAATATAATATAAGGTTTTGGATGGTGTATGGATCTTACAATAATTTTGGGTTGTAATAAATATCACTTCTGATATGAATGGTTTGAAAATTTGGTTATCACATATTATAAAGTTTGGGTCTTGGTTAACCCCTCAGACCCTGGTTGGTGGACCGAGGTCTAGGGTTAACCCTGGTCCCCACCTCCAAACTTAATAGAACCACTACACTATTTAGTATAAGCAACCAAGTAGCAGAGTTGGTGGAGGTATTTTTTGGCTTGGATGAGGTCCGGCGTTCGATTCCCATAGTGGTTGTTCGGCATCCATAATAAATTTTGCATGGCCAAGAGGAGACCTCGTGGAAGCCACTGATTGGCCCACGTGGCTCTCCCTCATTGTGCCACCACACCAACCATTGAACCAATATAAAGCCATTAAATTTACACCATTCAAAGAATCAAATGATGCCAAGTGTTTACCACCCATTGGCCAATGGAGGACCTAGTTAACCTACCCAGTCAGTGTACAAACTACTGACTGGGCATCCCTACAAACCAAATTTCAATTTTATAGTTGTTTCCAAATTCAAATAGAATGTGTTATTGAGAGCATCTAATGTCGTATTTTAGTGAAACGAGTTGTGTTGGATTCAGGGTGACGAGATCTATGCTTTGGCATTGGTTTTGAGCCAATCTGAGCACTTTCAATTTTGAGAAATTTCTTGATCCACTAGATCATTCCTCCCCATTGGAAGCTATTGGACTTCCAAAAGCTCTTTATTAGTCAACAAATATATTATGGTAGAAATCCCTCACACTTCTAGTCGAAATCCACTGAACTTTGCTTGAATTCAACACTTTGAGATTTTCATGAAAATACATCATTTTCCCTGATTTTGGAGTCCTTGTCTTGAAATCATAGATCACATCTTGCTACAATTTCCTAGAATATGCAAAGAAAAAAACTTCCTTTGAAGGAATAAACACATTCCCTCCTCGGTCTTCAATCAAATTAAACTTAAACAATCTCAAAATCTTCTCACCTTGTACATTGTCGTCATGACGATGCTTAGCATGTCTAGCCTTGCACTTGGCTCGAATCTTAACCAAATGTGATCGCCATCGCCATGCACTGCCCCTTTTCAAAGCCAAAACATTATGAAACCCACAAGAAGATGTTTTGGAACCAATTTCCTCTTTGTAAAATTTATTTTGGATTTTCTCTTTGCCCCTGCATTCTTTAACGCTGGCATCTTGTTCACACCAATGTTCAACAATGATGCATCCTGCTGCAAATTCACTTCATATTGTTTACCTATTTTAGGAGGAAACATGTTAGAATCCTGAAACATCTTATCACATTCATTATCAACCTCAATTAAATCATATTGCACATTTGATTCATATCCTTGAAAGGATTCATTCTCAACATATTTATGCTTGAACATTAACAATGCAAAATTCTGACTAGAATTAACAATTATCTCCATTTGTCTAGCATTGATAAGAGACAAAATCATTTTCTTACTATCTGCTCTGATAATGTACTCAATCCCGTTCTTGAACAAGTGATACTTATTCTCATGGCGATGGAAAATTTCTCTCTTATCATAAAGATATGGGCTTCCCAAAACTATACCACAAATATCAAGAAGAACTACATCAAGTTCAACTTCATCAAGAAAGTTTGCAGTGATTGCAAATCTAAGTATTACTTCCTTGTCACCTGCAATTTTGCATTCTCACGTACCCAACCTAAAGGACAAGGTTTAGGATGAGGATTGGTCTCTAAATTCAACTTGTTGACAATGTCTTCAGAGATAATCTTTTCTTGTTAACCACTATAAAATAGTGTGTCTATCTTGGTATGATTTGAAATAAATCTAATATGGAAAAGCTCAATTCTTGTTTTTTCATCTTTAGTATCATTGAGACAACTTGAAGAACTAGTACTTGCAATGTAATTACCTTTCAAAACCATGGTTTTGATCTTTGTTTCATCTCTGGAACATAACCTAAATCATATTGTGTAGTTGCATTTCTCTTCTCGGGTCTCCCTGTTCTTAAATTTTTTGGGACTCATCTCAGGATGAAGTTTCCAGCAATTATCTTCATTATGGCCATCCTTGGAACAATGTTTACATGTGAGTTTTTATTTCTCCATCTTGATGAAATCATTCTTCTTTCCTTTTCCCTTAAACTTGCATTTTCCTTTTTCTCTAGACTCAAAGGAACTCTCACTTTTCTCATCTAAAACATGTTTCCGTCTTGCCTCTAGATGTGTGGCATGTGCACAAAATTTATCTAAAATTATAGTGTTAAACATGAGAATAGTGTATCTCAAATAGCTATGCAAACCTCCAATGTATTTGAGAAAAGTATCTTGAGATGGCAAACCTACACACAATATCAATGCTCTTCTTCTAAACTCTTTGGTTTGACTTTTCACACTTTGACCCTTTAAATTCCAAAAAAAATTCCAATCCATTATAGCTTTCTTCATGTACACTAATGGATATAATTTTCTTCTCAATTAAGCAACAAAATCATTCCAAGAGAATAAGACCTTACCATGTTTCTTCATTTCCTCTAGATTTTTGGCTCCCCACCAAATAAGTGTTGCACTGTCCAACCTTAATGAAGCTAGCTGAATCTTGGTCTCATCATCCTTGATCGTTTTTATAATGCAATACACTTCAAGCTGACGAACCCAATTATCTAATCTCTCAACATTTACCTCTCCATTATACATAGGCAATTAAAATTTTATGTCAAATTTCAAAAATGGAATTTTTCCATGTCCCTTTGGAGAATGTGGAGGTGTTTGTGAAGGGGTTGTTGTGGAAGATGATGATGGTGAAGATGGTGGTGAAGATGGAGGTGAAGAGAATGGTGGAGTCAAATGTGGTTTGTAACCATTCCCTCCATTCCCTTTTGTAGTCTTGTCCCCATATCCTCTTGGAGACTTTTCTCCCTTTGGAGGATTGGAGGTATCACCTTGCAACCTTGTGTTTCTCTCTTCATAAAGAAATTTCACCATTTGTTTCATGTCAAATAATTATTTTATGAAATCATTTTCATCCTTTGAAATATTTTCGGGCTCTCCTTCATGTGCCATGATTGGTGAAGCTTCAGGTGCAACTTGAGGTCAAATTTGTTGTGGAGATTGTGGCAAATGTGCTCTCCTTGTCCTTGAAATAACTTGAAGACTTGAAACCATAAGATTTCCTTCTCCTCTTTTGAGCGCCAGCCTTGTAAAAATCAGAAACACTTACATCAAAATTAAACCCTCAAAGCAACAAAGAACCAAAGCTTTGATACCAAACTAATCTGTATTTGAAAGCTTGAGAGTTTATGGTGAAATTTACAAGTGAAATTATTAGGGTTTTTAAACACTTATGTCAATATCATTAACACATTAACATTATTTAAAACGTATTTTTGCAGAAAATAAAGAAGACATCACTACCATAACAATATACACAAGACAACAAATGATGAAGTAGTTCACCCCTCCCAAGCTACATCTCCTGGTCCAACTTCCAATGTTGGGCCTCTTTCATTATGCTAAAAAATGTGTGTTTGCATCAAGTTATAGTGCTCAAGATGTTAAAAAAATGTCTCCAGTGGCTTCAAAATAGTCCAAAACCCTAGCTAGGCTCTTTCTGCACTCAAAAAGGTCAAAAATTGATTGATTTATGCTCCATTGAAGTTTCCATCTAACTATCCTACAATTTACACTTCCCTGCAATATTTTATACAATTTTTGCCTTTTGCGGCCACGTGGAGTGACAAATTCACCCCGCGTCAGCAATATTCCCATTGCACCGGTGCAATTTGTTAAACCGTTAATCACGCTCGGTTGGCCTTTATCCGTAAAATTGCGCCAAGTGGAAATTTTACCATCGTTGATGTCGAAGTTTGGTTGTTCATTTCCTGCAACTGGTGACTCTGAGTTTGAATTGACCAAGGTTGAATCTGGGTTGCATGCTTGTGGTTAGGGGTTAGTGGGAACCCTACCCAAGCCAGGTTCCATTCCCCACCTAGCAGTTAATTGTGGCAACAAATGTTGGATACTTATTACATGTGCGATGGCTCGGGCTTAAACCATGACCACCAAACTTATCGTTGGTTACCAAACCATTATGTTGGTGCTCCAAAATTTGCATAAAATATAATATAAGGCTTCAGATGGTGTATGGCTCATAAAATAAGTTTGGGGTGTAATATATATCACCTCTGATATGAATGGGTTGAAACTTTGGCTATCACATCTTATAAATTTTGGGTCAGGATTAACCCCTGACCCTGGTTGGTGGATCAAGTTCTAGGGTTAACCCCGGTCCGCACCTCCAAACTTTTGGACATGAAACTTTAAATAGAATTGCTACACTATATAGTATAAGCAACAAAGTAGAGAAGTTGGTGGAGGTCTTGTTTGGCTTGTATGAATTTTGGTGTTCGATTCCCATGGGGGTTGTTTAAACTCAATAACAAATTTTTCATGGCCAAGAGGAGGCCATGTGGTAGCCACTGATTGGCCCACGTGGCTCTCCCTCGTTGGGCCACTACACCAACCAATGAAATAATAGAAAACCATGAAATTTAAACCATTCAAATGATTACAAGTGTCGACCACCCATTGCTCGATGGAGGACTCATTCAACCTGCCCATTCATGGCCCAGTCAGTGTACGGACTGCTGACTGGGCATCCTTGCAAACCATATTTCAAAGTTTTAGTTGTTTCCCAATTCGAACAAAATGTGTTATCGGGAGCATCTGATGTCGGATTTGAGTGAAACGAGTTGCGTTGTATTCAAGGCGACAATATATACGCTTTGGCGCTGGTTTTGATCCAATATGAGCACTTTGAATTTTGAGAACTTTCTTTATCCATTAAATCACTTGGTCATGACACTTCATACCTATCAATGAGACAATTGTTTATGGATAGGTTTTTTTTATCAAAATGGACCGATGGGTGGGCTTCCTGATGAAATCTATCTTGGAGGTTCGGAAAATGATATCTAATCCCTTGACTGTGTGAGTATTCCCTTCAAATGCAGAAGGTTTCACCCAGACAAACATCTTTTCAAAATTTGTGATCACCAACAACATACTAAGGATTTTGATGACGGTCTCTATATGGAGGACTCTATCCCTAAAAGTAGAGTTCATGTGTCTCTTAGGAGGGACTTGGGTAATTTTCCAAACTCTATGGAGATGGTCCCAAATGTAACATACCCTCTGGGGACCAAGGAATACATGATTGTGAACGAGAGGACTCCAGAACCATCAGCTTTTCCTTTGACATATACCCTTCCTCTGTTCTCCCACTTTATTATTTTTCTTCTTCAAATTGTATTGAATGCTCTATTTTTGGTATCATTGGGGATTTTAGACCTTTGTCTACTTCTTCTTATGTCTGCAATCCTCCCTCCCTTTTCTTAATCTCATTACAAATCCCATATTTATATCCCTTATCTTAGTGCAACTTCTCCTCTATGTCTACATCAAAGACTAGATCATGTTTGAAACCTTCAGGTTCGTGGGATTTCTTTTACAACCTTCATTCTCAGTTGAACGGTCCTCCAAGGATCATTTAAAATAGGGTATGGAAAAAAATTTCTCTTATGTTCCAAGGGTATGGGGTGTGGCATAAAATCTAATTTGATAGAATCCAATTAATGGTCCAAGGCTAAACTAGCAGCTCGTAGACAATATTTGATTCAAGGGGTGCTTAGAGGTGTATCAACCCTGGTGGAGATGGCCTCATGAAAGTTACACCATTCAATTATAGGGGTCTTGAAAGTTCCCACAAAATACTTGCCTTAAAAATATTGTTTGATACTTGTAATCTGGAGGTTATTTCTCTCTAAGAAATTCTTGGAGAAGGAAACAATGTAGAAAATTGCCTTGAAGGTCTCTTAGGGGGATGAAATTTTATGGGCTCTGATTGAATGTCTCTTAGGGGGCTGGAATTTTATGGGGTATTATGCCTTTGGTCATTCTAAATATATGGTAGTGGGTTGGAAACATCACAACATTCAAGTCTTAAATTCATGGAGCATTGCTTCAGTTTCAGGTCTGGAGGTCCTCTCTGAGGAGATTGAAATTACAAAACTCAGTAATAGGTTATTCCTCGCTTATATAAACTATCTCACCTATATGGATTCTCTCTTTAAAAACATCCTCATTCTTTTAAATTTGTATGGCCATTCATAAAATCAGAAGGTTTTATGGGAGGTATTTTTCTCAAAATCCATTATTACATCATTCTCCTTGCTTATAAGAGGGGACTTAAAATTTTCTTTGGGAACTTTAGAATCCTAGGGAGAAAGGGGAGTTCCTGATCCTTTGGCTAACTATTTCTTGAGCAAAATTGAAGGATGTAAATTGGTATATGTGGATCCTATAAAACTAGGGTCCACTTGGAGGAACATAAGGGTTGGTCCTAAAATGTTGGCTAAAATAATTTATCGCTTCTTTCTAGTAGAGGTGTTGATTGGCTACTTTCCACTCATTAAACAATGGGTTGGGGTTGGTGGTGACTCAGACCAGTCCCCAATCTTCTTGGAATTAAAAGGAGCCTCCTTTAAACCTGTCAGTCCCTTAAAAATGAACTCAAACTATATTAAATAGGAAGATTGTGTTTCCCTATTCCAAGCACATTTGAGGCCCTATGTCCCTTGATTTGGATTATCGACTACAGAACACTTCAAATAAAACCTCAAATGTATCTAACATAAATCGAAAGACTAGGAAAAAGAAAGAAGCAGGTAGATGCTCGGGCTCTATTGGATATTGAAGACCAATTGCAAGCCATCGTAACTGAGGACGGGGAATTTTTAATTTCCATGTAGTCTATATAGGCCTTCTTCAGATTGGAAAAGAGGAAGCACAAAGTTTTAAAAGATCGAGTGGCAAAGTGGAGACTCAAAAGTAGGGCTATCTGGATCGATTGCATAGATGATTAAAAAAAAAAAATTAGGCATATTCAAAGGGTAGAAATATGGGGAATATCATATGGAATATCAGATATTAGGATGATAGAGATTTTTCTTCTTTCCACGACTTAGTTGATATAGTAAAGTGCCATTTTGAAAATATCTACAAAACCCAAGAGGAAATATCAATTGCAAAATTATTTCCACTACTTTTCCTTTCTCGAGTTTTTTCAGTGAGGAAGGGAACAAAATAAAGTTACTGAGGAGGAATTAAAGAAATTTTTACATAACTTCTAGAAAGATAAGAGCCTAGGGTCGGATGATTGGGAAGTTGATTTTTTTCCTGGGGATCTTTGAAATTGTTGGTAATGACTTGTTATGGGTAGTTGAAGAGTCTAGAAGGGAGAGGAAAATGTTACCAGCTTTTAACTCCACATTTATCATGGTAATCCAAAAGGTGGACTCCCATGTTTCTTTTGAATACTTTTGGCACATCTCGCTATGCAATCCCATTTGCAAGGTAATAGACAAAGTTATTTCATTAAGGATTAAACTCATCATATCATAGACTATATGAAAGGAGAAGATTGAATTTCTTGAAGATTAACAAATCCATGAGGCAATTGGGGTGGCTCGAGAAGGCATCCACAGTTTGAAAACCATTAATCTCAAGGGATTTGTGATCAAATTAGATTTATCCAAAGCCTACAACAAAGTCAGTTGGATCTATTTAAGGCTTCTTCTCACTCATGTGGCTTTTTGCCTGGATTTCATTACATGGGTTTTGAGTTGGATTCAATCTATATCCTTCGTAGTCATGATCAATGGATTAACATCCCCTTTCTTCCATGCCCAAAGAGGCGTGGGACAAGGGTGCCCTCTCTCCCCTTTACTATTTGTATTAGTGGTGGAAGATCTTAGTCGCTTACTAGTTGAGGCTAGATAGAGCGATGAATTCCATGGATGTATGGTTTCTAGGGCTATGGCTATAACACATCTCCTATTTGTTGAAAATATACTTATTTTTTGTAATGGATCCACTAAAGAAGAATAAAATCTAATGGGGATCTTCACTTTATTTGGGAAATCCATTCACATGACTATTAAAGACCAAAATTCCTCCTTTATTTTCTCAAAATTGGAGGAAGACGAGATCCGTCAGATTTCCTTGCTTCTCCCTTTTGAATCTAGACCTATATATGAGGGAATTGAATACCTGAGTTCTAATTTGAAACCTAATAATTATCACGAGGAATGGTTTTCGTTGATTGAAAAGGTTGAGAATCCAATAAAAAACTAGATCCATAAGTGGTTATCTAGGTTTGGTCGAATGGTTCTTGTTAAATTTATTTTGGAAGAAATTCCCACTTATTGGACGTCCCTTACCTGGGTCCCCAAATGTATCCTGGAAAAGCTTAGAAGACTATATTTCAGGATCCTCTAGTCTGCTTCTAAGGAGTAAGATGTGCTTCTGTCAGTTTGATGGGAGAACATTGCACGCCCTAAAATACTAGGTGGATGGGGGATTAAGAACATTTTCCTTTTTTCCAAGGAATTGGAAACAAAATGCAGGTGGAAGCTGATATCCACATAGACTTTGTGGACCTCAATGGTTATTCAGAAGTACATTTCTCCTAGACTCCTAGAGGATTGGATCCATAGAGTGGACGAGCCATGGTCAAATATTTCTTTCATTTTGAGAAAATTTATGAATACTTTTGCAATTACCAGAAGGGGTCTTGCCTGGAAGGTGGGCAGAGGTAAAAAAGTCAGAATTGGAGAGGATCCATGGCCAGGTAGTGGTCATGCACATGTTCTACCTCAACCCTTATTTGATTTCTTGCATGACAAGGATTTCTCAAAGTTGTCCCATATTGCTAACCCACCCACTTTCACTATTTGGAGTCAATGTTGTCGATCTGCTACCCTGACCTTCTAAACCATTAAGTCATGAGTAGGTCTAGCTACATTTTTACTAGTTGCATCACATAGCCATACATTTCCCCTTCCACAACTAGTCTTTACATTTGTTTGTTTTCTCACTTTTGTCTCATGTGCTGCTTTTCAGTTTATTTTTCCATTTGATTTGTTCTTTTGATACTGTTTTCATGTATTTTCCTTCATGTTTTGTTAATAATACCGTGCATGAAAATTGCTCATATTTGGCTCGAAAGATAATGTGGAAAATATTTGAAAGGGTAATTATTAAGACTAATAATGCTTGGCTAGTCTGTGATCTCCTTCTTTGTTTGGGTTTAAATATTTTAAAAGTCAATGATGTCTAAAAGGAAAATAAAATCCATTCGAACAGAAAGTTATAAGTAGAACCATGATGCCCTTACCAATTTTGGGATCTTCATTCCTTGACTTAGTATGGTAACTAAATGGTGTTTTTCTTACCAACCCAATCGAGTAGAGAAGGGAAAGGAGATAACTAAGAGTGAGCATATTAATTTCAGAAGTATATAACAGTCCCTAAAGGGATAACCTCTCTTGCTCTCAAAAATTTGGGATCCCTCTTCCACCCTAGTGATATAAACGTCAATAAAATTCCAATGATCATATTGAAAATAAAATAAGGGGTGAAAGAAGAGAAAGGCTTCATACATAGAGAGGTGAAGCAAGAAACTTCGTCAAGGTACTGAACAGGCTTGCCTGCAGTAAAGCAATGTTTGTGTTTCTTGTAGTGACTCTGCCAGGGTACTGAATAGGCCTGCTGGCAGCCTAGCAACACCAAAGATGAAACTAAAACTATGATCATATATACTATCCTCTTCCTAGATTTAAAATATTGATATATGGTAAGCCTTGTAAATTTTTTTAGCCAAAAAAGGGTGTTAGAGAGACTATACTTATAACCAAGATAAATGGGGAAGTTGAAGTTTTCCACATAGTGAAACCATACTTTCTGAAAGACTAAGACTTTGTGCTCAAAGGTAGACCTAAGCAGAGAATTTTAAGTTCTTCCAGTGTTTCTCTAAGTCTTTTCGCTACAAAAAACATCCTTCAAAAAATTTCCTACAATTGAATTTTGGAGCCTAGTGATGATCTTATGATCTGTCGTCCTATAATCACTTCGTGATTGGTTGATGCTTTTCTAATTCCTTAACTATTATTGTGAGATTATAACTGTCAAATTCACTTGCTTACACATGCTTAGTTGATAATGCATCCATAAGTGCACTTATTCCTAGCAAGATCAGTAGTCAATGACTATCCTTGAAGATAGACATTTTGCAGTCCTTAAGAGTAATGTTTGCTCAGTCTCGAGAAAGAGTGCTTGCGTAGAATTTGAATACAGATCTTGCGCAATCCCTAATGACAGTGACTACGCAATACATAGGGACAGTGCACTATGAAATATTTCCCAATAATTAGTATGCAACATTATTTGATAGTCTCTCTCATTGTTAGTTGCAAGTGTACCAACATCCTAGTAAATTTTCTCATATGTCATTTTTTTGCACCTTCTCTTTCACAAGTGTCATTTTCACATTCACAACTATCATTTTCTTGATTTAACTTTATCAATTGTCTCTTTTTATTTCTCTTCACTTTAGCATGTGTTGCTTTCATTTTCTTGAGATTTTGCAAGTGTCATTTTCACTTTTTATTATTGTCGCAACTGTTGCTTTTAATTGTTTGTACTCTTGCATGTGTTTTCCCTTAGCACATTACTGGAGGAAACTCTAGCGCATCCTCCTAAATTATTTGATAATATATATATATATATATATATATATATAACATGTGCTAAACACTCTCCCACAACTTAGCGGACTTTCTAGTTGTAGTCAACACTTGTGTCGTAACTTGCATTCTAAGTGTCGCAAAGCTATGTTTCAACTATTGCACTTAGAAATAAGTGTTTCTTTATTTTCGTTTCAATGGATGCATGTTGATTTTGGGAGATAAGTGCTTAATTTTCATGTGGTTGATCGATTGTAAGTGTGTGATCATGATCAAGACTTGTTACATATTCTAGTTTCATCTCTCATTTCAATGATCCCACACTTAGTCAATTTCTAAAATGTTCCTCCCTTCACAAATTTCCCAACCAACCACTCATCATCTTTCCTTCCTAACTTGCACACTATGTAGTCTCATTCCCCAGTCAGTCATCCTTGCCTCTTGGAACTGCATACTATGCAGTCGCTACCTCTAAGGATTGTGTATTGCATAATCCCAATGCTCACACCCTTCCTCCTGCACTTGAAAACTATGCAATCATTGCACAATCAAGCTTCCACTACACACTTCATAATCATAGTCAGCAAGCAAGATTCCTCAACTACACAATCCACTATCCCAATCCTCCAAGAACTGCGCACTATGTAATCACAGTGAGTAAGTATTCATGAATGCATCTCTCACTCCCTCAACTGAAACGCACTATCTGAACCTATATTTCCAATTGTGAATTTCACAACTACAGTAGAAATTGGATCCTCCTTATGCCACTAACTTTCCCAACTGCACAGTCTCCTAAGCCTCCTCTTCATCCACGGTGCATTGTGTAGTTACAGTGTGTAAACTTACTTCCTTGTCTCGCTAACTTGCCCAACTACACAATCCCTTCATCTAGTGAGTCTCCTATTACGCATTGCATAGTTCCAGTAGATATGGAGGTCATCCTTCAACCCCTATTATGCTCAACTACACAATTCTCAACCTCCTCTTAAAACCCTTGTTTGTTTCCCCATCATAGTCAACATCTTCCATGAGCAAATTAGAGGTAGGATAGGTGGTTTTTAGAATAATATTTTCTTGTTATGAGTGAAATTTATCTACAGATGTTATTATTTCAACATAGAATGGTGATCCTCAATCGAGATCATTAAGGAGAGGCTACAAGAGATCACTTGAGGAGAAGGGGCGGAAGAAATAATTATCGTGAAGGACTTGAATATGACATAATGGTGGCATCTCATGTTGACTTGGAGAATTCTAACACTGATCCAGACCCTTTGGAGGGTGATGATGAGAAAGAAAATATCCATAAAAGAAAGCATAAAGGCTTGGCCTGAACACATCACAATGAAGTTCCAGGTTATCAATTCCAAGTCATGGCTTGTCCAAGTTTCATCACAAAGTCATATGTGTCAATGTGTCTTGCCACATTATTTGTGGAATGTAATTATTATATTTTCAAAATGAGAAAATGTAAAATGTGTGGAAGACCAAGGGTCCCACATCGAATATGAAAAGTCAATACAAATTTCTAAAGTCATGTATAAGCTCAAAGGTCATATAGGAATTCAAAAATCCATAGTAGGAAATAAAAAATCATGAGGGAAGTCAAGAGTCACCTCATTTTTTATAAATACACCCTCATTTCTCAAGAGAAGGTCTTTGTACTTTTCACCTTGGCTTTTCTAATGTGGCATAGGAGATAAGATGTTTATTTGGAGGAGCAAGTGGTGACTTAATGTTCCACTATTGAGGCTAGTATGGCAGCATTGTAATTGTATATCTTGGGACTTTCACTTAATATATAAAGCTCTTTGATTCGGCACACATTCATGCATATGTCGTGAATTATTGTAAGGTTATTATTTCATTATTTAGGGTGTATGTTTTTGTTAACGCATACTAATGAAAATGAACTATTATGTTGGCTTTGGTATGCATCTTGTTGAATCTGTTTTGTTACTTGATTTTATCATCGTTGTTATCTTGTGAACTAATTTGTAGTTTAAACAAAAAATCTTTCATGCTATTGTGTGCCTCTTTTAGGATAATACTATTACTTTTATTCTATAGGATCACTTTCCTTTTATTTTTCATGAAAGTACCATTTACGTATTACAATTGTATGCCTTATAGAGTCGACTTACTTGCTTGTTTCAAAGATTGTTTGCATGATATCTTATGTTAATAATTGAAGCCAAGGAAAATTCCTAAGAATAATGGTAATCGTCCTTATTTTTCGGTTAGGTATCCTACTCCAAATGGTGTGGGTCTAATTGGGACTTCATACCGGGGACACCCCCTTGTTTGATGTATTTCCAACATCATCAACAGTTGGCGCTAAAAAGAGGGCCAAATGACAAGTTTATCTCGTTGAGTACATTTTGAATCTCTTATATTGAATGGCTCATTCCCAAATCATACTCCCGAGATGTTTTTCTAATAGATCAAATCTTAAACCTTCACTCCATTTGGAACTTATTTACAACTTGTATCAATTAAAGTTTGATGGTGAATGTGAAATATCCATAGTTGAGCATGCATCTTTATTTCTCAAGTTTTGTGAATCTCATGAAATAAATTGTGAAGATGTTGCTTGGAAATTATTCATCCTCACACTTTAAGGTCGAGTTAAGTTGTGGTGTCATACCTTACCAACTTCTTCCATTCATTCATTTGAACAACTCTTCAAGGAGATTCGTCAAGCTTTTGACAAGTATGATTATCGATATCTTTATAAAAGGATTAATTTTCTTGGAATGAAACCTGATGAATCAACATGGGATTTTCTTGATCATTTTCTTCACCTTTGTTATGAATTTTCCGAGGAAGATGTTGATCGGGATTTTATGAATGAGAAGTTTCAATATTTAGTTCATATTTCTTTGGAACCATTTGAATCTGAATATTTTACAAGCCTCCCATCTTATCTCGATTTAGGGACACTTCAAATCTCAAAGGAGGAACCTACCACTTATTTTTCCCCTTCTATTCCTCCTTTCTCATTACCAAATAAAGTGGTCCCTCATATCGAGGATGAAGTTGGAAAATATGAAAATCAAATCCATGATCCACTTATCCCACCTTATTTTCCTCCCTATGGACAAGACCTTATCCAGGAAAATTTTGAATGTTGTAATAAGTCCATGGATCTTGAAATGAAGATTGATCCCTTAATTCCTTTGGATGACATTAATATGCATAATATAAGTCTTGAATCTGATCTGATTGAAAGTATTGTTTCTTCGAGGGATACCTCCCATACCCCATCATTTACATCTCATATCCATGTGTACCTTTCTTCACTTGATAAATCTGCTTCACCAACTCATTTTCAATCTGTTGGTCCAAATAGTGATTAGGTACAAGGTGGTCGCATTTCACAAGTAGAGGAGTAGAGAGGTGAAGATAATTTTGATCTCTCTTCCCTATTTAAAATTACTCCATGTAAAAATGTTGTTCCTCCATTCTTAGTTGATTTAGAATCTTGTTATCTCGACAATCGATCAAATGAAACCAAGATGTTTAATCAATATCAAGCCTTGAGAAGCCCTCATTTTTATGATGATGACTCCATTGACGTACATGGTGATGGTTTCCTGGGCACATTAGCCAATATTTTGATATTTCAAGAATATATTCTTATATGAATTTCTTATTCAACTTATTATCCCTTATGTCCCACTGCATGTAATGAATTAATTTGTGATGAAAATGTGTTATTCTCTTCGAATATACAATTCGATGAGATGAATTTTGAATTGATACAAGGCAGTGAGGTCATCCATGATGAAGAAGAAATCAATGAAATCATAGACCATTCATTTCTTGCCTTGCAATTTCCAGCCTTACATCAGGATAATTCATTAGTTCGGTTTCTCATGATATTTCACCGATCTATACATCCTTAGATATGAAATCAGAAGAATCTTATAACTTGAGTAATATTTTTGTTAAAGTTGTAAAATATGATCAAACTAGTGATCCAGATGGTTTCCATTTCAATAATAGTGTTCTTGTTGACTTAACTAATAGTAGTTTCCCACGTGTAATTTGTGATCTAACATAGGTCTCAAAATGTAATTATTCAACATTTGAAAGTTTTAGGATTTATCAAGGAGTCAAGGTAGTTAAACTCTTGTTGATGGCTATGTTAGGTTCTCGTGATCCTGATGAGATCCTCAGACCATGTCAGATCTAGATTATCTCACATAATTATTTTCTCTACATTGTATCATTGGATGTAAACTCCCTATTGAAAGATTTTCATCGTTTTCAAGTTAATTCTCTTAGCTTTCAAGATCAAGTTTATGACCAGATAGAGAGTTCCACTTTGGTTGACTCGTCCTCATGCAAATCTCGCGTATCAAATATAGGATTGGAATGTATATCTTTCATGGGTGCCCATAGTTATGAATCTAATCATTCTGACTATTATGACAAAGATTATCGTCGTTGGAAGGATTCACATATGAAAAATTCCTTTGAGAATGATCAACTCCTCATCTTTCTTTTGAATATTGTGATGCTAATTATTTTTATCTTGGTACAAGATATCCTCTTGAGTGTTGGTGAATGCCTGATATATTT
Source organism: Pinus albicaulis (assembly GCA_034641835.2). Classification (NCBI taxonomy): domain Eukaryota; kingdom Viridiplantae; phylum Streptophyta; class Pinopsida; order Pinales; family Pinaceae; genus Pinus; species Pinus albicaulis. The sequence continues at coordinate 1,068,467,259 of CM076580.1, forward strand.
GATGAATCAGATGCAAATGGGACGCAATGAGGATTGAAAATATTATGTTCTAATTGATCCATCTCTATTTTCATATAACGGAGAATCTTAGGCATTAACCAGTCCATCTGATCATATCATTGGGTCTAACATGTGTCATGCAACTAGTCATTTTCATGCTAGTATATCTTATGATAGTTGTTTTACATCAATTGATCTTGTTGAAATAACTAAACCTTATGATTTACCATCTCACTATTCAGATACTTGTCAAGCAGTTGAGGCACTTCAACCTTTGTTGATGGTAATGTCAAGTTCTCACTATCTTGACGAGGCTTCTAAACAAGATCAGATCAAATTTCCTTCACAAGATTCTCTTTATAATTTGATTGAGTTAATTGAGATTTCATTTTCTCAATAATTTCATGGTTTTCAAGAGGACTTGTTTGGATACCATGATCAAATATATGACCAGCTCAATGAATCTATCTTAATAAATAATAAGCTTTCTTATTTCATGATGTTTGTTAAATATGATAATGCAGAAAAAGGTACATTCACAAGAAGCTTTAAAGGTTTGTATCATCGTTGTTCTAAGCAAAAAGGTATGATTGCAAGTTGGTTATTTATGGAATAAAGGAAACACCTTCAATTTTTTGTGCAAGTTATTCAAGTTGTTATATTTTATTTTGCACAATATTTTATATGGCTATTAATTGCTTGTATCTTTCTACTTGTAGGTCAGGAGAAACTTGCGTGGATACATTGTAAATTTCACCTTACTTAACCCTAACCTTGTAGCCAGTTAGGTTAGGAGTAGGTCTAGTTACATTTTTACTAGTTGCATCGCATAGCCCTGCATTTCCCCTTCCACAACTAGTCTTTACATTTGTTTGTTTTCTCACTTTTGTCTCTTGTGCTGCTTTCCAGTTTAGTTTTCCATTTGATTTGTACTTTGATTTTTTTTCAGGTATTTTCCTTCACTTTTTGTTAATAATACCATGCATGAAAACTACTTAATTTTGGTTTGAAAGGCAATGAGACAAAGACTTGAAAGGGTAATTGTGATGACGAACAATGCTTGGCTAGTATGTGATCACCTTCGTTGTTTAGGTTTACATATTTTAAAATTCAATGATGTCTAAATGTAAAATATGATCCATTCGAATGGAAACCTAAAAGTGTAACCATTATGCTTCTATCTATTTTGGAATCTCCATTCCTTGACTCAGTATGGTAACAATGGTAATTGAATGGTGTTTTACTTACCAACCCAATTGAGTAGAGAAGGGAAAGGAGATAACTTAGTGTGAGCATATTAATTTCAAAGGTATATAATATTCTCTGAAGTAATAATCTCTCTTTCTCCCAATAATTCAGGATCCCTATTCCACCCTAGCGATAAATGTCAATAAAATTCCAATGAGCATATTGAAAATAAAATAAGGGGTGAAAGAAGAGAAAGGATTCCTTCACAGAGAGGTGAAGCAAACAACTTCGCCGAGGTACTGAACAAACTCACTAGTAGTGAAGCAATGTTTGTGGTTCTTGTAGTGACTCCGCCATGGTATTGAACAGGCATGTTGGTAGTAGACCAACACCATAATGAAACTAAAACTCTAATCATATTAAACTCATGAATATATACTATCCTCTTCCCAGATTGAAACAATTGAGATATGGTAAGCCTTATAAATGTGTTTAGCTGGAAAAAGGGATAGGAGAGACTGTACTTACAACCAAGAAAAATGGGGAAGCTGAAGTGGTCCACACGGTGAATCCATACTTCCTGAAAGACTAAGACTTTTTTCTCAAAGGTACACCTAAGCAGAGAACCTAGAATTCTTCCAGTGTGTCGCCAAGTGTCGTTGTGACAAACACCATCCAAAATTTTGCCTACACTTGAATTTTGGATCCTACTAATGATATTATGATCTGTTGTCATATAATCACTTCGTGATTGATTGATGTTTTGCTAATTCTTTAACTCTTCTCGTGAGATTCTAACTATCGAATTCACTTGCGTACACATGCTTAGCTGATGTTGCATCCATAACCACACCTCTTCACAGCAAGCTCATTAGTCAATGAATATCCCTGAAGATAGGCATTGTGCAGTCCTTGAGAGAAATTCTTACGCAGTCTCTAGAAACGATACCTGCACAGTATTTTAAGTATAGTGATTGTGTAATCCTTAATAACAGTGACTGCATAATCCATAAGGACAATGCATTATGCAATCTTTCCTAGCATTCAGTGCGTAACGTTATTTGAAATTATCTCTAATTGTTAGTTGCAAGTGTACAATCATCCCAATGAATTTTCTCAATTGTCAATTTTGCGCACCTTCGCCTTAATAAGTGTCGTTTTCACTTTCTCGACAGTAATTTTTTCTTGATTAAAATTTAACAAGTTTCTCTTTCTTTCTCTTTTTTTTAACATATGTCGCTTTCACTTTCTTTAGCTTTTGCGAGTGTTGTTTTAACTTTTTCTTATCGTCACAAGTGTCGCCTTTAATTATTTGTACTCTTGCATATGTTTTTATCTTAACACATTATTAGAGGTAACTCTAGTGCATCCTTCTACATTTTTTAAGCATATATAGCATAAGAATATGCACTATACACTCTCCCGCATCTTAGAGCACTTTCTAGTTTTAGTCGACACTTGTGTCATAACTTGTATTCTAAGTGTCGCAAAGCTACGTTTCAAATATCGCACTTATAAATATTTGTCAGTTTGTTGTCGTTCCAATGGATACATGTTTATTTTGGGTGTTAAGTGCTTAATTTTCATGTGGTTGATCAATTTTAAGTGTGTGACCATGATCAAGCCTTTTTACATGTTATGGTTTCATATTTTGTTTCATTGATCCCACACTTAGTCAATTTATGAAATGTTCCTCTCTTCACAACTCACTTTACCAACCACTCATCATATTTCCTTCATGACCTGCACACTACGCAATCTTAGTCCCTAGTCAACCATCATAGCCTCCTGTAACTGTGCACTGTGTAGTCATTACCATCTAGTAGTATGCATTGCGCAATCCCAGTGCTCACTCCCTGCCTCCTACACTTGAAAAATGCGCAAAAACTGCCCATTTAGGCTTCCACTTTCCACTGCATAATCTTATTCAACAATCGATATTCCTCAACTGCACAATCCACTGTCCCAATCCTGCTAGAACTTTTCACTTCGCAATCACAGTGAGAAAGCATGCCTCACTGCATCACTAACTCCCTCTACGATGCAACATCTTGTCCTATCTTGTCATGTATTGTGTAGTGTGAAGTTGCAATAGATTTTGGAGCCCCCCTATGTCACTAACTTTCCCAATTGTGTAGTCTCCTAAGCCTCTTCTTCAGCCACTGCGCATTGTGCAGTTATAGTGTGTAAACTTGCCTCCTTGTCTCACTAATTTCCCCAATTACGCATCCCATTCATATGGTGAGTCTCCTATTACACATTTCATAGTTTCAGTGGCTAGGGACGTCATACCCCAACCCTTGTGATGCTCAGTTGCATAATTATTAGCCTCCAACTCTTAAAACCCTTGTTTATTGCCTCATTATAGTCAATATCTTCAATGAGCAAAGCAAAGGTAGGATGGGTGGTTTCTGGCCTAATGTTGGCCTGTCATGAGTGAAATTCATCTGCAAGTGTTATAATTTCAACATGGAAAGTTTATCCTTAAGGGACATCATCAAGGAGAGGCTACAAGAGATCACTTAAGGAGACGGGGCAAAAGAAAGAATCATCATGAAGGACACGAAGATGATAGAATGGCAGCTCTCATGTTGACTTAGAGGGTTCTAACACTAATCCAAACCCTTGGGAGGGTGAAGATGAGAAATAAAATATCCATCATAAAGAATTAAAGATCATATCAGCAAGGAGAAAGGCTTGTCATGGACACATCACAATGAAATTCCATGTCATCAATGCCAAGTCATGGCTTTTCCAAGTGTCATCACAAAGTCATATGTGTTAATGTATCTTGCCACATTATTTATGGAATGTAATTATTTTATTTTCAAAATGAGAAAGTAAAATTTGTGGAATACCAAGGGTCCCACATGGAATATGAAAAGTCACTAGAAATTTCTAAAGTCGTGTACAAGTTCAAAGGTCATAGGAATTCGAAAAGCCATAGTAGGAGCTCAAGGGTTATGGGGGAAGTCAAGAGTCACATGGGAGGTTGAGATTCACCTCATTTGTTATAAATACACACTCATGGCTCAAGAGAAAGGAATTTGGACTTTTCACCTTGGCTTCTCTAGTGTGGCATAGGAGATAAGATCTTTCTTGGAGGAGCAAGCGGTGACTTAATGTTCCACTATTGTGGCTAGTGTGGTTGCATTGTAATTGTATATCTTGGGACATTCACTTAATTTCTGAAGCTCTTTGAGACTTCTCACTTTCATGAATATGTCATGAATGATTGTAAGACTATTCTTTCATTTTTTGCGGTGCATGTTTGTGTTAACACATACTAATGAAAATGAACTATTTCATTGGATTTGGTAGGCATCTTAATGAATGTGTGTTGTTATTTTCTTTTATCATCATTGTTATCTTGTGAACTAAATTATAGGTTAATCAATGATTCTTTCATGCTTTGTCTTGTCTCTTTTAGGATAGTAATATTACTTTTATTCTAGAGGCTCACTCCATTTTTATTTCTCGAGAAAGCACCATATATGAATTGCAATTATATGCTTCACGGTGTCAACTTAATTACTTGTTTCAAACATTTTTTGCATGATATCTTATGTTAATAATTGTAGCCAAGGTAAATTCGTAAGAAAAATGGCAACCAAACTTATTTTCTAATTTTGGCTCCTACTCCAAACAGTGTGAGGTTTAATTGGGACTACATACCGAGGATACCCCCTTGGTTAACGAATTTCCAACGCCATCAACAGGACAACAATGGTCCTCAGTGACCTGCATATGTATATGGATATATCTATAGTTTTTGTTCTTGTTTTTTGTTTGTTTTCATTATTCTTGATGTTGAAATTGGCAACAAGAAGGGATTCTAATTTAATTTTCCCTTCATTAAATTAGATGTAAACTGTAATTCCACATCACATGACAACATGTGTGAGTTAACTGAGTCGGGAAGAATTAGTTAGCTCAATAAATTCGATTTGGGGATCAAACTGGATGCATGTAGAGTTCACTCTAAGTTTTAGAGGGTCGAGTTACATTTTATTTAGATTTATAATTCTTTAAATTGATTATTTGAGTTAAATTCAGTTTAACTAGTTCTAACTTAGAGATGAGCTAGTGATAGGTCTAGTGAATTAAATCTCATTTAATTCACATTTAGTGATCAATCAGATAATTGATAATTCTCTATAAATAGTTGTTTCATGTCAGATATAAGGAAGGCCCAGCTAATATTGGAGTTAAAGGGCAGAGAACTATCAGTTGTATAATTAGAAAATTGTATAGGTCATGCATGAGGTCAGCAGGACGCACTAGATGAATTGCACAATCAATTCTTGGGAAATTACTAATTAATAGGGGCTCAATTCCATCAATAATGCGTAAGAAAGGTTGAGAAACCCAAAGGAGGAAATTAGTTAAGTATCAGACCATTCTTGTCAGGACCAGAGTGAGACAGGCATAGACAGTGTAGAGGTTTCTTAGGAAGGTAAATAGCATTGTATTGTTTCATATTCTTGATTTTATGCAATATACATATATCGGGGTTTTTAGCTGAGGCTTTCCCCAAATACATATTTGTGTCGTGCGATTGAAATTCTTTCTCTTTCTTGTTCATGTGATTGTGCAATCGTAATTAGTTTCCGCAATTTGTAGAATTGATTCATTATTGTGTTTTAGAATATTACAAGATTAGTTGAATCTATTTAGATATTTCTGCATGATATTAGAGCAGGAATCACTATAGAAGAGCAGAACCAGAGTTTTTTTGAATAGGTGAATCAAATTTGCAACTTTATTCTTCAAGACTAGCAGCAGATCAAGATGTCTTTCTATATATTGAGACTCAAATATGCCCTTGAAAGTAATTCAAATTACATAGCATGGAAGGACACGTTGGAGGCAGTGTTGGAGGAAAATGGACAGAAGGAATTCATAGATATTTATATTCCCCATCCCACAACAACATATTCTCAAATTCTTGATGCATGGAAGAATAATGTAGAAAAGGCAAGAGGATTCTATTAGAAGGAGTTCGAGATCATATTGTCTTGAACGTCCATGGAAAGGAAACTCCATATGCCATGTGGAAGGCCTTAACATATTTGTTTCAGAATAGCATCAATGACAAGAAGATGGAACTGAAGGACAAGCTCAGAAAGATCAAGATGGAGAAGGATGACATGATACCAAAATACTTAATGAAGTTCACTCAATGTCGAGATGATCTTGGAAGTGTTGGTGTGATAGTTTCCCAAGATGATTTGGTGAGCCTAACACTTCTAGGCCTTCCCAAGAGCTATAATAGCTACTAGGCCTCGAGGAATGGGAGGGAGAAGCTACAGGAGTGGGAGGGATTATGATCTGACTTGGTACAAGAAGATATTTGGTGGAACATCAGAGATGGATCCTCATCAAAGACTGATAATGAGGAGAATTTTTCCTTGGATGGAAAGGTGAATAAAAGGAAATGGAAGGTGTCACATTCCCAATAGGATTCTAGTCAGGTGGGAAAGAAGTGATACTTATCAAAGATAAAATGTTTTCACTGTCATGAGCTTGGACACTATGCTACAAATTGTTCACACAAGAATACCAGCAAGAAGTCCTTACGAAGATTGGCAGGTGAAGCACTTGCTTCACAGTTAAAGTTGGATTTCACCCTCATCGCATTCATGGTGTCATTGGTGATGGGTTTTGTGTGCTACGTAGATAGTGGAGCTTTGTTCCATATTACTAGCAACAAATAATTCTTCAATAGATTGGAGGAGAATATCTCCATATGCACATCGAGATGGGAGATGACGAGAGGCATAATTATTCCGACATAGGTACAGTTACCTTTCAGAGGGATTCAGGTACTCCTTCACATTAAAATATTTCATGTATGTTTCTAGTTTAAAGAAGAATTTGGTTTTTGTTGCTATGTTGGAAGACTGTGGCTATGATTTGATATTCATTGAAGGAAAGACATTCCTTTGTCACAAAGCCATGAGACAGGTGAAGAAGATTAGGGTTCAAGTAAAGAACCTATAAAAATTGGATGTAGAAGAATGTGTTGCCTTGAGCACAAAAGTAAAGAAGGTGGTGAGCTGAGACATCAGTGATTTATGGCATAGAAGGTTGGGCCATCTACACCATGGCGCTTTGAATATCATGCAACATATTTATACAGGACTTCCAAAGGGTGACCTTGAGCAACGAGATACATGAAAAGGGTGTAAATTTGGAAAGTATACCAAATCCAACTTTCACAATAAGGAAAGTAGAGCAAAGGAGATCCTTGAGAGAGTTCGCTCAAACATGTGTGGACCGTTCTCAATAGCTTCCACGGAAAAACACAGGTATTATGTGATTTTCATAAATGATTTTTAATGCAAGTGTTGGATTTTCTTCATGTAGAAGAAAGATAATATGTTCTCAAAGTTTTGTAAGTTCAAAGCACTTGTCGAGAAAGATATGGGGAAGAAGGTGAAGGCTTTGAGGAGAGACAATGGTGGATAATATGTCTCTAAAAAATTCAAGAACTTCTATACTTTAGAAGAATTAGAAGGGAATTGATAGCACCTCATAACCCACAATAGAATGGGGCTACAGAAAGGAATAACAAGACTATTGTGTGAGCAGCACGATTTATGTTGCATGATCAGGGCCTACCATTACATATGTGGGCAGAAGCATGCAATACAATAGTATTTGTGCATAACAGAAGTCCTCATCGGATACTTGGGATGAGTATAATATAGAAATATTTTTCAGGTAAGAGACGAGATGTGTTGCATTTTTAAATTTTTGTTTGATCATTTTATTTCCATGTGACCAAATATGTCAGGAAGAAGCTAGAGCCAACAATTGAGTTAGGGACATTTGTGGGGTACATTGATACACCTCACAACTATCGGGTGTACTTTCTAGCACACAGGATTACAGTGGCCAGAAGAGATGTGAAATTAGATGAAGAGAAGGCCACGCAAATTTCCCTTGAGAGGGAGCTCTAGTTGCATGAAGTTGAGGGGCTCTTGGCACCAAAAGAAGAACCTCTAGATGTGGAGCAGCCACAAGAAGAGGTGCAGAGAGTGGAAGCACCCACTCATCCATAGACATCCTGAGAAAGAAGGAATTGCATAAAAAAGGCCGACAAGTTATTTCTTGATGCTAGACGGAATGTGGGAGCGCCCACATCACAGTGCAGGTAGAGAAGATCCCCATAGCAGCACACTAGATACATGGATCTTATGAGCGAAGGTGTAGAGATAGAGCCATCCTCTTTTGAGGAAGTAGTGGAACAACCAATTTGTATTGATGCCATGGTTGAGGAGTATGAATCCATTATCAAAAATAGTGTGTGGGAAGTTGTCACAAAACTGGAGGGGAAGTGAGTTGTAGGATCCAGGTGGATCTACAAGCTGAAGCAGGCAATAGATGGGAGTGTGGAGAAACACAAGGCCAGGTTTGTGGCTAGAGGGTTCTCTCAAGTAGAGGAGATTTATTATGATGAGACCTTTGCACCAATCATAAGGTACTCATTAATCATATCCATCCTTGCACTCTCATGGAAAATGGGATGCTAGATACATCAGATGTATGTAAATACAACCTTTGTAAGAGGGGTGATTAAGGAATAGGTGTACCTTAAGTAGACGAAAGGGTTTGAGACCTTCAACATAGAGTCACATGTGTGTAGACTCAATAGATCACTGTATGGGTTGAATCAAGCACCTCTTGCTTGGTACACTAGGATCGACAACTACTTCATCGGGTTGGGCTTCATCAAGAGTGAAGGAAATGTGAACCTTTACCATATTTTGGTAGAAGGTAAACTTTTGATCAGTATAATTTTTGTCAATGATTTGATACTGACGTGTGATGAGAAACTCATCATGTCTTACAAAAAGGATCTTTAAAGTTAATTTGATATGAAGGAAATGAGGCTCTTGCACCCTTTCTTGGGATTCAAAATTTGGGAAAGAGATGGGGAGCTATTTGTATCTCAGGAAAAGTAATCCAACGAGATTCTCAGGAAGTTCCACATGGAGGGCAGAAAACCCATGGAGACTCATCTAGCAGGAAACTAGAGGAAGCAAGATGTTACTTCAGGCAAAGTATTAGAAGCTACTATCTACAGGCAGCTTGTGGGTTCACTCATGTACTTGGTGAACACACGACCAGACATATGCTATGCGGTTAACCAGCTTAGTCAATCTATGGTTAAGCCTACCAAGATATTTTGGAAGGCAGGCAAACATGTGTTGAGATGCCTTAGAGGCACTACATAGTTTTGGCTATGGTACAGACGGACAGAGGGAGTGAAGCTTCAAAGCTTCACAGATGCAGATCGGGCAAGGAGTCCATCCGACATGTAGAGCACATGAGGGGGAATCTTCAGCATAGGATCAACAATATTTTCCTGGTATAGCAAGAAACAGATATCAATTACACTCATTTCAACATAGGAAGACTACATGACGGCCAGTCGGAAAGCATTGAGGCCATCTACATGAGGAAGATACTTGTTCATTTATTTGGTCGACAGATGGATACAACGGTGATTTATTGTGATAACCATAGTTGCATCGAAATCTCGGTTAATCCATTTTTTCATGACAGGTCCAAGCATATTGATATCCAGTATCACCATCTCAGAGATTGTGTGCAGAGGTGGACTATGTCATTAGAGTACGTTCCCACAAAGGATCGAGATGCAGACATCTTGACGAAGGCACTGTCAAGAAGCAAATTCACATTCCACAGAGACAAGATTGGGTAGAAAATTATCCCTTTCTTGTTGAGAGGGAGTGTTTAAATTGGCAATAAGAAGGGCTTCTAATATAATTTTCCCTTAATTAAATTAGAATTAAATTGTAATTCCACATCACATAACAACTTGTGCGAGTTAGCTAAGTCAGGAAGACTTAGTTAGCTAAGTCAATTCGAGTTTGGGGTAAAAATGGAGGCATGTAGAGTTCACTCTAAGTTTTAGAGGGTCCAATTACAGTTTATTTATATTTATAATTCTTTAACTTGATTATTTGAGTTAAAATCAGTTTAACTAGTTCTAACTGAGAGATGAGCTAGTGATAGGTCCAATGAATTAAATATGATTTAATTCACATGCAGTGATCAATCAGATAACTGATAATTCACTATAAATATTTGTTGCATGTCAGTTCTAAGGAAGGCCAAGTTGAGATTGGAGTTAAAGGGAAGAGCACTATCAGTTGTATAATTAGAAAATTGTATAGGTCATGCATGAGGTTAGAAGGATGCCTTAGATGAATTGCACAAACTATTCTTGGAAGCTTCCTAATTAATAGGGGTCAATTCCTCCAAGAATGGGTACGCAAGGCTGAGCAACCCAGAGCAAGAAATTGGTTAAGTATCAGACCATTCCTATTGGGATTAGAGTGAGGCAGTTAGAGATAGTGCAAAAGTTTCTCATGAAGGTAAATAACATTGTATCATTTCATATTCTTGACTTTATGCAATATACAAATAGTGGGGTTTTTAAATGAGGCTTTCCCTATATACATCTTAGCATTATGTTGTTGAAATTGTTTCTCTTTCTCGTTCATGTGATTATGTGATCATAATTGGTTTCCGCAATTTGTAGAATTGATTCAGTATTTTGTTTTATCATATTATAAGATCAGTTGAATCTATTTATATATTTCTACACCTACTATGTATATATACTTTTATGGAGGATAATCTCTCTTGTTGATAGTTTCCAGAAATACTATGGAGTCTTTTCATGTATCTTATACTAGCTCCTATAGCTCTTACTGTGTTTGTATATTACGAAATACTCATGCATACACACAAATCATGTGTCTACAGAATGTAATTTTTATCATTTTTAATCAATGAAACTTACAATATTTTTTTTCTCTGGAAAAAAATATCTATGATATAGTAATAAATAATGTGATTTTATTATAATAACAACATCATATTATTTTATTACAAGAATATTATTACGATCAGATATATTATTAGTATTATTATATTATTGTGGTTAATATAATAATCAATAATATGATTCTAAATATAAGAATAATATTATATCATATTTCCCTGATGGTTTGCCTCATCTAGTACCTAAGTGAACTTAATGTGGAGTTAAGATAGGTCACCAAATGACAAGGTTTGGACAAAGGGACAGTTGTAAATCAACTTGCACAATGTGTCATCACATTCATGGGATCAAAGAGCGTCAATTTTTTGCATTGAAGCGACCTCGAGTGAGCTCTCACTAGACTAGTTAACTACCCAACTGCATTCACTCTACAATGAAAACACGAAAGGGAATGGAGTTTTCTAATGAATTTGGTGTTGTTTCTAACACTAGTTGTGAATTTACAAGACATATTTAGGAATGTTTCACTTTCCAGGGAGTATTTATGTAACACTACTCATCGATTTTAGTGTGAGAAAAAGACAAATATTTGGGTTCTCGAGCAAGCTGAAGTACCAGGCCCTCCTATTATGCTCTCTTTTCCTATATATACATCATTTATTTGTCTATAACCAACCTTCACCAAAATTACTATCCATAGGTGAAAAAAATTTGAGGGTATAATCTGTGCAGCTCTCAAACAACTTGCACTCTTCAACAACAGAGCCACTCAGGTATACTCTCACTTCGTGCATTTTTATTCCTTCTCTCATATATGGTTGGATTTTTGGCACTTGGTGTCCAATAATTATGTGATTTTTATCCTATCTCCTATCATTTATTATCTTTCAGAGAATTTTCCTTTTTCTGAAGCCTCTTCCTATGGTCACCTCTCTTGAACACTCTCCCATGTTCCTTTAAACACAATTGCACCTCCTCTTCAATTATCTTGATACTAGAAAAATGGCTTGCTCGTGTAAGGGTATTGGGCACCATGGCCCCAAAAAAAGCACCAAAAATTAAGCCCAATCCCAAACCTCCATGAACCAATGCCATGAATACACTCCATTAGTGGTCTACCGCGATATTTCAAACATTGAGAAAGAACTAGTTAATCAAATAAATGATTTGTCTGATTCAAAGATCATGGTAAAAGTGGAGAATTAGGTTCCAAAATTGGGCATGACACAACTCATATCTATACACAACTAATTTATACTAGCATGTTAAGAATTTTTGTGGTAAAATGTTATTCGATCGCAATGGAAGCAAAGAGGAGCTCCTCATTTGCATGTAGGAGCTCCATTTGCTTTATCAAATATTGGATGAAATAATGCAAAGAATGGAATGATACGAATTTAATAAGGAACGAAACAGAATACAGATATAATCACAAATATAGAGATGCAACAGAAATAATATTTCTTTTCATTAATATCAAATACTGAAAATTCTTAGAGTTATAATTGAAAAAAATAGCTCTGGCGATGGTAGCTTATCTCTGAGAAAATATGTGGCAGCTACATGCCTATGAATTGTGTTACAATGAGGTTCAAGGGAATTTTTATTATTGAAAAATAATAGAAAACCCTAAACAACCAAAACCCTAACCCGAGGAGATGTAACACCAAGATTTTATGGACCTCATTGGGGTTTGTTAGGCAGCCAACTTCCCGGGGTTGTAACTTGGTCATACTATCTCCATTTTGTGTTTATGATACCTCGTTGGAACGATATCTCAGAGGAATAAAGGTTTTGTTGCAATCCCCTTCCTTTGGCTATGGGACTATAACAGACCTCAAAAAAACGTCGTTTAGGGTTGTCAAAATTACTCTGGAAGTTCAGGACCCGAAAATTGATAAAAATAGTAAATAAGAAAATTGATGAAAATTTCTAGGTGGAATAGGCGGGTGGCCACCAATATCCACCTAGATAATTCCTCCCCCCTTAGGAAGAAATGGTCGCCATTGCATGCAGAGCCTCCGTGAGGTGGGGAAATTTTTTTTTAACCTGGTTTGTGGCGAACCACTTGCCCTGGTGAAGGATTTGGCATGCTTTGAGAGCTCGGTATAGTTGGATACTTTGTTGGAAGGTGCTCTTGATATGTGTGTCCATGATCCGATCAGTTGTGGCTTGTTCCATGCAGTCTAGGTTTAACTCTGTTGGTGTGAGTTCTTCTGCCATGTCGAATGTGTCTAGTAAAGGTGGAAAGTAGGGTTGAAGGTAGTCCACATTGAATATTGGGTGCATACCAAGGAATGATGGAATACTAAGCTCAAAGGAATTGTCCCCTACAGCCTTGGTGATGGTGTATTGACCATATCAAAGCGAGCGAAGCTTGCGGTGGGGTCCAGCGAGGCACTCCTTCTGCAAATGTAGCCACACTTTATGGTCCACCTGGAAGTTGTGTGGCACCCGATGTTGATCATGTTGTTGTTTGTACTTAGCATTGGAACTGTCAAATATGTCAATAACCTATTGGAATATGCACTCATTGAATTTTTTCGCCTTGTCAGCTTCAAACTGGACATGAGCCTAATTTGCCTGAGTAGCTGCAAATGGCATGGCTACACCAATGGGACATAGTGGATTGAATCCCAAGCCCACTTGAAAGGAGTTATGGCCGATTGAGCTGTGGAGAGTGTGATCATAGCTATCTTATACATAGAGGAGGCTCTCATCCCATGTGTGTGGATGATTTGAGTTGTACATGTGATGAATGTGTATGATCAACCTATTGATGACCTATGTTTGTCCATTGGTTTCGGGATGGAAAGTTATAGACTTGGTGATCTTGGGGTCCAACATTGACCAGAGGTTGGGCCAAAATGTATTAAGGAACCTTTTGTCCTGATATGAGATGATAGACTGTGGGATCCCAAAGTGTACCCACACTCGTTCAAAGAAGAGTTTAGTAGTGGTTTCTGCTCTGATATTCTTCTTGTTGATCACCATAATGGCCATCTTGGAGAATCTGTCAAAAACCACAAAAACACAGTCATTTCCATGCTTATTAGAAGGAAGGCTCGACATGTAATCCATGGAGATGGATTCCCAAGGTTGACTAGGGGTAGGCAATGGAGTATAGAGGCCTTGCTTCTTGACGATCAGTTGGGAAATGACGCGAGCAATGAAGGATCTGTTGTACTTCCTGAGATCATGTCAAAGGTTCAACCAATAGAAATACTTATGCAATACTGCCATTGTTTTCTTGACCCCAAAATGCCTAGTGACCCGATAGTAGTGCGCTTCCAAAACCATCTTAGAACGCTCACTTGAAGGAACACAAAGGTGTCCTAGGTGACATAGAAGTGCATCCTGGAGGTGAAAATTTGGAACTTGCTTACCCTCCAAGAGCGTCTTGTATGTGTGGTTGAATTCTGGATCGCTTCTGTAGAGAAGTGGCCAATCGGAAGTCTCGTGACCACAAGAGTTGAGCACAGTGGTTAGCGCCACAATCAGTGGTCAGCTGAGGCAGTCTGCAACATTATTGGTGATGCCCTTCTTGTATTTGATGTTCAAATCAAACTGATGCAGGTATGTGGACCACTTCTAAGGGCGATCATTCTACAACTTCCCTTGTGTCTGTATGATCTGTAGGGGTCGATGGTCTGTGTGGATGACTGTTTCCTTCCCCAAAATATAATGCTTCCATTATCAGCAAGATTTCACAATGGAATACATCTCTTTGTCATAAGTGGGATACTTCTAGATTGTATCAGAAATTATCTCACTGTGATATGCCACCGGATGCCCCTACTGAGTAAGAACTGCCCCAATATCATAGTCAGAGGCATCTGTCTCGATCTCAAATGGTTGTTGCAAATTTGGTAATGTGAGAACTAGTGCAAAGAAGAGGCGATGTTTTGTAGAAATTATACAATATGCATGTATATATTGGATTCTCCATATCTAACAATTATATGCCACTCTTAAATACATAATCGCTTCTACAAATTCTTTGCAGAATTTAAAGCACAATCACCAATAGCAATATCATGAAGAAAGATCAATCACACATAACACAGATAATTTTACCGATAAATCATAAAGCTAAAAACCCCATTATCTTCTATTATGTACTATATCATGGATCGTGAAACAACTCATACAAATCTCCAATCCAAGAGCTCTCAGTACATCATACAATTGTCTCACACTGTCATACAAAAATTGGCAAGTTCTTTAGCCAATTTATTGTCTCCAGACAGCCTGCCTCCACTGAGCAATCCTTGATGGTAAAGAACCCTTGAATGAATGAATCTTGCCTGACTTGACTGCACAATCTTCATAGGCACATCCAATGTGTGTGTGGTTGCATGTGTGCACCGATAATGTCACAACTGATAGTCAACCTGTCCCTTTCACCTACATCTCAACCGGGTCTCCACTGGATCTAACATGCATGTAGTTAGTAAATATTCAGTTGCATGTGAGACCACTAATTGTGAATTAATAAATAATTAATTCACTTGATCTCTCACTGATGTATCGTCAGTTGAAACTAGCACAACTAATTTTAACTCACTTAATTGAGTTAAACTACTTTAAAACTTTCATAACTACACTTCCAACTCTGTTACAACTTTGAAACACTCAGTTACAAATCAAGTCAACCTGCATGTCCCACCAACCAACCACTCAACTCGAAATTCCTATAGCTAAATGTTTTTCCACTTCAGTTAACTATTTCTAAGTGCTTATTGAGAATAGATTATTGTTTATTGTCCAACTATTATTAAGGGATAATAATAGTCAACATGCATCTATAAATAGACATGAAATCTATAAATAGAACTTGCACATACATCTATAAATAGACCTCATCTATAAATATAATTTTCTCATGCATCTATAAATAGACATCCACCTAAAAATAGTCTGTGTGGGCCCCACCTAATGTAGGTGCTTAATTTTCACTAGGATCAAGGATGTTGTTTCCGGATGCTAATTTCACTATTTCTTGTTGCAAACTTCAACACTCCCTCTCAACAACAAAGGAATGCCTTTGAATGCGACATGAAACTCCATGCATGTTCCCTACAACCTTTGCATGTAGCACTTCCAAACTGAATAGCCTCCAAACAACTGAATCAGTATAATGCATCTGTCGTCAAATTATTCTGAATTTTGTTAGTACCAACTACACATGTCTTCTGGATCCACTGCGTTGCTAACCTCTGCATCCATGCACTCTGCACTTGCTGTCAAATCTAATCTGTGCTCCATTATCTGACATTGTCACTTTGATTTCATGTCCTCACGACATCTGACTGCATCAATCCAACTGATCCTACTACTGTTGTACTGTGGGCTCCTGCCCATAAATTTCTTCTTTGGATTATCCATGCATGTCACCCCACCCCTCACCTAGTGGTATAGTTGCATGCACTCCCTCTGCCCATCTGGATCTAAATTTCTCTACATGAGTGGTTGCTCCCACTCCATGAACCTCATCTTTTGGATGCTCCACATCCTGAGGTTCACTCTTACCTGCATGCAAATCCAGCTCCCTCTCAAGCGTCAATTGCATGGCTTTCTCACACTTCCCAACAGTAGGAAGCTCTGTAGAAATCACATCTACATCAAGTCTATAGAGACTATTAACTTAAATCCCAACCTTCTTGGCTTTCCCTGTTGCTTTGTGTCGCAAGAAAACTTTTCCTTCACTAAAGACAACATCATAGCCTTTATCCTCTAACATTACGACTGAGACTAAATTTTTCTTCAAAACTGGTACATGCATTACATCTTTTAAATGAAAGAGTTTACCTGACGCCCTCTAAAAGGTAATGGTACCAATGCCAGTCGCACTATATCGTCCATCGTCGCCATCCTCAATATGCATCCAGAGCTCTTTCTCCTCCAAGTCACTGAAAATTTTCTTATCTCCCGTAATGTGAAAGGAAGCACCACTATCCAAGTACCACCCTAATCCCAATGCACTTTACACCATGCATGTGATCAATGAGAATTCATGCTCAAATTGCAAGGCAAGATCCTCACCAGCTGCAGCTCCAGCAGCCATCTTGTTCTTCTTCTTTTGTGGACAATTTGTGGCAATATCTCCATACTCGTGACAATGAAAACACTTCACTTTGGACATGTTGTGCTCCTTGCCATATTCACCAACCTCAGATTTAGAATAGAATTTCTTCCACTTCCTCTTCTTCACGTTGGCATCCAAAGCACAATCCTCTTCATCATCATGCTTAGATGAAGAGCCATCTCTGGTGTTCCACCTGAACTCCTCCTGCACCAAATCCGACCACAGTCGTTCCCAATCCGGAAATTTTTCCCATTTGTTGACAGAGTCTTCATAACTGTGCCAGCTCTTAGGAAGTCCCAAGAGAGCCAAACTCACCAAATCATCATTAGAAACACTTATTCCTACACTCCCAAGCTCATCCCTACATTGGACAAACTTTGTTAAGTATACCGGAATAGTGTCATTCTTTTCCATCTTGATCTTCCTGATTTTATCTTTGAGTGCCAATTTCCTATGATCACTGTTACTTTGGAATAGATCCATCAAAGCCTTCCACATAGAATATGGTGTGGCTTTCCCATGAAGGCTTGAGACAATGTGGTCTCGTACTCCCTCCAACAAGATCCTCCTCGCCTTTGCCACTTTCTTTTGCCATGCATCAAGATTTGCAGCATCTGGCTTAGGAACATCTTTTTCAATGAATTCCTTCAAGCCATTATGTTTGACTACTGCCTCCATCCTATCCTTCCAAGCAATTTAGTTCGAGCTACCCTCGAGTGCATACTCTAACCTCAAGCCATTGAAATCCATTTCGATCTTGAATCAGTTGTAGCGCCAAGAAATCCTTTCTGCAAATTCGAATTCTTTCCACCAACAAACTCATATTCTGATACCATGTAGAAATTATACATTATGCATTATATCTTGGATTCTCCTAATCTAACAATTATATGCCACTATTAAATACAGAATCGCTTCTACAAAATCTTTGCGGAATTTAAAACACAAATGGCAATATCAATATCATGAAGAAATATTAATCACACATAACACATATAATTTTACCGAGAAAGAATAAATCTAAAAATCCCACTATCTTCTATTATGTATTATATCATGGATCATGAAACAATATCATACAAAGCTCCAATCCAAGAGCTCTCAGTACATCATACAATTGTCTCACACTGTCATACAAAAATTGGCAAGTTCCTTAGCCAATTTACTGTCTCCAGACAGCCTGCCTCCACTGTGCAACCCCTGATGGTAAAGAACCCCTAAATGAATGAATATTTCCTACCTTGACTGCGCAATCCTCATAGGCACATCCAATGTGTGTTTGGTTGCATGTGTACAACCGATGATGTCACAAGTGATAATATGTCCCTTTCACCTACATCTCAACTGGGTCTCCACTGGATCTGACATGCATGTAGTTAGTAGTAGTAAATCTTCAGTTGCATGTGATACCACTAATTGAAAATTAATTAATAATTAATTCAATTGATCTCTCACTAGTGTATATTCAATTACAACTAGCACAACTGAGTTTAACTCACTTAACTGAGTCAAACTACTTTACAACTTTCATATCTACACTTCCAACTTTGTTACAACTTCAAATCACTCAGTTACAACTCAATTCAACCTGCATGTCCCACCAACCAACCACTCAACTTGAAATCCCTATAGCCAACTAATTTTCCACTTCAGTTAACTATTTCCAAGTGCTCATTGAGAATAGATTATTGTTTATTGTCCAACTTTTATTAAGGGATAATAATAGTTGAGATAAATTTATAAATAGACATGCAATCTATAAATAGAAATTGCACATACATCTATAAATAGACCTCATCTATAAATATAATTTTCTTGTGCATCTATAGATAGACATCCACCTAAGAATAGCATGTGTGGGCCCCACCTAGTGTAGGTGCTTAATTTTCAATATGATCAAGCATGTTGTTTCTGAATGCCAATTTCACTATTTCTTGTTGTAAAATTCAACATGTTTCAACTCTACAAATGCCTTATGTTGAGATTCAGACCAAAATAATTTTGCATTCACTCCTCCCTTGGTGACTTGACTCAAGGGCCAAGTGATATGAGAGAATCCCAACACGAACCTGCGGTAGAAATTGGGAGGACCCAGAAAGTTGCGGAGCTATGTTAGAGTGTTTGGGGCTAGGAAATCCCGGATGATCTTGGTTGGATCCACATTCACCCCCTGTTCATCAATAATGTATTCCAGATATTGAACCTGGGTCATGCCAAAAGTGCACTTCTCCAAATTGGCACACAATTTGTGTTTCTGCAGTGTTTGGAGGACTTGTCGAATGTGGTGGAGGTACTCTTCCAAGTCTAGCTGAATATCATGATGACATCCAAGTAACCCCACCACAAATGAGTTGGTGAATGTCCGCAAGATGTCATCCATCAACCACATGAAGGTTGCAGGATCATTCGTCAACTTAAAAGACTTGACCAGCCATTCGAAAAGGCCCTCCTTGGCTTTGAAGTAATTCTTCCACAAATTGGAGGGTTCTATTGGTACTTGGTGATAACCAGAGTTCAAGTTGATCTTGCTAAAAATTTTGGCTCCCCTAATCTGGTCCAGGAGGTGATAGATCCATGGGATTGGATAGCTATTCCAGACAGTGATCTTGTTCAGCGCCCGATAGTCAATACAGAGTCACCCGGTGTCATCCTTCTTCCGTACCAACAAGATATTGGCTTGATGTGCCCTTTCTATAACATCTCTTGGATCTGCCTGTTGATTTCATCATTCTCCAGAAAAATGATAGATCGCCCCATTAGGTAGTGACGTGCCTGGGGTCAGATCAATGAAGCATTTGACCTGAAAATGTAGAGGAACCTTTGTGGGTGAGGAGAAAATGTCCTTGTATTCCTCCACAACTTTGTCCATCTGCTACTGCAGCACAGGGGAGCCTTATTTGGAGGTTTTGGCCACAATATTCTTCTCTCCGTGTGGGAAAATCGTAATGAAAACAAATTTCCT
The DNA here is from genome assembly GCA_034641835.2 of Pinus albicaulis. NCBI lineage: Eukaryota > Viridiplantae > Streptophyta > Pinopsida > Pinales > Pinaceae > Pinus > Pinus albicaulis. The sequence goes on from CM076580.1 coordinate 1,068,487,320, forward strand.
AGTTTGGGAAATAATCTTGTTGTATTCTTTGCAGTAATAAAAAATATGGCAGAAGGAGGTACTACCTTTGTTTTCCTGTACAACTTCTTTCCAAAAGTAATAATAACATAATGATGCTTAGACTCATACACAGCATGTCTCTTCCACAAGTATGGTTGGCCTAATAATACATCAAAAAATTCAATAGGAGAAACATCACACAATACATCATCCATGAAGGAATTGATGTTGTAGGGAAGTCAACACTGTTGGCTGACGCGAAGATCTCTTCCTTGGTGAAGCCACCAGATTGTATACGGTTGTGAGTGTGTTGTGGTGGGTAGGCCAAGCCTCTTCATGAACTATGCTGAAATGAGGTTATTTTGGCTTTCGCTATCGACAATGAATTGCAGTGTATAACCCTTCATCCACATTTGGGAATAGAAGAGATGCCCCCCCCCCCCCCTCTAGTTCCTTGGGCTCCTCGCTCTAGAGCTTGGTGGTGGCAATAGTGGCATTGGGTTCTACATCAATGATCTACTTCCATTTTTCATTCCCCTTGTCTAGTTCCAAATCAGAATTAGAACATGCATCTAATTCATATGCCTTCAGCTTGGCCACTAGTGACTATTTGGCCCGACACTCACTTGTGTTGCGAGTGGAGAGTTTATGAAATTCACATTAGTTCCCCATGTTCTTCTTTGGATGTGTGGTGTTGTTCTTCGCTTATTGCTTCGCTAGGTTGTCTTGAGTCGCCCCACTTTTTATTTTCCCCTTGTTTTGTAGTTTGTGGGCGCCTTTCTCTGGCTTCGAATTCGCAGATCCAAACTCTCACTTCTTCTACTTAAATTTATGCTCGATATTGGTGGCATATCGATACGCCACGCCAAGCAAGGTAATGTCGAGGAACTCCATTTCTTCCTGAATGTATATGTGCAAACAACTGCGATACTTGAGAACCAAATTTTTCTCTGAATATTTAATACCCATCTTTGTGCACATGATATCGAACAAAGTTGTCAACTCGTGCACATCTTGATCCCTATGTTGCCGTGACGTGGCCCATTGGATGTACTTGTCCTCATAGCTCCCCACTAGGTAATATTGTTCCTTCATGTCGTCTCAGAATGAATTCCAAGTGGGTGCGGCTGAAAAAGGTGAGGGTTCTTTCTCATCCCTCTGTTCAAGGTTTCCCACCAATATTTGACATGGGGGCGGATTTGAGGAGCACAAAGGTAATATTTTCTTGATCAGAGAAAATCATGGACCGAAAAATACCTTTCCAGAAAATTCAACCATCCATCTATGGCATATGCATCTATTTGGCCATCAAATGCAGGAATGTTGAAGTTGAATTGTACCTTGAAAGGAGTGGCACCTCCAAAGTGGTTTTTGGATGAAGATGCACTATTGGTGGGTAGCTGTTGAAGGATCTGGGAAAATTTATCCATCATCGCGTTCCTTTGTTTCTAGGGGGCCTCCTCGAGCAATATTTTGATAGGATCTCCTGCTCCCTTGTATTTATTTTCTTTCACCATGGGAGCTCGTCAGGGTTTGTGAGGCTGATCTTCCAAATGTTCAACCAGATCAAGCCCTAACTCCTTATGCCCTGACCTCATGGGGGACATGCAAAGAAAAATCGAGAAAGAGCAGACCGCTCTGATTCCACTGATCCAAATTTTATAAGGAATGTAACAGAATATATATATAATCACAAATACATATGCAATAGAAATAATATTTCCTTTAATTAATATCAAATACTGAAAATGCTTATAGACAGAATTGAAAGAAACTAGCTCTAGCGATGGTAGCTTATCTCTGAGAAGAGATGTGGTGGATACATGCCTCTGAAATATGTTACAATGAGGCTCAAGGGCCTTTTTATTATTTAAAAATAATATAAAACCCTAAACAACCAAAACCCTAACCCAAAGAGATGTAACACCAAGAGTTTATGGGCCCCGTTAGGGTTAGTTGGGCATCCAACTTCCTGAGGTTGTAACTTGGTAATATTATCTCTGTTTGGCACGTATGATACCTCGTTAGAAATATTTATTCGAGGACTATAGATTTTTTTGTTTTCCCTTCCCTCTAGCTACAAGACTACATCGGACCTCAAAAAAACGTCGTTTAGGGAGGTCAAAATTACTCTAGAAGTTGAGGACCTGAAAATTGTTGAAAATAGTAAATAAGAAAATTGATGAAACTGTATAGGTGGAATAGGTGGGTGGCCACCAATGTCCACCTGGATCATGGAATCAACCCTACTTCATGAAAAATAGTTTCCACCTCTTGGACAACATGCATTCCCTGCTCCAACTATTTAGTCTCGTTATCTTTCCTTGGAGTGATGCCACTAGTAGTAATTTTACTAGTTTATATAGTTTCTAGTATCTGTGTCCTATGTTCGTTTGTCTATATGGATTTCATGGCTTCCACAACCAATTTTTATAAATTTGTTAATAAATATCTTGGCCACCACCAACTTGGTATGTTTATTTTGGAACACTTTGGCTTGAACCTTTATCAATGTTCTTGGTCTAGTTTTGATAAAAGGAGACCAATGTTGATTAAGGTTCAATCTACAAAGTGCATTGTATATATTTGATGGTATAATATAAGATCTTAGGCTTACAAAATAAAATATTATATCATATTATTATAGTAGTAGTATTATAATAAGATACATTAATAATATTATTATAATACTCTTGTTACTATTATGTAACAAGAGTAGGTGGTGGCAATGTTATTGCTCTTAATTTTTTGTACATTGCCACCACCTAACTTTTGTTTATCATGTAAGGATTACAAGGTATTATGAAATACACTAAATCCAATGAGAAAAAACATAATATAAGGATTAAATACTCTATCAAAAACATCAAAGTCACTGAACAATTATAGATTAAAATAATTGAAATTCGCTATGTAGAAGTTGCTTTAGATACACTCTTCTAAAAAATATTAAATAGAATTTTATATATACAAACAAGTCACAGCTAAGAAGAATGAAAATAAAACGAAAAATTGAAAAAGCACCTTGAACCTAAAATTCCTCTTTTTTAGTAATGTTATTTTTTCAAACACCTATAAGAGCTTGCAAGCATGATTAGAAGTGTACTAATCTCACAGATATGTTTTTATTATGAGAAAGTCGTTTAATATAGTGGGGTTGATCCCCTTTTGTTAATTGTTAGGTAATTACATTACCAATACAATCTCACTAATTTTATAACATCTAATAATCATTCTATAAGTTATAATAAATCGTGACTTCATTATATCGTATAAGTCTTATACTTTCGTAATTCTTTTAAGGCTTACAATACAATTAACAACATTAGCTAAACTAATCTTCGCATGCTTCTCTTTTATAGGCAATTCTTGTACTATGTAGGATTCCATTAGGTTTCCTTTAACCCTAGCAAAGGTGTAGCCCCCAATCCAAATTTTAAAGTTTTCAGATGCCACCTCCCTTAATCCCCAAATTAAATTACTGAGCAATAATCTATAGCATGTCTCCTAACCCCATTGTTGAGGAATGATTCCCTATACCCACAAACTCTTAAATTATCTACACAACAACTTATGTTGAGCATCACCTACACTTATCCCTTCCAAATATGCTAAATGTAGAACATTTAATTCATGAAAACATCATATACTTTTATTATTTTATGTTAAGATAAATGTTTTTCTAATAATTAATACTTGATATAAAGTTAACATAAAATGTTTCTAGAAAAATATCTCTATCTATCCAATTACCTAATTCTCTAAAATAATATTTAATATATAAATTTTATCTTACCAATCTTACCTTTATTGAAACAAGGGCTACATAGTAGCTAGTACCTGCCACTTAGCTTAAATATAACTTAATTAAACTAAAAAATAATAATTCATAAAGACAAATATTTACGTATGTAAACTTTGTTTTTATTAATATAAAATCTTGCATTCATTAAAAAAATAAAACAAATAAAAGATAAAGAAATTCATCACAAAAATAAAACAACTAATAAAATATTGTATCGTTAAATGTCATCACAAAAAATAAATTTGTTTATATTAACAAATATACAATTTCATATGTGTGATTGTGTTTTAATATGATAATAAGTCATTTTAAATTGAAAATATGGAGAAAAACACTAAAAGTCATGAAAATAGAAATATTAGAAAAATGAAAGAAGAAAAAAAAAAGAGAGAAAGTTAAATAAAAATGAAATAAACTAAAAACAAAAATTAGTAACTAATAAAAATAGAAGTTACTAAACAACAAGACCTCAACCAATCATATTACAAATAAATATATTTAAATAACAATAATAATAAATAACAAACAAAAAAATCTCAATGTTAAGCTTTGGATAAACAACATAAATTTTTTGTCAAAAGTAAAACGAAGAATTAGTAACTAATAGAAATAAAAGTTACTTAAAAACAGATAATAAGACCTCAACCAATCATATTATAAATAAATATATTTAAATAATAATAATAAATAAATAAAATAAAATTCAATATTAAACTTTTGATAAACAACATAAAGTTTTGGTCAAAGATAAATTAATACAAAGTCAAAGCAAAATTAAATGTGTTATACCATAGATAATAAGACCTCAACTAATCATATTACAAATAAATATATTTAAATAATAATAATAAATAAATAAAATAAAATTCAATGTTAAACTTTTGATAAACAACATAAAGTTTTGGTCAAAGATAAACTAATACAAAGTCAAAGCAAAATTAAATGTGTTATACCATATTTAAAGCAGATATAATACATCATATAAATAAAACAACCTATAAATTAAATATTTATACTTTATGAAAATAAATATTTATTAAAAATTATTATGTAACCAATATGCCACTTATTAAAAAACTTGTGTACTTTTCTAATAATAACAATAATACTTTTGATATAATTTTTCAAAACAAATATTTATGCAATTTAATGTAGGATATGGGATATTATATTTATGCCCAAAGTGTTTATAAACTCCATTTAATAAAGACTTGGCTTCTTCCCTACGAAATTTTCAATGAAGTGCCTCACCATAAATTATATCTTTCAGTAACTCACTATGGCATCAAAACATAAATTTTGAGCATTGAAATAGACTTCATAACACACCTAAGAATGGATATAAATTATTTAGGACTCTGCTTTTTGCCTCTTCCCCACGAAATTTTCAATGAAGTGCCTCACCATAAATTATATCTTTCAGTAACTCACTATGGCATCAAAACATAAATTCTGAGCATTGAAATAGACTTCATAACACACCTAAAAATGGATATAAATTATTTAGGACCCTGCTTTAAATCAACATAATAAAAGGGCCTTTAGTCTTAACCAATAAGATTTTTTTAATTGTAAGTGTGTAAACTCATGCCTATTCTAATGGTGTGTTTCAATAGCAAATCACTTTCTGAATGATGTTGGATTCTTCTTTTTCTGGCAATTCTCGAAAGAATTTGGTGTTTGCCTGAGAATGTGCAGGGTGTGATATGTAGTGGTTATTTTAAATGTTTATCTCAATATTTTGTTTTGTTATTATTATTAATGTTTAGGTACTGGTAGGGAAACGACCAATACTGGACATAATTTCTCAAGAACTATCACAAAACTTTGGAGGTTGCTACCATTAAATAGTGCAAGGAAGCAATATGTTGAAAAACTTACGAGGAAAATAAGCCCTATGTGAGAACCATATAGTGAATCTTACAAAATTTGTTGAAAGACTAAGTCCCTTTTTCCAGTTTTGTGTAATAGTGAATCATATGTGTGCCAGTCTAACTGAAAGGCCACTCCTATACCAACTAGAGTTGCTATCTGTAAATTAATTTTGAAATTGATTTTTTACTCAATTGAGTTGGAAAAGCTTAGGGTTGCTCCAAAAAGACTTAACTGAAGTTTTTGTTAGGCATCTTTGATCTCACCGTGGATGACCATTCACAAATTCTCAATCATTGTATTTCATCAACCTACAATTCATATCGTGTTATTGAGTTTAAATATAAAAAACACATATGCTACCTATGAATACATGAGATTTTAAGCATATAACTCTACTCATAAATTATGCATAGCTTTTATTCTGCAGAACAAAGATAAAAATCAAACCCATCAGGGGTAAAAGGACCTCTGAGCAACTACATCAAGGGGAAAATATTCATAGGATCTGCTTAAAAAGGATACACTAAGAAAAATTGATAAAGTAAACATGGCCCTTTCATCAACAATGAATCAGATCTGGCAGCACTCAATTGAAAATATTCATGAAACTATCTTAGTGGAAAGCTGGTCAGAGGAGGATTGGCAGACTGCGGGTTTTGAATCTTAGATGTTGGACTATTTAAACCTCAAACCTCAAATGCTCTATAAAAATTTATGGAAGTATAGACCACCTTGCTAATCCATAGAGGACAAATGGAAGCCCCCTCAACAAGGTTTATTTAAACTCAATTATGATGGGGCATCAAAAGGAAACCCAAGACAAGCTGGTACTGGTGGGATTTTTCGCAATTCTCAGGGGGCAGTTTTCCGGTTTTATGCCTCAGACTTGGGCTTTGCCACTAATAATGAAGCTGAACTCATGGTAGTTAAAGAAGGCCTGCTTATTGCTATCAAAGAAAATTACCAGAGACTTATAGTAGAGGGAGATTCTGCAATGGTTACAGGAGTCCTCAACAAGTTGCAGCAAGGAACACCCTGGGAGAAGATCACTCAAATTTGGCGCACAGCTGGTCTTATTCAAGAAGTAAGCAAGTTGCTTAAACATATTCAGTATTTAATCCCGACTCGCATTTGGTGAAAAGGGAATGAAACTGTTGATTATTTGGCAAATTAGGGTTGTAAAAATCCTGATCGCTCTATAGAGGCTCGTCCCATTGATGCCATCTGTGATGTGGAACTCCATTCTCTTCAAATCATTGTGCAAAAGGATCTACAAGACTATGCACAGCAACAACCCCCCAATTTAGGTGTGCATCTGTCAATATTGTAATGACAAGATACGACAGCTGGCTGCCTCCAGTCCTTCAAGCATTTAATATTTATCATGGCGCAGATTGATCCATGGTTATGGAAATGTGCGACTGATCGGGGATTAATGATATGGCAAGGTCGACAGCCTGTGCTGTCAGAATGGCGAAGGAATGTTTTTAAGATGGTAAGTTTCCTGCATAGGCATTTTCATTCTGCCATGCAAAGTTATTTGGTTGTGCAAGCTCGAAGGCAGCACAGGAGGAAGCCGAACGCCATACCTTCCATCAGCCAACCAGTTCTGTTGGGGTATGTATTTGTCTTTCTACTATCTCTCATTTTTTATGTTGCAAGGGTTATGTATTGTTTGTAGCAAGCTCTGGTTATCTGGATTCCGCTGATGGATAATAGCTTTGCTGCTCCTCTGTTACACCCAGTAGAACCTTGTTTTCATGACCCCTGTCATTTTTCTGGTCTCTTTTCTGTTTTCGTTGCAATTCGGGCCAAAGTATGCCTTCTTTTGTGTCCAGTTGGTGGGAAGGTTAAAATTCAAATGTTTATTTTTTGGTTGTATCAGTTCCATGTTCCGCTGTCAAAGGCATTTGGGGGAATTCTCATTTCTTTGTCTAGTAGCCGCGGATGGGTTAAGAGTTTTCCTTTTCTCATTAATTTCGCTCGTCAGTTCGCCTTTAGTGGCTGGGTTTTCTACAGCTCTGTTTATCAGAGACTTCAATGGGTCGAGTTTATGGAATTTTCTCTGCATGGCTGTAGTTTGGGTGGGAAGCGCCTTTGTTTCCATTTTCTATATATTGGACATACGTCTTTCTGGGCTATTGAAATATTGCTGGTTCCTCGTGATGATTGGGAGGCAGCTTTTGCTTTCTTGTTCTCTATGGGTTTTACGTACTCTGTTTCTGCCCAGGTCATTAGTCTGCGGGATTGGGTTCTTTGCTTTTCATTTCTACGCCCTCGTGACATTCATCTAGTCTCTACACTTATCGGCATTCATTGGCAGTCCACTGGCTACTTCACAGATGATGTCAAATTTTTAATTGTTTATTCCTACTTGTCTTTGTTCATAATTAGGCCAATCTCCCACATGGGAAGCGTCTTTCTTGTCACCTTTCTGCTAAAGGAAAACAGCAGGCCCAGCCTGAGATTAGTCCCAAAAAACGTGGTCAGAAGTCACGCCAAGCAGTTTTAGAAAACCTCACTGCAAACTATGTTCTTGGCAACTCATCCACTGTTTGGCAGGAGATTCGAGGCTGGGAACGGGAAATTCATACCGATCCGGAAGATAATGATGTGGAAGCAGAGATCATGGACTTTATCACTAATCCTAGTAATACTCGAGGTCGTCTAACTTTGTTCCAGCAGACTGTCCATACTTACTGGATAGTCAAATGTCTTTTGGCTAAGGCAATGCAGAGTTTTCCTCCTAATCAAGCAAGGATTGAGCCACAAATCGTGGATTTGATTTAGGACATTCAGAATTAGTTGAATCACATAAAAATTACTCAGTATCAGGCTACTGATCGTATTAGTAGAATTGATAATCGTGTGGGCCGAATGGAGAAACAACTTTAGCAGTTGCGGCAAGTGGATATGCCTGGTTCCACAGTGAAGGATCCTGCACCTGTTTACTCCTCTGATGGCCAGTTCGTATTAGAATTTTCTCATGGTTTTTCGATGCAATTTTGTGTTTTGTATGGACATATTTTAATTCCCCAACTTGTAGATAATTGCGTAATAGAGCAGTTAGCTAAGGAGGCTCATGGACGAATGAAACAGTTTCAATTTTGGCTTGCTTTTAACGCTTTAAGGTGGCCAACATACCTGGTTTCCAATGGGTAGGTTGAGGCCACAGACTGGATTTTTATTTTTTGTAACCTGCTTTCAAATTATAAATATAAAATAGCGAGGTACTACCAAATTTACAAAAAAAAAACAATTAAAATAGCTTAAAAGATCTACAAACAAACGAATTGAAAAGTACCTAAAGCTCCATGGTTTGAGGGTTATTGGTCTTGAGCTCCAAATAAATTATGAGCAAAAGTAGACTTCTAGTACCCTTTAATTGAAAAAGCGGTGTTTGAAATCTAATCAGCAATTTAATCTCCATGGATGATGATCAACTCAAAGTCTAGATCCCACTTAAACATATCAATAAATTACTACATATTGAAAACGATGAAACTATGTAGGACAACAAAAAATCTTAGTGGTAGGGAACAATCAATAAGATAGGGAAATGGACTAAATCCAAGAAAAATGGTTCATAGCTAAACTTGCAATTGATTCAAAGGGTTCGATCAAACTTATTTAATCATAATACATATATGAGCAGTACTACTGCAACTTATTACTAGCCCTCACTAAAATCCCATTCTAATTATTGAATCTCCTTAGTTATCACATCATAGGTCATAAAAATATACTATGAATACATACAATTATCAGCATCTAAAGAAATCCAGCAGGGTTCGCAAGCTTACTGCAAGAACAAACCCTAAATAGGGATTTCAAATCTTAGTTTATTTATGGTAAAGAACTTAATAACTTATGCAATGTTAGATCTCAGACTTAATGTCTTTTAAATTAATCACATCATTAAAATTTATATTTGGTGACCAAATTCTAATGATGTGATTAATCTGAAAAAACATTTTATCTAAAACATAGAAATAATTAAATTGGGGAAGCAGTGAAGCCATCGACCATATGGCGAGTATGATGTTCTTCATCTCAGACCTGAACTCGTTTAGGTCGAGTTTGTTGTTGTGATCTATGTCAAATCCATCAAATACAGAGTTGTAAAGGGTGTTGAGCTCTTGTTGGTTGCTACTAACTTCCATGTCCATTTCAGACTCGAGCAAGCAGGAGCTCTCCAAGTCCTTCCATAGCTCAGAGCGGGACAGAACCCCATCTTAGTTCGTTTCCAACTCCGCAAACTTATCATCCATTGCTTTTTTGAAAGCCTCATTGTCTTCAACAAATTTTCGAACTGTATTGTCATCCAACACTATTGTGTTCATCCTCATTTGTTCAAACAGAGAAATTTATGCTCCTAAATTATTTCCTTCTTGGATACAGAAAACCCTTTGAAAAAAAGACTTAAGTTTAACAGAGATCAATGGGATCAAAATAATGAGGTTCAAACAATTTACCAGTTTAGAAATCAGGGATCAAGTTAGTTGTTTCCTGAGATATTTTTATAGATTTTTCAATCAGAGCATAGGTAGATCTGGGAACGAATAAACCATATGGGACCCCAGTAGATATTCGAATGATGTGCATGGTAAGCAGTATTAATTTCGATATGATTATGTTATTTTTCATTGGATCATAAGTAGATCCGGCAAAGATTGAATTAATGCAAACAATATGGTTGAAAGCAAAGCAGTACATTCACTAAATGCCAATTTGGCTTTTGATTATCAACATAGCTTAAAAATATTTGAAATAATTAAGTTCCAAATGCACATCCCTAATATTTAAAAAAACGACGATGCCTTCATTACTTGACAAGGTAGTGTGAATTAAAGTTTCCTTGACATCAAATGAAATCCAATGGTATCAATATTTAATAACAAGCATTGAGCATTTATTATGATGGCTTCACGATATTCACAATGTATTCATTATGATGGCTTCATGATATTCATCGTATGTTTCTAGTTTTCCAGTTTGAAAAATTTTAACATGACATCATGGGTTTTATCGTTTATGAGCTCAATTTGCTCGTAGAAAACCAGTTTTGTTGGTTGTTTTAAAGAGTTATATGTCATCTAAAACTTAAACAACTTAAAGCGGTCTTTTCCTGTCTTTAAGGGACTATTACTATCTTTACTTCCATAAACATATTAAAAAATTAAATGTTATCCGTTTTCATTACAAAAACATAATTTAGGGAAATCAATCATCACAAGACTCTATAGGAGATGGATCTTTAACACTCGATCCTGGCATATCAACCTGATGCATGCTTTGTAACTGTCTGTCAATTGTCCGAGTCGGACACTCTGATGATGCTGCTACAAGTTTATCTCCTGGATGTCTCTACGAATTTCCGCCAGAGTTGAGGATACATGCGAGTCTCCCCCTATCTCTTAGACTGAGACAATTGCCTTCACCAAAAGACATTCCAGGATCTAGTAGGTGCGGATCGAGTGATGGAATAGGGACAGTCTATTGTGGGTATTAGCCGAGTCAGTTAAAATCGGGTCCAATTCTTCCTCGACCAGTTCAACTTCCATTTCCTTTTTTTCCCTTGCATCTTATTCCCACCCGTGAATCAAGGATTTGATATAACAGGTAGTGTCGTCCGAATAAGCTTAGAATAACTTCTTCGTTATCTCTTTACCAGACTTCTGACCTCATCTGGCTGGTGCAGCTTTGGCAAATTTTGCAACTTTGGCTTTCCCCTTAGTTTTTCCTTCCTTCTTAGTCGATTGGGCTTTCACCATTATATTCAAACCCCAGTCTTCTAACAAATATCTGTGTAGGTGAGAATTGCTAGGAAGACATGCAATAGTACAAAGCATGGAAATATTAAAGTTACCTACGATAGAGAGACGAAAATGTGTTGTCTAGGAAGCACCAGAAACTGGACAAAACCTTTAAAACTACATTAAAACATTATAAATTGCATAAAATTGTTTCTATTTTTTTTTATAGTGAAACTAATGCTTCAACAAAATCACTAAATGTCACTAGCAGTGACATAACGATAGTGTTATTTTTTAATTATTCTAAATAAGATACAATAAAATTTCAAATGTAATGGTAATAGTAATATATTATATTAGTATTAATAATATGTATTAATATTACAATTATTATAATTGTAATATTATTATTTCAATGCCATAGATTTATATTGGCAAACGAATTAGCTTATTCTGTGTCACACCTTAGTTAACATACAAGAGCACAACGATGATGTCATTTATTCATTAGAGTGTATGCACAACCACTTGAACCATATGGATCACAGATTGGATTGGATAGAGAAACATCTTGGCTTACCTCCCATGGGTATTACTGCTCAGGAGTAAGCCAAAGCCATTGTTCGGATTGTTGTTTAAGATTCAGAGCATTCATATCAACATCCCATGTCTTTGATTTGTTCCTTTTTTGTTGTTACTCCCTCTAATCAATGTGTGTCACGGCATATCTCTAGTTACAATGACTATTTGGTATCTTCTTTTTGTTTTTTAACATCTCTGTCCTCTCTTTAGAGGACTCATTTTTTTATTATGGTCGGGTCTCCCTAGCGAGAGGCTGACATGGAATGTTTGTTTCACAATGTAATTACTTGTGTTTCCAGTTAATATAATATTCACCTTACAAAAAAAAATTGTAATATTATTTTAAAATAATTTTAATATAATATATTTATGTCACATTTGATTGAATGAGGCACATTAAAGGTTCAGGGTGGTGTGGCCAACCCCGAGCATGCAAACGCATGCATGTAATTAATTGGAAGCATCTGAGAATTGAAATTGTTACCCGAAAGGGGCGTGAAAATATTGGCTAAGCCATTGTTTAGGCGGGCTTTTGACGCTTGCCATAGCTGGAAGGTTTGAGTTGGGAGCCTGGAATGCAAGTAATTTCATAAGGCAGGTGTATTGTAGTTTCTCTAGAGCGCATTCGTGCAGTCTCATTCTGAAGATTTGAGATTTATCGCCATGGGGATGTGAAGGGAATATGGAGTGGAAGTCAGTTAAGAAGGGAATAGAGTTTCTACTGACAATCACATGCAACTTCTTGGATAGTCGACACATCTTGCATGAAAAAATGAAGTACGGTTCCCTTTGGGTAACTCTAAACTCACCCATATTTTATTTCATTGTAGTCACTTTATGGGTTAGAGTATGGCTTGTTAAATGGTTATTAATTTCCAATGATGACAATGTCAGTTGGCTCATTGCATGTGTTTATTGTTCTTGTTGTGGCAATTGAGGTAAATTAGTGCTATAATCTAGGTCTAGGGGAGGGATTATGGATGTATTAATTGGAACTTGGGAAAACTTATGTCTATCTATTTCAAGCCTATGTTTTGCTTGTGGTGTGAATAGGGATAGTTTTCCTGAGGCGTTAATGCTCAGAGATTTTTTATGGGGTCGTTTCATTGTGTGGGTACACTGCCTTCTCCATGGAAATAATTTTCATTTACCGTATCATTTTAGGAATGGGGGAGGGATCTTGATTGCTTTAAATAGAATCTAGGTGAGTTTCTTTGTATATGTTATGGGATTCTACTTTATTTTTGGTATTACATGTGTCGATTAACCTATGGCTACAGTGCTCAGAGCCTTGTTGTGAATTGATTTCTCGTGTTTCTTAAATTGTATATTTTGTTTTGTTCTAATTTGGGTTATACCTTGACGACCTGACACCATGCAACAAAAATGCATGAGAATTCGAAGAGGTGGGGTAGTAGTCAAGGCCCTCAAGGTCATAATCAATACCATCAGCAAGCCCAGGAGGTTGTTTAAGCCTTTCATGCCATCATCCTTGATGATATTCGTAGGGAAATGTAAACCCTTGAAAACATGGCTGCCAAAGATCAATGTTATGTTAGTCTCAGAGTTATTGGAGGAGTTTGGGTAGCTGATTTCGGATCCTGGTCACACTAAGGGCTGAAAGAAGTAGTATATATAGGATATTTTCCTTTACTAGAAAGTGAAGACTTTGATGGGAAAGATCCTAGTGGAAAGGCAAGCAGATCAGTACAGTATCTTTTTGCACCTTGCGGACGTGAAAAGGGAGCAGCACAACATGAGATTCAATATAGAGAGGATGGACACCTTTATAGATCAAATTGAGCATCACATCCGATGCATTCCCACCTCATTAGCCCCTTCAGGATCTAGTGCCAGAGACCCGACACCAATGAATTCATCTCACTCATAGTTGATATATGTTTTTTGTTTGCCTTTTATGGTATTATTTTCTTATAGACTCTTTAGTGATGTTGTGGAGATTGCTTCTTTTGCAGTTTTTGGATTCTTACTCGATTGAAAGATGGTAAAAAATACCTACTTTCCCACTCGATAGGCAGAGACAATCTACTGTTGAGTTTGATGACAATGTTTGGCTGAACTCTGTAATGTCTTTTTGGTTCATGTGAGATAATACAAATTAGCTTTAAAAAAATGTTAATATAATATATTATAATACTATTATTATAATATATTACACTAGTACTATTTTAATAATAGAATTATCATCATAATAATAGTGATACTATATTTTTGTTATCCCTAAGGGTTAGTTCAATTGGTAAATTTCCCATCGCTAAGGCACCTCGCTAATGGGAGGTCACGGTGTCAATTCTCCTCGACGTCGTTGGGATTAGGCTCTACTAGTAAGTCGATGTGATGTGATCCCTTCTGTTATTGCCCAAATCTACCTCAGGCTGAAACAAGGCAGAGTTCAAGGTAACATCAAACCACGCTCAGTCTGGTAGCTAGCCCTACCAGAACAGGAGAGGGCTCTCTCCGGGTCAATCTCAAGAAAAATGTACCAATGGGCTTGAGATGACTGAAACAACAATTGATCTTAGGCTAGGTATGCAAATAGGAGGATTTGTTTTGATTTTTTTGGGTTTTGTTGGAAAAAAAGGAAAGACAATTTTGGGCTTGGGGATGAGGCCAAATTCTTGCAGAGTTCAAGTTGGGGTGAGGAAGGCAATGGCTTTGATGTCTTAGATTAATTGAATGGATGGAAAAGACTTCTGAGGAGCTGAAGAGGGCAAGAAGGTGCAAGGATCCTCTTCAAACTGACGAAAACATATAAAACTAAACAAAAGTTTAAGGCAGAGCACCAGCAAACTAATGAATTCTACCTTAGTTACTCATTTGTTTAATTCAGAAGCAAAGAGAAGGGAAATGGAGTACATAAACATTAATGAAACTTACAGATACATGAAGAAAAACATCATCAAAACTTAGAGCCACAAGGATCCCAACAAGTGCTGCAAAACTCTGGTCTTTCCTTTGCCAAAAATCTGAAATGAATATACAATGAGGTGCTAAACTATTCCCAACAGTCCAACCCTGAAAATGACTAATGAATTACATGATATAGACCATCCTAACCCATTCCCATGCCTCTAGGGGTCGAGCTCATCATTCTAGGAGCTGTTTCAACCATTTTCTTAAAAATAGAATCAGTTACATTAAAATTGGGCCGAATTTCTGAAAATAGGTGTTGAAGATGAACTCGTATCTCCTAAATTCGTTTCCAGTTGCTCGCAATATGTTCCACAAAATCATCTCTAAAACAGAAAATCATTAAAAATTTAAATCTGTGAAAATGAGTTGTAAAGATCTAGTCACATATCCCAATTCGTGACACCTTTGAATAAAATGAAAGAGGTTTTTGTTATATGTCTTGTGGTTAAAAAAAACCTCCTTTTGTTTTGCAAAATTACTTTCCATCTGCTGTAAAATGGCCTCGCACTAAAATGACTAAAACAATAAAAAATATGAAAATTTTGCTTTGTTTTAATGTAGGCTCCAAATATAATTGTATATCTCCCACATAGTAGCACCTTTGCATAAACTGAAGGAGGTTTTTGTTATTTGGTATGTTATGAACAAAAACCTCTTTCACTTTTGAAAAATTCCTTACCATTATTTCACAAACTGATTTTGTGCTAAATCTTTCATTGTGTGCAGCAACTGACCTCATAACCAAGAATCACTCATTCATTTCGATCATATCTTCTAATCTGGGAGCCGGTTATGGGAGTGTGATATACCGTTGGAAAGGTTTTTCTGAGCTTCTTCTGATGGAAACACTTGTGACATGTTTTGTGCTGAACATCATGTGCAAAACATCTAACAAAACCAGACATAGTAAGACCTCATGTTGATCTCTGGTGACAGGCTGTGAAGACTGACACTAACACCTTCGATTAGATCTGCAAGGATATTTGCTCAAAAAAAATAACTATATTCACATTATTATTGTTTAATATTATATTAATATTCTTATTGAAATTTATTATGAACACTTTATAATGATATTATTATAGTATTCTTTTGGATTTATTAGCTATTTTATTTCTTTAGTATGGTTTATATTTGCAAATTGAAGTGGGATTCAAGTTTTTCATCAATAACCTTGTCTTGAGTATTATTTTCACTTCTTGTAAAACACCTATAGAGACTAATTGGGTGCCACTTGGTAATCAAGAGACTAATTGTACAACCAACACTTATAGGAAACTTTGATTCTCCTTAGTGGTTAATTGTTAGGTCCCTATATTACTAGTGTAGTCCCTATTTGTTAGTGTAGTCCCCTTATCTTTATCGGTGTACCCCTGTATCCTCCATATTGTTATTATTGTGCCCCATAAAAAGCCACTATTGTTATATTTGTGCCCTTACATTATTATTGTTAAGTCGGCTAGGACTATATTGTGACCCCATGGACTCCTATATATAGAAAGGAGATTTTGTCATTTGTATCGTCCAAGAATTCTTCGTTATGTAATGTAAAGGATGTTTCCCCCTCGAAGTGGCTGATTTCTAAGGTGTTGATCTCTATTTTCTTCTATTTTTGGAGTTGGTTTCATAACATTTGGTATCAAAGCTTTGGATTCTAGGGTTTCGCTGCTTCAAATAGTTCATCGTGGCATTTTCGCTATAAAATTTTTTCTACGAAGATTCAGATGCTAAAAAAAAACCCCTTTTTTGAAGAAATCCTGAGGAACTTTTTGTACAAATTTCAGATCTTGGTTTGCAATATTATCAGAGATATGATCTGTGGAAGTTAAGGTTTTTGCAGGCTCCTAAATTTAATCTAAAAGAGGTGACCTTGGGAAAATCATCATAACTCTATCTCTAAGCATCGAATTGGAATTCTGTAAAAAGTGGTCAAAATCAAAAAGACTGTAGTTTTCTATGTATCAATTGCAAAGCAGAAGGAAGAAATTGTGACACGTGGCACATTGTACAAGTTAGCTCTACTGAACCAGTCCATAATTAGGTCATTGTGGGAGATTGGGAATATTTTTTTCTTGAAGAATTCAAAACAGGTCAAAATTGTGGCATTCGAAAGAAGATTCAGAGGGCTACTACAGGACCGAATTTTAGATATTGAAGATCCAAAATCACAAAGATAATTTAGTTTCAATATCAAGCTCCTCAAAAGAAAGAAAAAGGTGTATATTTTTTTGTAAATTTCACAAGTCTTGTTTGAAAAATCAGTTTGAAGTGATTCCAAGAGCATATTGAAGCTTAGGTATTAGTATTGGGTTATAAAATTCCCCCTAAAAAGAATTCAACACCCATTAAGCCCTCAGAAGGCTCTAATATGACTCATGAAGAGCAAGAAGTGAAACATGATATATCAAAATTACAAGAGCAAGTGCATCAACTTTCGCTTTCGCAAAAAGCAACAAAAAATGAAATGGAAGTTTTGAAGAAAGGCATGGAAGCTAATATGGATGGTTTGAAGAATGGCATGGAAGACATGGAAGAAGAAATGAAAGACAACATGGAAGACATGAAGAATGATCTAAAAGCAAACATGGAAGGTTTGAAGCAAGGTTTGACAAAGTTGATACAAGAAATTATTCCTAATGGTGAAAAGATAGTAGAGGAAACTCATGATGAAAACAAAATAAATGTTAATCGTGATTTCATATATTCTGATGTTGGATTGAAGACCCACCATATTCCAAAGATCGATATGAGGAATTTTTATGACAAGGATCCTGTAACATGGATACTACAAATGGAGCAATATTTTGATCTCAATAATGTGCAAAACACAGAAGAGGTAAGCCTTGCAAATTTATATTTAGAAAAAAATACATTTGTATGGTATCGATGGCTTTTCTCCCATAAAAAAATTGTCACTTGGTAAATTTTTACGAAGGAAATGATAGCAAATTATGAGGATACAAAGAGAAACACCTTATTTAGCTAATTGATAAGTCTCAATGAAAAGGGTTCAATGGTAGAGCACATTGAGGACTCCCACCTATTCGTGATCATGATCATGCCATTAATTTGATTCCAGGAAGTGTTCCTCCAAACATCAGGACTTTAAGATATCCTTATGTCCAAAAGAGCGAAATTGAACATATGATTGCAGAAATGTTAGAGGTTTGTATAATTCAACCTAGTCATGGTTCTTTCTCTGCTTCAGTAGTATTGGTGCACAAGAAGCATGGATCATGGTGCATGTGTCTGGATTATAAGGAGATGAATAAGCTCACTATTAAAGATAAATTTCCCATTCCTATGATTGATGAATTATTCAATGAATTACATGGAGAAATTTATTTTACCAAATTGGACCTTCATTCAGGATATCGTCAAATTAGAATGAAGACTGAAGATATTTTGAAAACAACAGTTCGAACTCATGAGGGTCATTATGAATTTTTGGTCATGCCTTTTGGCCTTACCATTGCACCTTATACATTTCAATGGTTGATGAATTCGATTTTCAAACCCTTCCTTAGAAAATTTGATGATATATTATTCTACATCAGGTCTTGGAAGGATCATATGCAACATGTTGAGAGGGTGATCAAACTATTGGAGGAGAAACAATTATATGCAAAAACCTCCAAATGTTTCTTTGGAGTACAAGAGGTGGAATATCTGGGTCATATTGTATCTCAAGAGGGTGTTAAGGTAGACCCTAACAAAATTAAATCCATTAAGGAATGGAAATTCCCCACAACCATAAAGCAGTTGCGAGGATTTCTCGGGTTAACAGGGTATTATTGTAAGTTTGCTAATAATTATGGGAGAATAGCGAACATGTATTGTGAAGATGGGTGCATTTTCATGGACTCCTAAAGCAACTAAGGCCTTTGAACATCTTAAAGAGGCAATGTGCCTAGCACCGGTCTTAGTTACGCCAGACTTCACAAAAACCTTTATTGTGGAATGTGATGCCTCTGGAAATGGAATTGGTGTTGTTTTAATGCAAAAAGGAAGACCAATTGCTTTTGAATGTCATCCAATCATAGGAAATTATTTACAGAAAACTATTTATGATAAGGAAATGTTGGCAATACTACATGCACTAAAGAAATGGATACCTTACCTAATGGGAAGACACTTCAAGGTAAAAACTGATCATGATAATCTTAAATACTTTTTGGAACAAAGACTATCTTCAGAAGAGAAGCAAAAATGGGTCACAAAGATATTGGGTTATGACTTTGAAATCATCTACAAAAAATGGAAGCTAAATGTTGTTGTAGATGCACTCTCAAGAAAGTATGAAGAGGTGCAATCATTTATTTGTGCCATTTATATTATCCAACCAGATTGGGTAATCGAAGCAAGGGATGAATGGAATAATGACGAAGAAGTGTGGACACTCATTCAAAAGTTGCAGCAAGATCCTAGTACATTTGATACATTTAGTTGGAAAAATTATTCCTTATGGTACAAAGATCACTTATATCTTTGTAATAATTCCCAACTAAAACAAAATATTATTTTGGAATTGCACACCTCTTCCTTAGGAGGACACTCGGGGATTTTAAAAACTTACCACAGGGTGAAGAAAGAATTTTTTTGGGATGGCATTAAATCTGATATTCAAAATTTTGTGGCGGAATGTTTGGTTTTCCAGCAAAATAAATTTGAGACAATTAAGACCCTGGGTCTTCTACAGCCTTTATCCATTCCAATTCAAGTTTGGGATGAGGTTTCAATGGATTTTATCATAGGTTTACCTAAGTCCGAAGGAAAGAGTGTCATCATGGTGATATTTGATAAACTGACCAAGTATGCACACTTTTGTGCATTATCTCATCCATTTAAATCAAGTACAGTTGATACTGCATTTATGGAAACAATTCAAAAGCTACATGGAAACCCAAAGATTATTATAACCGATAGAGATCCCATTTTTACTAGAAATTTTTAGACGAAATTGTTTTCTTGTCTGGATACTCAACTAGCTCATAGGTGATCTTATCATCCTCAAACTGATGGGCAAACTGAGATAGTGAACAAATGTTTGGAAGGATATATTCGTTGTTTTGTATCTGATAAACAAACACAATGGTCAAGTGGTTACCTCTAGCTGAGTGTTGGTATAACACTTCCTTCCATACTGTAGAAAAAATGACCCCGTTTATGGCACTTTATGGATATCATCCACCGTCCATGACATTGTCTTTAAAAAAAAATCTAAGGGTCAAGCAGTGGAAGATCACATCGAGCATCAACAACAAGTTCTCTAACTCTTAAAGGATAACCTAAATTTGACACAAAATCGAATGAAACAATAGGCTGATCAACATCGCAACGAGAAAAGTTTTGTTGAGGAGGCTGGGTATTTTTACGACTACAACCATATAAACAAATGTCCCTCAAGCAAGCTAAGAAGGAAAATAAATGATCTCCAAAGTATTATGGTCCTTACAAGGTGTTGCAAAATATTGGTACTATGTCATACAAATTGGAGCTTCCTGCTTCTTCTTGAGTGCACCCAGTTTTCCATGTTTCATGCTTAAAGAAGGTCATAGGTGACAAACTTCCAGTTCAAACAATATTGCCAGAACTTGATGAGGAAGGAAAAATCATATTGGAACCTGAAGCAGTCACGGAAACAAGAACTTGACAGCGATGAAATCTATCAATTTCATAGTAACTCATCAAGTGGAAGAACTTACCCACTGAAGATTCCACATGGGAGGATGAGAATTTTATATAAAAGCATCCAGAGATACTCAAGCGTTGAGGACAACACTTATTTTATGGAGGGGGGAATGTTAGGTCCCTATATTACTAGTGTAGTCCCTATTTGTTAGTGTAGCCCCCTTTAATTTTGTACCCCTGTAGCCCCCATATTGTTATTATTTTGCCCCATAAAAAGCCATTATTATTATTGTTCTTCCCTTACATTATTATTGTTAGGTCGGGTAGGATTATATTGTGACCCCATGGACTCCTATATATAGAAAGGAGATTTTTTCATTTGTATCATCCATGAATTGTTCATTTATGTAATGTAAAGGAGGTTTCCCCCTCAAAGTGGCTGATTTTTAAGGTGTTGATCTCTCTTTTCTTCTATTTTTGGAGCTGGTTTCATAACATTAATGAAAGATTATCCCAAGAAACTTTATGCTTGATTCGAAGATCTAATCTATTGAAACATGATTCTTAAACCTGCATTGAATGTGATGTCCATATCTAGTTCTTTTTAATTTGTATGTTTTAGCCATGTAGTTTGAATTATTATTGGGACTAATAAAAGTTGAACACTTTTAAGCTTAGCATATCTTGTTTCCATTGCTTTGTTGATCAAGCTTGAGCTCTAGTGATCATTTTGATGTACATGTGAGAAATTTGGTTAATATTTCAACTAGAAGAAATCATATGCCATTGGATTTTCCAATGGGTAACTCTTTAAAAGGTTGAATGGTTGTATAGCCTTGCAAAACCCATAAAAAATGTTATGGATTCAAAAAAAAAGTGAAAAATAATTGAGTTTTTATGAGCCTTGGCCATTGGTTCCTTGATGCACATTATAGGTTCAATTTGGCTTCTATCAACATGCTTGAAACTACTGATTGGGATTGAGGGAGGGGATATACATGCATCATTTCCTTTCAATTGACTATCCACATCTTTCATCTAGAGTTGCATCTCATCTAGCAAAAGAAAGATTTCATCTTTGGAATCATTTAGGTCCAAAATAACCCTTCCCAAGAGCGTCTTCATTTACCATTTGAGGTCTATAGTATGTAGAGATTGATTTTGTCTTCCACTAGTGCGCCCTATGTTTAGAACCATGTATCCACCTCTAAGATAATTTCCAAATCAAAGAGAAAATATCTCTCTTTATCCAGCTCTCACTTAGCCTCATGAAGCACATCCTGAATTTCAAATGGAATTTGAGTTCAAAACTATATAGCCAAGGAAACAACTCAAAATATAGCCCACGAACCTCCTCTAAATGCATGAAAGCCTACTTATCTTTTTCTTTGGTTGCACTACCTCATCGTATATGAATTGGGAAGGAGTATCAAAGAGATTAAATTATTCACATAGAGAAATGGAAGACCAAAAACCCACCAAAGATATCCAAAAGGCCAATTAGAAAAAGGTAGCTAGTGAGTCCACTCAAATTGTTGTCATAGTGCAAAGGTAAACCATTAAAGAAGAATGAAATGCATGGATGTTGGAATCTTTAACAAAGCTCTTTCCATGAGAGAGTTCGTGGGAGGTAAACAACAGGTTTATCAAGCAAAGGATCTTAAAAGTAGATGCTTCTAATGTAGATAATCATTTCAATTTGAGGCTAGTGAGTGAGGAGAAGATATCACCATCATTGTGATGATAGTGAGTAAACAACCAACATCATTACATAGACTGTAACATTAATATTTCATCTTGCTAGCGCAAGGAAGTTGTTATTTAAGTGAATAACCATCGTGTCCAAAGAAAAATTGATTGGATTCCTTGAAATCAACTAGGTGAGGGGCAACTAGGCACATCCTCTATTGAAAATGTAGCAAGAAATTCCTAATTTAATTTTCCTTTGATTAAATTAGGAGAAATTCGAAATTCCACATCAACATACAACTTAAATGAGTTAACTTAGGTGGTATAGTTGTTATCACTAAGTTAGATTAGTTAATTCGAGTTGGAGGGATGAACTTGAGTTATGTACAGTGATTCCTAAATTTTAGAGCCTTGGTTGAGTTAATTTCAATTGCAACAATTAATTCAATTATATTGAGTTATGGTTAATTCAACTAGTTCCAACTATTAGAGGAACTAGTGGAAGGTCTAGCCACATGGGGTGTAACTTCAGTGTTCAACCAGTTAATTGATCAATCAGACTAAATTAATTCTTGCATGCATAGAATTCGAGTTACCCTGTTGAGATTGGAGTTCAAGGGCAGTGTAATATTAGTTGTAAAATTTCCAAGTTGTACGAGTAATGCATGTAGTTAGAGAAGGACCTAAAGGAATTGCGCAATCCAGATTGAGGAATTTCCTAAATAATAGGGGATAATTCTATGAGGAACGGTGCAAGGAAATAGGCTTGAAAAATTGGCTAAGTATTGGCCAAGTTCAATCATTCAGGCAAAGGATAATGGATACAAGTGAAGGTTGAGCTAAAGTTTGAGCAGATCATATTGTATTCATCCATATTCTTTGATTAATGAAATACATATAGTAAGGGGTTTTTAGAAGTTGATTTCTCCTAGATAAATCTTTGTGTATGTGTGTTGAATCTTGATGCATGTTTATGATTTTTGTTCTCGATCGTGAATTTACTTCCGCGGATTAGTAGAGTATATTCTAGTCTTGCGATTTAGTAAATTTCACGAGCAGATTAGGATCTGCACATTAATTTCTACATTCTATCAGAGCTAGATTCACAGTAGAGAAAAGTTTTCAAAACTATCATTGTACGAGGTTTGAGGTTGTAGGATTTCTTCAAGACTGAGAATATGAGTTTCAATGGAATAAGGCTTGAGTATTCTCGGAAGGGAAGCTTGAATTATGTTGCATGGAAGGACGAGATGGAGGTAGTATTGGAGGATAATGGGTTGAAGGAATACATTGATAAAGATGTTTTGAAACCAGCAGTAGTTGATGCTCATAACCTAGCAGAATATAAGAAGTGTGTTGCTAGGGAAAGGAGAATTATATTTGAGGGAGTACGAGACCATATTGTCTCTAATCTCCATAGGAAAGAGATTTTGTATGCAATGTGGCACTCAAAAGACAATATTTGAAACATCAAGATGCAAAAGAATGAAAAAATTCTGCACTACCTAAGCAGGTTTATATATTGTCATGATGAACTTGGTGGGGTTGGTGTTACTATCCTTGAAGAAGATCTGGTAGTTCTCTCCCTCTTTGTTCTTCCCAAGAGCTGGCATAGTTATCAAGATTTGGTAAATGGTAAAGAGAAACTACCACAGTGGGAGTGATTATGGTCCAATCTAATGCAAGAAGAAATAAGGCAGAGAAATAGAGACAAGACTTCATCCAAGGTCGAGGATGAGGAGAATTGTGCCTTGGATTCACATTTAAAACTTGATTTTACTCTCATTGCATGCATGGAAAGCACAATAATGGGAAGTGTGTGGTATCTCAATGGTGGTGCCTCATTCCATATGGCAGGGAATAGATATTTCTTCAATGGTTTGGAGGAGAAGTATCTCCAGGTGCACATCAAGATGGGAGATGATGGGTGGTATAGTGTGACAGGGATCAGCACAATCACCTTTCAGAGGGAGTCAGGCTCCTCTCTCAGGCTCAATGATGTGATGTTTGTACCAGTCTAAAGAAGAATATGGTTTTCATCATGGTGTTGGAAGGCCATGGTTATGATTTGATATTTAGTAAAGGAAAGGAATTCCTTAGGCACATCTCCATGGGAAAAGTAAAGTTGATTGGGGTTCGGGTGAAGAACCTCTATAGGTTGGATGTGGAATATTGTGTTTCTTTGAGCACAAAGGTGGAGAAGGTGTAGATCTGAGATGTCAGTGAATTATGGCATAGAATACTTGACCATTTTCATAGTGGAGATTTGAAGTTCATGCAACAGATCACCATAGGCCTCTCAAAAGGAACACTAGAGCAGCAGAACACATGCAAAGGGTGCACTTTGGGGAAGTACAAAAAATCCACCTTCAATGATCGGGATATCAGGGCGCATGTAATCCTTGAAAGGATCCACTTAGATGTCTATGGTCCTTTCTCGACAACCTCCACTGCCAAGCACATGTATTATGTTATATTTGTAAATGATTTCTCACGTAAGTGTTGGATTTTATTCATGTAAAAGAAAGACTAGACAATCTCGAAATTATTTGAGCTTAAAGCACTTATTGAGAAAGGAATTGGTAGAAAAGTGAAGGCTCTCAAGAGTAATAACAGTGGTGAGTATGTGTCAAATGAGTTTAAAAATTTATGTGCAAAGGAAGGAATTTGATGGGAGTTGACAATACCCCATAAATCACAACAGAATGGGGTGGTTGAAAGGAAGAACATAAGTATTGTGGGAGTTGCATGGGTGATGTTGCATGACCAAGGCCTATCTCTACACTTCTGGGCTAAAGAATGCAAAACAATAGTATATTTGCAGAACAGGAGTTCCCACAGAATTCTTGGCATGGGTACACCAAAATAATATTTTTTTTCACGGAAGAAACTAGATGTGTCACACTTCAAGATCTTTGGATCCTTAGTTACTATCATGTTTCAAAGGAAGCAAGGAAAAATCTAGAGTCGACAGTAGATTTGGGCATATTTGTGGGGTACACTGATACACCTCATAACTATCATGTGTACCTACCATCTATCAGGTTGACATTTGTTCGTAGAGATGTGAAGTTCGATGAGGAAAAGGAGATGAAGTGTTCTCTTGAGAGGGGGCTTTAGTTGCATGCAGATCACGATATTTTGACTCCAAAGGAATAACCTCGGGAAGTTGTGGAGTAGCCACAAGAAGAGGAGAAAAAATTGGAGACAGCCACTCAAGAAGAGACACCTAGGGAAGGAAGGAAGTGAACCAGGGATGCCGAAAGATTATTGCAAGATGTTAGAGAGAATGTGGGGGTACCCACATCACAGCATAGGTAGAGGAGGTCATCGGATCGGTACACTAGCTACATGGCTCTGTTGAGTGAGTTAGTAGATACATAACGATACTCATTCAAGGAAGCAATATATAATCCAGTATGGGTTGATGCTATGGTGGAGGAGTATGAATCCATAGTCGGAAACAGTGTTTGAGAAGTGGTGCCAATACTACCAGAAAAAATCAGTAGTAGGTTTGAGATGTATTTAAAAGTTAAAGCATGCAACAAACAAAAGCATCGATAAGCCCAAGGTCAGGTTTGTGGACAAGGGGTACTCTCAGGTAGAAGGGATTGACTATGAAGATACCTTTTCTCCTGTATAGAGGTACTCTTCCATCAGATAATTTTTCTCTTTCGTTGCACAGATGAGATGGAATATCCACCATATGGATGTGAAGACAACATTCCTCAATGGAGTTATTGACGAGGATATGTACATTAAACAGCCTAAAGGTTTTTAGACCTTCGACAAAGAGTCACATGTGTGTCGACTCAAGTAAGGGATGTATGGGTTGAAGCAAGCACCTCGTGCTTGGTACACTAGGATCGATAGCTACCTCACCAGGTTTGGCTTCACCAAAATTGAAGTACATGAAAACCTTTACCACATTCTGGTAGAAAGTAAATTGTTGATTATTGTTATTTATGTAACTAACTCGATTTTAACCGATGATGAACAACTTATTAGATATTGCAAGGATGACCTTGCAAGAGAGTTTGAAATGAAGGACAAAGATTTGATGCATTATTTCCTCTGTTTGGAAGTATGGCATAGAGAAGGGGAATTATTTGTCTCTAAGGTGTTATCACTCCACCGGATCTCTAAGGCTGAGAAAGAGTCCAAACAGAGGTAACCACATACCAATATTTTAGATTGGTAGATAACCCTACCAAACCGAGGGCTCTCTCCACAAATTCATAGCCAAGAGGGCTGGATGAATTAGGGTTTTAGGCTAGGTATGAGTACAGGGATTTGTTAGTTTGAATTGGTTTTGTTGGATGGGTGAATTAGGTCAAAGATGCTAGGTCAGGGAAAATTAGATTAAGATTGCAGTCCATTCAATGGGGCAAGGCAGGTAGGAAGGCTAACACTTTAGGGTTTCAGGGTGATATGGATCAGACTGAGGAGGATCTAGAAAGAGCAAGGCAAAGCATGTATTCTTTCTAAACTGAAGAAAATGAACAAACTATGAAGATTTTCCCAAAACAAAGCATAAGAGATGTATTTTGCTTATCAACATGAAAACCAGCATATAATAGAGATGAAATGGATCATGAAGACAAAACATTCATACATATGTAACATAACAATAAACAATGTTAAATTTCCATACCACAAGTATCCCAAAGAAATAGCTGCAACTCTTTCATTCATTTCTTGCTAAATATTGATTACACTAGAGTCTCTTATTAATGGAACAACACCCAACCTCTAAAATGAGTCAAAAAGTACAAGATATAGACCACAAAACAACTTCTCCCAACCCCAGGGGTCGAATCCCTAAGTGGAGGAGAAGTTCCACCAAAAACATAATTGAAACCTAAAGTGTAGGGAGGTCTAACTAACTCATCCCTCACTTTTTGGAAACTGATTCATTACATCTTCATCAAAAGTTTTCAAGTAATGTATTTACCCTAGGTAAGTGTAAAAACGCCATAATTACATTTAAATCATTGAATTACAAAGTTAAAACATCATTTTCCCGAGTGAAACTAGAAAAAACTGAGAAAAATTGGAAATATCAACAAACTCAGAAAATTTGTCAAAAGCGCAGCGCCAACTTCAGCTCCACTTTTGAGGGGGTTCCAAGTGTCCAAATTGAGCTCAGGATATCTCATTGGAAATCGTGTCCAATATGGTTTCCATATCTATTCTTGGTTTCCAAAATGGTGTTTATTTGACCCTCCAAAAACTGATTCTCCCAAGACTGGTCAAAAGCATAGCACCATCCTCCAAAACAGGGCAGAAATGTGATTTTTTGAGTGTTTTTTGACTTTTTGACTGCCTTGTTGACCCAAAAAAGTTTTGTAAAATTGTTTTATTGAATGTAATTAGCCTTCTGATTCCAATGGTGCTTTCATTTTTTCCAATGGAGGTCCCTAGAAAAAGCATAGTGCCTAGGGCAATGCGCTTTTGACAGTGGGACTGTGTAAAACTGCCAAAAGTGCAAAAAACTCCAAAAAAATCCAAAATTGCTCAAATTTCCTCAAATTCTCTTATGTGGTAGGTTGATGAGGTATTTTAGGCAATGAGTTATTCCTCAACAAGGATATCAAGCTTGTCCCCTTCATTTTTCCTTGTTAGGGTTTCAAGTCTTGATTTGGCCTTCTGGAGCTTTGACCTTGCAATCTGATTTTTCTTACATTAGTGTTTTTCCCTCTTCCTTAGTATGTCATTGTCCCTATTTTCCTTCTCCAGGAGCTTCTCAATATTCTCATTGGTCCTCTCAAGCCAATGCTCCCAGTTCTCATTGACCATGATTGCAAACTACTCATTTAGAGTGAGTTCATTAGCAAGTTCAGCCTCCTTTTTCCTCTCTAGTTTTAGAGCTCTTTTCAGCCCTCTAGTCTTAGGTATTCTTCTTGTAACTTGTTATTCTGCCTCATTTTTTTCACCATACCTCTCATAAGCCTCATCAAGCAAATCCTTTGCCTTTTTTTCTTCTCTTTTTGCCTTGAGAAGTTGAATCTCCATGATTGCCTCCTTGGTTTTGAGTTGTTGATTTTCTTGATTATAGTATGAAATCACAAAATTAGATCTCTCTAAGTTAATATGAAGCTCCCTGATTTTGGCATCCTTCTCCTTGATAATCACACTAGAGGCCTCATAATCATGTTTCTCATTTAAGTCAACAATGTCAAAATCTGTTTCTGTCTCATGGAGGTCTTCCTCCTCATGAATGGATTCCTCATGTGCATCTTCCTCTGATGCCTTTTGTTTCCCCTTATGTACCTTCTTTGTTGATGAATAAGGCAAGGTCTCTCCCACAATCTATGGGGAAAATACCTACCTATGCCCTCTCTGATATCTCTTTGCCAATGTGCTCATTTCACCGTCTTTAGGTTTGTTGATCATAGCTCTTCTAGGTGACTCAGCCTGGTCATGAAATGGTGATGATGGTGGAGATGGTGAAGTGGACTAAGGTGGAGGCATAAATGTAGCAAGATTAGATGAATAAGGCACATCTTCAACATGTGGAGCTTGTGGATCAGTGAAGATTTCATTTGCAATGAAGGTGTCCCATGAGATGCCCAATTGATCAAGGTGATGGAGTACAATGATTTTGATTAGCGAATGGTGGAAAAGGTTATTCATCTGTTGGTCATAGTCTCTCTTTTGCACAATTAATGTCGTTTTTTCTATGCTCCTGGATAGAAAGTATGGTATATTGAGCAATCTTACTCTTGTGAAGTGCATCAGCAGTCTAATATGGTATGTGTAGAGCCTATAAAACCTCCCTTCACAAGAGAAGTACTTCATGATGATTTTCTCATGGGGGCATACCTATCGAGAAGGTAGCTGAAAGGGAAACCCCTCTTCCTTTAACTTTTGTATCTTGGTTTAATGAATGGCTCATAGTATTGATCCTCCAAATCTTTGGATTTCAACCACTTCTCACCCATGTTTGGAATCCCTGTGGTAGCAGCAATGATAGATTTAGATACAGTGTAGGTCACACCTGCAAGGGTCACTTGATTGTCTCTGAGGTTTGAAATGAAGAATCTACTCAACATAGGATGATGTTGCACCCTCTGAATCATGTTGCAAAAATCAAGGCTACCTACACACTCAAAACAATTGATAGTCATAGGATATGCCATCAGTTCATTTGTGTTGGTGGGATCCAGCCTAAGGATACTTACTCCTTTGTGAGGCCTTCTTTGTTCTCTATCTATCCTCCTCTTCCATATTGTCTTTGTCTTCCTCTATAGTGCTTGGTGGCTAAGAAACCCTAGGGATGAGGTGTATGGGAATGGGGAGTGGAGATAGGTCTAGGGATTCGGGCTAAGTCTTGGAAAATTTATGGATATGGGGGAAGGGATTTTGGAAATTTGGGAGGTGATAGGAGGTTGAAATGTCAAGGGGGTGAGAAATGATATCTAAATTATAGGTTTGGGGAAGTGGCTGCCTAGGAATTTAGAAGCCTAGGACTTAGGGTTTTAAGGGAAAGGGATTTACGAACTAGGAAATGGTAGTCTAAGGATAGCGATAGGGTTTTTAGATATGTGGGAAGGAAATGCGGGGTATTAGGGCATCAATTTGGGAATTAGGAATAAAAATAGGGTTTCTTCACTATACCAAATGCCAATTTAACTTAGAAACAAAAACACTATGAAATCAATGTTTAGGAGTGCAAGGAGGCAACAAATTTGGTGTACTTACTTGCAAGAGTGTGTAAGAGGCATTTGCTGAAAATTTGGGAGAATTTTGTTGAGTTTTGGTGCCTCTTGGACATGCTATAGAGAAGTGCAGCGCCAGTAGGAGAAAAGCACAGTGTTGCCTACTGAAAGCGCAGGGCCACTTCTAAAAGCGCAACTCCACTCTCTCAAAGCGCAGCGCCACTAAAAAAACTCGGCCTTTGACCCTACGATCCAATTTTTCCGGCTAAGTGAGTGTGTTCTCGATGGATGAAATGGAAAATGAGCTTCTTTGTGATGTCTTGGTGGTATTTATACTTCATCATTTGAATGAATTGGGCCTTGGGATCCACTTTTTCCTTTCTTCACTTCACTTTAAACTATGAATCTTAACCTTTGCATTTGACTTTTTCTTTGACCAATTGGTCATCTAGTGACCTTGAGAACTCTTTGATTTGACATTTTTTATGCTTTGGCACGTTGGAACTCTAAGTTAGCAGCTTGGGAATCATGAACTTATTACATTTGAATGACATAAAATCACATAATGAAAATTAAAAATTACATCTTAAAACCAAAATTACATGTTGAAACAAGAATTTCTTCTTTACAAATCATCTTCATATGGTGAAGGGATGTTATTGGATCACCCTTTACTTGTTGGCCTTATGCAATGGAAATGAAGTTTTATTGGACCTTGGAAACCCTAATGACCTAATGGCAACCTTGATTAACCTTAAAAGACCTAATGAAACCTTGAAAGACTAGACTTCATGATGACATGACTGATGTGATGACATGATGATATTAACTTTATGGATGGTGTACAGTCAGCAAGGTATGAAACTATGCCAGTAAGTAATCAAGTTTGAGTAAGGGTGATGTTTTTGGACTAGGGCTACCATCAGTAACTAAATTTTTGCATGACCTAGTGGAATGATAAAAAAAATTCCGAGTGGGACCCTTAAAATGATATGAAAAGAGGATTTTTAATCACTGATGGCAGGATGAAAATATTGACACTAACATTGGCCTTATTGGGGTTGATAGCTCTGAAAGAGGTATCAAGAACACCGTAGACTAGATAGCCTTATCCATTGGGTCAATACGGTCAAAAATTCAAACTAATAAACATGACTGAAAACTGATAACTCAGATGAAATAGACTGACTCAAGACAAACTCAAAATTGACTAAAAATTGACTCAATACTGATTTACTTTATTGAAAACTGAACTATGAAAATATCATAAAATCAATCAAGCTCCATGGCCTTCACTTTGGGCTCCAAAATCCAGTGATTCTCTTCTTCACACTTGCAAAAAATGTAACTGATATTTACAATGAAATGGAAAAATAATTGAGAAATGTACTTCAGAAAAGATAATGCTTAAAGAGCCTACCATTGACTGGTCCTCCTAAGCACTCTTGTCCATTCATCTCTTCAAGAAAATAAGCATTACATCCCCGAAAAGTAGAAATATGATATGGCCCTTTCCATAAATTCTCAAATTTTCCATGCTTACCCTTATCCTCATTTATTGTATCCCAGCGGAGTACTACATCTCCAACCTTGAAGTTGTCTTCCTTTTTTTTCCGGTTATAGGTCATCTTTATCTTGTCATGGAGTTTTAAATTATTTTGAAATACCTCATCTCTCGTCTGTTGAAGGTGTATCATTTGATTAATCTGACGTTGTATGTCATTCTCTTCAATCCCTGCTTCTTGCAAAAAATTCATTACCGAGACTGCTAATGATGAAGGAAACACAATATCGACACCATACACAACTTGAAAAAGAGACTTTCCAATAGAATTCTTACTACTCACCCAGTCTGCCCACAATGCATTGATCAACTTCTTATGCTAATTCTTTTTATTATCCTCTAACATTTTCTTAATGACACTGATCAAGGATTTATTAGAGGACTCTGCCAATCCATTACCTTGCAGGAAGTAGGTTGCAGAGTATCCCAACTTGATATTATATTTGTCACAAAACTCGGTCATCTTCTTATACTTGAATGTTGCCGCTGATAATCTTAGTAGGATAGTCAAAATGGGACAAGATATTATTTTCTAAAAACTGAATGATGACAAAATCTGTTGCTTTCCTAGTCGAGATCACTTCGATCCACTTTGTAAAGTAATCTGTGGTTGTCAATATCCACTTGTGTTGTGTGGATGATGTTGGGCGAATCTCACCTATGAAATCTAGGCCCCACTGCTGAAATGGTTCATGTACTAAAATTGGTTATAGAGGTAATGGGAGCGGCTTTCTCTTACCCTAAGAAACTTAACTTGACATTCATGGAAACTCATTACTGTTTTGTATACATCTGCAAAAAGTGTCGGCCAATAATATCATGCTCTCAATATTTTTTTGGTCGTGGTCTTCCAATATAGGTGCCCCCACAATCTCCTTTGTGGAAGTCATTCATCACTTCTTTAGATTATTCTTCAACCAAACAGTTTAGCAACACACCTATGGGATCCTTCCGGTAAAGTGCATTATCCAATATGCAATACTTAGAAGCTTTGAGCTTCAAAGACCTACCTTGACTCTTAGTCATGCCTGGAGGAGGGTTTAGGTGTTGCAAAACATAAATAATATCATAATATCGTGGAGATGACACAAAGATATCAGATACCTAAATGAGATTCACTTCTTCTTCATTATCAGACAAGGCTAAAATCAGGTTGATGTCTAGAGCATGGAGGTTTGACTCAGCCATGATATTGGCTAAGCCCTGACCTTTGATCATCTTGGTGGGCTTGATATCAAGGTCATATTCTAGTAATGCTGCCATCCACTCCCCCTATCCTACCTTCTGGATATGTCTGCATAATAATTTATATTACAGCTACATTAGGCACATAGGAAAACGTATGTGAATGTAAAATGTAAACTCTGGAATCTTTCAGTGCTTTTACCAAAGCTAAAGCCTATTTCTCTATGATGTTGTACCGAAGGGCTGAATCTCTGATATTGTGACTGAAAAATGCAATTGTTAGCTCAATTTTATCCCTTTTCTGCATCAAGACTGTTGCCATGGTGTGCTCAGAAGAAAATGAGAATATTATGAAACCAATATTATAATCAGGACTTATTAAAATAGGGGCAGCAGTCAAGGAAAACTTTACTGAGTTGAAGGACTTCCGGACCTCTTCAAACCACTTCACATCATTATCTTTCTTCAACATATTTGTCAACTCTCTAAGATTCTCAGCCAAATTAGGAATGAATCTATGTAAGAAAATCATCTTACTATTGAATGCTTGTATTTCCTTTTTGTTGTGCGTGAAATCAATCTGTTGAATTTCTTGAACACGAGAAGGGTCAATTCGAATCCCATCCTTGGAGATGATGTGACCGAGAAGTTTTCCCTCCTCTATGGCAACAAGGATTTTCTTTGGGTTGAGAGAGATTCTGAACTTCCTACATCTCTCGAAAATAATTCTTAAATGGTGAAAATGTTCATCATTAGAATGTGAAAACACTGTCAAGTCATCTAAAGAAAAAACCAAAAAAATATCTTTTTCATTGGCAAATGTTATGTCCATAGCCCGCTAAATTGTGGCCCCTGAATTTTTCAAACTGAATGGCATCTTTGCATATTTGAATGTGCCCCAAGGTGTAGTAAATGTTGTCTTGTCCTGATCATCCTCGTGCACCAAAATTTGGTTATATCCTGAATAGCCATCCAACAGTGACATCCGAGAAGACCCAACAACTCTTTGAAGGATGTGATCCATTTTAGGAAGTGGATAGTTGTCCTTGAGAGATACTTTGTTCAAGTTCCGGAAATCTATGCAGAGCCATATTTCACCAATATTCCTTCTTACTAGGACCAAATTCGAAATCCAATCATAAAATCTGATGGGAACAATAATACCGGACTTGAAAATTTTGTTCACCTCTTTTTCAATTGAAGGCAATGATCTGGGATTGATCCTTCTCAACTTTTTCCGAAAGGGATTTTGATCAGACTTAATCAGAATAGTGTGTTGAATGATGTTCTTGTCATACACCTTTAAATATACACATTCCCATGCGAAAACATCATAAAATTAAGAAAGAAAATTAACATATTCAGCCTTTACCTCGAGAGATAAAGACTTGGAAAGTTTAACCATCTTTGGTTTGTCTGTTGTCCTGATGTTTACATCTTCAACACCTTTTTTCCGTAGGCACCATTGTAGGCTTTCTTGCTACGTCATCTTGGTCAAACAATTCTTCCAGAGGTATGAGACCTTTTGGAATATTGTTGTCTTTCAATTGTAGTATATCCACCTGAGTTGCTTCTATGTCTTGGTCATCTTTGTCACAAATTTCATTTGTGGAACAATTCTCAAATTCAGCTTCACCTTGGAGAAAGTTATTTACTTGCTTATCATCCCAGAACACTTGCCAATATTGAAATTTATCGAGAACAGTGGGCTGTTGTTTCACATGAATCTCAAATTTCCTGTTTGAATAGATGGGGATCTTAAAATTGCTTGTAGTTGTAGCCAATGAATCTGCCATGAGATTTTGACTCCTTGGCACAACTAAAAGTGTATACTCCATAAACATTTTCAAAATATCTAGGACAACATTCTTGTATGCTCTCTTTCAAGGATGGTTAGCTTGATATTCACCTTTAACTTGCTTGATCACAAGTTCTAAATCACCACGCACTGAAATTATTTTTGCACCCAGTTTCTTCAAGATATTTAGGCCAGTAATCAGTGCTTCATACTCCACCTCTTGTTGGTGCAATCAAAAGCTAACTTGTAGGAACATAATCTAACATTTGTAGGGATATTACAAGGCTAATGAAAAGGGTTGCAACCCAAATTCCAATGCATGCCCCGTCTTTCCCCAAGGCACCATCAAAGTCCATGGACCATAGACCATTTTCATCCTCCAAGTGTTGAAACTCTAATTTCTGTTTTCGGTCAACTTTCTAAAATGTTTCTTCATGCTTTTCCGGACTTTCTTCCACTTTATCTAATGGTTGTTCTAATTTTTTCTCCGATTCATCTGATGGTTGTTCTGATGAGCTCGGAAGATTCTCTTTTTCCTTTTCTATAACTTTCCTGATGCAATTATGAATCTCTGGAACATATTCTAGTTCTACATGCTGGTTGTCTACATCATTTAAGATACTATCATTAAACAAAATAAATGACTCTAAATTTGTATGTACATCATTTATCGAATTATTGTTGGGCTTTTCTTTGCTTGTGATCATATATTTCATCTTTGTTTCACGGTACAATTTTCTCAATTTTCCGAAAACAGGAATGGTTGCATAAGAAAAGCCTAATTGCAATGTGCCTCTCAATTCCCCCCCCCCCCCCCACCAATATCTTGACAGCAACATGTCAAATCGTGGTGGTATGTCAGCTACCACCATATCCATTAGAATATTTTTTGTTGGAATCTTCTCTAGGGAGACCACCAAATCTTTAAAGAGTCCAATACAATGGACTCTACCTGAATCGAAGGAGTATAAGTCATGGTATGGATGAGTGAAATCTAAAACTAACTTTTCCATAATGGCTTTTGGCATTAGATTATGGGAGGCTCCAGAGTCTAACATGGAATTGTGTAAAATTCATTGGTGGATTCTTAGACTCAAATAGAATGGAGGAACCTCGCCATCTTCTAACTCACCATCAATAGTAGGACCAAAAATGAGTTTGGGCTGATCATCTTCGACATTTACCATGTCGGACAAAGGATCTACTTTAAGCATTTTAGCAACATGGGACTTATGTTGGTTATTCTTAACAAGCTCAATCAAAGGAATAGAAACTTTCAATTTTGAAATTTCAGTTTCTAGGCTGAAAGGAGTGGATTTGTCTACCTCTTTAACGATGATGTCTTGTTTGTCAGCATGGTCCTTTGATGGAGCTTCTTTTTTCTAAATGTCCTTTTCCTTACTTGTTGAACTTCTGGATGGTTGATTTACCTTGTTCTAATTCATGAGTGCGGGATCTTTTCCTTTACTCTGATTACCCAAAGGATTCTACTTTGTTTGAGTATCTTTCTACTAAGATGCCCTTTTCTGAATGGGATTAACTGGCACATCTCTGCTCCTCAATGAGAGCTGCCTTTGTTTAGAACTAAGTGCATTCAAGTACCCCCGCTGATAATCATATGATTCGGTTTCCAATTCATGATCATTGGCAAGGATCAAATCATTATCCTTAGGCTCATATTTATTTTCAAAATACTTTTCATATTCCATAAAAAACATAAGCAGATCGTCAGCCTTGAAAAGAATATTTTCCTCAACAATTGTGTCTTCATATTCTTCTTTTATTCCTTGAGCGTAATTCTGCTGCAAGGGTGTCCTAATTTGTTGTTGTTGTGCTCGTTTCTTAGGAGCTCGTTTTTCTCTCTACTTGATCCTTAATTGAGGTTATTGTTGTCCTCTAAAGTTAGGATTTATGACCTCAGGCTGTCTCTCAGTGATGGATATCATGTCAACCATCCTTTCAATAGTCCTTATCAATGTGTCCATCTTGGCATCGGAAGATGATGTGGATGGTTCATATTTAATAATGACTTTTCTCTCACCTCTGGTTCTAGCTCTTTTCATCAGCAGATTTTCTTCAACACTGACCGCATTCTTTTGCATATCTTCTAATGTAGCTAGAATTCTTTCCCTTAGTTGGTATGCCATGTCTGTATGAAATGCATCTAGATAGCGTAGAAGATCTAAGCCTGGAGGAGGCTTGATCTCAACGGGAATTTCATTATAGTTTCTATTGAAGCGAGTATTGAAATCTTGGACTGATTCATTAGGATTTCTCTTTATGTTCTCATAATCCGAAAGCAACTCTAAATGGTTTTCCTTCACCTCCCATCAGGCTATAAATGCATCAACCAGCTAGTCTGTAGTGGAATTGGAATTAGCAGTCAAGGATCTAAACCAAACTTTGACATCTCCAGATAAGCTATGGGCTATAATTCTCATTTTAGCATTGTCGGCATCAAATTCCTCCAAGTCTATGAAGTCAGTGACCTTAACAATGTGTTGTTTTGTAGATATGGTAGATTTTTCATCAAATAGGGGTAGTCTTTGGCCATAACCCTGAGGTAAATCATTCAATTAAGCACGTAAGATAAGTGGGGAAAATATCGCCATGGTTCCTGCTGAGTGAAGAGATGGATTTACAAC
The DNA here is from genome assembly GCA_034641835.2 of Pinus albicaulis. Classification (NCBI taxonomy): domain Eukaryota; kingdom Viridiplantae; phylum Streptophyta; class Pinopsida; order Pinales; family Pinaceae; genus Pinus; species Pinus albicaulis. Next base: position 1,068,524,445 of record CM076580.1, read on the forward strand.
GGGATGGGTTGGTTGAATAGGTAGTGGAACAATAGTTGTAGGTACTGAAGTAGTAGGTATGAACGATGAGGTTGAGGGTGCATATGAAAAAGCAACAATTTATTGAGGTTGAGTTGAGACAGGTATTGACTCTTGTTGGTAGAATTGGATCCAGGCTTTGATGTCAAGGTCCGATTCAGGTTTAATCTCTTCAAAAATCAAATTTTCTTCAAGTTTCAGAGAACTAAGATCTAACTCGTATAATGACTTGACCTCAAATATTCTTAAAGGATCAAAGACTATGTTGGCTAAAGAGGTTTCAGACTTAGATCTAAACAATGACAATTCCAATTTTAGATCATTTGGTATATCTTCGAGACATAGAACTTTATTAGGCAATGAAGTAGATATTACGAAGGGGATTGGAACTGACTAAATCTATGTAGCTTGATATCTATGCTTCCGGACAAACTTCTCTAGATCTTTGATTGGACCAACTGGATCAGGATCATAATTTTCTCTGGTATATATTCTCGAAGCCAACTCTACAATCTTGACACTGCAATTATCCAGTCAACCTTTTTTGAAACTTAATCCTATCATCCAAAGGATCAAATTCCAATTATTCTTGTCGTATACCCAGGAAAAATAAATCTTTCGTCCCCGACAATGGCGCCAGTATGTTATCACTCCACCGGATCTCTAATGTTGAGAAAGAGTCCAAATAGAGGTAACCACAGAGCAATACTTTAGCTTGGTAGATATCCCTACCAAACCGAAGAGGAATCTCTCCACAAAGTCACAGCCAAGAGGGCTAGATGAATTAGGGTTTAGGCTAGGACTGAGTACAGGGGTTTGTTTGTTTGAATTGGTTTTGTTGGATGGGTGAATTAGGTTAAAGAGGCTAGGTCAACGAAAATAAGATTATGATTGCAGTCCATTCAATGGGGCAAGGTAGGTAGGAAGGATAACACTTTAGGGTTACAGGGTCAGATGGATCAGAATGGTGAGGAGCTAGAAAGAGCAAGGCAAAGCATGTATTCTTTCTAAACTGAAGAAAATGAACAAACTATGAATATTTTCCCAAAACAGAGCATGAGAGATGTATTCTACTTATCAACTTGAAAACTAGCATATAATAGATATGAAATGGATCATGAAGACAAAAAAATCATACATATGTAACATAAGAAGAAACAATTTTAAATTTCCATACCACAAGTATCCCAAAGAAATAGCTGCAACTCTTTCATTAATTTCCTGCCAAATATTGATTACACTAGAGTCTTTGATCAGCAACAACATCCAACCTCTGAAATGAGTCAAAAGGTACAAGATATAGACCACAAAAAAACTTCTACCAACCTCAGGGGTCGAATCCCTAAGTGGAGGAGCAATTCCACCAAAAACTGAACTGAAACCTAGAGTGTAGGGAGGTCAAACTGACTCATCTGTCACTTTTGGAAACTGATTCATTACATCTTCATCAAAAAATTTCATCTAATATATTTACCCTAGCTAGTGTAAAAACACGATAATCACGTTTACATCATTGAATTACAAAGGTAAAACATCATTTTCCCAAGTGAAACTAGAAAAAACTGAGAAAATTTGGAAATATCAGCAAACTCAGAAAATTTGTCAAAAGCACAGCGCCAACTTTAGATCCACTTTTGAGGGGGTTCCAGGTGTCCAAATTGAGCTCAGGATAGCTCATTCAAAATTTTGTCCAGTCTAGTTTCCAGATCTATGCTTGGTTTCCAAAATGGTGTTGATTTGACCCTCCAAAAACTGATTCTACCAAGATTGGTCAAAAGTGCAGCGCCAATCTCCAAAACAGGGCAAAAATGTGATTTTTTGAGTGTTTTTTTACTTTTTGACTGCCTTTTTGACCCAAAAAAAAATTGCAAAGTTGTTTTTATAATATTAATTGGCCTTCTTAATCCAATGGTGCTTTCATTTTTTCCATTGGAGGTCTCTAGAAAAAACGCAATGCCTAATGCGATGTGCTTTTGACAGTAGGACTGTGTAAAACTGCCAAAAGTGAAAAAATTTCCAAAAATTTCCAAAATTGCTCAACTTTCCTCAAATTTTCTTCTATGGGAGGCTCATGAGGTATTTTAGGCAGTGAGTGATTCCTCATCAAGGATATCAAGATTGTCCCCTTCATTTTTCTTGGTTATTGTTTCAAGTCTTGATTTGGCCTTTTGGAGCTTTGACCTTGCAATCTGATTTTTCTTACAGTAGTGTTTTTCCCTCTTCCTTAGTATGTCATTGTCCTTATTTCCCTTCTCTAGGAGCTTCTCAAGATTCTCATTGGTCCTCTCAAGCTAATGCTCCCGGTTCTCTTTGACCATGACGGCAAATTTCTCATTTAGAGTGATTTCATTAGCAAGTTCAACCTTCTTTTGCCTCTCTAGTTCTAGAGCTCTTTTCAGCCCTATAGTCTTAGGTCTTCTTCTTGTCACTTGTTCTTATGCCTCATTTGTTTCACCATGCCTCTCATAATCCTCATCAAGCAAAGCCTTTTCCTTGTTTTCTTCTCAGTTTTCCTTGAGAGGTTGAATCTCCATGATTGCCTGCTTGGTTTTGATTTGTTGATTTTCCTGCTCATAATATGAAATCACAAACTTAGATATCTCTAATTTGATCTGAAGCTCCCTAATTTGGGCATCCTTCTCCTTGATAATCACACTCGAGGCCTTATAATCATGTTTCTCATCTAATTCAACAAGGTAAAAATATGTTTCTATCTCATGGAGGTCTTCCTCCTCATGAATGGCTTCCTCATGTACATCTTCCTCTACCATCTTTTGCTTCCCCTTTTGTACCTTCTTTGTTAATGAAGAAGGCAGGTTCCCTCCCACAATCTGTGGGGCAAACACTTGACTATGCCCTCTCTGATATGTATTTTCCAATGTACTCATTTCACCCTCTTTAGGTTTCTTGATCATAGCTCTGCTAGGTGACTCAGTCTGACCATGAAATGGCGATGATTATTGTGATGGTGATGATGGTGGAGATGGTGAAGTGGACTGAGATGGGGGCATAGATGTAGCAATATGAGATGAAGAAGGCGCATCTTCAGCATGTGGAGCTTTTGGAGCAGTGAAGTTGTCATTTTCAATGAAGGTGTCCCATGAGATGCCCAACTGATCAAGGTGATGGAGTACAATTATTTTGATCAATGAGTGGTGGAAAAGGTTATTCATCTGCTGATCATAATCTCTCTTTTTCACAATGAATGTCATTTTATCTATGCTCTTGAATAGAAAGTATGGGATATTGAGTAATCTTACTCTTGTGAAGTACATCAGCAGTCTAATATGGTATGTGTAGAGCCTACAAAACCTCCCTTCACAAGAGTACTTCACGATGATTTTCATCATGTGGGCATACCTATCAAGAAGGTAGTTGAAAGGGAAACCCCTCTTCCTTTCATTTTTGTATCTTGGTTTAATGAATGGTTCATAGTATTGATCCTCCAAATCTTTGTATTTCAACCACTTCTCACCCATGTTTGGAATCCCTGTGGCAGTAGCAATGATAGATGTAGATACAGTGAAGGTCACACCTGCAAGGGTCACCTGATTGTCTCTGAGGTTTGAAATGAAGACTCTACTCAACATAGGATGATGTTGGACCCTCTAAATTATGTTGCAAAAATCAAGACAACCTACACACTCAAAAAAACTGACAGTCATAGCAGAGGCCAGCATTTCAATTGTGTTGGTGCACTCTAGCCTAAGGATTCTTCATCCTTTGTGAGGCCTTCTCTATTCTCTATCCTCCTCTCTGTCTATCCTCCTCTTCCATATAGTCTATGTCTTCCTCCATAGTGTTTTGTGGCCAAGAAACCCTAGGGATGAGGTGGATGGGAATGGGGAGTGGAGATAGGTCTAGGTAATAGGGCTAATTCTAGGAAAATTTATGGAGATGGGGGAAGGGATTATGGAACTTTGGGAGGTTATAAAAGGTTGAAATGTCAAGGGAGTGAGAAATGATAATTAAATTACAGGTTTGGGGAAGTGGTTGCCTAGGAATTTAGAAGCGTAGGACTTATGGTTTTAAGGGAAAGGGATTTAGGGACTATGAAATGGTAGTGTAAGGATAGGGATAGGGTTTTTAGATATGTGGGAAGGGAATGCAGGGTATTAGGGCATCAATTTGGGAATTATGAATAAAACTAGGGTTTTCACTCGACCAAATTCCAATTTAACTTAGGAAAAAAACACTATGAAAACAATGTTTAGGAGTGCAAGGAGGCAAAAAAATTGGTGTAATTACTTGCAAGAGTGTATAAGGGGCATTTGTTGAAAATTTTGGAGAATTTTATTGAGTTTTGGTGCCTCTTGGACTTGCTAGACAAAAGCGCAACGCATCGGGCAAAAGCGCAGCGCCAGTGGGAGAAAAGTGCAATGCTACCTGCTGAAAGCGCAGGGCCACTTTTGAAAGCACAGCTCCACTCTCTAAAAGCGTAGGGCCACTAAAAAAACTCGGCCTCTGACCCTGCGATTCGAGTTTTTTGGCTAAGGGAGTGTGTGCTTGATGGTTGAAACGGAAAATTAGCTTCTTTTTGATGTCTTGGTGGTATTTATACTTCATCATTTGAATGAATTGGGCTTTGGAACCCACTTTTTCCTTTCTTCACTTCACTTTAAACTATGAATATTTACCTTTGCATTTGACTTTTTCTTTGACCAATTGATCATCTAGTGACTTTGAGAACTCTTTGATTTGACATTTTTTATGCTTTGGCATGGTGGAACTCTGAGTTAGCAGCTTGGGAATCATGAACTTATTACATTTGAATGACATAAAATTACATAATGAAAATTAAAAATTACATCTTAAAAACAAAATTACATGTTGAAACAAGAATTTCTTCTTTACAAATCATCTTCATATGTTGAAGGGATGTTATTGGGTCACCCTTTACTTGTTGGTCTTATGGAATGGAAATGAAGTTTTATTGGATCTTGGAAACCCCAATGACCTAATGGAAACCTTGATTGACCTTAAAAGACCTAATGAAACCTTGAAATACTAGACTTCATGATGACATGACTGATGTGATGACATGATGATATTAACTTTATGGATGGTGTACAGTCAGCAAGGCATGAAACTATTCCAACAAGTATTCAAATTTTAGGAAGAGTGATGTTTTTGGACTAGGGCTACCATGAGTGACTAAATTTTTGCATGACCTAGTGGAATGATAAAAAAATTATGAGTGGGACCCTTAAAATGATATGAAAAGAGGATTTTTGATCATTGATGGCAGGATGAAAATATTGACACTAACATTAGGGAAAGTATGCCAATTAAATACTTCATAATTTCCACATGTACATATTCAAACCTGTGGAGACTCCTATAACAAGCAACTAGATGAAAGAGGATGCCACTTCAGGTGAGGATGTGGATGCTAACATGTACAGGCAGTTGGTGGGTTGACTCATTTATCTGGTGAACAAACGACCAGAATTGTGTTATGTGGTCAACCAGTTGAGCCAAGCCATGTTTTGACCAACCAAATTATTTTAGAGGGCAAAAAAACATGTACTGTGATACCTCACAGGCACCACTCAGTTTGAGCTTTGGTACAGACGGACAGAGGGAGTGAAGATGCAAGGCTTCACATATGTTGATTGGGTGGGAAGTACATCAGATCGGAAGAGCACATTAGGAGGAATTTTTAGTGGTGGGTCAACAACATTTTCATGGTATATGAAGAAGCAGATGTGAGTTGCACTCAGCTCAGTAGAAGGTGAGTACATGGCTCTCAATCAAGTAGCTTATGAAGCTATCTAGATGAGTATGAATCTTATTGGGTTATTTGATTAAATGATGGATCCTACTATGATTTACTATGAAAATCATAATTGTATCAAACTCTTTGAGAATATGTTTTTTTCATTATTCGTCCAAGCACATAGATATATGGTACCACCATCTACCAGATAGTGTGCAAAGGAGGATCATTTTGTTATAGTAAATTTTGACAGGGAAACAAGATGTAGAAATTTTTACAAAAGCCTTGTCAAGGGGTAAATTCAAGTTCCATAGAAGCAAGATTGGGGTATCTGATAAACCCTTTCTTGCTGAGAGGGTGTTAACTCCCCTCAATTTCCCAAGGCTGAGAAAGGAAGCCAAAGGGGTAACCACAAACAACTTCTAGGTCATAATATAGCCCTTCTCTCCTTGGAGAGGGCCCTCTCACTTATACTACTCAATAAATAAGATATTAGTCTAGGTAATAAGCTCAATAAAGTTGATTTTTTAAAGCTATGTTTATGAGAAAAGAGACAAATCTATTGGGCATGGAGTCATGTAAAATCAGTTTTTTGTCGAGTGAGATGATGGGAAAATCGAGGGTTTTTTCACATAGGAAAGATAGGCAGCTTTGGTGGAGGATTCAAATCAAATTGTCGTAGGAGGTGAATGCAGAAAGGGTGAAATACAAAACCATTTGAGCATCAAACCAAGGATGAATTCTAAAGTGATGCTTTAAGCTGAAAACATTGATAACTTGGAAAAACTGAAACAGGGCACCATTAAGATGAATTATGGATCAAACATTCAGTTTTTTCCAAGAAATAAGTACACATTAAAGGAATTTAAACACATAAGACAACTTAAAAATCAAATTAGCACAAAAACCACCAAAATTCTGACACAAGAATCCCTGCAAATCACTTTCTATTCCATTCATTCACTGGAAAAATTTCTTCAAAATTACAATGCACAAAAGTGTTTCTTCTCTAATCTGAACAACCAACCTTGTGCACTCTTAAATTCATGAAATATATACAATTATCTCATCTCTATACTAAGGGATTCGAGCTCAACCATCTCCCTAAGATGTAAATATTTCAATTAAATTTGGCACTCCCTACTAGGAATAGGGACCGAATTCCTGAAAATAGGGGTCAAAGACAAACATATATCTCTTTCACCATAAAAAAATGTTAAAAAAATGGAAGATTATTTTTTAGATAAGGTTGTTGTGAAGAAAAACCTCTCTCGATTTTGAAAATTCATTTCCATTTGCTTGTAATAGGCCTCGCAAAAACATGACTAAAACAGGCAATCATTCAATGTTCAAATCTATAAAAATAGGTTGTAAAGATCCAGTCAAATATTCCAATACATAACACCTGTGTAGAAACTGAAGAGGTTATTGTGATTGAATCTTTCCTTAACAAAATCTCGTTTGGTTTTCAAAAATTCATCTTTATCTGGTCAGAAAAATATTTTGAAATTGATGAAAAAAACATAGTCAAAAGCGCAATGAATTCTCTACAAGCGCAGCAACTGAAAAGGCTGAGATTTTGATGCTTTTGGTGAAATGTAAAATCATCCTAATGATGTGATTTGAAATGCAACATTATTTCTTCAATAGGAAGGTTAGATATCCAATGTGACATAGATGTACCCATGATTCTATTTAAAACAATTTATTCCCTAAGTGATAACTCTCATGACACCTTACTAGTTTGGATGACTAATTACATGACTCTAAATGGAAATATGATGACGGCACACCCAAATTGATGAATCTAATTACTGACTAGACCAACAAGACACTCATGACACTTTCATGATCAACCTTATGACACCATGACTCTTTCTTTTCAAATTTTTAATAATGACACTTAATGATGGAAAAATGACCCTATGGTGACTCAATGACTCATGAAACTGATTATGAATTGACCTTGATGACCAGGACATGAGAGTAGCATTACACCTAGACAATGACTTGACCATTTTGACAATCAATATATGTCAAATTTTATTTGAAAATATAACAATTGACCCTAAGACCTTATCAATCACATGGAAAGAGTAGATTTGATCATTGGTGACTCATAGACACTAACAGAGGGAGTGTTGAAAATGTAGCAAGAAATTCCTAATTTAATTTTCCCTTGATCAAATTAGGAGAAATTTGAAATTCCACATCAACAGACAACTTGAATGAGTTAACTGAGGTTGTATAGTTGTTATCACTAAGTATCTTATTTAATTCGAGTTGGGGGCATGAACTTGAGTTATGTACAGTGATTTCTAAATTTTAAGAGCCTAGGTTAAGTTAATTTCAGTTTTAACAATTTTCTTCAGTTAAATTAAGTTATGGTCAGTTGGAAGAGGAACTAGTGGAAGGTCTAGCAGTGGGGTGTAACTTCAGTGTTCATCTAGTTAATTGATCAATCAACCTAAATTAACTCATGTATGCATAAAATTCGAGTTACCTTGTTGATATTGGAGTTCAAGGGTAGTGTATTATCAATTGTAAACTATTCCAAGTTGTAAAAGTCATGCATATAGTCAGAGAAGGACCTAAAGGAATTGTGCAATCCAGGTTGAGGGAACTCCTAAATAATAGGGGCTAATTCCTTGAGGAATGGGGCAAGGAAATAGGAGCTTGGAGGCTTGAAAAATTGGCTAGGTACTGGCTAGGTTCAGTCAGTGAAGCAGAGGATAGAGGATATAGGTGCAGGTTGAGCAGAGCATATTGTATTGATCCAGATTCTTTGATGTTCAATATAGATATTAAGGGGTTTTCAATGGTTTCTTTCCCCTAGATAAATATTTGTGTATGTGTGTTGAATCTTGATACGTGTTTATTGTTTGTGCTCTCGATCGTGAATTTACTTCTATAGATTAGTAGAGTAGATTCTAGTCTTGTGATTTAGTAAATTTTATGAGCAATTTAGGATCTACAAATTTATTTCTACATCCTTCCCATTAATTTCTATGTGGAACAATTATCTAGCCTCCCTTGCATTTATTTCATCTCATTCACCACATATAGGCATGTTGCTTGGTAAGTTGATAAAGGAATATCATTACTAAACTTCCAACATCAAAATCCTTGTATAGATATGTCTCTCATAGACTTGCAACATCAAAATTCCCATATGCATATTTGTCTTTTATAAGCTATCTTTTTTTCTCCAAAAATAAAAAATTATTTATAATCACTATACGTGTTTCTATGTCAAGGGCTTGAACAGATAAAAAATCGAGAAGAGTAAACCTTCCCACTCCATTCCATGAGAATCTATTACTGTTTATATTACCCATCAGAATTCTTGCATACATAATCTTTAATATTGTGTGCACTAACAAAAATACTATAGATCATCTTTCCTTCCTCGAAATGGGATCATAACCATAAAAAAATTGAATTTTAATATTCATGGAAAAACAAGTGATCTTCCATGGCTTCAACTTCTTTCCCATTCCAAAATTTGTAAAATCCAAAGGTGACATGCAAGGGTAGATCCTCCTTTGATAACTCATATATTTTTCTATTTGAGTTCTTTATATGCATGCTTGAAAGATATCTATTGAAAAGAATGAATGATTTTTTGGATATCCTGCAATAGAGGGATAGGATGATAAATTTCAACATTTTTTGTAAAGACCAATCAATCAATGTTTTTGAAACTCCTGTTGTAATTTATTTATGCCATTATTGTTTGCAAAACAAAGAAGAGTCCATAAAGCATAAAATTATGCTTTGATATTTGTGCCCCTTCTTGGAGAAAAATTGATTTTGATTTGCTTAACACCATTCCTATGCCACACGTAGGAATATCCCTTTGGTTCACTCCATCAAAAAATCCCCAAAAGATATGGAAATCATGCAACATAGCTATAAAACTAGTATTTTTGTTTTTGTTTTGGTTCTAGCTTCTATTCCTTAGTAAACTTTTATACAATTCTAGTTGTAACTTCTAGAGGATTTTTCTTGTCCTGAAATATAGAAAAATTATGGACCTTCAAAATCTCATAAACCATAAAACATGGAAAAAAACCACAGGCTTTAACTACTATGTCTTGTGGTCACATATGCACACAAACCTCTAGATTCAACTTGTTCCACCCAACGCCTCGAAATAGATAAGGTACCACTTACATCCATACCTATGTTGCACAAGGAAAAGAGATAAACAATAGAGAGATTGATTATGCATTCATTTTACATAGGATGCATCTATTAGGATGTGTCCACCATTTGTTAACTCCATTATCCCACTCAAGAAATTTATTCTTAAGGATAACCAAAAGATATTCTTACACTTTAGAGGACCATGGAATTTCAAAACAAATTGCCACCGCATTCCTTTTTTCCCCTGAATCAGGATTCAATCTAAGCATTGTAACCGATTTTGGCACTAAACTCTCATGCGTTACGGTTTTTAGGCAACATAGAGAATACTTGTCTTCATTCGATGATCTAATATTATTGGAACGTAATTTACCATCAAAGTTGGAGCATTGGAAAACTCAAAATAGGGGGTCAAATAAAATAAATGGTGGCACCAAAAATTCCAAAGCTCTGATTGTCCATGCAACTTCTGCCTTTTCTAACCCATACACAATATTGTCTCAAGAAGAGAAGGACTAGAAGGAGCCTCTTGGCGTTGAAGAAATTATAGACCCAAAAGGAAGAAAGGTCAAAGTAGTAGAAGGGGAAAGTGGAGAAGAATAATTGAAAATGGAAAACATCATAGTAAAAAATTGCCAACCTCGTATTCAACATAATTCCTCAACTCCGAAAATCTTAGGCAGGCCAGAAAAACTTATGAAAGAAGTTTCTCCAAAATATCAAGGCAAAGAAGTAGGGGGAGAATATTAACAAGAAGCACAAAGAAGAGGATTAATTGGGGAAGGGATTCCTCAATTCATGAGCTTGAAATTAATAAAAAAGGTTGACCAACTAATAAGGATGAAAGGGAAGAAAATGCAGAATTAAAAAGAAAATTGGAAAATCAAACTCAAATCACATAAATCCTAAGGAATTTGAGCAACAAATATAACATGGGAATGGAGACTGGAGGGGGTAAGTTTTTTGCCTCTAATTTTAAATGAAAGTGATATCATGTAATATAAGGGAACTAGGTAACCCCATTAAACTCAAGGTTGTAAAAGATTTAGTTAAGTTGAAAATCCTGCAAGTTTTTCTCCTTCAAGAAAAAAACTAGAGAAATAAGAGGTATTGTAATTATCAAGGACCATTAATAGAAGTAGTTTGGGCATATCTCAAAGCTACCATGGAGCCTCTAGTGGACTATGCACCCTCTAGTCTGAATTTTGCTTCAAGTTGAAAGCCATTGCTAAGTCACAGTTTTGGGTGGCTGTAAGATTAGAGGATAAGGAGATTAAAGAGATGCTCTCTTTTGTTAATGTTTATATCTCGATTAATTACAGTGAGAAGAGTGACTTCTGGGACTCATTCTTGAGATTAAAATAGGAACAATGTCATGTATATAGGGTTGTGGGTGGATATTCATTGCATTATTCGCTTCAAAAAAATGTGGAGGACGCATTATTAGAGATCCTTTTTTAATGGAATTTATTGAATGTAGTCCCAAGAAAATGGAAATACACATGGTTAAATCAAATTTATGGTGATGCATACATCACAGTGAGGTTGGATCATTTTTTTATTCATAGTGACTGGTTGACCAAAGGCACCAATTGTATCTCTTCAATCATGGCTCAAGGGGACTTTGACCATTGACCCATCAAATTAGATATTTGATTTATGAGGATATTGATCTAATACCATTTCATTTTAACTGTGGGTGGCTCCAAAATGAAGGGGTAGCATATTTAATCAAAAAATCTTGGGTCATGGTGGTGATTGGATCTCCTATGTTCGTGTGGGAATAAAAAATGAAGCTTACTGGTATGCGGAATTTACGATTGTGGACAAAGGTGAATTCCCTAGACATAATGGATTGGTCTAAAACAACCTAAGACAAAAATCATAGAGTTTTCCTTAGATAAAATGAAGAATAGGAAAGAAGCCTTGCTGGAATCCATCACAAGCTTTGCTTTCCTCCTTGCTTGTAAGCTCCAATCGTAGCTCCAGATGCTATAATTAGAACCTGCACATATGACTAAAAGAAGTAAAGGATCCACAACATCTACATAAAATAATCCAATTACTCTATTCAATGAATCAACAAGGCATTGAAATACATATTGTAAACCTAACACGACACATGTAGGGAAATGATATACTCTTTGTATTGACAAATATAGGAGAGAGTTTACAACCATAATTAGCAGTTGACTTTGTAGATGTCTCCCCAAGTTGACTTTTCCTTCCTTGTCACAAATCACACTTCAATATCAACCCTAATGCATGAATATGATGACTCCTCTAGCTTCAAGGCAATAACATCAGGGCACAATCAATCTCCAAAATCCAACCTTGATGATATGGATGGCAGTAAATTTATAGGAGAAGGATAGTAGTTTAGGATTTACCACTATGGGATTGAGATTCACATAAGATGGGCGTATGAGCTCAATGGATAAGAGGTGAAGTCTCCAAGGTTGGATAATATAGGATTCGAGCTTCTTATCCATAGTAAATGTTTAAAACAACCCCTGGAAGATTTTAGAAAAGGAAGCTTCGGAAATATTTCTAATTTTCTCGATTTTTTAGAATCAAAGCACCTGAAAAAAGGAGTAACAAGTGTTGATTAGCGCAAGTGTATAAGGGTGAAACCAAGACTGGATTTATGTGGCTAAAGGGACAGGATGCGTTGGGGCTAAAAACAATGATTTTGAGCAATTGTTTCCAGAAACCCGGAATTTTTGGAGGAGTCATGCTTGGGTATTTGTGAAGGGATGACGACAACATGTTCATAGATATTGATTGATCTATTTTTCATGTCTATTGACCAGATGTGGCAAAATGGCGTATAACAAATTCCCCCCTAAAGTGAAAAGTATGAAGCAACAGTTGATGATTGAAGTGATTTACCTTGTGACAAGTCTGGATCAAGAACAACTCATCGATATCATTATCTGTTACAATACATTTTCATCATGATCTTTGTTGAGGGAGGCATACCCATGCTTAACGCATAAGCTAACATTACATGTATAATGATAAATAAGTCTCGTCCACATATGACAAGGTGTGGACCCTTGCTTGGATGAATTTCTAAATTATTCTAACCACTGTACTTTTGTAATTTTGTATTAATCCTGAAATCACAGCCCAGATGGATGAAACTAGATTTTAAGTCTTCTATTTCATTCACTTGATCGTTCAATATACGAGTCTAACTATGCAAATAAATGAGTTGGAGTTGAACATGGTAGACACCATCTGATTATCGTTAAATGATGTAATTCATTAACAGACAGATAGAAACCATCGATTATGTTAATGGCTCTCGAGGTATTGCAGTATAATCTATATGGTGTGAATAAATGAGTTGAAGTCAAACACCACATAGAATCCTTTGGTTGAAGGCCAATGATGAGAACATGTCACCGAGAGCGAGCAAACTTTCCATTGATGTATGCAAGCCCCAAGTTACCAAAGGGAGTTTCTAAGTCAACTTCTTGGATAACAAGCTGATGTCGACAGGCATTGACCTATCATAGGAGGGCCTTGATGCATCCCTTATCAAAAACATGACACGGCCATCAAGATTTGAGACAAAATGATTATGACATGGAACTAGTTCAGGAATGACATACATGAATGTAGTCTTAGGAACATTTTAGCATATATAAACTTAAGGACATTTCTTGAACATACCGGCGACACTTTATGGAGTTGGCAGCATTGACCCAAAATTAAATGTGGAGGCTTTGATATGGTGTGATGAACCAAAAAGACAAGTAGATTTCCCAACCCAAAATTCACGGAGATGAAGTGAAAGAGTGTCATGTTCAATAGCGACTCGCTGCAAATAATATGTCAAATTATCCTATTTTCCCAATTTTCCTAACCATTTATGCTCATACCTATTTATTTTTGAAAAGCTTGAGGACAATTTATGCTTGATCTGCAAGTTCATCCTTCGAATGAAGTCCTCTGAGTATTTTTAACAAACCCTAAGGAATGGTTTAGTTTCGTCATGTTTAACGATTCCACCATTGTTTGATGCTTTTATGAGTCCAAATAAGGTATAACTCAACCCCTTTTTCATGTTTAGAGAGTTTGAAAAATAAGTGCAAAAAAAAGGTTCATTTTCATAAATAGTCTATTGAGTCCAAAAAGGCAAAAAATGATACTGAGGATAACATCTTAGCCATGTTTGACTAAGGTATTCCTTTTTCGTAAGTATTCTATCTCAGTCTAGAAAAGGGTTAAAATTATTCTAATTAGATGTATTTTCATTTGCTTTAATGAGTTTGAGAAGATAGGTGCTCAAAAAAAATTTCATGTTTAGGAAGTCTGAAAAGAGCTTAAAGAGGACTCCTCCTGGAGGAATGAGTGGTATAGAGAGTATCATTTGGTTCCGGTCATAATAGAATTGCTCAAAACACGCAAAATTCAAGAGGGTGGCTAATGAGACAACTCATCGAAACTGTTCCTCCGGAAACGGTAGAAAAACTAAGTGAAAGCACATGATCGGCCAAGAAAATGGTGATAATGGAATGATAAAACCAAGGTTAATCTAGTAGAAATAGCCTGATAAAAATGACAATCACAAGAATAGGATGAAAATGGTTTTATTTTTACACAAGCTTGAAACATGTGGAAACTATGCTTGAGAATACTAAAAGATGGTTTCATTTTTTCACAAGCTTGAAACATGAGAAAAAATATTCTTGAGAGTGGTTTCATTTTTAGAAAATCTTGAGACAGAGAAAAAAATATGCTTGAAATAAGTTTGCATGCCCCAAACATAATGACTCAATTCTAGGAACATGCCCCCCAAGCTTCATTTCATTCGCCCAACTAAACTACTAGTTACTAATAAGTGGATGGAATCAAGGTTCATTTACGTGAAATACTCATCTTAGAATTTACGAGATTTAATAAAAGACTCAAATTGAAAGGGAGTATTTTTCATTTTTAACAATCTTGACACAGGAAAAAGAACTATGCTCAAAGTACCTTATTTCATTTTTTAACGAGATTGACGCAAGAAAAGGAACTATGTTATGGGTTCCTTGTTTCGTTTTCTAAGGATATTGACAGGAGAAAAAGAACTATGATCGTGTATTGATCATGACCTACATGAGGTCGTGGATTCCAAGAGGTTCTCATCAGATAGAAGAACAATTCTCTACAAGGGATACATGCTAAGGGATCCAAAAGAAACACCAGGCTCCAGTACTCCCAGTATATGATGCACTACATCACCTACTAGATCATTAGTAGACGCAGGCATGGAACAGTTTGCCACATAATTAATCTATGGCGGGGGAGATTCCACTTGAATATAAGGACCATTTAGGGAATTTGGTTGATTGGAAGTCAAATTAGGATCAATGAATCAAATATACTCAATGGTCACAATTATTCCTTCGTGTGGGAAACACATCACACGAAAGAGTGAAGAGACAAGAGCTCCCATGAAATAAACATATCCATGCCCAAGGAGTAAATTAAAATCCAAAGGGCCTTGGACTACCATAACATTCATATAGTAAGTCTTTCCTCCAAAAGTAATAGGAAATTGAGGAAGGATCCCTAAAGGTTGATTGGTTCCTCTGTTAAAATCCAACAGATTATGGGTAACGGGCACAAGCTGCAGAGAACTAAAATCTTTCCAAGTAGTTGAGGAAAGAATACTAACAGACGTGCCTTCATCTATTACCATGCCAAGTACATGGATATTATAATAATATACTATGATCTAGAAGGGCATGTAAGGAGGAAGACGATATCCTGCCAGTTGACTCCAATCAAAAGAAGTGAACATACTACTTGGAGGGGGTGTCGTCCGACCAGGAGAATTTCCTCCTTGTGCTATGGGAACAAAATAACTACTCCCCTATGCTATGGGAATGACAGGATTACAGCCATGTGTCATGGGAATGGGAGGATTGTAACCTTGTGCCATGGGAACAAGAGTATTTAATCTATGTTCTATAGGAATGGGAGGATTGTCCCCTTGTGTTATTGGAATGGGAGGTGTGCCCCCAGTTCATTAGAATCTAAAGTGACGAGAAGAACCTGAGTGGTATGATGTTCACTCTCGATGGGAAAGGTATGATTAATTGAAGGTGGAATGGAGTCAACCATTTTCTCAACCAATGGTTGGTAGATAAAGGAATCATATGATTCGTGTTTAGAGAGAGTGGGATCGACTGGAGACAGATTTTGATCAATCACTTCATCAACTAGTGTAGTATTGGGAGAAAGCTTTCGATAACCAACTGGAAGACGAGGCTGAGAATTTGTAAGCTTTTCCAACACTTTTAAGGCTTCATCCATATAAGGAAAAATGTGATAATATGATTCCCTTCACGTAACCTATAGGGAAACTTTAGTTTCCCCTTCTTCTCATGGACCTTACTATCACTAGTGGATAGTTTGTCACCAACGTGATCTCCAAAAGTTGACAACAATGGCTGATGTGTGCATGTGGACCACACTTCTAATACCTAGTGAATACTAGGACAATATCTAAGAATGTGGTCACCCTTACATAAATTTCAAGGGAATTTAACTTTGTGGGGATGATTGGAAGGTTTCTCCATACTATTTGCATTGGTAGAAATGGTTGCTTGGTTGCCCCCTTGCTTATTTTTCTTCTTCTTAATCTTCCTTTTCTTCTTCTTCTTATCCACTTGGTTACTAACTTTGAGGCTTTCACCAGACGAAGAGGATGAACAGGAAGAAGATTGAACATGCAAAGAAGGTAAAGGGTAAACGTTAGGATCAACTTGCTCAGGTGGAGGACTAATTGGTTGAGAAACAATTTGGACATTCAGAACCAAGGAGGTTGAAAATAACCAAAATGGTAAACCAACGATGAATCCAAGAAGGGACAGCGTTGCCATATAATGAGCACCAATATTTCCAAAAGAAGGAAAAGTACTAGGATTCCCATCATAGGGGTTTACTTGATTAGTAGACTCAGGAATTGTTGCCATTAGTCTCAACCTAACATTCACTAAGGAGTTGTTCCATGATGAGGATGTTATTTCGCAGTCAATTAATTGATTTTAGAAATTAAAATCACAAAATAAAACAAAGGGGTAACTCAACCAAGCTCAAACAAATGTATTATTAATATCAAACAATGTGTGAATAAGTCAATCAAGGTCGCTTTAAGAGGTGAAAAACGTGCTAAGGTCAAGGAAACCACAAAGGGAAGAAATCGTTCCCCAGTGGAGTCACCAATTTGTTATGTGGCTTTTACGATTGTGGACAAAGGTGAATTCCCTAGACCTAGTGGACTGGTCTAGAACAATAGAAAACAAAAATCCTAGAGTTTTCCTTAGAGAAATTGAAGAATGGGAAATAAACCTACTTGGAATATGTCACAAGCTTTGCATTCCTACTTTCTTTTTATCTCCAATCGTAGCTCTGAATGCTATAATTATAACTTGCACATATGACTAAAACAAGCAAAGGATCCACAGCATCTACGTATCATAATCCAATTACTCTATTCAATGAATCAACAAATCATTGAAATGCATTATTGTAAACATAACACGACACATATAGGAAAATAAGATACTCTTTGTATTGACAAATATAAGAGAGAGTTTACAACCATAAATAGCAGCTGACTTTGTAGATGTCTCCCCAAGTTGACTTGTCTTCCTTGTCACAGATCACACCTCAATATCAACCCAAATTTATGAATATGATGATTCCTTTAGGTTCAAGGTAGCAGCATAAGGGCACTATCAATCTTCAAAAGCCAACCCTGATGCTATGGATGGCAGTGAATTTATAGGAGAAGGATGGTAGTTTAGGATTTACCATTACGGGCTCGAGATCCACATATGATGAGAGGATGAGCTCAAGGGATAAGAGGTGAAGTATCCAAAGTATGATCAAATAGGATTTGAGCTTCTTGTAAATGGTTAATGATTAAAACAATCCATGGAAGCTTCGAAAATATTTTTAATTTTCCCAAATTGCTAGAATCAGTGCACCTATAGAAGGGAGTAACAAGTGTTGATCATCGCAGGTAGTTAAAGGGATAGGGTGTGCTAGGGCTAAAAACAATGATTTTGAGTAGTTTTTTCCAGAAACTATGACTATTTGGAGGAGTCATGCTTAGGGCTTTGTGAAGGCATGATGAAAACATGTTCACAGATATCGATGGATCCGGTTTGCAGGCCTATTGACCAAATGTGACAAAATTTCCTATAACACTTATGAAACAAGCTCTCGGGACTTGGACAAAAGCAAATTATAAATCCTCAGGCCAACAAAAAACTGAGCTTATTAGGAAACTTGAGTTTCTTCAAGAAACGATGGAAAATTATCCAATTTTAGAAGGAAAAATTGAAAAATAAAAACTCTTAAGTAGGAAAATTTTCAAGTTGAGCAGGAAAGAAAGAGGCAAATTGGCAGTTGAATTCAAGAGGATTATGGTTAAAAGCTAGATATAGGAACTCCTTATTTTTTCACAAACAAGCCTGATCTAGGGAAATTAAAAATTGGGTCAAAGAAATTAATCCATAATATCTCCCCAAGGTTTCTTCCTTCTTAGAAATTAAGCTGGAGGCATTATGTATCTTCATGTTTATATACTCAGAGGATAAATTAATGAAATTAAGCAAGATACATCCTTCATCTCTTGCATCCTCTCTATCGTCTCGGATCTATAAAACTCTGATCTCATCAAATAAATCGTGGAAGAAGAGGTGATAGAGTCTATATGGTCCCTCGCACCGGATAAAGCCCCTCGAATGAATGCTTTTCCTATTTGCTTCTTCATATTTTTTAGGCATTTTATCAAAAAGGACCTACTAAGAATGCTAAAATCCTCCAAAACTAAGGGAAAGGTAGGCACAAATACTGATTTTTTCTTCTAAGCCTTAATTCCAGAAAAAAATCAAATATAACATCTTTCTCTCGATTCAGATTGATATCTTTACGTAACTCGACATACAAGATTTTAACCAAGATTATCTCTAATAGGCTCAATAAGGTTCTCCCCACTATCATATCGAAAAACCATGGAGGTTCCAGGAAGCACATACAAATCATAGACAATATTATTTTGATGGAAGAGGCGATCTATTCCAGCAAGCAAAGCGACAAACCAGGTATGGTTATTAGGCTAGGTATGGCTAATGCTTTCGATAGAGTTCGCCACTCTTTTTTGATGGAAGAGGCGATCTATTCTAGTAAGCAAAGTGACAAACCAGGTATGGTTATTAGGCTAGGTATGGATAATGCTTCCGATAGAGTTCGCCACTCTTTTTTGTTTTCAGTTTTGGAAAAAAATATGTTGTTGTTGCGAGTTTATAGATTGCATTAGAGCTTTCTTTGAAAATCCCTTTATTTCCCCATTGATTAATGGTTGTCTGTGAAGTTTATTTGTTGCCTCTAGGGGCTTGAGGCAGTGGTGCCCTCTTTCCCCCCTCATATATATTTTAGTGGTATAAAGTTTAAGCAGGAATTTAGAGCTTTCCAAAGTGGAAGGAAGATTAACAGGACTAAGTATAAGAAGGATTTCTAAGGATTTAAAACATTCCTAGTCTTCTAATGATACATTTCCTTTGTGGGGGGGCTCTAAAAAATAGAAACTTGTTTAAAAAAAAATATTGGATCAGTATTTGGACCTCTCAAGGGGTCTTGTCAACAAAAAAAAAAAGAGTCTGATTTTTGGATTTGTTGAAATTTCGCAGCTTAGGGAGAAATTCCCTCCATTAGGAACTATTCCTCATCTAGAGAACCCCCTACTAGCCCTTGGAAGAATTTAATTTGGTCAAGGAAAAATATTATTTTTGATGTGAAACCCACATGTGCAAAAAATAAAAAGTTGGTCTGGGGAAGCAAATTCGACCCCTTGAGACACATATACATATAGCTTATGTCACTTCACTTTGGAGCATCACCAACACATCACATCTTCTCTTGAATGGTTTGTATAAGCTTTGAAATTACAGGTATTTTCTCACACGCGTGAAGAGAAGGAGGAGCTCTTTGATTGGTGCGTTGACATTCTGATTTGAAAATGTTGACCAACCTTTGTATTGGTTTGACATGGGGTTTGTTTGACTTGGAAAATCTCTATTTTGGAAGACTGAATTGATTGGTCAAGAGGCTGAATTTCTCTGGGCAATTTGTCCAAGGTTGACCATAGACCTTGACGTCAGTTGACTGCAGACCTTGACCATTAACCATTGAATAGTTAGATTTGTTGTTGAATTTGACCACAATTGTAGATTTGACTTGTTGACCAGGTTTTACTTTTGACCTCTTCTTTGATTGGATATGAGTTGGTTTTTCTTGGATAGTCAAAGGTTTGACTTTGAATCATTGTTGATGAATTGCAACATTGTATCAATCCGTTGAACATTTGATGAAAATTTAATAGAATAATATTTTTGAAAGGGTTTTCCCTGTTGTGCGGTTTTTCCCTAGTCTTTAACCAAATACTTTGTATTTATTGTCCTTGGTTGTCTTCTAATCTGTATTGGTTTAATTTTCCATCCACAATTGCTTATTGTTGCTGGAAGAATATTGGATAAATTGATTGCTAATTTTAGAATTATAATAAGTGATTGTGTTATTCATTGAGCACTGGAAAATTAACATGATGTCAGATCTTATATGAAGACAAGCCCAAGGATAAAAGAGACAAACAATCACCTTTGGAGAAATTTGAAGAGGCCTATTTGACTTTCTTAAGATGTCTACCTCATTCTTCAAGGAGGGAGAAAAGCTAAATGACTCATCAAATTTTGTTGCTTGGAAGATAAGGTTGGAAGTGATATTAGATGGGAACAATGTCTTGGAATATGTGGAAGGAAAAGTACCAGAGTCTCCGGAAAATTCTTCTATTGCTATCAAGTCCAAGTATAATAAAGGTGAGATCAAAGCCAAGAAAATAATTATTGATTCTTTGAGAGATAATTTGCTTACTTATGTTTTTAAATTGACGAAGTCCAAGGAAATCTATGATAAGCTAATTGGGATGTATGAGGTCAACAATTTGAACCATATTATCTCCTTGAAAAATCAAATCAAGGACATCAAGACGAACAAGGGAGAGATTGTACAATCATACTTCATTAGATTATCACAACCAGGCATCAATTGTTGATTGTTGGAGAATCTATGTCTGATAGAGACTTGGTATGCACTGAACTTCAAGGTCTTCCTCAAATTTGGGAGACATTCATTACTACTATAAGCAACAATGACAAGTTTCCAACATTTAATGAATTGGTTGGCAAGTGCACTCAAGAAGAGACCACGATGATTTCTAGATGAAGGATTCAAAATCATGAAGGATAATCTTATGCATTTTTTGCTTAAGAAAAGAAGAGGAAGACCATATAATTCTAGAAATTATGCTCTAGAATCCATATATTTCACTAGAATATTTAGAAATGACATGTCAAAAGTTGAATGTTATTATTGTCACAAGTATGGTCACTGTGCCCAAGACTATCTCGAAAAGAGATATGCTCCAAGATCTAACTACAAAAAAACACATGGTTATAACAACAATATGTTCAATAATAGAAAAAGAAGAGACGATGGAAGAAGAAGAGATGTTCTTGTTGAACATCGTCCTCAAAAGAAACCAAGAAATTCAAGGTATGGAAATAATGCAACTGCTACTCAATCTGAATATTTTCTTATTTCTGCACTTTCTAGTTCATCTCCTCTGGATTCGTTTGATAGTTGGTTAGGATTAATTTCATTTGGATTATGGTAAAATCATACGTATACATGATGTTATGTATGTTCCAGGATTGAAGAAGAATATTGTATCTATATATCCCTTGGAATACAAAGGGACAAGGATTGCCTTCATAAGAGGAAAGGTCCTTAGTTGGTATATGGAATCTTGTATGAGGGATGAATTTAATTTTATATAAATAATTGAAGGAATCTATAGAGTCAATGGAAGACCAATCTGATCATTGGTACATAATAACGATCATCAAAGTGAGCAATGGAACTGAAGGTTTTCTCATATTCACTAAGAAGCTCTTCCAAAACTAAGGAGGATGGTCTTTGGAATGCTTGAGGTTCAAGCTAATCATGATGGGGTCTGTCTAGGATGTGCAAGTGGAAATAAGTAAAAGGGACCATTCCCTTCTAGCAATATTAGGACAATGACACTCTACAACTCATACATTTTGATTTATGTGGACCCATGCTAGTGAAATGTCTTGGTGGCTATCTATATTATATAACCTGTGTGGATTACTTCTCCCGTCATACATGGATATTATTCTTGAAACACAAATATGAATCATTTGATATGTTCAAGGACTTCAAGGCACTAATAAAGAATCAAACATGGAAGAATACCAAATTCTTCAAGTCTGATAATGGTGGATAATTCATTTCAAATGAGTTCATTGATTTTTGCATGAAAGTTGGGATAAAGAATGGGACCGTCGTACACTACAATCCTAAACAAAATGGAGTAGTTAAAAGGAAGAACAAGACTATTGTGGAAGCTTCCCGGACATGTTGCGTGATCAAAATTTGTTGAAATTTTTGTGGGGTGAAGCTGCAAACACTACTGTCTGTTTTCAAAATAGGACCCCTCATCAAGCCTTGGGTGACAAGACCCCTAAAGAAGTTTTCACAGAGGTGAATCCTGATGTTGCAAACTTAAGGATATTTGGTTGCCTTTTGTACTTTCATGTGTTAAAGCACAAGAGGAACTAGCTGGAAGCCACTAGAAAGAAAGGTACGTTTGTTGGTTATTGTGAAAATTTAAAATATTTTATAATATATGTGCTTGGTCAAAGGAATATATATTTTAATAGGGACGTGACTTTCAGTGAATATGTTTCACCTAGGAAAGTAAGGGACACTCCTCCTCTGCCCCTATTGAAAATAAGTATGATGTTTGGGATACACAAGAAATCCCTACTAGACCTCAATCTAATGATGATGATGACCCTATGGAGCCCATGGACCCCTTAGATGCTCCTCCATGTGATCCTCCTGCCAGGAAAAGACCATTACAGTTTCGTGATACCTTACAAGATGTTGAAATACATACCACTGCCAGTGGAACCTTTAGAGAAAGTAATAAGACACATTGATGCCAAGGTTATGTTATAGCTATGAGCACCATCATATAGGCTAAGCCTCCCACCTTTGGAGAAGCAAGGAAAGAGCATGTTTGGAAAGATGTTTTGGAAAAAGAATATGAATCTATTCTAAAGAATGATGTGCGCAAAGTGGTTATGAGACCCAAAGGGAATTCTGTTGTGACTTCTAAATGGTTGTACAAGATCAAGCATGGATCAAATGGAAGTATCGATAAATACAAGATGAGGTTCGTGGCTAGAGGTTTATCCCAAAAAGAGGGAGAATATTATGATCACATATTTGCGCCAGTTTCCCACTACACTACCATTATATCTATTATGGCTCTCGCTGCTATTCAAGGATAGACTCTTCACCAGATGGATGTGAAGACCCCATTTCTTCATGGAAGAAGAAGCATATGTTGAGCAACCACAAATATTTGAAGTACAAGACAAGAAAACTCATGTGTATCGGTTGAAGAAGGCTCTCTATGGATTGAAGCAAATCCCTAGGGCTTGATATTCCCATATTGATAACTACCTAATTAAGCCTTGATTCAAAAGAAGTAATGTCGACCCAAACCTCTACTTCAAATTTGTACAAGGTATGCCCCTATTTTTGGTTTTATATCTTGATGACTTATTCTTAATAGGTAGTGAGCCCTAGATGCTCGAGTGAAAGAGTGAGTTGGCCTCTGAATTTGAGATGAATGACCTCATATTGATGCACTATTTCCTGGGCTTAGAGGTGTGAGAGAGACTTGGTGAGATTTTTATTTCACAAGGGAAATATGTGGTGAAACTATTGGAAATATTTGGAATTGTAGAATGAAATTCGATGGCCACACCGATGGAGATGAACTTCAAGAAGCTATGTGGAGAAGTTGCAGGACCTGACTTGGAAAATTCCTCTAAGTATTGACAATTGATTGTGGCACTAATGTTCCTCATGAACACCCGACTTAACATATGTTTTGCAGTTAACACTCTAAGTTAATTCATAACCGAGCCTCTACATTCACATTGGGTCGATGCTAAGCATGTGTTGAGATATTTACTTGGGATGATTAATATTTGTTTGAGATATACTTCTAGAGATGTAAGGTGTCATGGTTACACCGATTCTGTCTAGGTCATAAATGTTATCAATAGGAATATCACATTAGGGTTCTACTTTAGTTTGGGTTATTCCATGATATATTGGATGAGCAGGAAGAAAAATTTTGTTGCTTTAAGCACAACTGAGGTAGAATACAATGTTGCTAGCATGGATAGTTGTGAGACAGTATAGTGGAGGAGTCTCTTTGGAGAGTTGTTTGAGCAGATTTTGGATACGATAGTGGTATATTGTGACAACAAGAGTGGGATCCCTCTAGCAGAGAATCTCATGTTCCACTACAAGTCCAAGCATATTGAGATCAGGTATCACTTTATCCAAGATATGGTGCAGAGAGGAGTCATAAGACTCCATCACATTTCGACTAGTGAGAAAATAACATATATTCTCACCAAGGCTTTTCCAAAAGGGAAGTTCTTGGCCTTCGAAGAACATATTTCATTCTTGGATGTTGCCCTCCTAGGTAAGGGTCACAATTGATCGAGGACACTCAGTTATGATCTTCCCTGCTATTTGAGCTCCCAAGGAGAGGAATTGAGCTAGAGATCTCCTAGGGTTGAGGGAACTTATTAACAATAAGATATGTGCGATTATTACCTCTCATGGTAAGTGGTATCCTACCTATTTTCATAGTAGGATGTGTCTGATCCTTACCTATGGTAAGTGGTATCTCCCCTACTATCGACTATACCCCAATATGCATCCTACCCATTACCACCCATCTAGCCAATGAGTGAGAAGACTTGAAATCAAGTGTGATCATTACCAATTATGGTAAGTGGTATCCTGCCTAAGTGATGGGATGAAGGTGTTTTACCATTGACTCTTGAGGTTCAATATGGGAAGATCAAAAGACAAAAGGATGTGTGTGATCCTTACCTATCATGGTAAGTGGCATCCTGCCTATTGTCATGATCAATCAGATTAGTGAGATCCTTACCCCTCATGGTAAGTGGTATCTTGTCTATTATTCTTTGATATAGGGTGGATGTCGGAGCTCCCCTTTGATAATTCTACTTGTTTATATTTGAGAATGTTCAACAAATGAGCAGAGATGAGATATGAATTGATTCAGTGATGATGATGACGAGACATTTGAGATGGCACTTATGATGCAATCGATAATTCCTCCCTAGCTAAGAGGGAGTGTTGAAATTTGGCAGCTCAAGGATAAATTCCCTCCATTGGGAAGTCTTCCTCATCTAGAGAACCCCCTATTAGCCCTCGAAAGAATTTAATTTGGTAAAGGAAAATTAGTATTTTTTATGTGAAATCCATATGTGCACAAAAGTACAAGTCGGCTTGGGAAAGAAAATTTGACCGCTTGAGACACATATAAATAGACCTTATGTCGCATCACTTCATAGCATCATCAACACATCACATATTCTCTTGAATGGTCTGTATAAGCTCTGAAATTGCAGGTCTATTCTCACACATGCGAAGGGAAGGAAGAGCTCCTTAATTGGTGTGTTGACTTTCTCATATGACACCATTGGCCATCCTTTTATCTTGGTTTGAATTGATGTTCGTTTAACTTGGAAAATATTTTTTTTGGAAGGACAAATTGATTGTTCGAAAGGAAGAATTTTTTTGGGCAGTTTAACCAAGGTTGACTACAACCCTTTACCTTAGTTAACCTCAAAAATTTTGAATTTTTACCGCAGACCTTATTTCTCTTTTGACCCAGCTTTTGTTAATTGTTTTGATTGGAGTTTAACCATCAAAGAAGGTCAAATATTTTTACTATTAACCGAATTTATTTGGAGGGTTGTTAACCGTTGACTAGTTAAGGCTACATTGATTTCTAATTAAATAATTGTAATAAGTGATTGTGTTAAGCATAAAACACTAGAAAATTATCAAGATGGAACAACCCTCTTCCAACCATCTAGGAAATTTCTAAGGTTTTAAAATTCCCTCTCGCTACACAACGGTGGTTTTTTAAATACTTGGGAACGTTGATATCGTTGTGTGCATCCAATGCAAAGAGTTCGTCTGACACCATAAACAAGTTCAAAAAATAATAATGGTGTGGGGAGAAAAATGGCTATCATCTGTTGGATTATTTGTTTTGGTGATATATATTTTGTCCTCTCTCCCCCTCTATCTTTGTTCTGTTCATTTGACCCAAAAATTGGTCCTTAATCAAATGAGTATGATGAGTTGCAAATCTCTCTGGCAGGGATGGAAGAATAGTGATAAAAAATATCATTTAGTGCATTTGAATGTGGTTCGCCTCCCAAAGATGAATGGGGCTCTAGATGTGAAACATGCATTATACATGAATCTTTCCCTCGGTGCAAAGATCGTATGGAGGCTTATTTGGTGTTGGGAAATTGTAGTTTTGGTCGATATTTTCATCATCAAAATAAAAAGAGAAATAATTTGTCTTCTAGTTTTCCGAGTTGGCCCCAACTTGACAGGTCAACCCCACCTCTTGAATGGGTTTGACCCAAGGTCCAAACCCACCTATTTCGACTACTATATATTGGCATTCGATTCACTCCACTTGATCATCAATCCATAACAATTTGAACCTATTCTACAAGATAATTCTTGCTCACACATGTGAAGAAGAAGAAAACTATCTTGACCAATGAGTTGACTTTTTTTTGAGTTGACTAGGTTTGATTTGGGATTTTTTCCTATTGTTTGACCCAGTTGTCAACTGAAGTTGGAGGCTGAATATTCCTAGTATCTTTGAATTTCTGTTGACTGAATTTTGGAACTGTTTATGGGGTGTTGACTGAGGTTTGACCATACGTCAAACTGCGTGGTTTGACTGAACTTTCTTTGTGGAATTGCAGGACTAAATTTCGACCCTTTGACCGACAGTTATAGGTTGAAATTCAACCCCTTAACTAAACTTTAACCAATGAGCATATCGTTCACTTTTCTCTTTCTTTTGATTGATTTTGACTTGGCATTTATTTTGGTAAAAGCTTGAAATTTTGACTGGAAAATTAGATCTACAAATTGGATGACTTGAAAAATTTCTCATAAGGAAAGGTTGATGGGTTTACCCCTTGGAGTGGGGTTTTCCTAGGGTAATTTTTGTGTCTCTTGTTTCATTGTGTCAAACTGATCTCTATCGCTTTATTGATCTTAAAGGTTTAAATTTTCTTAAGTGTAACTGATTAATGATTTTAATGCTCTAAAAAAACTAAAAAAATGTATCATTGGAAGTAGATATCAAGAAGAAAATTATTCTAGTCTAACTTGTTACTAGAAAACCAACATGATATCAAAGCTTTGGTGAAGGAAAAGAGCATTGATATCACCTTGAAGAGACCATATCCTACATATTTTGTCTTGATTGATCATCTTCATCGTGAATTCCTTCATAAAAGTAGAAAGCAAGCTTGAAGGAGCTGCAAACTTCAAAGCATGAAACACTAGAATCGACCTTGTTCTTGCAAAGAGTAAGGTCTTGGATATTGCGAAAGGAAAATTTACTGAACCAGCTGATGAAGCAGAAAAAGACAAGTTCAATGAAGATGACATCATGTCCATGAGCATCATTGTGGAATTTGTTAGAGATCATATACTTATATTGTTGATCATGAATCTTCCAAGCAAATATATGATGCTCTCAATGGATTATAAACCATAAAAAACAATGAAAAATCTATGAGTTTAAGGAATCAACTCCATCATGTTATGATGAAAAAGAATGATATAGTGGCATTATACTTCATAAGGATATCTCTATTGAGATATCAACTCAAGGATATTATTGAAATTATACCCGATAAGGAACTTGCAACTACAACAATCAATGGTATGCCTAACTTGTGAGATTATTTTGCATCAAGTATCAGTGGCAGAGAAGATGCACATACCTTTGAAAAAAATATGGGTTGCTTTGATTTGAACTTAGAAAGGAACACAACACAATACAAATATAACCATAAATACATAAATGCAACATAAATAACACTTCATTTTATTAATATCAAAGAACTGAAATATGCTTACAGACATAATGGAAATAAACTAATTCAAGCAATGGTAGCTTATATCTGAGAAGATATGTGTCAGTTGCATGCCTCTAAACTATGTTACAATGAGGCTCAAAGGCCTGTTTATTATTGAGAAATAATGGAAAACCCTAAACATCCAAAACCTAACCCTAGGAGATGAATCTCCAAAATTGTGGGCCCCGTGGGGGTAAATTGGTGCATCAACTTCCTAGGGTCATAAATTTAGGATACGATATTTGTTTGATGCGCACAATACCTCGTTAGAATGATCTATCTAAGAAATATAACTTTCACAATCCACAAAAACTGCCAAAAATAGTAACTATGCTATAATTAAGGAAACTGAAAAACTGAAAGAAATAATGGTGGGGGTCCAAGTGGAATACACAGGTGGCCACTGATATCCTCCTGGATCAATCCTCCCCCCTTAGGAAAAATTTTCCCCATTGCATTGAGTGCCTCCATGAGATGGGGGAAATTCTGCTGAACTTGGTTCCTAGTGAGCCACTTGCCTTGTTGTAGGAGTTGGCCAGTTTTGACAACCCGATATAGTTGGATCTTATGCTGGCAAGTGTTCTTGATTTCCATGTCCATGATATGCTCATTTGTGCCTTTTTCCATGTAGTCGGGGTTTATATTTGTTGGTGTGAGTTGTTTTGAAATGTCGGATGTGTCCAGTAATGGTGGAAAATATGGTCGAAGGCGGTCCACATTGAACATTGGGTGCAGGGCAAGGAACAGTAGAATGTTGAGCTCGAAATCATTGTCCCCTGCAACCTTGGTGATGGTGTATGGCCCATATTGGAGTGGTTAAAGCTTGCGGTGGGGCCCAACGAGGCGCTCCTTCTGAAAATGCAGCCAAACTTTTTTTCCCACCTGGAACTTTTTTGGCACCCAATGTTAATCATGTCATTGCTTGTACTTAGCATTGGCTTTGTCCAATATGTCATGGACCTACTAAAAAATGTGTTGGATTTGCTCAATGAATTTGTTATCTCTGTTGGTTTCAGACTGGACATGGGTTGAAGCTACCTAAGGAGTTATAAATGGTATGGCCACACTAATGGGACATAATGGTTGGAATCCCAACCCCATCTGAAAGGGGTTGTGGCCATTTTATCTATGGAGAGCTTTGTTGTAGCTTTGTTGGACATAGGGTAGGCTTTTGTCCCATGTGTGAGGAAGCTTTGAGTTGTACATGCACAGAATGTGTACGATCATCATGTTGACGAACTTTTTTTGGCCATCAGTTTGGGGGTGGAAAGTCATGGACTTAGTGAGCTTGGTATCTAGCATCGACCAGAGACTTGACCAAAATTTACTTAGGAACTTGTTGTCTTGATCCGAGATAACGGACTATGGGATCCCAAATTGTACCCACACTTGTTGTAAGAAAAGATTAATAGTGGATTTTGTTGTGATACTCTTCTTGCATGCCGCTAAAATGGCCATCTTAGACAATTTTTTGACGACCACGAAAACGCAGTCATTTCCCTGCTTAGTCAAAGGGAGGCCTAACATGTAATCCATGGAGATGGATTTCCAAGGTCTAATAAGAGTAGATAGAGGAGTATATAGGCCTTGCTTCTTGATGGTCAGTTTGGCAATGGCGCAAGCAGTGCAGGATCTAATATACTTACCTACATCCTGTTGAAGGTTCGACCAATAAAATTACTTTTGTAGCACTGCCATTATTTTCTCTACTCTGAAGTGTCTAGTGACCCGACTGTAGTGTGGCTCCCAAATCATCTTGGCACGTTCGCTTGAAGGAATACATAGGTGTCCTGGGTGACATAACAGTGTATACTGGAGGTGAAAAATTGGAACTTTCATGCCTTTCAGGAGTTTCTGGTATGTGTTTCCAAATTTTGGATCGCTCTTGTACAAATGCGGCCACTTTGAAGTCTCGTGCCCACAAGAGTCGAGCACAGTGGTTAGTGCCATGACCGGAAATCGGATGATAAATTCTGCAACATTATTGTTGTTTCCCTTCTAGTAATTAAAGTTCAAGTGGAACTGTTGCAGCCATGTGGATAATTTATGATGGAAATTGTTCTGCAACTTCCCTTGTGTTTGTATGAACTATAGGGGTCAGTGGTCTGTGTGGATGATCGTTTCCTTCCCCATAATGTAATGGTTCCATTATTGGTAGGCATGCACAATGGAATACATCTCTTTGTGATAGGTGGGATACTTTCGAACTGTGTCTGAAAGTGTCTCACTATGATATGCCACTAGTTTCCCATGCTGAGTAAGAACCGCACCAATAACATAGTTGAAATCATTTGTCTCGATCTCAAATGGTTGTTGCAGGTCTCGTAACGTGAGCATTGGTACAGAGCATAGGCGATGCTTCAATTCAGAAAATGCCTTCTATTGGGATTCAGACCAAAATATTTTTTCTTTCGCTCTGCCCTTGGTGACTTGACTAAAAGGCCAAGTGATATGAGAGAACCCCAACACGAGCCTACGGTATAAATTGGCAAGACCCAGAAAGTTGTGGAGCTTTATTAGAGTGGTTTGGTTGTCCAATCCCAAATGACTTGTATCTTGGTTGGGTCTACATGCACACCTCACTCATCAATGATGTACCCCAGATATTGAACCTATGTCATACCAAAAGTGAATTTCTCCAAATTGGCACACAACTTGTGTTATCGCAGAGTTTGCAGGACTTGTTGAATATGGCAGAGGTGCTCTTCCCAACTCTAGCTGAAGATCAGGATGTCATCCAAATACACCACCATGAATGAGTTGGTGAAGGGTCACAAGAAGTCATCCATCAACCTCATGAAGGTTGCACGGGCATTTGTCAACCCAAATGACGTGACCAGCCATTCGAAAAGGCCCTCCTTCGATTCGAAGGCAGTCTTCCACACATTTGAGGGTTCAATTGGTACCTGGTGATACCCGAACTTCAAGTTGATCTTGCTAAAATATTTGGCCCCCTTGAGCTGGTCTAAAAGGTCATCAATTCATGGAATTAGATACATATTCTAGACAGTGATATTGTTCAGTTCCCGATAGTCAATACAGAGTCTCTAGGTCCCTTCCTTCTTCTGTACCAACATGATCATGCTCCCACAGGATGATGAACTTGGCCTGATGGGCCCTTTATGAAATAACTCCTAAATCTTCCTCTTTATTTCATCGTTCTCCATAATAGAGCGTCGATAAAATAGTTCATTGGGTAGAAATGCACCTGGGGTTTGATCAATGGAGTGCTTGACCTGACAATGTAGAGATGCCCCCGTGGGTGAGGTGAAGATGTCCCTTTACTCCTCTACAACATTGTCCATCTATTTTTTCTGTGCGAAGGAGACCTATCTGGAGGGCGTGGCCATAATCTACTTCTTGCCATGAGCGTGAATCATAAGGAAAACAAATTTCTCGATCTGGGAAATGAGCTTACTGCATTGCTTCGCACTAATAAAAGAGATGGTGATAGGCGGTGCTATCTCTGGTATCATGTACAAATTATTTCCAAAAGTAATAATAACAATTCAAGGAATAGACTCATGCACAACATGTCGCTTCCACAATTATGGTCGGCCTAATAGTACATCACAAACTTCAAGAGGAGAAACATCACACAGTACCTCATCTATGAAGGGCTTGATGTTGTAGGGAAGGCGACACTATTGGCTGATGCGGAGATATATTCCTTGGTGAAGACACCAGATGGTGTACAGTTGCGGGTGTGTTGTGGTCGGTAGGCCCAGCTTCTTCATAACCTCTACTAAAATGAGGTTCTTTTGGCTTCTGCTGTCGATAATGAACTGCAGTGGAGAACTCTTCACCTACATCTCGGAATGGAAGAGATGCTCCCCCCTCCTCTAGATCTTCGGGCTCATCCTTCTGGATCTTGGTGGTGGCAACGGTGGAACTAGGCTCTGCGTTAATAATCTACTTCCCTTTGTCATTCCCCTTGTCAGCTTCTGTCTCATATTAGGAGCATGCATCCGATTTGGAAGCCTTCATCTTGGCCACCAATGACTGCTTGGCCCAACACTCACTTGTGTTGTGAGTGGGGCTCTTATGGAACTCACACCACTTTCCCATGTCCTTCTTTTTATTTGTGGTGTTGTTATTTGTTTGCAGCTTCGACGGGTTGTCCTAGGTCGCCTCACCTTGGCTTTGTCCTTTGTTCTGTGGTGGGGGCACCTTTACCTTGCTTCAAATTCGTAGATCCAAAATGTCACTTCTTTTGTTTAAATTTCTGCTCGATCTTGGCAGCATATCGATATACATTTCCTCCTAAATGTATATGTAGAAATTTGAATAATAGCTGAATTATTCACTGAGATTATCCTGATTACACACTATTTAAGCTTCATGCATAATACATAACCTCTTCTACAATTGATCATCAATTTGCGAAAATAGAAGCAGTCGCATGCGCACATTAAAACATAATCAAGCACACATATAACACAGTATGTAATGGGGAAAGCTAATAGCTGAAAACCCCCAACTATCTGTATATTATAATGATAGAGAACATGTAACAATACATAGCACAAAGCTCTCACAGCTCTCAGCACTATCTCACATGCTACACACAAACTAGCACGGAAGATGAACAAGTCACAGGTTCAAATCTCTTCCACAAGTCTGCCTGCCTCTACTGCGCAATCCAAGATGAATAATGATGAGATCCAAGTTCGAATCCCACTGGCTTGTACTGCGCAATCCTCATTGGCAATCTCAATCAATGTGTGTGCAAATCTCATGCACATCCATAGTCACAACTGATAGTAGACTCACCCTTTCACCCACCTCTATCAATGGTCTCCACTGAACTATCTATGCAATGTAGTTAACTGATGTATTCTTTAGTTGATTTATGAGTTAATAATTAGTGAATTAATTAATAATTAATTCACACCACTCATCACTAGTGTATTTGTCAGTTAGACTAAATACAACTAGTTCAACTAGGTTAAACCGAACACAACTCCACCAACTGTCTCATCAACTCCACCAAACTCTGCCACATGAGTTCTAACTGAATTCAACCATGCAATAGCTCAACTAACCCTTAGGAAAAGCGTATTTCCTTCTATCAGCTGCATGTTCCACATCCAAGCATCAAACCGAAGTGCTCCAGGAGGATAAGATAATGTTTATAGTCTAAATATTATTAAGGGTTAATAATATTTGACTGTTCTATTTTTAGCCCGGTAGTCTAAAAATAGAAACCGCCCAATATCTAAAAATAGAGGTCCATATATTTTTACCAACTCGACCAATCATCCATAAATAGCATCCTGCAACTCATAGACCATGATCCATATGTCTAAAAATAGACATAGTCTAAAAATAGACTTTGCGCCAAAAATAGCCTGCGTGCCCACTTAGTGAAGGCGACTTCATTTCACTAAGCTCCATCATCTTGTTGCATTTTCAACACTCCCTCTCAACAAGATATGGATTATCTGCAACCCCTATCCTGCCTCTGTGGAATTCGAACTTGCTCCTGGTGAGCGCCTTCGTCAAGATGTCAGCATCCCGATCCTCCGTGGGAACATATGAAAGTAACATGATTCTCCGCTGAACACAATCTCTGATATGATGGTACCTGATGTCGATGTGTTTGGATCTATCATGAAATACTGGATTAGCCGAGAGTTTAATGCAACTCTGGTTATCACAATAAATCACAGTAGGCTCCAAGTGTGACCCGAACAATCCGACCAGGATCTTCCTCATCCATATGGCCTCGCATGCAGCCAAGCTTGCTGCCATATACTCTACTGACTGAAAAGCCACTTGGATCGTTCGCGTACTAAGAACCGTCAAGCGACCATATCAAGATTCCTCCAGATGTGCTCTTCCGGTCCGTTGGGCTCCCTGCCCAATCTGCATCAGTGAAGCCGCAAAGCTTCGCTCCATCCTCCTGTCTGTACCACAGACCATATCCCGATGTGCCACTAAGATAACGCAATACATGCTTTCCTACCTTCCAGAATAGCTTGGCAGGCTTAACCATAGCTTGCGAAAGCTGGTTAATAGCATAGCATATATCGGGTCGTGTATTGACCAGATACATAAGCGACCCCACCAACTGTCGATAGACAGTGGCATCCACTACCTCCTCGCCGGTGTTATCTCTTCCTCCAACCTTCAGAAGAGGAGTATCAATAAAGCTATGTACCATGCATGTTGAACTTCTCCGTATTCCCGGCATACTTACCCCGAGAAACAAATAATAGTCCATCACCGCGCTACCAAATTTCCAATCCCAGAAATAATGAAGGAGGCCCAAGTCCTTCATCTCAAACTCTCTAGCAAGATCCTCCCCGCATGAAAGTATCAACACCATCACTCCGTCAAATCAAATCATCTACATAAAGTACAATGATCATCAACTTACCCTTCAATACAATTTGGTACAAAGTTAGATCCGCCTCCTTCGAGAATCCAAGTCCCGTGAAATAACCGTCTATATGTGTACCAAGCACGAGGTGCTTGCTTCAGCCCGTACAGTGCTCTCTTGAGTCGGCACACATGCGACTCACTGCTGAAGATCTCAAAACCTTCAGGCTGCTCTATGTGCACCTCCTCCTCAATAACTCCATTGAGGAACGCAGTCTTCACATCCATCTGATGAATGTGCCACCCCATCTGCGCTGAGAGAGCAAGGATCGTCCGTATGGAAGAGTACCTTGCGACAAGTGCAAAGGTCTCCTCATAATCGATCCCCTCGATCTGTGAGAAGCCACGGGCGAAAAATCTCGCCTTGTACTTCTCCACACTCCCGTCAGCCGCCTGCTTCACTTTGTAGATCCATCGCGAACCCACCACTGATTTCCCCTCCGGTCTTGGGACAATCTCCCATGCACTGTTTCTGATAATCGAATCATACTCTTCCACCATGGCATCTACCCATGCGGGGTCCTCCACAGCTTCCTCGAAAGAGGATGGCTCTGTCACGACACATTTGCTCACAAGAGCCATGTATCCAGTGTACCGGTCTGGTGACTGTCTCTGTCTGCGCTGTGCTGTAGGTGGTCCTACAACCTTCTTTGCATCTCGAGCCAGTCGCTCAGCTTCTGTAGTGCGCTTGCGCCCTCTGATGGTTGGCGCTGCATGAGTGGTCTCTTCCACTCCATGAACTTCCTCTTGTGGCTAATCCACATCCGGAAGCTCATCCTTAGTAACTAATAGCTCCTCATCTGCATGCAAGTGTGGCTCCCTCTCAAGCAAACACTTCATGGCTTTCTCCTCCTGAAATTTGATATCCCATCGCACAACAGTCTTGCGACTTTCTGGCAAATACACACAATAGTTTTGGGGCGTATCAGTGTACCCCACAAATATCCCAACCTCTGCGGTCAGTTCTAGCTTCTTCCTGGCATCCTTCGTCACATGCATGTAGACAGGTGAACCAAAAATCCTCAAATGGGAAATATCAGGCCTCTTACCAGAAAATGCCTCCTCGGGTGTACTCATGCCAAGTATCTTGTGAGGACAACGGTTCTGTACATATCTTTAACGATGTGCATGCCTCGCCCATAGTGAATAGGTAGGCCACACGATCATTTAAACAAGAGTACGGCACACGATCGTTATTCTTCCGCTCGGCAACCCCGTTCTGCTTGTGGTTGTTGAGGTGCTATGAGCTCTCTCCGAATCCCTTCTACCTTTGCAAAAGTATTTGAACTAGAAGATAGATTACCCACCATTGTCGCTCCTAAGAGCCTTCACACCTTCTAGATTCCTTCTCGGCCGGTGCCTTGAACTCACAAAAATTTGAGTATGTCTCGCTCTTCCCGCATAGAGAATATACGGCATAAAATAATCGTCGACAAAAGTCACATTTTACACCGTAGTGAGGAGGGAAGCTACTGAGAAAGGTCCACACACGTCTGTGTGAATTCTCTCAAGGATCTTCGTGGCGCGACTATCCTTCTCGTGAAAGGTGGCTTTCACAAATTTTCCCAAGGTACACCCCTTGCACTGATATGACTGCGCAAGAGTGCCCTTTGGAAGCCCAGTAGAAATCTATTGTAGTATCTTCAAAGCTCCATGGTGAAGGTGGCCCAATCTCCGGTGCCACAACTCGCCATCATCCCGGCTCACCACTTCTTCTGCCTTGCATGCCAATGCTGCGCATCCATCTACTTGCAATTGATAAAGGTTCTTGACTCGAACCCCTATCTTCCGGGTTTCTCGAGTTGTCTTACCGTGCAGGAAAGCCTTTCCCTCGCTGAAGACAACATCATATCCCTTGTCTTCTAACATCGCCACAGAGATGAGATTCTTCTTCAATCCTGGAACATGCATCACTTCCTTCAATACGAAGGGTTTACCAGACTCCCTCTCAAAGCGAATGGTACTGATACCGGTCGCACTGTATCTGCCATCATCGCCCATCTCGATGTGCACTCCAAGATCTTTCTCATCCAGATCGTAAACAAATCTCGATCTCCAGTCATGTGAAAAGACGCACCACTGTCCAAGAACAAAAATGATCCCATCACACTTGAGACCAAGCATGCGATCAGCGAAAAATCCAGCTCAAACTGCGAGGCTAAGGCCTTTCCTGCTGCAGATCCAGCAGCCTGCTTATTTTTCTTCTTTTGCGGACAATTTGTGGCATAATGTCCATGCTGGTGACAGTGAAAGCACTTCACCTTGGACATGTCCTGCTTCTTGCCTTTCGCACTGGAATGAGAAGCTTTCTTGCTCTTCCCCTTCTTTTCTTTGGCAGCCAAAGCACAATTTTCTTCATCAGGTGCCTTTGATGAAGATCCGTCCCTGGTACTCCGCCTTATCTCCTCTTGCATGAGATCCGACCAAAGTCGCTCCCATCCTGGCAATTTCTCCCGAACATTGACAGAGTCCTGATAGGAATGCCAACTCTTCGGAAGACCAAGGAGAGCCAAGTCCACCAAGTCCTCATCAGCTACAGTCACCCCCACACTTCCCAGCTCATCCCTGCATTGGGTGAACTTCGTGAGGTACTTGGATATACTGTCGCCTTTCTCCATCTTTATGTTTCTAAGTTTATCCTTGAGCGCCAACTTCCTCTGGTCGCTCTTGCTTTGGAATAAATCTGTCAACGCTTTCCACATCAAGTATGGAGAAGCTTTTCCATGCAGGCTGGATACAATGTGATCCTTCACGCCCTCCAACAGAATACTTCGACATTTTTCTGTCTTCTTTTGCCAAGCCTCAACTTGAGCAGCACCAGTAGGCTTTGGGACTTCAGCATCTATGAACTCCTTCAGCCCATTGTCTTCTAACACCGCCTCCATCCTGTCCTTCCATGCAACATAATTCGAGCTGCCCTCAAGGGCATACTCCAATCGCAATCCGTTGAAAGACATCTCGACTTTCGACACCAAGAAAACACTGCTGCAAATTCGAATTCCAACAGCTCAAAACTCAACCGCTTTGGATCTGTGACAACAAAGTATTTCTAGCACAGAGATCGAATGTAGGGGCATTTATTGGATATATCACCTTTCAAAGAAAGGATGGATCCAGAGGCTACCTGGCCCGCTTACAGACTTTGTCTACCAAAATAAATTGTAATCACTGTAATAGATCCGATGATCAATTTCGCTCCATACCATGTAGAAATTTGAATAATAGCTGAATTATTCACCGAGATTATCTTGACTACACACTATTTAAGCTTCATGCATAATACATAACCTCTTCTACAATTGATCATCAATTTGCGGAAATAGAAGCAGTCGCATGCGCACATTAAAACATAATCAAGCACACATATAACACAATATGTAATGGGGAAAGCTAATAGCTGAAAACCCCCAAATATATGTATATTATAATGATAGAGAACATGTAACAATACATAGCACAAATCTCCTCACAGCTCTCAGCACTATCTCACATGCTACACACAAACTAGCTCAGATATGAACAAGTCACAAGTTCAAATCTCTTCCACAAGTCTGCCTGCCTCTACTGCGCAATCCAAGATGAATAATGATAAGATCCAAGTTAGAATCTCACTGGCTTGTACTGCGCAATCCTCATTGGCAATCTCAATCAATGTGTGTGCAAATCTTATGCACAGCCATAGTCACAACTGATAGTAGACTCACCCTTTCACCCACCTCTAACACTAGTCTCCACTGAACTGTCCATGCATTGCAGTTAACTGATGTATTCTTTAGTTGATTTATGAGTTAATAATTAGTGAATTAATTAATAATTAATTCACAACACTCATCACTAGTGTATTTATCAGTTAGACTAAATACAACTAGTTCAACTAAGTTAAACCGAACACAACTCCACCAACTGTCTCATCAACTCCACCAAACTATGCCACATGAGTTCTAACTGAAGTCAACCATGCAATAGCTCAACTAACCCTTAGGAAAAGCATATTTCCTTCTGTCAGCTGCATGTGCCACATCCAAGAATCAAACTGAAGTGCTCCAAGAGGATAAGATAATGTTTATAGTCCAAATATTATTAAGGGCTAATAATATTTGACTGATCTATTTTTAGACTGGCAGTCTAAAAATAGACTTTGCCCAATATCTAAAAATAGAGGTCCATCTATTTTTACCAACTTGACCAACCATCCACAAATAGCATCCTGCAACTCATAGACCATGATCCATATGTGTAAAAATAGACATAGTCTAAAAATAGACTTTGCACCAAAAATAGCCTGCGGGCCCACTTAGTGAAGGCGACTTCTTTTCACTAAGCTCCATCATCTTGTTGCATTTTCAACAGTATATGTGAAAAAAATTGTGGTACTTAAGCACCAGATTTTCTTTGAATCTTTGCTTCCCAACTTTGTGTGAAGGGTATGGAATAGATTCTTCATCTCATGCACATCTTGATCCCTTAATTTCCGCAGTGTAGTCCATTGTATGTACTTTTCCTCATAGCTCCCCACGGGGTAATATTTTTCCTTGATGGCATCTCAGAAAGAATTCCAAGTGGGTTCCACTGAGAATAGTGAGGGTTCTCTCTCTTCCCTCCGATCGCAATAGGTTTCCCACGAGTCCTTGACATGGGGGGTGACTTTGAGGAGCACAAAATTAATATTTTCCCTATTAGAAAAATCATGAACTAAAAAATATCCTTCCGACATATTTAACCATCTATATACGATGTCTACATCTATTTTTTCTACAAATATGGGAATGTCAAAGTTGACTTGTACCTTGAAGCGAGTGTCGTATCCAGAGTGACTGTCAGACGAAGATGCATCGTTTGTAGGCATCCGCTGAAGGATCTGGGCAACGTTGTCCATCATCGCATTCCTCTGTCACTCGAGGGCTTCTTCCAGCAATATTTTGAAAGGATATCCTGCTCCCTCATCTTTCTTTTCTTCTTCCATGGTAGGCCATCGGTGTTTGCGATGCTAGTCTTGCAAAGGTTCAACCAGTTCGAGCCCTAACTCCTTATACCCTGACCTCATTGGGGACATGAAAAGAAAAATGGAGAAAGAGAAGACCGCTTTGATACCACTGATCCAAACTTAGATAGGAACGCAACAAAATACAAATAGAGATGCAATTGAAATAACACTTCATTTCATTAATATCAAAGAACTGAAATATGCTTACAAACATAATAGAAATAAACTAGCTCAAGTGATTGTAGCTTATCTCTTAGAAGTGATGTGGCAGCTACATGCCTCTGAACTATATTACCGTGAAGCTCAAAGGCCTATTTATTATTGAGAAACAATGGAAAACCCTAAACATCCAAAAACCTAACCCTGGGAGATGAATCACCAAAATTGTGGGACTCGTTGGGCTCAATTGGTACATCAACTTCCCGGGGTCGTAACTTTGGCATACGATATTCGTTTGACGTGCATGATACCTCGTTAGAAATATCTATCTGAGGACTATAACTTTTGATTGCAAAGATTTACCAAAGACCAATTTTTGCCTATTTTCCAAAAAACATCGTTTAGGGCCTCAAAACGGCTCCGGAAGTTCAATATTCGAAAAAAACTACCAAAAATAGTAAATTGTGCTACAATTAAGGAATTGAAAAACTGAAAGAAACAATTGTGGGGTTCCAAGTGGAATAGGAGGGTGGCCGCTAATATCCATCTGGATCATGCTTGCACTCAAGAAGAATTTAGGCTCATTTATAAGGGAAATATTCCAAATCCAGGTGAATATTCTCAAGGTTTTGTAGCCCACTCAAAGAATAACAAATGAAGAAGAAATTTTGGAAGCTTTAAAAGAAGTATTAGAAGAAGACCTGCTCCAAGAAGAGGACCTGCTCCACAAAGTAAAACTCCTCCTCCCTCTTAAGAAAGAAGGGACATGATAACTTTTCAATGTTTTCATTGCCAAGCATATGGTCATTATCAAAACAGGTGCCCTAAAAAATATAATGATCAAAAAAGGAAAGGGAAGCAACATGCTTCTGCAACTGATTTTAATGAACCTTCATACCAAAGGAGGCCCATGAATAAAGATATTGGTGGCGAAAATTATTCCTTTTATTTGATCTCACAGGATCTATTGCAGGTCATGAAGAAATTTGGTT
Source organism: Pinus albicaulis (assembly GCA_034641835.2). Lineage (NCBI taxonomy): Eukaryota > Viridiplantae > Streptophyta > Pinopsida > Pinales > Pinaceae > Pinus > Pinus albicaulis. The sequence continues at coordinate 1,068,565,029 of CM076580.1, forward strand.
GGTGGACAGTGATGCCTCTAGGCACATGACTGAAAGTAATGATAATCTATATAAATTAGTTGAAAATAATATATCTCAAAAGGTGGAGCTTGGAGGCAATGGAAAATGTGAAGTCAAAGGCATTTTTCATCATCCTTCCAATTGGAATCAGGAGGCAATGTCTCTATTAACACTATTTTCCTAGTTTGAAGAAGAATTTGTTATCCATTTCATCTCTTGAAGACAATAAATATAATCACCTTTGTTGATGGTCAAGTTATATTATGGAAGAAAGACTCCTCCTTTGAATCTACAAAATTCATTGGCATATGAATAGGAGGCCTAAATCTTCTCCTTGGACACTCAATTCAAGCCTCGGTACATAACACCTTTTATATTTTGGAGTATGGCATCAAAGGTATGCTCATATTCATTACAAAGCTTTGACTAAAATGAAGGATTCTGTTAAAGGTGTACTTGAAATCAAGATTGAAGATGATGGAGTTTTCAAAAGATGTGCTCTCGAGAAAAAATGTTAAAGGGTGATTTACTAGCAGTGATAGTAGGTCCAAAGGAATCTTGGAACTTATAGATTCTAATGTTTGTGGACCTATCTCTAAAAATTCCTTGGGTGGTTATTTGTAGTATGTCACTTTCATTGTTGATTACTCTCGTACAACATGGATTTATTTCTTAAAGTCCAAGGATGTAATACCCTCCTCCCACATTTACCCAAGTAACGGGCCAATCGAGGTAAACATGTAACAAAGAGTTACTATGATCTGATTCAACCTCCTAGGTGACCTTAAGGAAGTGGAGCCGAAGGAAACACATCAAACAAACCTTCCACGTCATCAACACAACTCCCAAGAGCCAACCCAACTACTCATGTAACCAACACGTGGGTCCCACTTGAGTTTTAGACCTTCAAACCCCCGAACGCTCCCACAATATAGGCATTGGTGCATCTGGGAGGCTTTGGAAGCTCCTACAACATATGCATGCATGCGTCCAGGGACTTTTTCCCACAAACCTGTGCCAACATCCCAGGGATTTGAGCCACTTTTTTAGGCCCAGAGCCCAGGTCACTGCCCATAACTCAATGACAAGTTTAGAAATGAAATATAACAACGAAAAAATGGTGCACAAGCAAACATTTGAATAAGGACTTGATTGGACCCCTACTAGCCATGGCAGGCATTTCGTCAAACATGTCACAAATAAATAATCTATAGGTCTAAATAACAGATCTGAGGCTAAAAAAATACTAGCTTGGAACAATGTAAACTTCGAAACGAGAACGGAAATGAGTACCCACTTTTTTTAGGTAGCAAAAAATCATCTAATTTTGAAAATTGTTGATTCAGAATACTCTTAATTTTCTTTTAACATATTTTTGACACATTAAATTTTCTTATGTACCAAATATAAACATTATTTTTAAAATGTTAGTGATTTTTATGTTGACTTTGAAAAGTGTTGATGTTAGCGTCATCCCCTTTTTTTGGAAGACTTATTTTACTTTAAATTTTCTAATGTATTAAATGTTAATAATTATTTTCTAAATTTAACAATTTTTTAAGTACTTGTCTTCTTCCTCTTCACTTACATATTTTTTTCAAGTGTTTTTCAGGTTTGTGTTTTTTTGTTTTTCTTTTCATTTTTTTTTATGAGATCTTTGATTTTTTGGAGTGTTAAAAAAAGGCCAAAATTTTAAAGTTTTGATCTTCTATATAATTATATATTATTAAATAATTGTCACTAAAAAAAATATATTTTTTAACAATTTACATAAAAATACACATTTTAAGAATTTTTTTTGCTAAAGTGACATGTCAAATAAACCATTTTTATAGGAAAAAATTAACAAAAAAATAAAAAAAACTAGCAATTTTTATGAATTTTATGTCAAAGCCTAATAATGATAACATTTTTTTTCAAAAATTAAATGATTCACATAAAAAATGAAGTGAAAATCACATTATATTGAAATACTAAACATATAATAACAACAATTGAATACTTTTTATTCTCATAAAATGTCAAAGTCAAAACATTACAAGTATAACCTATTAATAGTTACAAAAAATGAGCTTCATTTGGAAGCTTAACTGAAATTGATCGATAATATCATGTAACCCAAATTCTCTATCTTCAAGAGTTTCATTATTGTCTTCTTCCACAATATTTTCATTATTGGCTTCAGTTTGATCATTTTCCTCTTCTGATGGATCTTTGATGTTTGTGAATCTCCCAAAGTATGTCTTTCCAATCATTCCATCCAATGGTGGTTGAGGTTCCTTTGTTTTTTTTGTCACACATGATTCATTGAAATACCCTTTCCTTTAACCAACTTCTTGCATTGCATTTGGAAGAAATTGAAGAGCAATAATTCTTTAGTGAATAAATTTGCATTGTAGTGGGTCTTTCTTAATGGAAATGTAATTTCTTCATTTTTGTAAGCAACATGCTAGGGTGGTACCTAATCATCAAGTACAAAAGAAATAATTTAGTAAATTAGTATAAACACATAAAAAATAAAAAATAAAAAATAAAAATATTGAAATTCATAATTATATAATAAAACTTACCTGAGCCTGAAAATAAATCCAAAACCCAATCTCCTTCATTTGAACATAAATCTAAAAGATAGGTAATCAATGACTGTGGTTTTTGATATATGTTAACTATCTTTCATTTTGCTTCTTTATCTTCATACGCTAGTTTTTTACAACAACATCATCGACTAGTAATTAGCTATAACTCTTTCCATCTACTTGATTAAAAAGCATAGGTGTATAGCTATCATCTTTTGTCTTACTTTCAACGTGAATGAACTCAAAGTCACTTATAATTGGTTGATCTCTACAACCAATCAGATTTTACTTTTGCATGTAACATGAAATAGTAAAAGTTCAATTAAATTGTACATAAATGATTTTTTTTAACATTAATCAAACATACAATTTCAAAGTCTTACGATGTAAGCTGCATCCTTGACTTTGCTTTTCCCTTGAAGCTTGATAAAACCCCAATTATGTGTCTGAATTAAATGTCACAAATCCAAAATAGTGGTGTTGTGACTTCTAGAAATCCCGGAACTACTTTACTAAAAGCTCGATAAGTATAAGGGTCACTATGGAATAATCCCTTTTAAGTATGAGTTTTGCAATGTCTTCATAATCACCTGATATTATTTAATATTGGATAGTGTGGAGCCCATTCCAAATGAAATGATTAAGACTGAGATCGAGTTCAACATCACTAAGACATTGTTTTCTCATATTTTCCATTTTAATATTTTTAATAAAGCATTTGAAACTATCTGGTACTCCATTTGCATCCTTCTTCATCTTTAATGAAATAAAAAAATAAAATATGTATAAGTTATAAAATAAAAATAATATAGATATGAATAGAAATGAATGTATAAATCAACATACCTTTTTAAATGCAAGATAAAAATATTTTAGCACTCATGTAGAACTTGAATCTGGGTAGTTGCGTACAACATCATCCTAACTATCACATTCAATAATTTAACCATTTGTTCTTGTATTTTCATATAAGCCTTGTGAGTGAATAAATAAAGTAAACAATGTTAATATAGTGATATGTATAACAAATACTACCAACAACAATATATTATATTTAACATAAATTTATAATCCAGAAATAAGTAAAAATAACAAACTTACTTTAGAAATTCCTTAGACATTTCCTCCAATGATAATTCTCCTGACTTTACATGAAATTATATTATTTTGACAAGTTTTTCATCTTTCACTCCTTACATTGCAACCCAAGGTGTGACAGTCATATCTTCTGGAAGGAGGTTCATTTCAGGACCTGGTTTACTGCTGGTACATATCAATGGTTTAGAATTTTTGACCTTCTCACTTTTTATGTCAACGTTCTCCCACAACTCAAAAAATCTGATCAATCAATTCCTGTATCTCTCCAGTTCTAAATGCCAACTGGAAAATGTTATCCATACCTCTTAATATTTCAAAATTTATTTTGCTACCTTTTGAATCAATTTTTTCGTCAATGTGATAACCGATTTCCATACAACATTCCTTTTGAAATGCATGATAAACCTTTGCCTTATCCCCACCACATTTTTCTTCAAATTCACTATGAATAAATATGACCTTTTGGATGAAAGTCATAGACATCCTATACTCATTATCCGAATTATGATCCCATGTCAATAACTTTGCTTCCGTATCTGTTAAACCAACATAAATGATACATTTCATTATTTCAAAACAAGTGTTATTGGGATATTCATCCATCAATTTCCTTTGAGCTTATATAGAATGGTTGACCCCAAGTACATAATAATTGTATTCAAAACATTTTGACTTTTCAAATGCTTCTTTGTTAGGAACCTAAATTGGATCAACAAGAACATAATCAACCACATGTGAAAAAGGGTTGTACCTCATCAATGTTTTCAAATTGTGAATATGAAAGTGGTGTGGATTTCTAATTTGATATTTTAATTTTCTTTCCTCTGGCTTGTAGACTTGAATGACATTAAGTAAAAATGACCAACCACCCTCAATTAAATTTGTCTTCATCAAATGATGTCGATTGGAATTTTTTTTGTTTTAATAATGCCATCCTCTAAATCAGCTCTTGGTGTAATGATTTCCCTGCTTCCTTTTGATTTTTCACTAGGACCTTCATTGTCCATGATTTTTTTTAGAATGAGAAACTTTTAGTTTATTCCTCCTATTGGCTATGATATTTTCTTCCACAGAAGCAATCTCCTCATCATCAACTAGAAGGGAGACATTCTTGGGCATTTTTCTTCTTTCTCTTTTATGGTTCTTCTCCTTTCTAATATCAATTCTAATCTGATCCTCAGTAATGGCAACACATTCTTCATCTTTAGCTTCAACTTTAACTTCCTCCTCTTCAAAAGTAACATGTCTACCTTTACTAGATTGATCCCTTTGACACAGTTTTGTAGCATCATGAAGTTTTTTTTTTTTCCTATTTCCCATATCTTCTTCTCTATGTTCATGGAAAATCCTGACAACATTCATAATATCTCACTCTATATAATAGATTCCCCCAAACATAATTGAAAGACCCCAAGCAAAATCCTATCAAACAAAATAAAATATGTCAATAATAACTAAGTTATTAAAAATATAATGATATAGTTAGAATAATGCAAAACACATAAATGTAAATAAAAATACTTACAATATTTTGTGCAATATCATTTACGATTTGTTTTCATATCCTTGAAGAATCTTCCCAGGTGTTATACATCGCCAATGTAAAATGATATCTAAGCTTATCATGTGACATGGGCGATTTTGAGAGTATATAAACATTTTCAATATTCAACAAAATATATAGGTCTAGTACTTTTCCCACCAACTCATAACTTGCAACATCAAAATTCTTACTAGCATATAGATATAATTGCAGACTTTCGCCTTCTCTATCTTTCATAAACCATGAATATTTTGTACGATTCACTTCTTTTGATTTCTTCCAGTATGAAACCAACTTCTTGCCTTTTGAGGAGGCATCTCCTACATTTTCAGTAATTAATTGAGGTGGAGTTCATTTAACAATATTTTTTTAGGGCCCACCTGCAGCTCTAGATTATGCAATTGTTGACTTTGGTCCAAAAATATTGACATAAACCTTCCTTGATGCCATTTTCCTGTATATGTATATATATATATATATATCTTACGTGAAAATTAAAATAAAAATAAAAAAACCAGAAAAATGTACATCACCTGTAGGTCTAGTGTGCATTTAGGTTCATCAAAAATACCAAAATAGAAAACCACTTCCTTTAAAAAAAAATTACATTTCATCCCCGACCCTCCTAGAAAAAAAAAAAAAAAATTAACATTTTGGGCATCGTCCTACGGCCGAGCGCCCAAACGAAAGCATTGGGCGTCGTCCTACGAGCGAGTGCCCAAATGAAAGCATTGGGCGTCGTCCTACGAACAAGCACCCAACGACAACCCAACGCTTCTGTTGGGCTCGATCGGGCACCTACCCGCAGTGTGCCACCCGTGGCTGTCGTGTTACAGTCGAGCAGGTGCCTGGAGTCGGCCCCCCTACTTGGCAAGGGGCAATTCCCAGAATCGGCCCGCCAGGCAAGGGGCTGACTCTTGGGCTTGGACGGGCGCCCGCCCGCAACACGATGATGACCACCGACTGCGAGCCCAACCCCCATGTACGTGTGATTTTTTTTTTTTAGATAATAAAATTATTTCACTTAGTTTTCTGTGGTAATCTGGATGTACCTACCAACAAAGTTTAAAGGTAACTGCTAGTAAACTTATAGGGGTTTAAAACATGTACTTAGTGGGATTTTAACTTGAGTCTACTTTATTTTAACAATCTCCTAATTTTCGAAATAATAAATTAAGCTACTACTAAAGAAAATAAAATAAAAGATAAAAATGATTTTTTGTCATCCAATAAATTATTTTCCTCAAATTCCTCGTTGAATGATCCAAGTAGAAGGGGAACTAACCTTTCAAATGTGAGAATCTCACATTGATAATGTTGTTGCTCCAGAAAATCGTTCTAAGCTTTTAAACAAAACCTCGAGAAATCTTGATATAATGTGAAGAATAGTGACAGTGAAAGTTCTTATATAACAAAAATTACGGAATTGCTTTACCGCAGGGTAAATGTGGGATAAAAACTATAATAAATATTAAAAAAAAAAACTATAATTAAGTAAATGTTATATAATTAAAGTAAGATTTATTTTAATATGGAAAAAATTATTAAAAGAAAATTGTGTAGGGAATTTAAATCGAAATTAGGGTCAATATTCAAGAGAATATTTTAGTAGAAAATTTTTACATAAATCATAGAAGTAAAATTTGGAGGGACATACTTCAAGCGAAAATTTCGGAGGGAAAAATTTCAGCGAAAAATTTTAGAGGGAAAATTTGGAGGGAAAAATTCATTCTTTCAGCTATTATCATTAGGAGAGATATCATTTGCATCATTCAACATCTTTTGTTCGAATGATATGGATTCCTTTGATACTGAAGTTTTTTTTTATGAAGCATCAATATCTTCGTCGCATAACAACTCTAGTCATATTAATGAACATAACGAAAATTCTTTCATTATGAATATAGAGTCAATTTTTCCACTTAGTCCTAATCCTAAGGACTATGAGAGCAGCAGTGACGAAGGGCAAGATGAAGAATTTCAAATAAATAGAGAGTTAGATTTTCCACTTAGTCCTAATCCTATGGACTATGAGAGCAGCAGTGACAAAGGCCACGATGAAGAATTTCCAAAAAATAGAGACTCATAATTTCCACTTTGTCCTAATCCTAAGGACTTTGAGAGAAATAGTGATGAAAGGAAGGATGAAGAATTTCCAGTGAATAGAAAGTCACATTTTCCACTTATTCCTAATCTTAAGGACTATGGGAGTAATAGTGATGAATGGCAGAATGAAGAATTTTAAGGGAATAGAGAGACACAATTTGCACTTAGTCCTAATTCTAAGGAATATGACAGCAATAGTGATAAATGGCATGATGTTGAATTTTCAGTGGATAGAGAGTCACATTTTCCACTTAGTCCTAATCCTAAGGACTATGAGAGCAATAGTGATGAATGGAGGGATGAAAAATTTGCAGTAAATAAAGGGTCACATTTTCCACTTAGTCCTAACCCTATGGACTTTAAGAGCAGCAGCGACGAAGGCCATGATGAATAATTTCCAATAAATCGAGAGTCACAATTTCCACTTAGTCCTAATCGTATCGACTATGAGAACAGCAATGACGAAGGCCAAGATTAATAATTTCCAATAAATCGAGTCATAATTTCCACTTATTCCTAATCATATGGACTATGAGAGTAACCGTGACGAAGGATAGGATGAAGAATTTCCAATAAATCGAGAGTAACTTCCACTTAGTCCTAATCCTATGGACTATGAGAGAAGCAGTGATGAAGGGAAATATCAAGATGGTGAATAATATCCTCTAAGTCAGTATTTCAAAACCACATATGATGGTATTGAAAATTTTCCTACCGCTGAAGATAGTAATGAATATTTTTCAAACAATGATGGTGCTGAATTTCCTAATTATATTCAAAATTATCATAGTAAGAATAGTATTCCTCCTAATGATTATGGAAATGCTTGTTCAAAGAATGATGAAATCATGGAGATTTTGCTAGCAAATATTGTATCTAGGAGTAGGAGTAGACCTTTTCGTATCAATCCAAGATGTTCTAGTTATACAGGGGGTAGATTAGAATATCTCACGAGAAGAATTTCTATCAGTGATCTCATTTCAAGTGACTGTTGTAAAAAGGATTGCTTGAAACATATGGATTTCAAATCTGCTTTGGAGAAAAGGAAGAGTTATTTGTCAATGAATACAAGCATGTAGAATTCATATTTAGTGGGATGCATGCAATCTACACTGACATGTTATGATTATCATATTGGGTTTTTATTTCTCTGTAGAAAGGCTTTCAAAATGCTTCATTCAATTAGTAATTTTTGTCTCTCAAGAATCCAAGATAATTTGGAAAAAGATCTTACATATTATTCAGAAGTTCATCACAAACGAGAGTTGGGCCACTAGAAAACACTGTAGTGTCATGGTTGCAAGACTTCTTTTCAAACCATGGAGAGTGTTTTCCAAATAGAGATACAATAAATATTCCAGATAATTTCTCCAGACGAGAAATCTACAACTTATACAAGGAATATGCAGAGGTTGTTGAAGGAAATGGTTGTTTTATTACATATCAATATTTAGTGCAGATATGGAGGAGATAATTCAACGATATTCGTATTCCTAAGAAGACAAGGATGGGGGTTTGCAGTTTATTTGCTTCTCAAAAATAAAAAAATGGATAAATGTCAAGGAGCAGAAAGAGGTAAGCATTCATAACATTATTCTTTTATATTGTATAGTAATCAACTATGAAAATTTATTTATTAATAGGTTTATTTTATGTTATGTGTAGATTCCATTGTCAAAGAACTTCAAGAGTATTGCGAACAACAAACAAGCGAAAGGAAAAATTTGTACAAGCATCGAAATAAGTGTTATCATAATCCAAATAAATATTTGGGTTTGGTAATTGATGGTATGGAGCAGAAGAAAGCACTTCTACTACATTCTTTTCACACACACACAAATTTGCAGGAGGAAAATTTTATCCAGTTTCAGTTGGTCGGTTGTATGATCTTCAATGGGAAAATGTCGCCAAGAGTTTACTTCACAGCTCCAGATATTCATAATGATGGAAATCTGATAATAACCATAATTCATGATGCCCTTTCTCATTGGTGTGGTAATCTTCCTGAAATTTTGTATCTACAATTGGACAACACTTGTCGTGAAAAAAAAAAAAAATCAGATTTTTTTGGATATCTAAACACGCTTGTTGAATTGAGAATTTTTCATAAGCTAAAAGTTGGTTTCCTTCTTGTTGGGCACACTCATGACCATATTAATCATATGTTCAGTCATTTTTCAGTAACATTGAGGAAGAAGGATGTTGGGATATTTCCATCATTAATTGAATGTATTAACAAATCATATATGCCAAATCCTATTTTTCATGTGTTAGAAGAAACTGTTGACATGCGAAGGTTAAATGCATTCAACAACTTAATGAAATTATCTTCCAACATCAATTTCGTATCAAAAAAATTGATGGGAAAACACTTATATGGGGCAAGAAGTATTCAACTACTAGCGACTAGGCACCATCATCAGGTTTGTTATTTTTGAAGTTCATTCTAGATCATCTAGTATTTGCATCAAATATATTGTTATTACAATTAGTTGTTGAAGTTCATAATGCATGAAGGCAGAAGAGAGATATAGATTATTTTGAATACCTGGAAGAAATTAAAAAATCCATTAGATATACATATGAGTACTTTAATGTTGCTGATTCAGTTTGGTGGGAGTCCTTTTTCAATGATCAGAGTGATATCCTTTCAAGATCAACAAATGAAGATATGCTTTTGAAGACTCCATTTATTTGGCCACAAAATGTGTCAAATGAACATGAGGAAACAAACATTGTTGAACAACAACAATCTCAATGTTTGGTGTGGAGCCTGATTATCTTGTTTGTTTTGTATCACAACGTTGGACCCCTGTACCTTAATGGGGTGGCAACGTCGCACGTAATTAAACGCTGCCTGGAGGGTCTCCCCTTACGGGGGGTTTCGAGGGCAGCGCCCCCAAAGCTAAAAACAGATGAAAAATTGCCTTGTAAAAGTATAGTAATTTATAGTCAATCTGGGTCGTTCATTAAGCAGATGATCTGACGATAGAAGTTATGTTTAGTTTAGGGTTTTTTTCCCTAGAAGGAAACCCTTCGCTTGTATTAGGGTATTGTATTGCGGTTGTGTATTGTATGTGTATTCTCAGAGAGAGAAACAGATAGGGAGACTGTGAGAGAGAACAGAGGATATTACAGCGGATCTGCTGTAGGTTGTGTCTCTTCATTTGGCTGGATAATAGAAAGGAAGGACTGGCTCTTCAGGGTGGACGTAGCCCAAACTGGGTGAACCACGTATATCTGTGTCTCTCTGGTTTTATGTGTTTTGTGTGCTTGTGTTTTCCGCATATTTTATGTGTTGCATTTCTCTGTAATATATAATTTTCTAACTGGTATCAGAGCCGAAGGTCTATTTGGCTGATAATCTCGCAGGAAACAAGGGTTCCTGGTTCGAGTGGGAGTAATGGCAGAAGATGGTAAGTTTAGGGTCGAGAAATTTAACGACCAAAACTTCCCACTATGGAAGATGCAGATGGAAGATTATATGTATTAGAAAGATTTGTACCTACCATTGAGCGGAAAAACAAAGAAGCCGACGGCTATGACAGACGCAGAATGGGAGATTCTCAATAGAAAGGCACTCAGAACAGTATGGTTGTCCATCGCGGCGTCGGTAACCTTCGATATTTCGAAGGAAACAATAACAGAGGGTTTGATTAAGGCATTGGCGAAACTATATGAAAGACCCTCAGCCTCGAACAAGGTATTTATTATGAAACGTTTATTTAATATGAAGATGTCGGAAGGTGGATCTATTGCAGACCATTTAAATGATTTTAATATAGTTACCAGTCAGTTAATTTCTGTAGGGGTAAACTTTGATGATGAAGTTAGGGCTCTTTTATTTATGTGCTCATTGCCAGAAAGCTAGAATGGTTTAGTTATGGTCATTAGTAACTCTGTCTCTGGATCTAGTACTTTAAAGTTTGATGATGTTGTCGGTGCTATCCTTAGCGAGGAAATGCGACAGAAAAGCTCGAGTGAGACATCGGGTAATGCTTTGAGTGAAGAATCTAGGGGAAGAAAAATGGAAAGAGGAAAGAGCTCAGGATATCGCAGTAAATCAAAGAAAGGCAAATCCAATTCTAGATCGGGAATAGTGTGCTGGAAATGTGGAAAGAAAGGACACCTAAAGAAAGACTGTAGATCTCGCAAGGGAAAAGAAGGAGATGCGCAGCAAGAAAACAATCATGAATAAAGGTGACAGGTGATGTGTTACAAGATGCTTTGATTATTTCTTTCGAAAATGTTACTGATTCCTAGGTAGTAGATTCAGGGGCCTCATTCCATGCCACACCTGATAAGAAATATTTTCATGACTTTGTTCAAGGAAATTTTGGACAAGTCCGTTTGGGTGATGATAAACCCTGTAAAATTGTTGGAATGGGTAAGGTTCTTGTAAAACAGCAGAATGGAAACCAATGGCTATTAAAGGAGGTAAGGCATGTTCCAGATTTGAAGAAAAATCTGGTTTCAACAAGGCAGTTAGGTCGTGAATGTTGTGTGACAACTTTCACAGATAAAACTTGGAAGGTCACCAAAGGAGTCCTGGTAATAGCAAAAGGCAAAAACGTTGGTACATTGTATTTATGCAATGGTATTTCTAACTTTGTTAATGCTTTAACTTCCAAAGGAGCATATGCAACATTATGGCATCATAGGCTCGGACACATGAGTGAGAAGGGTATGAAGATTCTTCACTCAAGGAATTTATTGCTAGCTTTGAAGAATATTGATTTGGATTTCTATGAGAATTGCATTTATGGAAAACAGAAGAGAGTCAGATTTCTCAGAGTTGGGAAAGAAAAGAAGAGCGAAAAATTAGAGCTTGTGCATACAGATGTATGGGGACCTGCTCAGGTATAATCTCTCGATGGCTCTCGTTATTATGTTACTTTTATTGATGATGCAACTAGAAAAACTTGGATTTATTGTATTTGGAATAAATTTGATGTATTTGATACTTTCAAGAAATGGAAATATTTGGTTGAGATTGAGACAGGAAAGAAGTTGAAGTGTCTCAAATCAGACAATGGAGGTGAATATTGCAGCAAAGAGTTTGATAGGTACTGTTCAGAGCATGGAATTCATAGAGAGAAGACAGTTCCAAGAACACCACAAGAAAATGGCGTCTCAGAAAGGATGAACAAAATAATCATGGAGCGTGCAAGGTGCATGAGATTGCATGCAGGATTGCCTTTACAATTTTGGGCAGATGTTGTAGATACTGTTGTTTATCTAATAAACAGAGGGCCTTCAATTCCTTGGATGGTGGTATTCCAGAGGAACAATGGACAGGTAAAAAGGTAAACTACTCTTTTTTAAAGCCTTTTGGTTGTGAGTCCTTTGTCCATATTAATAAATAAAATAGAACAAAGCTTGAGGCAAAATCAAATAAATGTACCTTTATTGGATATGGTGTTAATGTTTTTGGTTATCACTTATATGATTATGAAAATCACAAAATCATTAGGAGCAGAGATGTAATATTCAATGAAAAGGTCTTGTATAAGAATCAGTTACAGGAAAAGAAACTGGAAAAGAAAACAAAGAGTACACAGTTCTTTATGAGATCACAGAAAAAGTAAAGGTGCCTGAAAATAATAATAATCAACAGCCACAACAACAGCAACAGGCACCTCAAACACTTGAACTTGGTGTTAGAAGATCTACCAGGATAAGTAGACCACGTGAACGATACTCTCTTTCATTATATTATTTATTGTTGACTGATTCTGGTGAACCTGAATGTTATGAAGAAGCAATGCAGGTTGAAACCAGGAAGAAGTGGAAGCTAGCCATGGAAGAAGAGATGGACTCCTTAATGCATAACCATACTTGGGACTTAGTCAGGTTGCCTGCAGGTAAAACTACATTGCAGAATAAATGGGTTTACAGGCTGAAGGAAGAAGATGGAGGAAAACAGAGGTACAAAGCTAGACTCTTGGTGAAGGGGTTTGCACAGAAGAAAGGTATTGATTTTGATGAAATATTTTCTCCTATTGTTAATATTACTTCAATTAGAACTATTTTAAGTCTTGTAGAAGCGGAAGATTTGCATCTTGAACAGTTAGATGTAAAGACAACATTTCTCCATGGAGATTTGGAGGAAGAGATCTATATGCAACAACTAGAAGGATATGAGGTCAAAGGGAAAGAAAAACTAGTGTGTAGGTTAAAGAAGAGCTTATATGGCTTAAAACATGCTCCAAGATAGTGGTATCTAAAATTTGATAGGTTTATGTCTGAACAAGGTTATACTAGATGTCACTCTGATCATTGTGTTTATCTGAAAAAAGAAAAAGAAAAATGATGGCAGTTATATTATATTGTTATTGTATGTAGATGACATGCTTGTTGCAGGGTCTAACATGCAGGAAATTAATGTGCTCAAAAGAAAATTGGAAAATTCCTTTGCAATGAAGGATTTGGGAGTTGCAAAACAAATCCTTGGTATGAGAATAACTAGAGATAGGAAAAATCACAAATTAACATTGTCTCAGAATGAGTACATACAAAAGGTATTGAAAAGATTTAATATGCAGAATGCAAAACTAGTTAGTACACCTTTTGCTAATCATTTCAAACTTGGTAAGGAGATGTGCCCCAAGACCCAAGAAGAAATGGATTATATCTCTAAAGTTCCATATGCATCAGCAATTGGAAGCTCAATGTATGCAATGGTCTGCATAAGGCCTAATATTGCACATGCAATGGGAGTTGTAAGTAGGTACATGAAAAATCCAGGAAAAGAACATTGGATGGCAGTGAAATGGATTCTCATATATTTGAGAGGAACCACAAATCAAGCATTATGTTTTAGTGATTCAAAAATTTCTCTACAGGGATATGTTGATGCAGATATGGCAGGTGACAGAGATAACAGGAGGAGCACCACAGGGTATGTATTTACTGTAGGTGGAATAACTGTCAGTTGGGTTTCAAAAATCCAAATTGTTGTTGCACTTTCAACAACAGAAGCAGAGTATGTTTCTGCTACATAGGCTAGTAAAGAAATGATTTGGTTACAAAGATTTATGAATGAATTAGGTAAGAAGCATGATATGGGCACGTTATACAGTGATAGCGAAAGTGCCATTTATCTTGCAAAGAACTCAACATTTCATTCCAGGACTAAACACATACAACTCAAGTACCATTTCATACAGTTAGTATTGGAAGATGGACAATTGAAGCTGGAAAAGATACACAGTAGCCAGAATCCTACAGATATGCTAACAAAAGTTGTAACCAGGGAGAAACTGAGAATATGCTCAGTTTTAATTGGTCTTCAAGTATGATGATGAAGATGAGAAACAACCAGGTCCAAAGTGGAGTCATCATCCAGCGAATGAAGTAGCGGTGGAGTTGCTACAATCAGTCTCCAAGTGGGATATTGTTGGGTGTGGAGCCTAATTATCTTGTTTGTTTTGTATCACAGCGTTGGAACCTTGTAATTAAACGCTGCCTGGGGGGTCCAAGGGGGGGCGGGTGTGACTTTATGGAGCCCCCCCTAGCGGGGGGTTTCGGGGGCAGTGCCCCCGAAGCTGAAAACAGATTAAAATTTTCCTTGTAAAAGTATAGTAATTTCTAGTAAATATGGGTCGTTCATTAAGCAGATGGTCTGACGGTAGAAGTTATGTTTAGTTTAGGGTTTTTTGCCCTAGAAGGCAACCCCTTGCTTGTATGAGGGTATTGTATTGCGGCTGTGTATTGTATGTGTATTCTCAGAGCGAGAAAAAGATAGGGAGACTGTGAGAGAGAACAGAGGATATTACAACGGATCTGCTATAGGTTGTGTCTCTTCATTTTGCTGGATAATAGAAAGGAAGGACTAGTTGTTTGGGGTGGACGTAGCCCAAAATGGGTGAACCAAGTATATTTGTGTCTCTTTGGTTTTATGTGGTTTGTGTGCTTGTGTTTTCCGCATATTTTATGTGTTGCATTACTTTGTAATATATAATTTTCTAACACTCGAGGTATTATTAATTCTATAGAGGTTGAGGAAATAGAAATGTATATTGGTTCCAGAAGATCTCATGCACAACATGAAGCCATGGAAGACCTTTGCAAGGGTTCAGTACAAGATATTAAAGAGGGTTACATGATTTCAATGTTTGCAGATGAAGATCCACATGGCTATCCATTCTAGGTTTTTAAGGTTATAAATTTCATTGCAGAAAATGAAGATGTTATAGATGTTGAAGTACATTGGTATGCCACAAAAACACACCCATTCAATGTTGTGTACAAGCCAGAGATGGTAGTTGATAAAAAAAATTGGTGGAAAGAGAAAAATAAGGGGTACAAATATAAATCGTCGTCGCACATTCCTTTTAAAATTGGAGGAAGTTGACATACTTGTTTATGACTTCAATTTAACAAAGAGAGGAACTCTTCGCTCCAGGACGATAGAGATTCTGAGGAGGTTGCTACCAGAAGAAACAATGTTGAGATGGCAGTCTGTTGAACCCAGTCAAAGATCTAGAAGACTTTTGAAACGTCAAATGGTGGCCATGCATGTTGACTCAAATGTGGCACTAGTTGATGATAAAGAAGAATATAGAACATCTTCATTTGCATCGATTCATTCATCTGAAGATGTGAATTATGATGGTGTGCAAGAAAATATGAGTGATTTTGAATAATTGTCTAAGAAAATTTATATAAATGATGTTTGCATTGAGCAATGAAAATGATATTTTAACTTCCATATGATCTTACATGAAGTTATGAGTCATTTTTATGTTTGTTGGATTAGATGTTTTAATTATGATGAATTAATTTGCCTAAAATATTCACAATGCAACAATAACTTAGAGAAATAAATTACGTTTCATTGGGTTATTTTAGTCATATAATTTGTTCATAATATCATGGTCTAAATATGTTGAAAAGTTATTGTTTTCAAATTCTATGGGTGAAAATTTGTGAAATATCTTTTAACTTTAACATTATGGTTGAAAACAATTAGAATTTTAGGGATTTTTATTGTCATGATATTATATGTTAAACGACATGGATAAAAAATGTTGAAATTTTATTGTGTTTAAAATCCATTATTTTATATTTAACGTCATTACTAAAAATATGTTGAAATTGTACCTAGAAAATAAAAATGGTATTCTAGCACCAATATTAGTGTGTTTTTTCCATTTATTTGTTACAAGAAAATTGGCTTTACTGCTATTTTTAAAAAATGTTGCAAATTAACCCTGCCAAAAAAAAAAAAAAAACAAACAAACAAACAAACAAACCTCGTTTTGGAATTAGACACTTTTCATTTTTGGGTTGTTTTTCATGTTGTTTGGGGTTTTTTTGGCTAGAGTTCTTGTTTCAAAGTTTATGTTGTTTTGGCTTAAAAGAATTTTAAAAGAAGAAGACGGACATGCAACACCTCGTCCCACCTTTAGAGAAAGTAAGAAGCCAAAGAAGTATCCAGGTTATGCAACATTAATGTATAAGATCTGTAACAACTCCACTTCCAATATATATATATATATATATATATATATATATATAGAGAGAGAGAGAGAGAGAGAGAGAGAGATAGAGAGCATAATTAACAAAATTTCGTCAAGTATATTCATGTAGTTCGTCACTAATTGACACATTCTTGCATTACTACACCCTTTCATCTTATTTGATGTTATTATGACTTCCTTCATAACTATGAATTTACGTACAGCCAATTTTTCCTAATTTGAGATTTTGAATTCATCATTCACTTTCATTACTACATGTATTTTGACTATCATTCTTTACCCTCTTATTTTAATGCATTTTATAGAATATTATTTCAATACAATTCCTCCTTATACTATATCCTTACCATTGTTAATTCCATTGTAGTCTTACATATATAATTATATGTTACCCTTATTGCTATTTACTTCACTTTTATTATGCATAAAGTTACCTTCGTTTAGATTATAAACTACCACTAGTTGATAACTATACCTTTGTACTAACATAAGGATAAAGTTCCACCTTTGCAACTGACTTATTGATGTAATTATTATCCTAACTCTCATATGTGCAAAGTCATTGTTTATAAGTGAACCTTCGTGAAGTTGAAAAGTATTTCTCTTTATTTCATACTCTATAAACAACACATTAAGATTCGACTTGTAATATATGTATTTCATCCCTTTTACTTTAACATAATGCTACTCATTTACCATTCGTTACCATATGCTTTTATGTTAATAGATGAGGTTTTATAGAATTGGAATGAAATCATATATAATTATTAATACATTATAGTATATTAACCCATCCATTCTTAACTTAGGATGTAATTACGCATTAATCAAAAAGTGTTTTAACACCACATAACGATGTGTATTTATGAGATTGGGATTCATAATTACTATCCGTAGTTTACAAGTCATATGGTTTTATATTCTTATCCTTTTGAGCTTGTCATCATTTATGAAACGTACTAGGTTGATTAATGTGATCACATGGATTCGAGGACTTACCTCTCGTCTACTAGAGTACTCACCTGCCTTAGATCCACACCATGTGGACGGTTACGATGGGTTGGTGTTTCGGTCTCGGATTAACTCACAGACCAAACCCTAAATTTGTTTTCATTTTCTTTCCGTCATTGTGGCTCTTCAGCTCTGATGCTTTCTCAACCCCTCGGTTTATAATTATTTCCAAGCTAGCCATTCAACCTTGCCAAAATCATGACGCAAAAAAACTTTGGTTCACCATTAAGGTTTCATGATCGAATACCTTCATGTATGCTTCAGGTAATATTTTGATTTAGTTGAAAACGTTTTCAACCTATGTCTCTATTATATGGATTATAGTTAACTTTAATTATGTTTCTCTTCAGAATTTCGATTTCTCAGTTGACTCGGAATTCCTCTTTTCCTCGTGAGGATTTTTGAATTTTGTTGGTTTTCGAATTATTTAAACATTCTCTGGTTCAAGAAGCTTCGTTTCTTTTTATTTATTCAAAATGAATTTAACACCATGGTATTACAGATTGATAATATGTATAGTTTTCTTATATTTGTGTTTATATATTTAATTTCCAAAAATAGGATATTATGACACATATGAAATTTAAATATTCATACTGTGTGCAGGAACAATAATTTTTTATAATATTCCTCATAGTTTGACAAGCACTCTGTTGTCGAGATTTCTGGTAATATTTTTACCTCTTTTTGTATTAATTTCTTCTTGCTATTATGTTCCTCTCGTTCTCACACTAAATCATTTTCTTCATTTTTATATAGAGGTTTACTATCTCTGTATATTATGAACATTGAGGTAATGTTTTCCTATTTAATTACCAATGTCATTTAATTGTATTCATTACTTTACTTGAATTTAAAGGCATTTATTAATTCATCTTTAATTGTTTATGTGCAAGTACTCTTTTTCCTTTTGTACTCACTTATACAGTAAATTTGTAATTTTGTAAGTCATACATTGACAATAAACTTTGATTTCATCTTCACAGGTTGGTCCAGAATTTTTTAAGGACTTCCTCCTCTTGTATTCTGAACAAATTCCAAAGGGATAATTTGGTTGTAATCATGGGATTGAATCTCGGGCTCTGCATAAATTTTATGATAGTATTTAATTGACATTTATGCACATAGAAATCTCTAGACTTACTTTGTTTCAGTATAATATAATATACTTTCTTTTCAAAAAGTTAAGTTATGTTTATTGTTCTACATGTATTAGGTTATGTTTGACCTTTGATCCATTCCTTAGATAATGTTGTGGTTTATGTAGATATCTAAAAATATTCTAAATATGTTACAGTAGAAGATATTATTTGAAATTCACAATTTCATGTTTAATAAGAGAAAACAATTTCCTCATTCTGTGTAAATTTTCGATTTACGTTAATATGGCTCAATTGATAAATACACTAAATTTATTTTCCTTCCCATGTATTTATCTATCTTTCTATGTATATAGTAATAAGATTCACAATCTAACCTCATATTTAACCCTGTTACAGAGGTTTAGACATTCTGAGAGTTGATTTATTAAATACACCAAACTTTGTAACTTACAACTAACAGAAAATTATGATACTATGTAATAACACATAAATATAAATTTACCACATTGTGTTTGCTCCCATTTACAACGTTGATTCCATTCCTGGGACTTGGGGGGAAATGTTTGAATCATGGAGGCCAAAGTATCCATGGTCCCGAAAAATCTCTCCTCTCCTAATCAGATGTTGGGAATCTCTCCCAAAGTTCTTGTGTTTGTTCACATGGATCGCCAAGAACAAGGAAATATTTAAAAATGAGAATTTGAGCCTCAAATGGTGGCCTTTAGAGCGATGAATATGCTTAATGAATCAATATCCTCCATGGGATACAATGGAAGTGAGTTGGAGGACTTAAATTCTATGGAGTGTGATTGGATCCACATGTGCATGAATCTCAACCTCCCTATATAACTATGAAGTGTATGTATTGTTTTTCAGTCTCCAACATCAGGATTAATTAAGCAAATTTCAATAAGTAGAGAATGGAAGAAAATGTTCTCTTTAATGGGGATTGAAAAGGTAACCCGAGGGAGGGAAGAGTGGGAGGGGCCTTATTTTGACCTGACGAAAAAAATGTGGCATAATTTATTTGGGGTCTCTACCATTCGACAAATAACCAAGCATAGTCTCTTGCTCTGTGGAAAGGATTGGAAATTGCTTTGGATAGAAATATGAAGAATCTATTGGTTTTTAGCGATTAAAAAATTATAATTTGCCAAGTGGTTAAGGCCAGATATGATTCAACATATCATCTCCCTCCCACTCTCTAAAGAGTTCTCCTGCTAGTCTCTTAGTTCGAGAATGTCGAATTTTTTCATTTTTACAGGCATTTGAATCTTGTGGCCAACACCTTGGCAAAAAAAGGATCCACTATGGAATCCATTATTATCCAATTTTAAAGTCACAGCCAAGCCATACACCAATTAGTGTATTAGAATAAGGTAGTATACAGTTGAACCAAGGAATGTTCAAAATCACTCACATCCCTTAGTCATACTGAAATTATTAAGACATATGAGTTTTTATTCAATTTTTTTGCCTTATGAAAATCTACTCCGACACGAGGATGGGAAAATATGTCTCACACAATGAATGGACACAGTTTGGTGCTTTAAGGAATTATAGTATCGGGATCTGGGGAGTCATTATTCGTTGACATCGGTCTTTAAATTATTCCTCCAAGTGCTTTGTAACACGCCCCTCCCACATCTACCCAAGTAACCGACCAATCAGGGTAAACATGCGTCGAGAGGCTACTAATACAATATTCAACCTCTTATATGACCTTGAGGAAGTGGAATCGATGGAAACACAACAAAAAAACCTTACACGGCATCAACAACATCCCCGTGAGGTATCCCAACCATTCAGGCCTCTTACCCCTGGATTAGACTGACTTTCTGACCACTTTGAGCCATAGCCGCAGACACAACACAATAAGGTAGCGGCCAAGAGGCTATAGCCGCATGCACAACACAACAAGCATGTGGCCAGGGCCCCAATTGCTTAGTTTTGTGCCCGCAACTCCAACATTTGAGCCACCTTTTTAGGCCTAGAGCCCAGGTCACTTCCCATAACTTCATGAAAAATGAGGGGATGATAAATAACATTGGAACAATGATACATAAGTAATCACATCGACAATAAATCATTTGTACCCCTCCTAGCCATGACAATAATTTCGTCAAAAATATCACAAACATTGAATATACAGGTGTAAACAACAAATTTAAGCATAAGGGTCTCATACTTATTTGAGAATCGCTAAGAAGCATTGTTCCCCTACATCATGAGCTAAAATATAATCTATTTTACCATAGATACATTGTGCATTCATTTACAAGTAAAACCATGGATATGGCCATACATCATCACTGATAAAATACATGCTTGTAACCAACGTAATAAAAACAAAAATACAGTGGATAATGTTAGTGTCAGTATTTGCATCCTGCCATCAGTGATCAAAAATCCTCTTTTCAAATCATATTAGGGTTTCATTCAAAAAAATTCTATCATTCCACTAGGTCATGCAAAAATTTGGTCACTGATTAGGATATTGAGATCATTACTACTCCTTTCACCTCCATGGTTAATGGACATAATCATTGTCAGGTAATTCGTTGTTGAAAGAGTCCCATATTCATCATGGTCATCATTCAACTCATTCTTCCATGTTGTGCCATCATTAGGTCATAGGGTCAAAATCATGAAAATTAGTCTTTTCACCATCAAATTCATATTTTGAAGAAGTAGTAATAGTCAAAGGTCTTCAGGAATTTCAGGTTCCAAACTATCATTTCCAAGTAACTGGTTTTGTGTTTACAATATTTGTCTCTTAGTTGTGCTTGGAAAGCTCATTTCCCTCTCCTACAGTTTTGAGGGAATTTTTCTTGGTTCCATGCCTTCCATGATTAAATCATCAAAAACAATTATATCTTTATGCTCTTACACCTTTCCCTATCCTTAATATACCTTCCTAAACACTTCCCATCACTCCTATCCCTCAAAATCATCATTTTTCCACAAGCCCTATCCTATTGCTACAATTTGACACTTTTCTAGACTAGGCCTGTGTTTTTCCCTTTTGGATCCCTTCCCTTCACTCAATCCTTGAAATTACACTTTCCCCTACTTCCTAACATCCCTCCCTACCTCCATAATTTTTCCTAAGAATTTAGAATCCCCCTATCCCCTTTATTTTCCTTCATTATTATAAATTGCCCAAATCCCCTATTTTGCCTACACTGAACCCTAATTTCCTCTCCAATTGAGCTAGGGTTTGCTATGGAATCAGATACATATGAGTAGGGGAGGCATAAGGGAGTTCATCAACAAATACGAGGCCATTCTAGCACATAAACATCATGTCTCCATCATTTTTCAAGAAGTCATTCCAAGGGACAAATCATTTTCCACACATAGGGCCAGTTTTTCTTCAAACTATGTTTCTGACCAAATGTTGATAAATTTTACAAAATTGAAAGATGTTTTTGTCCATAATAGGTCAAGGAATCAAAACATCCTTAAATTTTTACACAGGTGTCATGTTTTTGGAGAAATGTCAAAAATACAGTTGTTATAGGAGAGTTGCTGCACTTCTAGAGTAGACTTGGGAAAACAAATTTTTGTCCCCCATTTATTGTCCAAATGAATTTATTGATAGGTAAAATTAAAAATATACTAAAATATCTTTCTAATGAGCTATCATGAGCTCAATTTGGAGTTTGGGAATACCTCCAAAAGTGGCCTGCAAGGAGGCGCTGCGTTCTTGAGCAGTGTTGGGAGAATCATTTTTTGGGACGTAAAATCAAGTCAACTCTGCAAACCAGGAACATATCTGGAAATTATACCAGACACATTTTCCAATGAGCTATCCTAAGCTTAGTTTGGACACTTGCAACCCATCCAAAACTCAGCTGCAAGATGGAGGGCGCTCCTTACACTAGCACTTCGCTCCTGACCAATCTTGGGAGATTCAACTTTTTGAGGGCTAAAACTCATCATTTTTGGATACCTAGTACATTTTTGGAAACTATATAGGACATGATTTCCAATGAGATATCCTGAGCTCAATATTGACATCAGAAACCCCCTCAAAAGTTGGCTTGAAGTTGGTGTTGTGCTCCTGACGAGTGTCTGAGTTTTCTGAGTTTTCTCTGCAATTTTGATTTTCACCTTGGGAAATCATGTTTTTACTTATATAATTGATGGAAGTAAATGTATTTATCATTTTTATTAGTTACCTAGGGGTAAATAAATTATTTAAATGTCATCATGAAGTCAAATGAATAATTTTCATGGAAGTTAGGGATGAGTCAGTTTGACCTCCCTACACTCTAGGTTTGCAGTTCAGACTTTTGTGGATCAACTCCTCAACTCAAAGATTTTACCCCTGAGGTTGGGACAAGTTTTTTCAAGTCTTTATATTTCACTTATTCACTCATTATAGAAGGTTGGATGTTGTGGTATTTATTATAGACTCTAGTGTAATCGTTTTGGCATGAATTTAATGAAAAGGTTGCAGTTAATCAATATAAAAATCCACATAATAATCAATACATTTATAAATCAAATACCAAAGGAATGATATTCTCATTAATTATTGTAAAAACCAACCGAAGATGGGACTTCCACATTCCACCTAACCATATATTGGTTGAGCCAAATCTCTCTTCAGTCAATGCCATATTTCAAGCATGAATGTGGGACTCATAACCAACCAAAAAGAACCAAACAAGCATGAATGCTACTGGAGTTATCCACCTACACCGTGAGGAATTTTCCTATCTCCTAGTCTCTCGGGTTTTACCGTAATCCACAATCTGAATCAGGGATCAGTAGGCCCTAAAATGAGACATAATCTCTAGGCTTTACCATCATCCCTTCATGGGACTACTAGGCCAAAATGAAGAGTACCCACCTCCAAGAATTTACCACAATCCATCCTGAATCACTAGGCCCTAAACCGAGGCAAACCATATCTAGGCTTTACCCTATATCCTACCATTCATAGGCAAGGATTCATAGGCCCACCAAGGCAACACACTACCCGGATTTACCGCAACCCACAATCCGGTTTAGGGGTTACCAGGCCATGTGTTATATCAATTCAGAGATCCACCTCACTCGGATTCGAATCCAATCCGACAATCTAGCTCAACTGAAGTATGAGAACCCATCTCATCAAGGCTATCCAAAAATGGCAAGTCTAGGCTGAATACACTGTCACACCTAGAAAAACCCATGCCAAGGCAACAAAGAACCACATGCAATACCATTCATGCCAAATCTAGCAAGAAATCATACATGGAAATCAATACCTGCTAAGAAACCTTATGTAGATTCTTGACTCATGCTCCTCCTTGCTTGCTTCCTCCTTCTTCTTGCTTTCTTTCCTTTTTTTCTCAAAATGCCAAAGTGCTCCAAAAAATATAAGTGTCCAAGAGTGAGAGTGAGAGAGAGAATAATGAGAGAGCTCCAAAACCGAACTGACAAAAGGTAGCAAAAGCTTAACCAACAAAAACTTGCCAACTGATCCTCAAAAGACCTTTTATCAATGAGACCTCTATTTTTTTCAATTTCCATTTTTTTCCTTCTTTTTCCTCCTCACATGCAATCTGTGACCTTTCACCTTCCTTTTCTCCTATTTTCCATTATTTTCATAAATAAAATGCCAATTAATGCCTCATGCCTTTCCAAAGCCTTTGCCATTGACTTTTCTAATTTCCTTTAGCCGTAATAAACCGAATGAACACCCGCTAGGATGTTTTTCCCACCATTCAGCTTGGAATACATGTCCCATCAATCGTGGTTATTATTTTGCCTTTATTAACTTTTATTACATGGAATTTTCACCAGGGTTGTTATAGAACCCTCCCCCTTGGGGGAACACCGTCCTTAGTATTCAATGACACCTACAACCAAAAAACCACTAAAAATAAAACATAATACCTATGGAGCTTTATAACACAACTCATTGCAGTAATTACAATGAAAAACCTGCTGAAAGCATACCGCATACTGGAGCTTTATAACACAGATCATTACGGTATTTACAATAATATACACATGTGCACATATGCACATTTTCCCAACCGACAAATAAAAGGATATGATGCCTACATCCACAACAAGGGAATCCAAAAGCTCACACCTCCACCCTCAAAGTAGTATTATGATTCACTTCCTTCCCAGGAAGTCCAGAATCCACTGCCAAAGTCAAAGCTGCATCGAATGTCTAGTGCTACAATCCTGCGCCACTGTACCCTCAATGAATAGTTACTGGCTCATTATTCTAAGGCACACTCCTGATGTGCATCTGATTCCATCTGGTAATGCTAATGACCAAAACAAATCCATCATGCCCTTCCCTTCTATACTACACAGTCCCTCGAGCAATCCAGTCACCCCCTTCTGTGTAGTCACACACCTTCCAAGTTTTGTTGGCACCCCCATCCCTGGCATTCCATCCCTTGGCAAGGCTTCGTTGCATCAGAAGGTCAAACAACCAATGCATATACCTACCTCAAAACCAAGGCATATACCTGCTACAAAACCATCATACCGGTTAGAACATGCTCATGGAAATCAATGAACACTCTTGGGTACCAGTGTCCCACAATGGCTCTGCTCTTGAAGTGCTTTACCAACATACTGTTGCCTGTTCCAATTCATTTTGTTGACGCTACTAGTTCTTACAATTAGTTTCAACCACCCAACCAAGCATTTATGTGCTTCCTGTACCAAGCACATAATTGTCATTAGATTCAAAATAAATAAAAATAAATTCACATCATACCTCATTGGTAGCTCGTCAATAAGGTACACTTGTAATTTTTGCTCACTTCCTATCACAACAAGTCAAACTAGTTGTTTGATCAAATCATCACGTATATACATATCACATCTGGTTAGCTCAAAACGCAACCATCGTAAATTAAAATTATGAATCACATGAAATCACCATAAACCATAATCATAAATCACATGTAACCATCATAAGTCTGAATCGTAGATCACATGCATAATAAAACTGAAATCAAATGTTGATACTGATCCTTTAATTGTTCCTTTCTGTACGCATAACGAATCAGTTTCCACACCCGAACAACACCCAATGCCTTTGCTCCTCTTCAATCAAGTACACATACACATTGTGTACAACACAAACATCCACACAAGGCATACAACACCGTACAATACACACACCCACACTGACATACGACACATACACCTACACCTGATGTAAAATACACACAATACATATACATATACAAAGTACAACACAATGAATACACATGTCACAATACCACAAATACACCATGCACATACACAGTGCCACTTGTTTGCAACATCACATGTACAACATGCACACAATACCACATGTATACGAGTACCATATGCACAAAATGTACACAGTACCACCTATACACAACACTACCTGCACACGACACCACATGCACAACATGTACACAACACCATATGCACACAACACCACATGTTCAAAAATGCACACACCACCATATGTACAACACACACACAACACCATATGTACATAACAGTACATATACAACATGTACATAACACCATACATATAAAACACCACATATCCAACATGCGCACAACACCATATGCACACAGCACCGCAAAATCCAACATGCGCACAGTACGATATGTACACAACACCACATAACCAACATGTACATAACACCATCTATACCTAGCACTGTAAATGAAATATACACACAACACCATATACACAACAAACATACAATATCATATGTACACAATACTACATATGTTACATGTACACATCACCATAGGTATAATCACTGAATATACAACATACGCAACATATACACAACAATAATACTGCACATCCATAGATCATACACTGACCCTACAAGCAATATTGCTTCTAGTTTCTTTCCACTATCCATTCTTATCCTAGCATGCCGCAGACCACACTATTTTCACTTCGCTGATGTAACCCTCAAGATTACCTATCCATAACATACACATAGGCACATTACCAACATATAATATAAATTCATGTACACGTGATATTGACCTCGTAGATCTATCAAAGTTGCTCTTCCCACTTGATTCCTCGTAATACCAAGAACCTCCTAATGCCATTCACATGCATAAGTAATCATTCCTCCACGAGAATAATCATTGACAACCCTGTCAGACAGTGACATAGACACATGCATACATACATATATATAGTCATTAGCATAAAAAAATCACGATCCTGTAAAATAATAACATACATACACACATATATACATATAAACATCAGCATTAAACAATCATGATCCATGATGACCTTGTAAAACACGACATACATACACACATAAATGTATACATATATAAACATTGACATAATCACGATCATAACACAATTGTTAGATATCACAAGGTATAGGTTAAAAGAACTACCTTTATTCGTGTGCAACATGCACAACGTTGAGAACAACAATTCCCAACATATCCAAGGAATATAACACCTTAGATCCATTCACTTTACCTATTCTGCCACTATCCATTTACCCAATGGACTCAACCAGTCCAACCGACTGTCATATTCTTACCTTCCACTGCGCTTACTTATGCACCGAGCTTTATCCGTGTCTTCCATTACCTATTGGGTACCACACAATTCTCCCCAAGTTTCCATTAAATTTCCTCTTTCCCACCCAATTCCCAAGACTCTTGATACATATAAGGCAAGCACAAGAAGAAAAAATAACAAGAATAAAACCATGAAAAAAAAAAGCAATACGACACCACAACAAACTGGCAAGGCCTTGCACCGAACATAAACAAAACTGTAAATCAAGCACAACAAATCATAAATAACCGAAAGTAAAAGACTAGAAATAAACACCATGACTCAATCCCCATGGTTCCCAATACTTCCAAAGGAAAGCTTAGGCTGAGATTTCTTCAATATTTCATGGAAGTCTCTTTTCCATGCACTCCCCTGCATCATACTACCGTAAACACATAATTTCCAGTGCATAAATAACCACAACAACATGCTAGTTACCTTACCTTGTTGTGCCAATCACGCTGACCTATAACTGAACACACATGTCAGCCATATGTACCAAACATCAAGACAACCTATCTATCAATTCGAAATCAACCTTTACCAAGTCTAACAACCATGACATAGTCAATAATTAACTCACATTCTTCAGTCATTATACATAATGCTACAAATATCATCTAGTTGCACTCAAGCACATATCTACTCTCTTAACACATATGTGTTAGTACAACCATCCTAAAACAAGATCATTACTTCATGCAATCTTATAGAAACATGCTCATAACATGCAATTAATCAAACATTCAACAATAAATAGTAAGCATAATAGACACCAACGCTTAAACACCAATTAGATGACATAATAAAGCATTCAAGTACAAAGTGGACGACATAAGCAAACTCATACCTCAATGTATCTCAGAGGAGGCTATCTTGTCTGCACAATCAATCTACATTAGCGTGACATAAATTCACAACATATCAACTCAATCATTAATAAGGTCATGATATCCATAACAATAACTAGCTAACAAGTTCACATCATAAACCCATAAGAAGGTGTAATTCATGCATACAATCACATATGCACAGTCACTCTAGACATAATACAACATACGAGATTCAACCTCCTATATGACCTTTAGGAAGTGGAACCGACATAAATATGACAAAAAACCTTACACAACATCAACAACATCCCTAGGAAGTATCCCAACAATTCAAGCCTCTTAACCCTGGGTTAGACTGACTTTCTGACCACTTTGAGCCATAACCGCAGGCACAACACAACAAGATAGCGCCCAGGAAGATATAGCCACAGGCACAACACAACAATCTTGCGACCAAGGCCCCAATTGCTTAGTTTTGTGCCTGCAACTTCAACATTTGAGCCACCTTTTTCGGCCCAGAGCCCAGGTCATTGCCTAGAACTTCATGAAAACTTAGGGGATGATAATTAACATTGGAACAATGATACATAAGCAATAACATCAATAAGAACTCATATGGATCCCTCTCAGCCATGACAGGAATTTCATCAAACATATCACAAACATTGAATCTACAGGTGCAAACAACATATTTAAGCATAGGGGTATCATACTTATTTGAGAATCGCTAAGAAGCATTGCTCCCCTACATCATAAGCTGCAATAAAATCTATTTGACCATAGATACATTATGCATTCATTTACAAGTAAAAACATGGATAGGGTAATACATCATCACTGATAAAATACATGTTTATAACCAACATAATAACAACATGAATACAATGGATACAATAACAATAAAATCCACATAATAATAAATACATTTATACATCAAATACCAAAGGAATGAGCTTCTCATTATTGATTCTAAAAACCAAGCGGAGATGGGACTTCCACGTTCCACCTGACCATAGATTGGCTGAGCCAAATCTAATCTCTCTTCATCCAATCACCTCTATACCATATTCCAGGCATGAATGTGGGACTCATAACCAACCAAGAAGAACCAAACAAACATGAATGCTACCAGAGTTCTTTGCCTACACCGTTGTTAGTATGAATCTTTTGTCGAAGTGTACGAAAAAAGACCACTTTAGCTACGCATAACTTATAGCCCTAACATCAAATATGGCTGCCAATATCTTCAGATCTGCAGTTAGTTGATCAAGACAAGTGCTGCAAAAATCCAGATCTATGCATAAAGAGACATTAAGTAGTAAAAATAAGGTTTTGCTCCATACATCCAATAGACAAGACAAGAACAATATTTTTGAAAGAATTTTTGTATTAAGGGCACCTGGGAGGAAAACAAGAAGGTGTTTCCAATTCTCCTCAATGGGATGGGTTCTTGGAAGTCCTCAGCACTTCAAATCTAGTATTTCTCTCTCCTGTTGGTATAGAAAACCCAGACAAAGATAGAACTCAAAGGGAGCTCACACAACAAATAATGAAAAATTTGACAATGATAATGGCTCAAAGTCAGACCAAGAGTATAGATCCAGAGTGATCTAATAGGCAACAAAAGGTGAAGAATGGTAGGAGAAACCCTCCTATTTATAACAAAATATTGGGTCATTCTAGATCTTGGTGCATGATTAAAATAACATTAATCAAATCTAGATCCACCTTTTATGGAATATTTTATTATATTTGTTGGAGGGAAAAAGTATTTGACTTGGGTCAAATCCCTTTATTTGTCAAAAATAAATAAATAAATGATTTATTTATCTTTTTAAGGAAGTGGTTGAAAGATAATCGAATAAATAATGATTTATTTAATTATTTGTGGGTGATTTGGTCATATTTAATAAGGAATATTATCTAAATAAGATTTAAATAATTATTCCTAGAAAATAATAAGATAAATAAAGGTTTATCTAATTAATTTCTTTATTTTTGGGTTAAACATGACTGGGAATAATAATTAAATTATGGTTTAATTAATTATTCCATGAGGAAAATCAAACAAATATAGGTTTGTTTAATGTTTCCTTTTGGGGTTTCCTGTTTAGACCATAAACAACCTAATAAATGTGGTTTATTAAGTTATTTAACATAGTGAAGGCAATTTTACTTAGGGTAAAATTGGTCTTACATAGTGTACTTGGGTCCATCTAATGATAATAGGTTAGATGACCAAAAAATGGTGTAACAGATTTCCCCCCAGCGTGCGAGTGTTAGGAGCAAATCGTATGACCGAAGTACGTTGTAAGAACTCAATCACCAGACATCAAAAGGGAAGTCAGAGAGAGAAATGGAAGGTAGCCTAATGTGCTGAAGAACTAGACCCTGAGGAGACGAGACTTACAGGTGCAACAAGTCTCTTTTTATGAGAGGGTACCTGTGCTAAAGGCGGCGGGGGAGGCATACCTATGCCCGCCGAGACAAAGTACAAAAAAATAGTGTGTCCAGTAAACAAGGGACCAGACATTCTAATCTGAGCCCAGAAGCATAAACATGAGCGAGATAAATACAATGAGGGGTCCACATACACATGCTGGGATATGACCAGGACTTATACAATAATATCTGAGTACATGAGATACAAATACAACCCAAATGCCCCTATGGCGGGGAAGGGCTCACAAAATCGCGATACATGCAAATCAAGAGGCGCGCAGCCTTAGTAAACATCATCAAATATATGGAGCTGCATCGAAGGCTGCAGTAAAGAGGTCATCGGGTATGTGGGGAGCTACAGAGACCACCTCATGAGGTGGGCATCTAGAAATCACCAAAAGCTGCTTCAACTGCATCCTTTGAACCATCATTATCAGGATCGATCATCTTTGAAGGAGGTGGAGTGGAGAAGCGATCGAGTCAAGAAGGAAATGAGAGATCCCTTGGCACGATCGAGCCATAGAACAAGAGTGGAAGCTAGAACCAAGGTACACCGCCCTCTAGACCTGTCTTCTGGAATGAAGGAGCTGATGTCGACAGAAGGAGGTCCACCATAGGTGAGGCAATGAGAGATCCTCAACTAAGGCACGAGAGAAAATAGTAGCGCGACGGACAGACTAGTACCGATGATGATGGAATGGAGGGGACTGAGTAGCAAATGGACGACTTCCCTTGCTAGAGCATAAAAGGCATGAATGACATGGCAGCGACTGACACAATATCATGAGGGATAGGGGACAATGGGGCTGAAGGTCATAATGTGCGACACGAGAGAGGGACCAAGCAATGAAGGATGGAGGACTATGGCGAGATACAAAGGGACTCGGGATAGACTCCATGAATGTGATGATGACTCAACGCGGATGCTCTAAACAAGGGCGACTCGATGGTGCTGCCACACAGTAAAGGTCCAATGGGGGACCATAAAAACATGAGTACAAGATGGTAACTCAAGACAAACATCAACACGAGCATGGATAAGTATGGAGGCCAAATGGTGCCCCTAGTATGAGTGTTGCAAGTGAAGAAATTCGATGTTGAGGAGGGTTATGGTTGAGGGGAATAGGTGCCCCCAAGCATGTTGTGGTCATGCCAAAATGTATTTAGAAAAATGGGAATATAAACACATGTTAATGATGTGGTGTGCCAGTTGTTTTCGTTATGGTTATGCAGTTTGAGAAAGGAAATGGAGGATTATCAATCTCTTTTAGTACTACATATATGAAGAAAATGGACTTTAAGTTTCCGATTTGGCATACCTAGTGTCACTATCCCAAAGAGAGGATTTGGAGATAATGAACTGATGCTCTCCTAGAAAACCTGTAGGTTGGTCAACAACAATGTCGAAGAGACTGGGTTGCTGATGTAAGATGAAGGAACGATAAGGGGTATTGTCCCTAAAGTGATCTGAAGTGATATGGGACTCTAGAGGTTCTTCTAAATGTGGAAGAATAATGGTACTAGAGTTGACACGACCAGATACACTAGGAGAGTTGTGGAGAATTGCTTCTCTTGGTCTCTCAAATATGGGTGCCCCCTTACCCAAACATTGGGTATCAATGTAATGGCCACAAGGTGTATGTGGTTCAAACGCATGGGTTCGATGTAAGGGGGAATAGATAAAGTCAGGGGAGGTGATTCCTTCCATAATGTCATCATCATCATAGAATATGGGGTGACTGGTGGAAGAAAGACCACCTGACGCGACGAAGCTACCTGACTCATCATCATGAGAAGAGGGATTCACATGTGCATCGTCACAAGAGGTGACATAAGAGTAAGCAGATAAAGGATCTACCGATGTTGAGCCCAGGGTGATCGTTGAAAAAAGGTCAAGCGAAACAACAGGGGAGGATTCAAAGGGAATATTCCCCAAGGGTCTCATGGATGATGATAGGTAGAAAATGCTGCACGAAGGCTCTGTCATCGCGACATCGGGAGGGGGAATGTCAATGGGAGCAGTCATGTCTGGAAGTTCTGCCAAAGAAAAATGCGCAAATAGGGGAGAGGTGGACTCATTGCGCTTGGCCTCGAATTGGCGGACTGCGGCTAGAGAGGTGCGGAAGTCCTCGAGGCGGGGACAAAGGTGGGTGTAATGGCCATGGAGATCCCACAAAGCACAGGAGTGGTTGGTGTGAATAGTCTTGGGGTTCTTGGTCGCGGTCGCGGAAGGAATAGAGGCTTCCGGGACCGTGGACTCAGGGAACATGACATTAACCATGGGCTTGAGATGAAGCAATTCAGGACAGGTATGGGTGGCGTGACTGACAACATCACACAAAGCACACTGGATGGTATGCTTTGGAGGCCGAGGAGGGGCAGGGTTTGTCGGGGCAGCCTTGTCTTTTGATGCCCCCTTTCGAGCTTTGCCCTTCTTACCCGAAGCGGTTGCAACAGGAGGTGGTTCCTGTTGAGGTGACTGAGGCACTGTTGCAACGGGAGAAGTCCTGGGGACCGGTTGAACCGGGGTCAAAGCAATATAAGGTTTGGGTTGACCAGGCAGGGTTACGGCTGGAGGATCATGGTACCAAACGGGAATCCCAAGGGTTAGGTTAGGAAGAGAGAGGGTGGCCATGACAGGTACCGTGTACACTCCTGGTGGGGGAGCTAGGAACGGTATCTGACCAGAGGGGTAATGGCCAGGTGGGATGGCTCCTAAATGGCTAAGGCTTGGAGGAACCGTTCCAGGAGGGTAAAGAGGCTCATGAATACCATCTGCAGGTGAAGGGCTAGGAGCAGGTTGCGGAGAGCACGGTTGCTGACTAGCCGAAGCAGGTTGCTTGAGAGCAGCCCGAGACGATTGCATCATGCAAACATTCGATGAGCTGGTGTCGGAGATAGGAGGAGGAGGAAGACTAGGGAAGGTTCCAAGCAAAGAGGAGTCTTTGTAGACGCCAGGAGAGACACTGATCAAAGACTCGACAGTTTGTTGATTGGCTACGGAAGAGATGGTTGACTTAGGGGAGGCCTGAGATTTCGGCTCATGATACGTCAACTGGTCAATGGTGACTATCTTTCCATTATGAGGGAAAAAAATCTTGCGGTGGACCACGGATGGGACAGCAGACATAGCATAAGTGTAGCTACGCCCCAAAAGAATTTTATAATCAAGAGGGGCGTCGATGACTTCAACGTCAACGCAAATAGTCTTGTCCACAAGAGTGATAGGAAAATTACGGAATAAGCCAATGGGCTGGGAGGCATGGCCATCCCACACACGAAGGGTGATTGTGGAAGGGGCCAATTCAGGAGATCTGAGTTGTTTCCAAACCGAAGCGGACATCACACAGGTGGATGCCCCCTCATCAATGATACACCGAGAAACGTTAGCGTTCCGGATTTTGACTGGGATTTGGAAGGCTACGGAATCAGGAAGAGGAGGATGCTCTGATTGACGGGCGTCGAAAACAATCAATTGGTCATCAGCAGGATCTACAGCGCCCATGGCAGATAGTAGAGCCTTCTTTTGGGAAGGGCACGACTGGAGGAGTTCCAATGTAGAAATGGCAGCAGGAGACTGCGCCAAATCATCTACTATGCGATATGAATGAGCAGCTCGACCAGAAGCAGCATTTCGGTGTAATGGTCCCTTAGGAATCTGGGTATGAACCTCAACTTGGGGTTGAGGGATATGCAAGGGACCATTGGATGTCGAAAGAGGCTCTGTAGAACCTGAAGAAGGTGACTCGGGGACAGACGGA
Organism: Pinus albicaulis; assembly: GCA_034641835.2. NCBI lineage: Eukaryota > Viridiplantae > Streptophyta > Pinopsida > Pinales > Pinaceae > Pinus > Pinus albicaulis. The sequence continues at coordinate 1,068,599,544 of CM076580.1, forward strand.
GCGGGAGGCTTGGGGTACTGAGGGGCCCGAGTTTGAAGGTTAAGGTCGACAGTTGGAGGTGGAGCAGAGTTCATCATGAGGATCTGGTAATTGGAGGAACCAGAAGGGGAAGGTTGAGTGGCCACCTGTCCGTCAGGTGGTTGGGTAGCCACGAATCCCTGCTGTGCATCCACCTGCTCTTGAGGGGGCGGTGACTGTTGTTACAGGGGTTGAGAATGCCAGGGAGGCGGAGGTGCTGATGCTGGAGGAGTTGGAGCACTAAACTGCGGATACGAATAATAAGGGGGTTGGGTAACAGTATGGTGACCAAGAGGTTAGGCCAAAAGAGGAGGCATGTTGTATCCTGGATACGTGCTACTAGGAGGGGAACAAGTGCGGGAGGTGCTGCCCCCTCCCCCAGGAAAACCATAACCCATGGGAGGTTGGGCATATGGATGAGAGAGAGCTCCAACGATACCGTCGGCGGCATGAGGTGCCCCTGGTGCATTGACACCACCGGGTCTGGGGAGATTAGGTAGAACGGTATAAACATAACCTGTATGAGCGTAGATCAAGTCATATTTTAACGCCAGTTGGAGGGCGGCTTCTTCGGTTTGGGGGAAATGCGATGCGACATCTTTCCCGATAGGAGACAAGAGAGATCTAAGGAACCAGTCCATGTAGACATGGTCTTCGAAGGTAGGGGATTGACATAGGCTCTTTCTTCTTCGCCATTCCTGGACATGATCGGATAGGCGGGTCGCAGATGATTTACGGAAAGAAGTCAAAAGTTCGATACCAGTGTCATAACGAAGGGGAAGCTGGAAGTAAGATAAAAAAAGCCCGGGCAAGAGTCGCAAAGGTGGTATGAGAGGAGGGGGCCTGATCAACATACCACTTAGAAGTCGCGCCTGTAAGCGTTCGTTGGAACAACCGAAGACGGACAGAATCATTGGTAATGGAGGTAGATGAACACCACATGTGGAAAGATCGAACATGATTTGAAGGATCTTCTCCAGCAAGGCCTTCAAACTTTGGGATGTCGGAAGGGAGTTTTTTCGGCATAGCAGGCCAACTAGCGTCATGGTGTCTAGGGTCATTTATCAATCGGTCCAAATTGGGGAGGCTGAGGCCTGCCATGAAGGGGAGCAAGGGCGCAGCCGAGGTAGTTCCTATGGCGGTTCTGCTAGTAGTAGTCCCGACATTGGGGCCGGGATTACCGCTAGCGTTAGGCCCTGGACCAGACATAGTGAAGGTGACAGGGGGAGAACCAGAAGTAAAAGGAGAACCCAAAGAATCAGAAGAGGAGTCGGAGTGCGGACTCGGAGGAGGACTAACTCGACGACAGCGGGAAGGAGTAGGTTGACCGATCAGAAACTGAGGGTTAAGGCCAAGAAGTCTCCGGGATGTGCGCCTTGGGGGCGCAATGGTGACAACACAAACACGGCACAAGGGGAAGAAGAACGACCAAAAAATGCAGGGAGGTGCAGAATCAAGTGATTACAATGTCGAAACAAGGGCAGAAAGGTGCAGTGTCAATTGATTTTACAATGTTTTAAAGTCTTTGCCTGGCGGTGTTAACCAGGCTCTTCTTCGCTTAGGGTGAGTGTGTGGCGTGCGTTAATTTTAATTTTTAAACCCAGACGTTTTGAGAGCAAAAGAAAAAGTGTGCTACGTAACTGAAAATAAATCTGCAGAGAACAATATATAATGCTGAAATAACAGAAAATTAACATCTAACAATGCATCGATCTAACCCAAAAAGGCGGGTCTCTCAAAACTAGTCTAAAAGAGGGAAAAAATCTAGTCAAAACACACTAAAAAGAGGCCAATAGATCTAAGGTCGAGAGGGACAGGGATCTAAAGGAGACATCTGCTAAAAAGAGGTGCAGAAGACAGCCAAGAGGCAGAGGCAAGGTGGCTGTAAAAAATGAGGAAATCAACAAAAAGCAGAAGGGACAAGGAGGAGGCCCTAAAGGAAGGTCCAAACAAAACTACAAGAGATGATTTGAAAGGGAGAAGAGCTGATTTAAAGGGATCTGAGAAGGAGGTATAATATCTGAAAAAGGGAAGGCTAAAACTCTGAAAAACCAGACACCTGAAACAGTTAAAACTCTTCCACCAAAAGTGGAGGGTACTGAAGCCCGAGGGGGCTATGTTCCCACTTAGATAAGCAAAACAGATTAGAAACAGGTCTAAATGGGCTGAGACAGAGGCTGGAAAACCCTGACAGAAGCTTCAGAAAAACCCAGAAAAGTTGCAGGAAAATTGGCAGGTCGCAGGTTCTGACCTGTTTTCTATGCAGGTCACAAATAATGGGCTGAAAAGTGCGACCTGGAGTCCAGGTCGTAGTTTCTGGGCTGAAAAGTGCGACCTGAAGCTCCGGGTGTCCCGGCGGCAGATTTCTGAAAAAGTTGTCGTCTCAGTTGTGGCTGATGTTTGTCACCTACGCAATAGGGCCACAAACACGCGGAAGTGAGAAATTTTAATGTTTTAGGATTTTATAGGTGAAAAAAAACATAAAAATAGGAAAAACAAAAAAAGCTCGAAAGAAACAATAGTCGCGTGGTACTGGATATGCAGAATGTCACAAACGGCACGGCCAGAATCGAAACCCTGTGGAGTCCCATTGCTAGTATGAATCTTTTATCTCAAGTGTAACGAAAAGACCACTTTGGGCCTACGCATAACTTATAGCCCTAACATCAAATACGGGCCGCCGATATCTTCGCATCCGCAATAGTCGATCAAGACAAAATGTCGCAAAATCCATATCTATGCATAAAAAGACATTAAGCAGTGAAAATAAGGTTTTTCTCCATACATCCAATAGACAAGACAAGAACAATATTTTTGAAAGAATTTTATATTAAGGGCACCTGGGAGGAAAACAAGAAAGGTGTTTCCAATTCTCCTCAATGGGATGGGTTCTTGAAAGTCCTCAACACTTCAGATCTAGAATTTCTCTCTCTTGTTGGTGTAGAAAACCCAGACAAACATAGAACTCAAAGGGAGCTCACAAAGTGAAATAATGGAAAATTTGACAATGATAATGACTCAAAGTCAGACCAAGAGCATAGATCCAGAGTGATCTAATAGGCAACAAAAGGTGACAAATGAATGGGAAAACCCTTCTATTTATAACAAAATATTGGGTCATTCTAGATCTTGGTGCATGATTAAAATAATATTAACCAAATCTAGATCCATCTTTTATGGAATATTTTATTATAGCTATTATAGTGGAAAGTATTCGAATTTGGGTCAAATCCCTTTATTTTCAGGAATAATAAATAAATAAATAATTTATTTATCATTTTAAGGAAGTGTCAAAGATAATCAAATAAATAATGATTTATTTAATTATTTATGGGTGATTTAGTATATTTAACAAGGAATATTTAAATAAGATTTAAATAATTATTCCTAGAAAATAATAAGATAAATAAAGATTTATCTAATTAATTTCTTTGTTTTGGGTTAAACATGACCAGGAATAATAATTAAATTATTGTTTAATTAATTATTCCTTGAGGAAAATCAAACAAATATAGGTTTGTTTAATATTTCCTTTTGGGGTTTCCTGTTTAGACCATAAACAACTTAATAAATGTGTTTTATTAAGTTATTTTACATAGTGAAAGCAATTTTATTCAGGGTAAAATTGGTCTTACATGGTGTACTTGGGTCTATCTAATGATAGTAGGTTAGATGACCAAAAAATGGTGTAACAACCGTGAGGAATTTTCCTGTATCTTAGTCTCTCGGGCTTTATTGTAATCCATAGCCCGAATCAGGGATCTCTAGGCCCTAAACCGAGACATACTCTCAAGGCTTTATCGTACATCCCATCCCGAGACTACTAGGACAAAACGAAGAGTACCCACCTCTCAGGCTTTACCGCAATCCATCTTGGATCACTAAGCCCTAAACTGAGGCAAACCACCTATAGGATTTACCATATATCCCGCCATTCACATGCAAGGATTCCTAGGCCCACCGAGGCAACACACTATCTGACTTTACCTTAACCCACAGTCCGGTTCAAAGGTTACTGGACCATGTGTCGACTTTGAATCCAATTCGACAATCCAACTCAACCGAAGTATGAGAACCCATCTCATCAAGGCTATCCGGAAATGGTAAGGCTAGGCTGAATACACTCTCACACCTAGAAAAACCCATGCCAAGACAAAACCCAACACATGGAAAAACCTAAATCTAGCAAGGAAATCATACATGCAAATCAATACCTGGAAAGAATCTTGTTATAACAGCTTGATTCCTGCTCCTCCTTGCTTGCTTCCTCCTTCTTCCTGCTTTCTTTCCTTTCTTGCTCAAAATGCCGAAGTGCTCCAAAAACTCTAAGTGTCCAGGAGTGAGAGTGAGAGAGAGAAAATAATGAGAGAGCTCCAAAATTGAACTAACAAAATGTAGCAAAAGCTTAACCAACAAAAGCTTGTCAACTGGTCCTCAAAATCCTTTATATCAATGAGGCCTCTATTTTCTTCAATTTCCATTATTTTCCTTCATTTTCCTCCTCACATGCAACTCGTGACCTTTCACCTTCTTTTTATCCTATTTTCCATTATTTTCATAAATAAAATGCCAATTAATGCCTCATGCCTTTCCAAAGCCTTTTCCATTACCTTTGCTAATTTCCTTTAGCTACATAATAAACCGAATGAACACTTGCTAGGATGTTTTTCCCACCGTTCAACTTCGAATACGTGTCCCATTGGTTGTGGTTATTCTTTTTCCTTTATTAAATTTTATTACATGGAATTTTCACCAGGGTTGTTACATGCTCTATATATCTTGTTAGGTGTCTCGAGATCCTACTTATTTTTCGCACTATGAAGCAAAAACATATAATTCAGTTCGAGTGGGAGTGATCAGTTAACATTTTGACTGTGGTGTTTTCTTCTTTGAGTGGTGGGCTGGAGTTATTTCCACTATCTCGCACCTTCAATCAACAGTTTGTTCATCCACCTTTAGGAAAAATTTGGTGGGATATGGGAAAATTCCCTCAGGCTGGCTCGTGGCATTGTTCAAGGTTGAATTATATAACAATTTATATAGTTCTACAAGAAAACCATGGGAATCCTTACCTTGTTGGTTTTTGGGGTTTAACTTTTCTTGTGCCAGTGCGAGACGATTTCAACAGTTTCCTTTTAAAATGGCGGATCCTCATCGTCCTCCTCCTTTAGAGAACTATGATGTTGGTTCAATGTTTGAAAAATTCTTGGATTCAGTCGAGGCATGGCAGGTGACCAAACATCAACATGACGATATGGCTGAGAGACAATCACTGTCTTCGTAGCTCCTTCTGGAAGCCAAATTTCTCCGGCTACTATGTAGCCTAGAAATGTATTTCAATGAGCTAGGTGAGGGTGCTACTACTCTTGGCGCCAAGGTTACTATACTAGAGAACTCTATGGTGAATGTCACCCATATTGCTTATGGTGGTGTTGGCTCTAGCGAAATTCCTGTTCAAAAGAGGCCTCATCCCTCACCAAGGAACGTCGACTCTAGTGCATGTCAGTGCTGATGGTCGACCAATTGCTTGGTCTGTTGATGTCATTTTTGTGAAATTTTGTTGATACATGATATAATGCAAATATCTTTTAATACCCAAGAACCTTTTGTAAAGTGTTAAGCATATATAAATTTAGAATTGGGAAGAAATGCATTCCCAAGGTTGGCATAATTTTTGTTTGGTCGGGTGAATATCTGCACTGTTTGAAAACAAAAAGACCATGTAAGGGTTATGGGCCAAAATCCAGTCTTATTAATACAAACCTTACCTACTCTTAAAAAAAAATTACTGTTGAAGTTGCCATTCCAAAGCCTTCTCCCCTCCTAATCCTAGATCAGTTTATGATTTTCAGCCTCTATGGCCCCCTTATTGTGAGCTTTGTGCTTTGACATCTACAAGGAATTAAACTCTCATTTCACGAAGGAATCTAACAAGATTCTTCTGAAGTGAAAATTCTTCATCCACTCTTAACAAAGACTCTTTTCCTATCCTCACTTTTATCTTTTTTGTTTTATAAACTATTTGCAATTTTTTAGAAACTATTTCCAAAGTTTATTAAAATTTTGGTAAAATTAAAAATTGAACTTATTTTTTTAGAAATTGAAAATTATTTTTTGAGTTTTTAAAATTTGAATTTATAATTTTTGATTGAACGGGTTTAAAATCAAATTTTCAAAATTAAAAATTATTTAAAAAAACTCTAATCCCGTCTAATAAATTCCAATATATAGATTTTTCTATAATTAATATTTTATTTTCCAAAAAAAAAATATAGATTTTTCCATAATTAATATTTTCTTTCCATTCATTATGATCTTTATTTTTAACAATAAATCTTTATTAACTTATAATAATAATTTATTGCTTTCTATTATTTATTGTAAGTTGTCTTTAAGTGCCACTTTTTGAAAAGTTTTAAAGTTTATTTTCCCATATAATTTGTCTCGAATCTAGTAGGGATTCATTGAAATCACAAATTTGATGGGTGAACTTTGCACAATAGAAATGTATAAAGGGTTTTTTAGGGTGTTGCATTTATGCACTCAAAAAACCAATTTAAACAACACAAATCAAGATTTGACCACAATTTTTTTTTGCCAATGAAAAATCCACGAAAAACTTCAAAACCACACTTAAATACAACTCCCTTTATTTCTAATAACAATATTATTTCAACTTTTTCCATTTATATATTTGATTAATCATTACATATATGTATTTTTTTATTGTTTAGTTATTTAATTGTTGCCAATTCATTTTTCATAAAATTATTTTTATTTACTAATAATGTATTAGCAATTTGATTCTCTCTTCACCAATATTATACTGCTTAAATCATACACTTAATATAAATAAATTATATAATCACATTCATTCTATAAAATTTCTATAGTGGCAAACTAAGCAACAACTTATTATAAAATTATAATTCTATTATTTAAAAAAAATAATAAAAAATAAAACACCTATTCATAATGAATAAAACAACTTATTAAAAAATTGTTTAAAACAAATTTACAAGTAAATGCAATTTTTAGTTTTAAAAAGGTGTTGACTAATAAAGGTAATTTTTACTGCCAATAAAACTCCACACATTACCCAAAAAAAAAAAAAAAAAGAAAGAAAAGAAAGAAAAGAAGAAAGCAGCTTCCGAGTAAACCCCAAAATAAAAAGACAAAAAAAACTAAAACCCTCCACGCAAAAATACATAATCTCCATATTTATATCCACAACTATAAAAGTCAAATATCTACCGACACACAAAGGCTCCACCTAACCAATATGCTCTCTATCATTTCGTTTTACACTTATAAAAATGTCTCTAATGGGTGGAGAATTAAGAAAGTCCAATCACCCTTATATACCACAGGGCCATCGGATTTAACAGCGAACAGCAGAGCAGTGGTGAGATGGAATAGAGTTTGATATTGATCTATCTAGGGTTTCTGAACAGCAAGGGGAAGTATGGGGGACGATCCTCAGCACATTAAGAAAGTGGCAGCCGCCTCCTACGACTACGACAACGATGGTCGATGGGCCGACTACTGGTCCAACATCCTCGTTCCCCCTCACCTAGCCTCACGCCCTGACGTCGTCAGACATTACAAGCAAAAGTTCTATCAGCGCTACATTGTAAGTACAATTCCAACCTTAATTCTAGTTCCAGTAGTGTGAATGGGCGGATTTGAACCTATATCCATGTTATCGGAAACCCTATCTGTTATTATTGCTGTATCGATTTAATTATTTTTTTTCTTCCATTTTTAAGGGGCTAGCCACTGCTAGTGGTCTTGAAGGTTATAATATGTTCATCCTCTAAGGGCAGGTGATGCTAGTGCAAATGAAAGGTAGTTGGATTTGGAATCGTAACAACATGTTGTGATTCGTGCCATTCGTTATTTACACCCAACAATTTCAAAAAATGAATCTATCTAATCAGTAGAAAAATGATTTAATTCCAGTAAATTTACCTGCCAAATAATGCATCACCATTAGAGGGGACTGACCATGGCATGACTTCATAACTGTTATCGACTTAAGGACTCACTAACTGTGAACTAATATCCGTGTGACATCAGGTTTAGCACTATAACAGAAGCACATTTAGCTATAATAACTGCAGATTCAGCAGTGATTGTAGTAATCTCAACAATAACAACATTGAATTAAGCAAACATACTCCGAAATATTAATGAGAAGCCGATCCAGGACTTTGAACATCAGCAAAATAATCAGAATTATCATATTATAACATGAAATCTAAGTGTACAAGTCTGCGTCCAGATCGCAGCAGTGAACCAGGATTACATTAAAAAATGACTGAGGCTCTGTATGTCTATGAGGACTGAAAGTCCATATTTTAAATAAAAGAAAATCCTATAGATTTTTTTTTCTTTACACTTAACAGTGTAAACTAGATAATAAATTAACAATTTTTTGCAGACCTTAGCTTGCATGGATTCTATTTGGAGGAGTCATTGTCCCAACCTCAAGAAAATTCTGACAGTGGAGTGATATTTAAGTCAAATACTGTAGATGAAGGAGAAGCTGGTCTGGAAGAGGAGCACTGGACTGGAACTGAGATTGCAGCCTTGACTGTTGCATGTCCTCAAGTATTCTATGTGCCTGGATTACTTTTTCCATCTGATGTACCTGCTGCCTCAAGGAGAGTGGGATGTCCATTGCTGTTGACTAACTGTTGGAGAGTTGAGCTTGTTGGTATTGCAGTTGGTCATGCTCCATTTGCAGCTTGTATTTTCCTTTCAATGCTTGAAAATTATCCCTGCCCTTGTTCCTGCATGTTTGAAGCATCTTGTGGGAGATAGCAAACCTGAGCAAAGAGCTGCTGACAGAATAGAATATTGGCTGTGCATTCCTAGGCTGCGAGCGGCTGAGGAAGGGTTCTCCGTTATCAAGAACGATGCTAAAGACTTCAAATAAAAACCCAATGTGGTGGTCCTTGTCCATTGCGTCATGTATACATCTCTGTCGAAGCAAGGAATAATCCATCAACATGATCTCCTTTTTTTGGGTATGATGAGAAGTTGCATGCGGGTTAGTGTGACTGCACTGAGCCACAGAGAGGAGTTATGGTGTGGTGATTTTGCTTTGTAAAAATTAATTTGCCATGCTTCTGATTGTTTATACCTAGACTGATTGCCGCCAAATGCTTTGAGTAATAATTAATTGTAATCATAATTATGGTATTAAGACCTTTGAACCATGTCCTTTGGGGATCAAGAAGCAGGGTTACGCGGGAGCACCCCCCCTCGACCCTGTTCCAATTTGCGCTCTGTGTGGGATCGCATAGGGAGCGACCTTGGGAGTGTTCTCCCGAAATTGCTCCCAGGGCACTCCCTAGGTCCAAAAAGCACTTCCTTGTTTTCAGGGTGAGTGCTCCCTCCTTAAGGAGGGAACACTTGGGGAGCGTTCGCTCCCGAGCGCTCCTCCCTAAAAAAGCGCTCTCGCCCAATGAAATTTTTTGCGGTTGTGTGAGCAGAGAAGGGAGTCGACGAAGGAGATTTTGGAGGGAAAGAGGGGGGCGGGAGGATAAAAAGCCCTCTCTCTCCCTCATTATCATCATTCTCAATTTGTGAGCAAAAGAGAGTAAGGGAAAGAAGAGCTTGGAGAGAGCAAGAGAGAGAAGCTTGCAAGGGATATTAGAGCTTGAGATTGAAGGCCAAAGAGGTCGGATCTACACTCTAATCTATAATTTTTTTTATATGTTGCATTTTAATTTTTTGCAAAATGAAAAATTGAAAATGTTTTATACTCTTCTTTTTGTTAATTTTGGGCAACTAGGTCCAAACTACATGTTGCACTGCTTATACGACGATGGTCATATTTTTGTTGGGTTCCTCTTTTGGAGAGGTGCAAGATTGATCTAAAGATCATCTTGTTTGGATGAGCATAACATTTATTTTGAATTAATTTTCCATATGTGCAAGGTTGGCGAGATTTGTAATGTAGGCTCACATGCCTAATAGATGTGTCACACACCTTCATTGATGGATATAAATTGGAGAGACTTGGAGGTCATTTTCTCATCAACTCATTACACATTCTCTCATTGTGATCTGATTGGTTCAATAGCCTTTGGAGGCCTTTTTCCCCTCACACGTGTGGAGCGAAGCTGCTGTTTTTTGCAGATTTGTTTAGGGCTTTTTGTTGTAGCGTTGACCAACGTTGACCGTGGTCAACCCTTGGTAGTTTGACCTCAAAACTTTGCCAAAAATCCGATTTTGAGAGGCCATACTACTGGGCACTGAAATCGAGGAAATTTGAGCTGTTTGACCGAAGCCCTAATCTGTTGCGTTGAATTTTTTGTTGCTGTCTTGCGTTGACTTTGGGTTGTCCAACATTGACTTGTGATTAGCTATCTTTGAGGGTTGTGGGTGTGACACATGAAGGTTTGGCTGACCGAGAAAGACTTTGCTGGCTGAAGCATCCTGTTGACTGCCGTAACATAACAAAATCTCATATCTTTGTTGGACAAAAGGAATTGTAAATCTGATCTATATTTGGCTTGTCATCTATTGATCTATTATTGTGTTCTATCAACATTTGACTTTCATGTTTATGTGATTGCTATTTTGTATTGGGCCTAAGAAATATTGAAGTAAAATCGCATCAAGCATAGAACACCATGGTTATCTAATTTTAACACTTTCCCATTCCCATTTGGCATTCCTCCATTTTTTTGCAGGCTAAAAACTTGAAACATCATGGCTATATGGCTTGGCATTTTCTTCTTCTTGGTTCCTTTTTTGGTTATTATGGTGTTGGAGAGTAGAAGAAAGAGGGTTGTTTAAGAAGAGGAGGATGAAGAAGTGGGTTATAGTGGATTTAATGAAAATCTTGAAGAGTACTTTGGTGAGGAGGAAGGGGAGAGTGGAGATAATGAGACCATAGTGACACCAACTAAAATTGACACAAACACCATTGTGGAAATATGTTACTAGGCCTGAAGTAGGGAAAGAGGGTGGAACTACTAAATTTTTTTGTCCCATTGCAATACACAATACGCAGATTCATACACCTGTGCCAGAAGGCACCTTTGTGGGGAAAGGCCATGGGATGGAGATAAAAAAGTAGGAATCAAAACTTGTGTAAGTGTGTCAGCAACAGATAGAGCCAAATACATAAGGGAAGAGGAGGAAGCCCATTTACAAATCTAAAAGATCTAAGGGTTTCTTAGAACCTTATCCACCATCACATTATGCGCAAAGAAGTCCATCAACTTCCACCCATGGCAGTGGATATGGAGGCACACTTGGCACAGGAGCAAATATCTCTTTAAGGCGTAGAACCATATCAGGTTTCCTTGACGAAGTGTCTAGGAATGATATGGATTAAAAGATTTTCTGGTTTCTCTATGCATGTCGGGTACCATTTAATGTTCTTCGCTCACCTTATTGGCATGAAATAGTTTCTGCCATTAATGATGCCCCCAAAGGATACAAGAGCTCGTATGACAAGGCTAGAACCGTGGGATTTGATCATGAAATGTAAAAAATAACTCATTCTTTGAGTAGAATGACAAGTTCTTGGAATGAGCATTAGGTGTCCATTGTATTTGATGGATGGACAAGTGTAAAAGGCAAGCCATTGGTAAGTGTTCTTGCTGTGTCTGTTAGTGGTGCAATCTTCCTTTCATCATATGATTACTAAGATAAGTTCAAGATTGACATCAACATTGCAAAACCATTACGTGACACAATTGAACGTATTGGGCCATATAATGTCGTCCAAGTCATCATTGATATTGTAAGGCAGCGGGAGCAATTATTAAGGAAAAATACCCTAACATATTTTGGACTGGGTGTTTGGTTCACACAATGAACCTTTTGATGCATGATATAATTAAAAATGAACAACCTCAATACAAACGGATTGGTGATTTGTACAAGAGATGCAAAAAAATGATAAGATTTATTACAAATCATAATAATACCCATGGGCTTTTCCGCAGTCACTCAAGATTGGAGCTGTTGAAGGTTGAAAAGATTAGATTTGCTAGCTAATACCTCACTTTCACGCGCCTTTTGAAGGTAAGAGAGTCATTGGCTAGCATGGTATCAAGTCCACACTGGCAGGTATTAAAGGACAGGGCAACAACAATAGTTGACAGACAAAGTTTTGAACAGGTGGAGGAGACCACTCTTGATGGTCTGTTTTGAGCACGTGTGAGGAAAATTTGAATTTCACCAAGCCCATTTATATCATGATTCGCTTTGCAGATACAGATAAACTAGTGAATGGGGAGGTGTATGAGCAGATGGATAGCATGTTGGGGCAAATAAAAGATGTTGTTAAGGAAAATGATCCCAACTTGTATTTAATGATTCACAATTGTGCGTGTGCACGGTGGAATAAACTTAATGTTCCACTACATGCCTTGGTGTATATCCTTATGCCAAAATACTACTCTCCATCTTGGTTGGGCCAACCTGCATTTGGGGGTGGGGTTAGGATCAAACTTCATACAGATCCAGAGGTACAAGAGGGATATATGAAAGCATTAGACAAGTTGGTCCTTGACAGGGAGGAGTGTGCTAATCTACTCCTTGAATTAGGCAGATACTTCAGTTGCACTTGTTTGTTTGGTTCTTTCCATGCAATGAAAGATAGAGATTGATTTGATGCTCTCACATAGTGGGAAGCATATGGCGGCATGGGACTTTTGCCAAAATTGGCAAAAAAGTTCTCACAGGTTGTAAATACTTCTTCTGCAGAGAGGTGTTGGAGCACCTACAACTTCATCCATAATGTGAGAAGAAACAAACTCAATGAAAATCGAGCATAAAGCTTGGTTTATGTGCACTACAACTTAAGGTTGTTGAGTCATTATTGTGATCGGGCTTATAAGGATCTATCATATAAAGTTTGGGACAACAACCCAGAGGACGATAATTTGGAGGATATCACTATCCATCTAGAAGAATTGGAAGCAGAACTTTTGAGAGATGAGGATGAAGCAACAACAGGAATGCCACCACCACACCCACCATCCAGTAGAAGTGCTAGTGCTAGTGTTCGAGTTCCAACTATTGCTCCATTTCTGACACCGCCTCCACCTACATCTTCACATGGAGGGCATGTGCCTTCTAGTTATGGTCGTGGTACTATGCGGGAGGACACTGCTAGAAGACCACGATTACCACGATCTGCTAAAAATTAGACATTTCTCGTGGCAAGAGGCCAAGTAATAGATAAAAGAGGTTTACTAGTCTTTTCTAGTTTCTAGTAGTTTTTAACTTTTTATAACTATTGAAACTTGACTTTTTAATATTTATTATGATATTTTTTGTAAACAATATATATGACAATTTAAGTTTTAAGTTTGAAACTTTGAAGTTGTTAGTTATAAGTTTATAAATCATTATGAATTATGAATATGATGCTTCATGAAAGTTGTTTCATTTCGTTTCATTTTTTAACATTTCATTTCATGTTAAATATTCTTTGTTATAATGGTTACACTTAGCTTACAAGTACAACTATGGTGATCAATGAATCAATGATGATAAATGTTATATATTGAATTTTGAAAGCTTGAAATTTTAAGATTGATTAATCATGAGACTCAAGAGTCAATATGTTGTATGTTTCTAACTTGTGGACGTGGTTGATGAAGATTAGAACTTTTAGATGATTGATGTTATATAGTTCAATCTATGTTTTTATGTTTTTTTATGTCTAATTCATCATTCTACATGCTTTTGTTGACATATACGCAGCAAAATATAAAAAAATATATATTATAAAAAAAATGCTCCCCGAAATGCTCCCAGACTAGGAGCTTCTGAAAATGGTGCTGTCGCTCCCATTCCCAAGTAACCTTGTCAAGGAGGAATCACCTAGTATAGTTACCTGTTGAAGCTTTAAGCGTTTGCCTGTTTAATACCTTGGAGCACTGCATAATCTTCTGCCTGGTTATTTGAAAGTTGAAACTTTTCCTAGGCTCCATGATTAGAATATTTCCTCTATTACTCTGGGGTCCAAATGACTGCCACTGCTCCTACCACCCCTAATCAAAGTCGTTCAACAAGAATATCCAGATATTTTACCATATGGAACCCTTAACAGATTGGAGAGCATAAGTAAATCTTGGCAGAAAACAATTTGTAGTTGAATATCATAGCCTACAAAATAAGTGTACATAGGATCGAAACTTTTCTGCATTGTAATGGATTCCAATCGAAGCCCAAAGTCTCCAACTTGCAGTATGGATGCTACAACGAGTCAATCTCTCAAGACCGCTTTCTAGTTTCTACAAGAACGTCCAAAAAACATGTCCTGCTTTAAGGTTTCAGGGCTTACTTATAGCTTCAGGTCCATCAATGTATTATCAAATGTTTGTTTTACCAAACAAGATTTTACAGACAATGTTATGAAACCAACTCCAAAAATAGAAGAAAAGAGAGATCAACGCCTTAGAATTCAGCCACTTCGAGGGGGCAACCTCCTTTACATTACATAAATGAACAATTCTTGGGTGATACAAATGACAAAACCTCCTATATATATAAGAGTCCATGGGGTCACAATATAATCCTAGTCGACTTAACAATAATAATGTAAGGGCACAATAATAACAATATTGAGGTTACAGGGGTACAACAATAATAATAAGGGGGCTACACTAATAACAATAAGGGACTAAACTAGTAATATAGGGACCTAAAATGCCCCTCTCCAAAAAGTGTTGTCCTCAATGCTTGAGTAGCTCTGGGTGCTTTTGTATGAAATTCTCATCCTCCCATGTAGAATCTTCAGTGGTTAAGTTCTTCCACTTGATGAGATACTCTGAAATTGATCGATTTCGTAGCTGTCGAGTTTTTGTTTTCGTGACTGCTTCAGGTTCTAATATGATTTTTCTTTCCTCATCAAGTTCTGGGAATATTGTTTGAACTTGAAGTTTTTCACCTATAACCTTCTTTAAGCATGAAACATGGAAAACTGGATGCACTTGCGAAGAAGTTGGAAGCTCCAATTGTATGCCATAGTACCAATCTTTTGCAACTCCTTGTAAGGACCATAGACTTTGGCGATAATTTATCATCCTTCTTAGCTTGCTTGAGGGACATTTGTTTGTATGGTTGTAGCCGTAAAAATACCCAGTCTTCTACATCAAACTTCTCTCGATGCGATGTTGATTTGCCTATTGTTTCATTCGATTTTGTGACAAATTTAGGTTCTCCTTTAAGAGCTGGAGAACTTCTTGTTGATGCTCGATGTGATCTTCCACTGCTTGAACTTTAGAATTTTCTCTTAAATATGGTGTGATGGACGATGGATGCTATTCATAAAGTGCCATAAATGGGGTCATTTTTGCTGCAGTAACCACTTGACCCATTGTGTTTGTTTATGAGATACAAAACAACGAAGATATCCTTCCAAACATTTATTCACTATCTCAGTTTGACCATTGGATTGAGGATGATAAGATGAGCTATGAGCTAGTTGAGTACCCAAACAAGAAAATAACTCCGTCCAAAAATTTCCAGTAAAAATGGGATCTTTGTCGCTCCAACAATCTTTGGGTTCCCATGTAGCTTTTGAATTGTGTCCATAAATGTAGTAGCAACTGTACTTGCTTTAAATGGATGAGATAATGCACAAAAGTGTGCATACTTGGTAAGTCTATCAACTACCACCATGATGACACTCTTTCCTTCGGACTTAGGTAAACCTGTGATAAAATCAATTGAAATCTCCTTCCAATGTTGACTTGGAATGGATAAAGGTTGTAGAAGACCCGGGGTCTTAATTGTCTCAACTTTATTTTGATGGCAAACCAAACATTCTGCCACTTTCCCGTGGGCTCTCGTTGAACGACACTACTCCTACTTGCTTGCTTCACCCACAAGTCCCTACCCACTTTGAAGCTTACTTACGCCAAGGCTCAATATTCCAATTTAGAAAAGTATCCCCTCCTCATCTTACGTATACCCCAGAACTATTGACCCAGTACACTTGAAGAGCTTATGTGTTGACCCAGATGGAGGGAGTAGCCCATGTATTGACCCAGATGCTTTGATTGACCCGGGACACTTGAGGAAGAGCTACTGACCCATTCTCCCCTGTAAACCCAACTTGCTTGCAAATTATTGCTACAATGAGCGTACCGTAGCAATAATTTGCAAGTCAGATTTAAGGCCGTCCCAAAAAAATTCTTTCTTCACCCTGTGGTAAGTTTTTAAAAATCTCGAGTGTCCTCCTAAAGGAGAAGTGTGCAATTCCAAAAGAATCTTTTGTTTTAGTTGGGAATTCTGGAAAAGATATAAGCGAGCTTTGTACCATAAGGAATCATTTTTCCAACTAAATGTATCAGATGTACTAGGATCTTGCTGCAACTTTTGAATGAGTGTCCACACTTCTTCGTCCTTCTTCCCTTCATCCCTTCCTTCGGTTTATCCAATCTGGTTGGATAATAGAAATGGCACAAAGCAATGCTTCCACCTCTTCATTCTTTTTTGAGAGTGCATTTGCAACAACGTTTAGCTTCCCTTTTTTGTAGATGATTTCAAAGTCATAACCAAACATCTTTGTGACCCATTTTTGCTGCTCTTCTAAAGAGAGTCTTTGTTCCAAAAAGTGTTTAAGACTATCATGATCAATTTTTACCTTGAAGTGTCTTTCCATAAGGTAAGGTTGCCATTTCTTTAGTGCATGTAGTATTGCGAACATTTCCTTCTCATAGATAGCTTTTTGTAAATACTTTCCTTTGATTGGACGACTTTCAAAAGCAATGGGTCTTCCTTCTTGCATTAAAACAACACCAATTCCATTTCCTGAGGCATCACATTCCGTAATAAAGGTTTTTGTGAAGTCTTGTGTAGCTAAGACCGGTGCTAGGCACATTGCCTCTTTAAGATGTTCAAAGGCCTTAGTTGCTTCAGGAGTCCAAGAAAATGCATCTTTCTTCAATAATGTTGTCAGAGGTGCTGCTATTCTCCCATAATTCTTAACAAACTTACGATAATACTTTTGTTAACCCGAGAAATCCTCGCAACTGCTTTATGGTTGTGGGGACTTTCCATTCCTTAATGGCTTTAATTTTGTTAGGATCTACCTTAACACCCTCGTGAGATACAATATGACCTAGATATTCCACCTCTTGTACTCCAAAGAAACATTTGGATGTTTTTGCATATAATTGTTTCTCCTGCAATAGTTTGAGCACCCTGTCAACATGTTCAACATGATCCTTCCAAGAACTGCTGTAGATTAGTATATCATCAAAAAATACTAGCACAAATTTTCTAAGGAAGGGTTTGAAAATGGAATTCATCAACCCTTGAAATGTAGAAGGTGCATTGGTAAGGCCAAAGGCATGACCAAAAATTCATAATGACCCTCATGAGTTCGAAATGCTGTTTTTGGAATATCTTCAGTCTTCATTCTAATTTGATGATATCCTGAATGAAGATCCAACTTAGTAAAATAAATTGCTCCATGTAATTCATCCAATAATTCATCAATCACAGGAATGGGAAATTTGTCTTTAATGGTGAGCTTATTGAGCTCCCTATAATCCGGACACATTCGACATGATCCATCCTTCTTGTGTACCAATACTACAGGAGCAGAGAAAGAACTTTGACTAGGTTGAATTATACCCGCCTCTAACATTTCCGCAATCATACGTTCAATTTCGCTCTTTTGGACATAAGGATATCTATAAGGCCTGATGTTTGGAGGAACACTTCCTGGAATCAAATGAATAGCATGATCATGATCACGAATAGGTGGGAGTTTTTTGGGAGTTTCAAACACCTTGGAATGATTGTCCAAGACTTGTTGGAGATCTGCAGAAATAGATGATTTTGATGTTGGAACTTCTAGTGAGCATAATTGTGTAATTACGCCTCGTTGTTATTTCTTTGAGAGCTTAAGCTTTGTCATGATACCCCGTAATTTAAGTTCCTTTCCTTCGAGAAAATTTCAAGAAAATTAAAAGTTACCGTCCCCAAAGATTGTAACCATTGTACTCCTAGTACAACATCAGCACCTCCCATAGGAATGGAAAGCATTGGATTATTCAATACATATTCCCCCATGGTTAGCTTGATATTATGGCATTTTCCAGAGCAATTTATAGTTCCTCCATTTGCAACCATCACTTGACATTCTGGTGCTGGGTATAGGAAACAATTTAATTCCTTGGCTACCTTACAATGAATAAAATTGTGGGTGCTACCTGAATCAATCAACACTATTACCTTTCTCTTCTTGATTTGTCCTTTTATCTTGAGAGTTTGAGGAGTGGTAATTCCTGCCAGTGCATTACACGATATGGTTGGATTCATTTCTTCCTCTTCTGGGGCTGGTTCCTGGTGTATATCTTCTTCTTGTTCATTTTCTTCTTCCTCTTCACAATCTATGTAAAATAATTTCTTCTCAGCACACTTATGACCTTTAGTGTATTTGCTATCACAACTGTAGCAAAGCCTTTTTGCTCTTTTTTCTTCCAATTGTTGTGGTGTCAACCTTGTAGGTTGTGGAAGTCTAGGAGTAGCAACACTTCCATCTTTATAGATGTGAGTGGTAGGCTTTCTTGTTGCCATAATTTTACATTCAATTTTTCTTGCCAGCTTGAATGCCTTCTCCAATGAATCAGGTTCCCAAACACGAACCTTGTGTTGGATGTTATCCTTTAAAGTCCCTATGAAGACGTCAATCCTGTGTTCCTCTGGAATATCAGTTACCCTTATATTCAATTTTTGGAAGTCCTCAATGTGCTCCACCACTGAACCCTATTGTTTGAGATTTATTAATTGTCTAAAAAAAGTGTTGCTCTTTGTATTCTCATAATGTGCTATCATTTCCTGCGTAAAAATTGACCAAGTGACAATTTTTTTACAGGAGCAAAGCCATCGATACCATACAAATGTATTTTGTTCTAAATATAAGGTTGCAATGCGTACCTTTTGTGTGTTTTGCACATTATTGAGATAAAAATATTGCTCCATTTGTAGTATCCATGTTACAAGATCCTTGCCATCAAACTTCCTCATATCGATCTTTGGAATATGGTGGGTCTTCCATCCAACATTAAAGTTTATGAAATCATGATTAACATTTATTTTGTTCTCATCATGAGTTTTCTCTACTATCTTTTCGCCATTAGGAAACATTTCTTGTATCAACTTGTCAAACCTTCCATGTCTGCTTTTAGATCATTCTTCATGTTTTCCATTTTTTCATCGATCTTAGCTTCCATGTCATCCATCTTTTAGCTTCCACGCCAGCTTCCATGCCATCCATCTTAGCTTCCACGCCTTTCTTCAAACCATCCATCTTAGCTTCCACACCTTTCTTCAAAACTTCCATTTCATTTTTTGTTGCTCTTTGCGAGAGCGAAATTTGGTGCATTTGCTCTTGTAATTTTGATATGTCATGTTGCACTTCTTCATCTTCATGAGTCATAGTAGAGTCTTCTGAAGGCTTAATGGGCGTTGAATTCTTTTTAGGGGGGCATTTTAGAAACCAATACTAATATTTATTCTATAATATGCCCTTGGAATCAATTCAAACTGATTCTTCAAATAAGACTTATGCAATTCGGAAAAAAAAATACACACCATTTTGTTGCTTTTGAGGAGCTCGATATTGAAACTAAATTATCTTTGTGATTTAGGATCTTCAATATTTGAAATTCGGTCTTGTAGTGGATGTCTGAATCTTCTTTCGAATGCCACAAGTCTGACCTGATTTGGAATTTGAAGGCAAAATTATGCCCAATCTCCCACAATGACCTAATTATGGACTGGTTCAGTAGAACGAACTTGTACAATGTGCCACGTGTCATTGTTTCCTCCTTCGGCTCTCAAATTGATACACAGGAAACTACAGTCCGTGTACTTGCAGCCACTTTTTACAGAATTCCAATCCGATGCTCAGAGAGAGAGTTATGATGATTTTCCCACGGTCATCTCTTTGAGATGAGATTCGGGAGCTTGAAAAAACCCTAACTTCCACAAATCATATCTCCGAAAATATTGCGAACCAAAATCTGAAATTTTTACACGAAGTTCTTTAGGATTTCGGCTTTGCTCTGTAAAAATTTCAGCTTTTGAACCTTTGTAAAAAAAAGGTTATAGCGGAAATGCCACGATGACTTGTTTATGTGAAATTCGGGAGCCAGAAAAAAACCCTAAATTCCATAGATCATATCTTCGAAAATATTGTGAACCAAGATCTGAAATTTTTACACGACGTTCCTAAGGGATTCGGCTTCGCTCTGTAAAAAATTCAGCTTCTGAACCTTCGTAGAAAAAACGTTATAGTGAAAATGCCACGATGACTTGTTTGGAGCAGTGAAACTCTAGAATCCAAAGCTCTAATACCAAATGTTTTGAAACCAGCTCCAAAAATAGAAGAAAAGAGAGATCAATGCCTTAGAATTCAGCCACTTCGAGGGGGCAACCTCCTTTATATTACATAAATGAACAATTCTTGGATGATACAATTGACAAAACCTCCTATATATAGGAGTCCTTGGGGTCACAATATAATCCTAGCCGACCTAAAAATAATAATATTGGGGTTACAGGGGTACAACAAATTATAAGGGGGCTACACTAATAACAGTAAGGGACTAAACTAGTAATATAGGGACCTAACCGACTATTCTAGCAACCAAGATTTGACAGATTCTCCTATCAACCAAGATCTTACGGAGTCTCCTACTAACCATGATTTGACTGAGAATTATGATGACTAACCAACCTCATCACAACAACATAACAGCGCGTTCTATCCGATGAGCCTCAATAATTATAAACACAAATCCCTTGCCAATAGCAATATAGTCTGGTTTAGATTCCTTTACAGAATTTATGCTTTTAAAAGGGATCATTACAAAATTGAAAATACCCATGATCAGACATATCGCTTCTAAGTAGTGGAACTATTGCTATTATTGTTGAACTTACAACTGTAGTGTTGGAGTTATAGTTGTTATTGCTGATTTTCCTTTTGTTCATTACTGTCAGTGCCTTGTTAGTTTCAGATTTTCATGTTAGTTTCCAAGTTCCAGGGTTCTGCTGTCAGCCTCTTTCAGTTAAGAAAGCTCAGATTTTAGAATTAAACTCATACACAGATGTTAGAGCCACTATCTTGGCCTTGTGGGTGGACTAACAATGTCTTCATTTTCAAGTTCCCATAGGAGTGATAATTGGAAATCAGAAATTGCAATATCTATGGAGGAGTCAATAAGAGGGCTCTTGGACTGGGATAAAAGACGCTGTGGTAGAAATGAGATGAGCCATAGGTTCACTGGTTGTGGCCATAGACAGAAATGAATGGGAAGATGACAATAGTAGAGAAAAAGGTGTGTGACACATTTGTTGGGGCTTGTGAGCCTACATTACAAATCTAGCCGACGTTGTCAATTTGCACATGTGTGGAAAATAAAATCAAAATATAGGTTCTTCTCATCCAAACAAGATGATCTTTAGATCAATCTTGCACCTCTCCGAAAGAGGAATCCAACAAAAATATAATCATCATCATATGAGCAATTCAACATGGAGTTTGTGTTGAGAATTTGGAGGGCTTAAGGTTAATACAAATTCTCTTCTTGATAATTACTTGTGAGCTTGCTTGTGTTGCTTATGTATTCTCTTAGTTAATTTTTCATCAAGTTAATTATCAAGATGCACAGGACACAAATGTTTAAGCATAAGTTACGCTTCAGATCTGCATTTCAGCACTTCACATTAACCTTTAGTACCTTGCCTTCAACATTTAGCATTTACTTTCAGCACTTTGAATTTACTTTCAGCACTTCGGGGTTACCTACAACACTTTAGATTTATACTTGGATTTACCTTCAGATTTTCAGATCTTTGCATTAACCGTCAGACCTTAGACCTTTAGACTTTGCTTTTAGCTTCAGACCTGCACTGTTATGAACTTACTTGTCCGAAAATTTCTTGTCTTAAATGAACCACATACTAGCTTATATATAGAGGTATACTTTCTAATTTTAGGCCGACTCATCAATTTGATTTTGGGCCGACTTGTCCACAGTTTTAAGGCCGACATGAAAAGCATTTCATGAGGTATTTATTCACGTATATTCTAGCATTGTTAGAGAGTTGTCTTCACTGTATTTGGAGCATAACTTCCAACGCTTTTTGAGCTTGTCTTCCAACTTGTTTGAGGGCTGTTTGTGAGCTTCTTTACAAGGTCTTTGGAGCATAGATATCTAAACTAATCCTTAAGTATATGACATTTTAATTATGGAAGAATACAAGAACCTAGAAGACATCAAGAAGAAGTCTATCTACATAATAAAAATCTTGCTCATGAAACCCATGAAGGAAGTACACCAAAATACATTTTATTATCTTTGTCTTCTTCTTTACATAAACACATAATTACATAGTTGTAAATTTATGTAGATGTTCTATGCTTGATGCAACTTTACTTTTTACCAAAGCAATCACATAAACAATCAAGTAAAATGCTGATAGAACATACCAGTGGATCTATAGAAGACAAACCAAAAACAAAAAAATCTGGTGGTGCATTACGGCGGTCAACAAGATGCTTCAACCAGCAAAGTCTCCTTGGTCAGCCAACCCAGCATGTGTCACAACAGCCCTCAAAACAACGCCATGGTCAACTCAAAGTCAACCCTAGAAAAGTCAACGCTGCCCCAACGGCAGCAACGGCAACAACGACAGCAGCAACGGCAGCAACAACGACAGCAACAACGGCAACAACAACGGCTTCGTCCTTCTTTCCAACGTGTGAATTGAAACTGCCTCCAAGGAGCTCGTACTAAATCAAAGGAGGAGATGATGTGTGAGGATGAGATGAGTGAAAAAGTCCTCTAGTGTTGACTCTATTTATATCAATCACTGAGGTGTGTGACACATTTGTTGGGGGTGTAAAACCTTAAGGCCGACCTGCACATATTTGAAATTATTAAAAATAAATTCAAAATAAATGTTTTGCTCATCAGATTAAGATCAATTTTAGATCGATCTTACACCTCTCCGAAAGAGGAACCCAATACAAATATTGGTATCTTCATCTGAGCATCACGACATGGAGTTTGGACGTAGTTGTCCAATTTTAACACTCCCTCTCAACTAGGGAGAACTCCATCCACCTGTGCAATCAAACATCGTGCGTCATCCCGCCGTAACTTGATTTGCTGGCCTCTTTATTTCAAAACAGAAGTGGGTCAGTCACAAAGACATCATTCCCCGGCTGATAGATTCAGCCCAGAGGTCCGAAACCTCTATCGGACTCACAAAGAGTCTCATACCAACCCGAAATTGGTTTACCTGACCCGAAGTCAGTAGGAGGTCCGAAACCTCACTTGGACTCAAGAGAGTCATATATACTAACCCGAAGTTAGTCTCACTGACCTGAAGTTAGTTGGAGGTCCGAAACCTCACATGGACTCAAAGAGTCACATACCAACCTGAAGTTGGTTTATCTGACTCGAGGTCAGTAGGAGGTCCGAAACCTCACTAGACTTGATCCCAGATCAAGTGGTTGGACACGTGTCATCCTAGATAGAGAGTACGGTAATCTCTGATGCATCCATCAGTCTTTGCTACTAGTCTCTATCTTTTCCGACCTCATTGGCCAAATGAGAGGTACTTCCCATGAGTCCGGAACTCAAATGGGTAGGATGCATACGGGGCACAAATCATGAGAGGCGAACAAACTCAATCATCACGGTGGGGCCCAAGCACACCAACAAGGTTCGGCAAGCCTAGCCATGTGGTTGCTTATAGCTTCGAGAAGCTATCCCCAAAGCCCCCCAGAGCTCCCAGAGCTCATCGTCCAATAGGACCCTTAGAATAGGGTCATTCCACAATTCCAAGATTCTCACGGCAGGTTAGGAACATGACCTTCCCCAAGGGCATAGTGAGAATATTCGTGACCTGCTCATCAGTTCCTATGATCGAGCCTTACAGCGCCTTGCTGTACCATATGCCGGATAAAATGGTACCAGCCATCAACATGCTTGGATCGATCATGGATCACGGGATTCTATGACAAACAAATCCCCCTCTAGTTATCACAAAGGATAACAGTGGCATCTAGCACATGCTTGAATAGCTCACTGAAGAGCTTTCACAACCAAGTGACTTCACAACAGGCCATACATGTTACAATGTATTTGGCCTCAGCGGTGCTTAAGGCTACCGACTTCAGTTTCCTGCTCGAAGCAGATCTACGTGTGAAGTAGCATCCATATGTGCTCTTGCAATCCACCACACTGCCAGCCCAATCGGCATCAGTATAACTAAGGAGTGTCATGCTCCATGCAGTGTATCTCAGCCCAAGGTCTATCGTGCCTCAGATATATCTCAAGAGTTTCTTGGCACCAACCCAGTGAATGTTATGATCAACCATGTGTTGACTCAAAGTGTTCACTGCAAAACATACGTCTAGACGGGTGTTCACTTAGAACATCAGGGCCCCTACGAGTTCACGATACTCAGTAGGATTTGTCAATACGGGCCCAGCAGCACTGCCACTCAACTTCTTGAAGTTGAGCTCCATCGGTGTCGACACAGACTTGCAGTCCACCATACTAAATCTTTCTAGAAGCTTCACAATGTGTTTTCCTTGAGAAAGGAAAATCTCACCAGGTCTCTGCCAGACCTCCAGGCCTAGGAAGTAGTGCATCAGTCCTAGGTCTTTCATCTCAAACTCAGCAGCGAGCTCCCTCTTGCACTGATGAATGAGAGGGTCAGCACCTGTCAAGAAGAGGTCGTCCACATACAACACCAGAATGAGAGGCTTCTCTCTATGAACCTTGAAGTAAAGGTTCGGATCAAAATTACTACGAGTGAAGCCCAACTTCATCAGGTAGCTATCTATCCTCTTGTACCAAGCTCTGGGTGCTTCCTTCAACCCATAGAGGGTTTTCTTCAACCCGCAAACATGGGTGACCTGATCCTAGACTTTGAACCCCAGAGGTTGCTCCACATACACCTCTTCCTTTATCGCACCATGCAAAAGTGCGGTCTTCACATCCATCTAATGAAGACTCCATCCTTGCGTAGCAGCAATGGTTATGATAGATCAGATGGTGGTCACAGGTGCAAATATGTCGTCATAGTCTATGCTTTCTTTTTGAGAGAAGCCACGGGCAACAAATCTTGCCTTGAACTTTTCAGCACTTTCATCAGATCCATCCTTGATCTTGTAGAGCCATATTGAGGTGACAACTGCTTTGACCTCCGGTCTAGGAACCACATCCCAAACATCATTCTTCATTATGGACTCATACTCTTCGTGCATAGCATCCTTCCAGACTTGATGCTTTACGGCTTCCTCAAAAAGATCCAGGCTCGGATTGTACAATAGTACTCATGGCTTCTAGATACCCTTGGTATCTACTCGGCGTCTTGCTTTCACTGAATGTCCCCCTTGGGGCCATATGTCCCTCAACATCCTCGAGAGTGTCCCTGAGCCATGATGGTCTCTTTCCCAGTGAAGGAGATGGATCAATCGGGTCCATTGGGCCTTCAACATCAGGCATTGTCTCATCCTTCGGTTCCTCTTGATTTCTAGGCCTTGCTTCATGACCTTCCTCAGATCTCATAAGATTGACTACTTTCCTCGGGGAAGTATCTTCATCAAAGGTGACATCGTGGCATATCTCCACTTCCCTTTGACCAAGCACATAGAATATATAGGCCTTCGAAGTTTCGTTGTAGCCCATAAACATTATGGTCTCCCTCTTGATGCTAGCTCCTCTGCAAAAGTTCTTGAACTCGTTCGTCTCATATTCATTGCCATTATCGGTCTGTCAGATAGCATCTTGTGTCATTGCTCCCAGTGGACTTCCTCCAACCTGGTAGAGTGTATCAATTCTAGACCCAAACGTGATAGCTTCCTTGAAGCTCTTCTTCCACATGCGCACCTTTCCATTAGTGAATGCCACATTGAAACCTTTGTCTTCCATGGCTGATATAGACACGAGGTTCTTCTTCAAATTAGGTACATAGAGTACATCCTGTAAGTGGAGGACTTGACCTTGAGACAAGTGGAGGGTCACAGTCCCTGTCCCTTTCACGGGATATGTGGCATTATCTCCAAGGATAATTTCCAGATTAATATCCTTCTCAACCATATCAGAAAGTGCTTCTTTGAACCCAGTGATGTGCCTGGAAGCACCACTACCTATCAACCAGACATCCATAGTGTCGGGTGGAGATGCAGCAGAGAGGGCAGATACAAGAATGAATTCATTGCTTTTATCAACAACATTTGATTCCTTATACCTGGAATTTCTTGACCTTTTGAAAGGTTGATCATTTCCGCCGAAGGGAGCCTTTCTCTTTCCCTGGAACCTGTTGTTCCTTTGATTGCCATCCCTCCGGTTGTTGTTGTTGTCATCACCATCGGGAGAATCCTTCTTGAAAGGACATTCTCTAGCATAGTGATCAGGCCCATGACAAGTGAAGCACTTGCCCTTCTTTCCTTGAGCCCCTGCTTTTCCTTTGTTCTTTCGGCCACCAAAGTTCTTTCTAGAATGAGCAGTGTATGCAACATTTCCTTCATTTCCATACTCCTTCATTCTTGATTCTTCTTGAACGCATCTTGACAGTACTTTGTCAAAGTCAGGTATCACATTATTATTTAGAATGGTAGTGTTGAACACATGCCATTCAGATGAGAGCCCTCCAAGTGCGGTGAGTACCATTTCTCGATCAGCTATTGTCTCCCCAATAGCCAGCAAATTGTTCCTGATCTCGGTCAGCTTCAGAAAGTATGATTGGACAGACTCATCCCTGCCCTTCTTCAGATTCTTCAATTGATTCTTGAAGAATAGTACTTGATTTGGATTGTTGGCCTTGAACATGAGGACCAACTTATCATACATCTCTTTGGATGTGCCCAATTCAGAGATGTAGGCCACCAGACTTTTATTAATGGATTCCCTGATCATCAACTTTGCTTTGATCTCCCCCTTCTTGTACTTTGTTTTGGCAGCAGCAGTAGCAGTGGATGGAGGTTCTTGGATTTTACCCTGCACATAGTCCATGACATCTTGGTCTTTCAATTTGAGATCCAATATCATCTTCCAAGCATGGAAGTCATCCTTCCCAGTCAATTTGTCATCCTCCTTGAAGCCATAGTTTGTGGAACCCATTTTCCTCTTCGGTGATTGCAACAAATAGGGCTTGTCTTCACCTCAGCTCTGATACCATGTAAATTTATGTAGATGTTCTATGCTTGATGCAACGTTACTTTTTACCAAAGCAATCACATAAACAATCAAGTAAAATGCTGATAGAACATACCAGTGGATCTATAGAAGACAAACTAGAAATAGAAAAATGTGGTGGTGCGTTACGGCGGTCAACAGGATGCTTCAACCAGCAAAGTCTCCTTGGTCAGCCAACCCAGCATGTGTCACAACAGCCCTCAAAACAACAACACGGTCAACTCAAAGTCAACCCTAGAAAAGTCAACGCTGCCCCAACGGCAGCAACAACGACAGCAACGGCAGCAACAATGGCAGCAACAGCGGCTGCAACGGCAACAACAATGGCAGCAACAACGACAACGACAACAACTTCGTCCTTCTTTCCAACGTGTGAACTGAAACTGCCTCCAAGGAACTCGTACTAAATCAAAGGAGGAGATGATGTGTGAGGATGAGATGAGTGAAAAAGTCCTCCAATGTTGACTCTATTTATATCAATCACTGAGGTGTGTGACACATTTGTTGGGGGTGTAAAACCTTAAGGCCGACCTGCACATATTTGAAATTATTAAAAATAAATTCAAAATAAATGTTCTGCTCATGAGATTAAGATCAATTTTAGATCGATCTTACACCTCTCCGAAAGAGGAACCCAATACAAATATTGGTATCTTCATCTGAGCATCACAACATGAAGTTTGGACCTAGTTGTCCAATTTTAACAATAGTCAACATGAAGACCGACCTAGTTACACTTTTCAACACTCCCTCTTAACTAGGGAGGTATTCATACAGGTACATGGTTACTTTCAAATTGAAGAATCTCATAAGAAGAATCATATTGGTAATTGCATCTATATAACATCATATCAACCAGCATTGTCCTAGTGCAAGGCCTTGAATAACAGCCCCATCTCTTCAACGAGACAATGGTCTTCAATGTTGACGAGACACATGACTTATAGACACCTTCGTCATTGTCTCTCCAAGGTACATACTCCACCTGGGTGTTCCCAAAGCATGACCTTCTTGGACTATTCTTCTCTTGGGTAGCTAGCCCTCAAAGAATATCGGTCCCCGACTACCCTTATCTTGAATGCCCTATCACATTCTCAAAGAGTATCGAATGTCAGATGATTACCCAATCCTCCATTCTATCTTCCCAAGACCAGAATGATGTGTCTATCTCTCCCTCTCAACCAGGGAGGACATTATTCCACAAGGGAATGTACTCATTCTTATACAAAGAATGTATCTAAGCTCATCCTTAGGAATTACCAACTTTCTTCCAAGTAAGAAACTTACCATCAGGCTCCCTCTTAACTAGGGACCTCTAGCAGTAATGGTGGGACACCTAACTGCTCATGAAGAATTCCTGTCCTCGATGTCATGGATTTCGATATTGAGGAATCTCCAATTTTTAGCTTCACAGGGCATAGATCATCCATCACTTCCATCCCGAGTCATGTCAGTTATCAGAGAGTGATTCATCAGAGTTCCTTATCTGGTCTACTATTGTGCCATGCTGCTTTCCTTCGAATCATCTTCCAGGATCATTCATCCTCTTTCATGATTAGCAGCTCTGCATAAATTCATCCAGAGAAACATTTACATATGAACTTCTAAAACAAAAGTTACCTCAGTGATGATCTTTCACCATGACATCTTCTGTAAGCATCGACATCCTTCATACAGATTGACACATCTCCTATTGATATGTTTTTCCAAGGGTATTTTTCTTTATCAGACTTGTCAGAGTCTACATATCTTTCCAGGAGATCTCCTAGTCACATCTTCTTGGCCTCCGGATGATAACAGTCTCTTGACATGGTTGCATTTCATGATCTCTCCCTTTCTGCACGTTCTTCATTACCAGGAACTTATAACCTTTCTAGTTTCTTGTTCATATACAACCACCTCATATTTCATGATGACATATTATGTTGATTTCATCGGTCCGTGCACTGAGAGATACTCCTCCATAGATCATACTTCTAAAGACGAAGGTATATTACCTGCAACCATATGACATGACATCACAACATCCAATGTCAACATATAAATATATACATACCTCATACCTTTTTCCCTTTAGTCATCCTGTAGCAATTTTTAAGAATGAAGAGATTCATTCCCTTGGCTTGTTTCATCAATATGTCATCACATCCTAGAAGTATGTTTCTATGATGACCCTTGCTCTTGATGACTACTTTCTATTAGTAAAGTTTGTCAAAGAGGCTTTCCTGGAGCTGATTCACCAGGAGCTCCTGCCATGCTTCGATCAGGATGCTACATTGCTTCCTATCATATAACCAACAAAAATCAATTCCTTATTCATAAGTTTGCGTGATTTTCCTTGAACTTCTTTTCTTCAGCTTCCTCCATCCTTTTTGGTGATATGAGCTTCCTTTCTTTCTCCTATTGAGATTGTCCCTTTAGGACTGCCTTTCTTTTAATGTCCATAAGTCTTCCACATTTCCTAAACTTCCCTTTTCCTTTTGCAAATGTTTGAGTCTTTTATCCTTCAACATTTTTGCCCTTGATTTGTCTTTTTCCCTCTAGCATAGAGACCACAAGTTGAATGAGGTAATTTTTCTTGTCTATTTGTTACGTTGTCCATCTTATCATCTTTTCTAGATTTCACAGTTGAGATATTATGAAGATATCCCTTCATTCTTTGATACCTCAATTTTGTGTAAATCGGGTCTAAGTGACATAACCTTATTTATTGCATAGAATAGTTCTTTCAGCTTATCATATATTCTCTTGATGTCTCCAATCCTTCATAGAATTTTCATGATTTTACTTTCTTTGAGGACTGTGACTATCCTCCTCATGCAAGGATTCTTGGTAACCCAACCAGCTTATAGATCTCACTGCAAAAACAAAGTCATTTAACCAAATTTGATTATAGAATGAAAGATACTTACTTGATAAGTGTAGTTAAAGTCTTCAGCTTGATTTCTTCGATGGTGCTTGAGAAAAGATGTGTTAGTGCTTTCTCTTTGGATGATCTTCATCAAGGGTAAGGATTAGATCCTTCTTGTAATATTGATAATACCTTCTTTTGGTTGTCTATGTCTTGTACTATTTCTGTCATGAAACCGAGGTCTCATTTTGGTACTGAAATCGTTCTTTTAAGATAGCACTATATTATTGTGATTGCACTGTGAGTTCTCCAAGATTGCGGTGTTTGCATAAGCATCATCTTAACTGTAGCAACATTGAATCATGTACCAACATATAATATCAAAGTGGGTGATTATAGTAGTGTTGATGTAGATAATACCAGACCTGAAGTATCACTCTGAACTGCACCAGGTATGCCGAGAAGTATAGTAGTTAGATTACTGAACTGAGGTTGTCAAAATACTTCTGAAATTAGCCCGAGATGATCCGAACTGTTGACTGTGACATTCAGAGTGTGATTGCTTCTTGAAATTTCAGAGAATCCTCCTTGACTTGCTTAGATGTTTTTGAAATCTGATGCTTAGATGCCCTTCTTTAACTGTTACCTTAGCTCTGATACCATGTTGAGAATTTGGAGGGCTTAAGGTTAATACAAATTCTCTTCTTGATAACTACTTGTGAGCTTGCTTGTGTTGCTTATGTATTCTCTTAGTTAATCTTTCATCAAGTCAATTATCAAGATGGACAGGAAACAAATGTTTAAGCAGAAGTAACACTTTTATTGTAGGAAGGTAAATCACAGATTTACGTTCCTTACATTACACTTCAGATCTGCATTTCAACACTTCACATTAACCTTTAGTACCTTGCCTTCAACATTTAACATTTACTTTCAGCACTTCGAATTTACCTTCAACACTTCCGGGTTACCTACAACACTTCAGATTTATACTTCGGATTTACCTTCAGACTTTCAGACCTTCGCATTAACCTTCAGACAGTTTTAAGGCTGACATGAAAAGCATTTCATGAGGTATTTATTCACGTATATTCTAGCATTGTTAGAGAGTTGTCTTCACTGTATTTGGAGCTTAACTTCCAACACTTTTTGAGCTTGTCTTCCAGCTTGCTTGAGGGTTATTTGTGAGCTTCTTTACAAGGTCTTTGGAGCATAGATATCTAAACTAATCCTTCATGTATATGACACTTTAATTATGGAAGAAGACAAGAACCTAGAAGACATCAAGAAGAAGTCTATCTGCATAATAAAAATCTTGCTCATGAAACCCATGAAGCAAGTACACCAAAATACATTTTATTATTTTTGTCTTCTTTACATAAACACATAATTACATAGTCAACATGAAGACCGACCTAGTTGCCCAAAATTAACACTCCCTCTTGCCCAAAATTAACACTCCCTCTCAACTAGGGAGAACTCCATCTGTCCACATGTGCTATCCGACAATCAGTACATCGTGTACTATCATCATCATCATCCTGTAATCCTGTGTCATCTTGCTGTAACATGTTTTGCTGGCTCTGAGGGCAAACAAACGAGAGTGAGTCACAAAGACATCACACTTCGTTGACCCGAAGTCAGCTTAGAGGTTAAAACCTCAATTGGACTCAAGAGAGTCACATACTAACCCGAAGTTAGTTTACTGACTGGAAGTCAGTTTAGAGGTAAGAACCTCATCAAATTTGATCCCAAATCAAGGTGTTGGACACATCCCCATCCTAGACATAGGGAGTACGACAATCTCTGATGCGTCCACCGGTCTTGCTATTGGTCTCTATCCACATTTCCCACCTCATTGGCCAAATGTGAGGTACTTCCCATGAGTCCGAAACTCCATGGGTAGGATGCATGTAGGGCATAGATAAAAGAGAGGGTGAACTAGCTCAACATATTACGGAGGGATAGAAGCACAACAAAGTTCGACAAGCCTAGCCTCGTGTTTGCTTATAGCTCCAAGAAGCTATCCCCAAGCCCCCTGAAACTCCTAGAGCTCATTGTCCAACTCAAGTAGGACCCTCACAATAGGGTCTGTCCACGATTCCAAGCTTCTCACGGAAGGTTAAGAATTTGACCTTCCCCAGGGGCTTTGTGAGAATATCCGCGACCTGCTCATCAATCCCAATGTGATCAAGCCTTATTGCGCTTCGCTGTACCAAATGCCGGATAAAGTGGTACCTAATATCAATATGCTTGGATCGATCGTGGAACACATGATTTTCATAAAGATGAATCCCACCCCGGTTATCACAAAGGATAGCGGTGGTATCTATCACATGTCCAAACAACTCACTGAAGAGCTTTCTCAACCAAACTTCACAGTAGGCCATACTCGCTGCAATGTATTCGGCCTCAGTGGTGCTCAAAGCAACCAATTTATGCTTCCTGCTCATCCAAGATATCGAAGCAGAACCTAAGGTGAAACAACATCCAGATGTGCTCTTACGATCCACCACACTGCCAGCCCAATCAACATCAGTATATCCATGGAGTCTCAAACTCCCGACATTGTATCTCAGCCCAGGGTTGATTGTGCCTCGAAGATATCTCAATAGATTCTTGGCACCAATCCAGTGAATGTGATGAGGCTCAACCATATGTTGACTCAAAGTGTTCACTGCAAAACATATGTTCGGATGGGATTTCACTAAGAACATCAGGGCCCCTACAAGTTGTCGATACTCGGTGGGATTTCCCAGATCGGGCCCATCAGCGCTTCCACAAAACTTCTTAAAGTTGAGTTCCATCGATGTTGACACAGACTTACAGTCCACCATTCCAAATCTCTCCAACAACTTCACAATATATTTTCCTTGAGAAAAAATCTCTCCTGGCTTTTGCCAAATCTTCAAGCCTAGGAAATAGTGCATTAGTCCTAGGTCCTTCATTTTGAACTCGGAAGCTAGCTCCCTCTTACATTGATGAATGGGAGGGTCAACACCTGTCAGGAAGAGATCGTCCACATAGAGAACCAGAATGAGAGGCCTTTCTTTATCAACCTTAAATTAAAGGTTTGGATCAGCATCACTTTGAGTGAAGCCCAGCTTCATCAAGTAGCTATCGATCCTCTCATACCAGGCCTTGGGGGCTTGCTTCAACCCATAGAGGGTTTTCTTCAACCTGCATACATATGAGTCTCTATCTTGGATTTCGAACCCCAGAGGTTGCTCCACATAAACCTCTTTCTTGATTGAACCATGTAGAAAGACAGTCTTCACATCCATCTGATGGAGACTCCATCCTTGTGTTGCAGCAAGGGCAATGATAGATCGGATGGTGGTATAACGGGCGACAGGTGCGAATATATCATCATAATCTATGCCTTCTTTTTGAGAGAAGCCTCGGGCAACAAATCTTGCTTTGTACTTTTCAACACTTCCATTGACTCCATGCTTGATCTTGAAGAGCCAATCGAGGTGACAACAGATTTGTCCTTCGGTCTCGGGACCACATCCCAAACATCATTCTTCATAATGGACTCATTCTTCGTGCATAACATCCTTCCAAACTTGATGCTTTACAGCTTCTTCAAATGATCCAGGCTCAGATTGTACAATAGTACTCATGGTTGCTAGGTACCCTTGGTACCTATTCGGCTTCTTACTTTCACGGAATGTCCCCCTTGGGGCAATATGTCTCTCGGCATCTTCGAGAGTGTCCTTAAGCCATGAGGGTCTCCCTTTATTGGAAGGAGGTGGATCTTTAGGATCCATTTGTCCTTCAACATCAGGCATAGGTTCATCCTTCGACTCTTCCTGCCTTCCAGCTTCTTCTTCTTCTTCTTTGCCTTCCTTTGAACTAGGATGATTTCTTACTTTCTTGAGGGCAACATCTTCATTGAAGGTGACATCGTGGCATATCTCCACTTCTCTTGGACCAGACACATAGATTCTATATGCCTTCGAGGTTTCACTGTAGCCCACAAACATTCCCTTCTTCCCGGAAGCATCAAACTTGCTTCTCTTTTCTTTCGGTACGTGAAA
The DNA here is from genome assembly GCA_034641835.2 of Pinus albicaulis. Taxonomy (NCBI): domain Eukaryota; kingdom Viridiplantae; phylum Streptophyta; class Pinopsida; order Pinales; family Pinaceae; genus Pinus; species Pinus albicaulis. The sequence goes on from CM076580.1 coordinate 1,068,633,677, forward strand.
ATAAACCCGACTTCCAGAAACTCTAAGGTGGGAGACATCAGGCTTCTTACCAGAGAAGACTTCTTTGGGAGTTTTGGAGTCCAATGCGAAATGCGGGCATCTATTTTGAACGTACACAACAGTGTTCACAGCGTCTCACCATAGAAACTTTTTGATTTTCAACCAAGACCTTGAAGGTACAAAACCATTTGAATGCTTCGTCCTTCTTCAAGAAATATATCCAAGTCTTGCGGGAGAAGTCATCTATAAAATTTATGTAATAGGAACATCCTCCCAAGGATGTTACGACCAACATACCAGATAGATCAGAATGTATCAATTGCAAGATATCTTATGTCTTGTGACACTTGAGGGGAATGGTCCCCTTGTATGCTTCCCTTTGGCACAACCCTGACATATACTTTCATGATCATCTTTAAACTCAGGCATCCCTGTCATCGCCTTCCTTGCTTCGAGAAGGGCTTTGTAATGAAGGTGTGCAAACCTCTGGTGCCATAGTTCGTTTTGAAGAGTTGTGTCACATGACATGGCGCCCAACGGACTTTCTCCAACCTGATAGAGTGTATCAACTCTAAAACCAATAGTAAGAGCTTCTTTGAAGTTCTTCTTCCAAATGCTTACCTTTCCATCAATGAATGCCACCTTGAATCCTTTGTCTTCCATTGCAGAAATGGACACAAGGTTCTTTTTCAAATCAGGTACATACAACACATATTGTAAGTGGAGGACTTGACCTTGAGATAGATGAAGGTTCACAGTCCCTGTCCCTTTCACGGGATAGGTGGCATTGTCTCCAAGGATAATTTCCAAATTAGTATCCTTTTCAATCAAATCAGTGAGGGCTTCTTTATATCCAGTGAGGTGCCTTGAAGCACCACTATCAATCAACCAAACATCTAGGGTGTCAAGAGGAGATGCAACAGAGAGGGCAGATACAAGAATATATTCATTTTTCTTATTATCAACAACAATGGACTCATCATACCTGGAATTCCTTGACCTCTTGAAAGGTTGGCCATTTCCACTTTGATCGGAGGGAGCCTTCCTCTTTCCTTTGAACCCATTGTTCCTTTGATTTCCATTCCCCTTGAAGTTGTCATCATCCCTGGGAGAGTCCCTTCTATTGGGGCACTCTCTTGCATAGTGACCAAGCTTGTTACAAGTGTAACATCTTCCCTTTCTTCCTTTGGGCCCCGCTCTTCCATGGTTTTGATTTCTCGGACCACCATGATTCTTCTTCTTTGCATGAGCGGTAAAGGCAGTAGGGTCACCTCCATTCCCATTTTAGGGATGGTCTCTTTCCATCATTCTTGTCTCCTCTTGAGTGCATCTTATCAACAATTCATCAAAATCAGGAATCACATTATTATTTAGAATAGTTGTGTTGAATACATACCTTTCTCAGGGGAGTCCTCCAAGAGCAATGAGAAAAAGCTCTTGATCAACTACCTCTTCTCCAATGGCAAGGAGTTCATTCTTGATTTCTGTGAGCCTCATAAAATATGATTGAATGGATTTATCTTTGCCCTTCTTGATATTCTTCATTCTTGTCTCCTCTTGAGTGCATCTTATCAACAATTCATCAAAATCAGAAATCACATTATTATTTAGAATAGTAGTGTTGAATACATACCATTCCCGGGGGAATCCTTTAAGAGCAATGAGAACAAGCTCTCAATCAACTACCTCTTCTCCAATGGCAAGGAGATCATTCTTGATTTCTGTGAGCCTCATAAAATATGATTGAATGGATTCATCTCTTTTCCTCTTCTTGATATTCTTCAACTTGTTCTTGAAGAAAAGAACTTGATTAACATTGCTAGCCCTGAACATGCTAACCAACTTATCATACATCTCTTTGGATATGCCCAACTCCGAGATATAAGCAACCATTTGCTTATGAATAGAATCCCTGATAATCATCTTCGCCTTGACTTCCCCTCTTCTATATTTTGTGTTTGTGGCAGCCGATGCATTTGATGGAGTTTCATGAATCTTCCCATGCACATAATCCATGACATCTTGATCTTTTAATACCAAATCCAAAGACATCTTCCAGGCATGATAATCAGACTTATCAGTCAGCTTGTCATCAATCTTGAAACCCTTGTAGGTTGAGGAGCCCATTGGTCCTTGATAAGACTTCTTCTTCGGTGATTGCTTTTTACACTATCTTGGGCTTTGTCTTCACCTCAGCTCTGGTTCCATGTTAAATTTAGATAACCATGGTATGTTCTATGCTTAATGCAATTTTACATCAATCTTTCTTATAGGCCCAATTCAATTTAGCAATCACATAAACATGAAAGTAATGCTGATAGAACATAATAATAGATCAACAGAGGACAAGCCAAATAATATATCAGAATTTGTAATTCTTCTTGCCCAACAAATATAGAGATAAATGTTTGTTACAACAGTCAATAGGATGCCCTAGCCAACAAAGACTTGTGTTGCCCAAACCAACTTCTCCAACAATCAAATTAGCCTTACTCCAAGTGTCACACATACCCTCAAAGACAACGCCAAAAAGTCAACAATAGATGGTCAACGCAGAAGTCAACGCTGCGGTCAAAGCTACAATCAACGAATATCAATCAAAGTCAACGCTTATCCTATATTTTTGTGCCCGCAAATGTGGCCTCAAGAAATCGGAATTTCTGTGCTGAAATCGAAGGCAAAGCACAAGTGTTGACCCAAAGTCAATGTTGACAAAAAGCCCTAAAACAATTTGCAACATCTTCAGATTCAGATTCACATGTGTGAGGGATGGAAGCCTCTCCTAGGCTGTACGAACCAATCAGATCACAAGAAGAATGTGTGATGAGATGATGATGAAATGAACATCATCTCTCTCCTATTTATATCCATCAATGAGGGTTTGTGACACATCTGTTGGGGCTTGTGAGCCTACATTACTAACCTGGCTGACTTTGTGAATTTGCACATGTTTGGAAAATAAAATCAAAATATAGGTTCTGCTCATCCAAACAAGATGATCTTTAGATCAATCTTGCACCGCTTCGAAAGAGGAATCCAACAAAAATATAATCATTATCATATGAGTAATGTAACATGGAGTTTGGACCTAGTTGCAAAAAATTAACAGGTACTCCACCCTATCCCACCATTTATCATCAACAACCAACTTTTTCACTGCTTGTGCTTTATCAGATTGGGATTGCCTCCATTGATTCCAAAGAGAACTGCATACCATTGATTATAATGCATCTTTCACCCGCATAAGCCTTGTTAAGACTATGATGTGAGAAGCAAAACGAGTCTTGGCAACTTGCAAGTGCCAAATTGCCATTGTTTCAATAAATTGAAAATCGTAATTTGATTGAATAACTATTATGATTCATGGATCATGAAATTTGAGAATCCAATTTACATATGTGAACTTGGAGTCATAGAAATTAGAGTTTATGAGATAAACTTTAAAGTTTAGGTATCTTAAGGAGCTCTAACTTCGCAAATTCCCTGTAGATGCCTTGCCTTGGGAGATGTGGTGGTTTGTGATGAATGCTTGAATTTCTTTTGCCTTTTAAAAAATAACTCGAATCCATTCAATTTATTTCCCCATTTGCTCAACATGAGGTTCAATGAATGTACATCACAACGGGTCTAAAAGATGTGCTGATATTTGCCTTCAATAATTAGGCCTGTTGCTCCACACACCGTTGCATTGTCAATTATTACCTGGACAACATTTTTTGGCTCCACCAACTCAATTGCTTCAATCAAGATGTCAACAATGAATTGAAAATCTTTCATCTATCCCTTACAATCCACTGCCTTAAAAAACATTGTCCCTTTTGGGCTTCGAACAATCACATTGATCAAAAGTTTATTCCTTTGATTTCTCCATTTATCAGAAATGATGGACTCCCTTAAAATGCGCCATGAATCACGAATGGGGCTTAATTTAGCCTCCAAATCTAACTTTTCAGCACTCAACATTGTGGTGCGAACTTTCTCATATCTAGGGTTCTTGAATCCTTTTGGGGCTTCATTCAGTTTTTTCATCTTTGTTTAGTAAGGAGATTGCACAAGGTTAAAATGAAGGCCATTTGCATAAATGCATTGACCTATTGCTGCAATTGCTGTCTCTCGAGCAATTCCATGAGAATGAAGTGGAGACTTTTATGAAGATGCTCCCAACCTTGTTGGATTTTAATTGAGAGGTAGGATTTGCCTCATTTGCTTTAGCATCTGCTACGTCTTGTTCTTTCTAATATTTTGCAAGTTTTGCCTTGCCTAAACTATTTCTATTTGTCCCATTCTCTTTAGGTTAGCCTAGGCCCACTGCATATTCAAGCCTCATTGTTTTTTAACCCAAGTAAATGTGCTTTAACCTATGTGTATGATCCTTTGTATTTCCTTTTACACTCACTGCAGACCCATGCTAATGATACCCTCCTTGGATCTTCCTAATAGTAGTTACATATTTCCAAAGTGGTGACTTTGGATCAACTTTAGGGGTAGATTCAATTTCATGTTCCACTTCCTCTGCCTCACGAATGACTGAACTTGAAGTTGCCATGAATGATGATGATGATGTAAATGAAACTGCAAAATAAAATTGACGAATTATGTATTTTAAAACAAGTTACAAGTTTTGAAAAGGAACAATCATTATTAAAACCAGTGCAAACACAACTATATAATGTGGCTTGACTCAAATAGAAAGACTATTCAAATCCACACCATTGTCAAAATCTATGTGAACTTTGGTTTTATCATGAGTTATAATGTCTAATAACAATCATATTAATATATGAGAGACTGATTTTATTCTTAAGTTAATGTCTTTTATATTTTTAAAATCTTCAATATATATATATATATATATAAAGAACATGATGGAAGATTTTTTATCCGCACATTATTTGAGAATTTGAATTTCAGCTGAATTCATTGTCACTGAATTCGAATATGAACCCAGTCTGTGTGACATAAGAAGGAAGGATGCAAGAATTACAAAAAAAAAGGAAATAACAGAAGAGAGTAGACTCAATTTGTCTCATCGTCCCAGTTTCTATTTCACAAAAATGTTGAAGCTGTCTTGGCAACTGATAAGTTGCAACTGAACTTATAATTGAAGCATATATATTGTGTTTTTGATTTGTATTGTCTTGTATTCTTAGTTAGCAATGTTGATGACTTGATTACAAACTGTGCTGTAGACTGACAATATGGTGTACACTGTAGACACATTGAAACTTGCAACCCTTATGTAACTTTAAAATTCTTGTAGACCATTTGTGTACTTGCTTGAACTCTGTACTTTTGAACAGTTACTTTTGTATGATTTCGTAGAAAGTTAGTATCGGGATGAACAGTTGGATATGTTGCTTTCTCTTATTCATAAAGGAAAGCTTTTGATGAAAATGGGGGTTTTATGCTAAGTCACTCGCTCTATCTTCAAGTAGACAGAGTATTTGCTCGATAATGTGTAAAGCTGCCCTTGTTTCAAAATCAGAAGTCAACATGAAGGCATTGTCCATTCCTTATATTTTTCAGTGGCATGTTCATTTCCCAAGTTAATGAAGCTGCCTTATTATTCTGCAAATTTTTCTGAGCAGACATTGATAATTTAGGCCTTATAAGTTATGATTTGTAAGTCAAAGCTATTTTTACATAAAAAATGTTGTTGATATGGCACTGGTTGTCTTCCTTCCCTTTTGTTCTAATGTCCTCTCTCTCAATTTGACAGTCTTCGGGTATGTGGCCTAGAAACACAAACAGAAGTTTAATATTACCAATAACATTGGTACATGAAACAAGGTGAAATCTGGATTGTTGAATATGCTGCTTGTTGGATTTGTTCTGCAAAATTTCTGCCCTGGAGATTGCTGTCTCATATTTTAATGCAGAACAGAAATTTCACCCCTTTGACTAAAAGTTTCCCAGATTTCGATCCTGTGAATTTTCAGCCTGAGGGTGGTTGTGGAATAGTGTATAGAACAACAGTGGAAAGAGTACAATATTTCTCTTCCAAACAGTTCAAACTTCTAGGCAATCCAAAGTGGAAAGATACGAAACAACATAGATATGTTCTCCCCTTTAGGGCAACTTTCCCCACATAAACTAGATCTGAAAATGATCTTTTACAGTGGTTATAAAAGCAGTAAAACAGCAGGTATAGCAGCAGCAGCAAAACAGCCCTTTAGATTTCTCAATGAAGATGTTAAATCACTTAACAGTTGTTCTCTTACTCATGTCAATTCATCAGGAACTGTAATTAACAATACGTGAAGGACATACATGGCAGAAAATAAAATCTGGAAAATGCACTAGTTTTGGATGGTTGAAATCTGTTACATGCCCAAGATGAAGTATAAGTACGTACCATAGCCTTCTCTCAAGGCCAACACAAGTCCACTAATTCTCCATAACTTAGCTAGGGAAAATATAAAAACCCTAACTCAACCAAGGTTCTCCAATATGCAAGGATCATTCTAAGTTACCAGGAAACAGAAACAGATACGGATCCGGATTCGAATATGGATACGGGTCCACCAGATTTTTGAAAAGCCAAGCTCGGGATACGGCAGGGAAATACCAAGTATACAAGATACACTAATATTTTTTTAATTTTAAAAAACATATTCAAAGTTAAAAATCAAAACCATTAATGAATGACAACATTAGAACTGAAATCATTAGCTAATTCGTAGATCTGAAGATTGAGATCATGATGCACCATGCTTTATAGAAAAAAAATAATTGTTAATACAAGGTTGAGTGTCTGATCAATGATCACTCTATTGATATGATGATGTATGGTAGGTCTAACTACATGTCAAAAAATGGCTCTATATGCTCATCAATTGAATATTTTAACTCTACGTCTTAATCAATTTGTCATCTTCCTTGACATTTGGCTTAAAATCTAATATTCCCATCTGGTTACAGTGGTAAATGAATATTGTACATTGTCTGAGAACATGCTATAGTCTATGTATCAAATTTTTCTAAGAGGACTCTTCACCTAGTGTTGTATGGGATTACTCTAATTAAATTATTAATGACACAACCGTTGTTTGTACACTATATATTATTATCTATGTATTGTCTTAAAGCTTTCTTGTTTGGATTATCAAAAATTGAAAATTAACATTCAATGTGTCAAACCCTTCTTAGTAGCTTTATCATGTGCTATACAACCTATATAGTTATTTAGTAACTTTTACAACTATACAACCTACATATTACTGATAAATGTTCTAACTAAAAATATAAATAGAATATTTGAAAAAAAACCCAAATCTCTAATGTTTTTTTCTTGGGATTCGGCGTGTGAGAGGTAGTTGACACTGGATCCATTTAAATAACATGGGGTTTGTTTTCTGGTTTGAAGGATCCGTTTATGTGGTGGATCCTACGTGGATCTGGGTGGATCCGTATCCGTATTTGAAATGGGGATCCGCGAATCTGGCATCAAGACCCTGTAGATCCGATAACATAGGAATCACTCCTACACATCCTCCACGGTAAGATGCCTTCTTCTGCAGGTATGCTAGGGTTCTCTTCTTCATCTCCTGGTTGGTGCTTTCCATTCCCCTTCCTAGAGATCTCAAAGACATCGCTATACCAAATCTCTTATGAGCAAGCAACTGAGGTCACCTAGACACCAATGATGAGTTATTTCCTCTTGGCAGTATTAGAATAGAGGGTCTAGCTTTTCCCTTAGATCTCCCTTGGGGCACCACTCTATTTTTCAATTTTCTTTTTTTGGCCTCAAGTGTTATGAGCTGTGTTGCCAGGAAATGTGGGGACGGGGACGGGTGCATCATTTGGTTGCGTGGGTTCGTCGGGGGTATATATATATATATATATCTGTGTGTGTGTGAATTTGTATAACTAAAATCAGTGTTTTAAAAATCGGACTCGAGTTCCAATTCGGCCGAGGGTCAGTTCCGACTTCGACTCCGACTCGGTATCGACTCGGCCGGTTCAGTTTCAATGACTCGATTTTTGAAAAAAATACATTAAATATTTTTTTTTTTTTTTGTAAAAAACATAATTTTAAAGATTTTCATTCATGTTTCCAAACACAAAGCATTACAATATAGACAAAAGACAACATATGATCAAAGTAGGCTCATGAATATATCCATTATATCAAAATTGCATCCAGTGCACTGTCCAATACATGATGATATAGAGATCAAAACAAAAAACATAACCAAGGAGGCTCTAAATGGCCTCTACAACAAAAAATGAATAATCACTACTGCTAGACATCTGACAAGCCAATGTCCTCTTCCTCAAACTCTGAACCAGAGGGGGGAACCACTCGCTCCTCCTCTAAATCAACATCCTGAATTGGAACTATAGCCCTACCACCCTGAGATAGACGAGTTATGCGCCTCCGTCGTGGCTGACTAGAGGAAGTGCCTGCGTCTGCAACTGGAGGGCTTGGGACTGGGCCTGCTACTAGTGGATCTACATTGAGCATAGCCTCTACCTGTGTATCGAAGTCCATCCCCACACCAATATCCTCATCAGAGTCAAACTCTGGTGGACAAGTCTCCACTACCCAATCTTATGTTGGATCAATATCTTCCAACACAATGGGATCTGAATCAGGTCTTTTGTTCAGCAATTGGTTCTGTCTTAGTCGGAGGTTGTACTGGACATACACTAGATCATTTAACCGTTTTTGCTCCAAACGGTTTCTCTTCTTTGTGTGAATCCTCTCAAAGACAAACCAATTGTGCTCACACCTAGAAGCACTGCAAGTTTGACTCAAAATGCGGATTGCATTGCAAACCTCTGCAATTCAGGACAATGGCTACCAAATGCTTCCCACCATTGTGCTGCAAAAAATGAGTTTCAATTAGCTCAACAATTTATATCCAACTTTGAAATTGAAATTATAAACAATTATACAAAATAATAAAATATGAATTTGAAAATTGAGATTCTTTGTTTACCTGGATCATTTGATTCCCTTGCAATCCTTGCAAGGTTCTTGCTAAAGGTACCTGTGGCTTGGTTGAACACAGTGATCTGATTGTGTATTTGCAACTGGCCACTCTCTATGGGGATAATGCGATCAATGTGGCCAATCAATACATCTCTAACCTTCCCAGTCAAAGCTCTTGCTTTCTGAGCTTTATAATGATACCATGGGTTCAGAAAATACCCAGTTGCATGTATAGGGCGTTGGAGTTGATTATTCCTTCTCTGATCAATGATTGCCCAAATGGGCCCATAGTTACCCGCTCTGTCATAAATGAAACCCATAGCCAATCTTTCCCCATCCACCAAGCGCAACACCTTAACCAGTGGCTCAACAAGTTTCACAATCTTTGTTGCCTTTTTCCAAAATATTTCTTCATTAACTTTCCTTTTCACATCTTTGCCATCCTATTTGTGAGCCCACTGACATGCATTCCATTCATCACTAGAAAACAACTTTTGCAAGTTTCTATGTTGGGCAAGCATAGATTGCAATGTCAAAAAATGTGTTACAAATCTAGTGATGGCAGGCCTAATAATTTCCTTGCCCCCTGTGTGTTTCCTCATCAGATTCAGAATCCATGTGTGATTGTGAATATATTTTGTGATGCTTTTGGTATGCTCTATAGTGTTCTTGATCCAGTCTATTTTGCCAATATCCTCAAGCATGAGGTCTATGCAATGTGCAACACATAGGGTCCAAAAGATGGTTGGGTGTTTTTCCTCTATCAATTTACCAACAAGAACATAGTTAGAGGCATTATCTGTGATGATTTGAACAACATTTTCCAACCCCACCTCTTCAACAACCTCATCCAAAAGATGAAACAACAAATGTGCATCTTTCACCCTATCAGATGCATCAACTGATCTTAGAAACATGGTTCCCCATGGGCAAAAGACAAGAAAGTTTATGATGGTACGGTTCCTCTGATCAGTCCATCCATTTGACATGATGGTACATCCTGTATGTGCCCATGAGTTTTTGAACTCTTCCAAATAATCATCAATGGACAAAATCTCTTTTTGCAAAAGAGATCCTCTTAACTCGTGCATAGTAGGGCCTTTGAAGCCCTTTCCAGTAGAATATATAGCATCAAAGTTCAAACATAGGTTCATAATATGGTGAACGAGTAGCATTGAAGGGAATATCAGCATCATACCACCATGTAGCAATGTAATCACAAGCAGCGTCTCTCAATTCTTTTTTCCAATGACCATCTAAAGTGGGCTGCACTTGACCTCTACTTGGTGGACTAGGACCATGTGCACTATCAGAGGGAGAAGAGGGCATGAAAAAACTTTTGATAGTACCCCTATTTCTCATTGAACCTTTACCCTTTTCAGAAATAGACTCCATAGAGGGAGGAACATAGCGAAAGGGGTTTGATGCATTAGTGCAAGGGATCGATGAAGAACCCTCATAATCAAAAATTGGGTTGGAAACCATCATGTATTGTATATTTCTCTTCCTCCCAATTTCAACCTCTATTTCTTTTTGCCTAACTTTGTCTTCCTCAAACTTCTGAAATTGCTCTTTCAACTCGTTCCTAATTTCCCTAATGTTTTCTGTTTCACATGGAGTAATTTGGCCTCTAAGACCAGTCAAATGTAGTTTCAGTCTATTCTCTTACAAAATTTGCAATGCATTTGATCATCAATTATTTCAACATATGCCCAAGCAACATCTTTCATTCTAGGGGCCATTTTGGACTGAGTTTTTGACTTGGAAAGAAAAGGTTTAAATCTGAAAATGAAAACAAAAAAAAGGCTATTCATTCTATGTTCATTTCTTTCACCAAAAACTATGTTTACCATTTTCAGTTTTGCAAAAAAAATAAAACAAGTAAAGGAAGATTTTAGAAGAGAAAAAAAAACACCTCTAGGCTCTAGCCTCCTCAATGCAGCGCCAACAAACCAACTTCTCAATGTTGCTCCAAAGCTTGCCCAATAAGCTCTTCACTGCTGCTCCAAAGCTTGCCCAAAAGACTCCTCAAAGCTGCTCCAAAACCAGCTCCACAACTCTTCACAAATTCCTCACAAATGCTCACTAAAATTCAGTGAGATAGAAGTGAGGTATTGAGAGGGGTTGGGTAGCTTAAATAGGATGGGGAGGGGTTAGAGACATGCACAAAAACCTAACAATAGGAAAAAATCCGGTTTGAAGTCTGTTTTTTTGCTTTTTGGGGGCTTGCGGTCGGCTTGGAGCTGCTTGGCCGAGCTGGCGGAGTCGGTGTACAGCTCGGCCGATTCGGTCACAAACCGACTGTCGGACCGATTTTTATGCCTAGTCGGACCAGCCGGGGGTATGGCTCGGTCAACTCGGCCAATTCCGAGCCGGTCCGACCGTTTTTTAAAACTATGACTAAAATACTTATGATTTAAACTTTAAAGATTTAAACATGCACATCATTGAACATTCAACATTTACATTGAAATTTCAAAATTTCTAGTTTGATGTCAAGTAAAAATTTAAAATTGGAGTTTACTCATACTTGTAAATCTGGCCCCAAGCCAATTTTGCCCAAAACTCTAGTAGGGAAAGAGAAGGCCAAAAGTTACATTCTTGGCAAAAAATGTAAAAAAAAAACACAGTTAAAAGAGTGATTAGAACAGCAAGTGATGTCGGTTGGCCATGAGAGAATGTGGAGATTACAATAGAAAAACAAGAGTTTGGAATCGCAGTATATGGCAGTAGACTGTTTATTGTGTTTTCTTCAAGATTCTAATACTCGTCACAAGGAAGCTTTCCCATCTTTGACATCATGGGTCGATTTACTATTTAGAATTAAATTTTACTTTACTAATTTTGTTATGCAAAAAATTAATTCATGCCGCACGGTGAATCTTCAAGTAGGGATTGCATCTCTATGGATTGTGTCTCTATGGGAACCTCTAGTCACCGGCACAAACACCAATGAATGCCTCAAACACACCAGGGAATGCTCGTCGTCTCAATAGTCAAATCGAATGGTTATTGTCTCAAACAGAATGTCGTCGTTGAAGAGTGAAGCAATTTTAGGTTTTACGGGTTATGTGTTCACCTTTTGAATTTCCACAATTTTTTTTATATTTAAATTTTTATTTCAAAAATCGTTCAACAAAGAACCCTAAAGAACCCAATTTTGGGGTTCCAAGTACCGATTATCGGGGTTCCAAGTACCCTAAACGTCAAAAGCACCCATTTTTTTTATCGAAGAACCCGGTTCATGGTAGAAGAACTCGGTTATTATGGGTTTGTTCCGGAAGAACCCGTACCTGAATCTTATTCTTGGGTTCGAGAACCCCACCCTTGGGTTTGGGAACCTTTGCAACATAGGTTATGAGAGATAGATCTAGTGGACCATGGCTTAGTCCTTGGCTCCTTTTAGTGGCTGCCCGCACTTGGTGTTGAGGGTTTTCCATGTTTTAGCATATAGACATTATCTTTCTACTTTATTTATTTTTCTTTATATAGTAGACCTTTTAGTACTTTTGCTTGTATAGACATCATTGTACTCAAAAGTCCCATTGACCTGCTTTTGTGGTCATTTGTTTGACATTTATATAATTATCTTACCTAATTTCAAACTTCCAAGATGCTCCAAGATACTCCAAGAAGACCAAGAAACCATAGTGGCAAGAGAGAGAGAGAGAGAGGACTTTTGTGCACTCCTCTCCATGGTTACATCACAACACAAGAGTGAATACAAGTGCATGCAAAGGTCATGAATGTGATCGTCATCTCCAATGTCTCCTCCATAATAGTAAACCCTATTTACAAAAGCAAGCTCCTCACAAAGATGACGTCCTTCCCTTTTGTTACTTCTCCTAGGGTTCCTCATGAACCTTATCAAATTGCTCCAAATACAAAGAGAAGAATATGATGATGATGATTTGATGATTTGATGATTACGATGACACTCTCGTACCTCTATTTATATGAGAGGTAGGGGAGGCCAACAATACAATGTGGGCCTAAGCGCTTAGAAGTAATCTTCAATGAGCACTTGTAGGCCAACATAAGTGAAGTGCTTCACTCCAAAGTACACATGTAATGCTTCAAGGTGGTCTTTTTCACAATGAGGGCTCTAGGATGATGCAGCTACACAAGTAAGTCCATATTGTTTTGTTAGGAGCCTCTCTAGACTCTCTATATCCTCTTAAGCAATGTGCTCCATTGGGGTAGTTGCCTCATGCAAGATCATTGTCATAGCCTATTTGTCCTTGAGCCAACTCTAGCCTCCAAATAGGAATTCAAGCAACCCCATGTTATCTAGGGCTTGATGCCATCATCTAAGATGGACAACAATCCTTCTTTCAAGTGGGGTGTTCTCTATGAAAGCGGACTTTCCATGTGGCCACATTGAAGGGTGTTCTTTGTGCAAGCAAACTTTCCATGTGACCACAAGGAAGCGCATCTACCAATTTGTCCAGAGAACTCCAATTTTCAAGGGAAGAATACCATGCCAACACCTAATTGAGGTCAAACAATTATTGAGCAAGCTATCCCTATTATGCAAATCCATCGCGGACCATCTCCCATGCTTTGACACATCTTGAACCATACAAGGGCTTAACACACACCACATACCCCAAATCTCATGAAGTGTCACGAATTACGATTGATGGGACATGTGTTTTTGTTTTTAATCTAGATTCCAGTCGTGGTCTAGGGTTAAGAAGTTAGAAGTTAAAACCAGGCGCTAGGGTCCAGTCCCCAGGTTGTTGCATTTTTGGCATTTAGGGTCCATCATCGAAGCTCTTGATCAACTGTCCATGCCTTGTTATGAGTCATAGTCTCATATAGATCAAATATTGTGGTTTTCTCTGTTGTGCATGGAAATGGCTTTTCTTAAAACCTAAGTCAACAGTTCAAAAATTCTGTGTTTGCATTTGCAGTTTGCCACTATTCACATATTAGTTATTGGAAATTGGAATTTGGGATTTTCATGACTGTATTGTCATTAAAACTTAACATAATTCTTAAAACTTTCTATACCCAAACATTTGAGCAGAGTAGAACAAAGCACAATGCGTAGAAATTTAATTAGATGGCACGAGAAAACGTAAAGAAGGAAGGGTCAGATTGTATCTATCAGTTACGTCGAAAACATTTTACGAGTACCTTAACTAGAGCAATGTACCAACTCCTTAGTATCTCTAATGAAAATGTAGGTGGCATGGAAGGAAGCCTAGCAATATTTGATGAGTAGGAAGATACACTGCAAGGAGAATATGGAAAATCCAAAGCAGAAAGGGGAAGGAAGGAAATGAAGATGCACCAAATTCAAAGGGAGATTGCCATGCCTTTTTCACTGGCATTTCTTCTTTCACCTCAAAATTTAGTGGCTCAAGTTTAACGCAAACAAAAACAGGTGGAGCATCAACATTAAATGCATTCTGGAAACTTTTAAAGAAGCAACAAGATGATGATGCTATTGCTGAGTTTTTTTTAGGCATGTGCAATTTTGTTCAATGTGGTCTGAAGCCCATACTTTAAAATTGCGTTCAAAGAGGCTATTGATTTTGGCAAGAGGCATGCTCCTCTTGGGTCTGATGCTTTAAGGACTATGTTGCGAAAGAAAACAAAGGAAAGCATGATAGAGAGGTTGGCTAATATTAAAGAGTCTTGGAAATTTACTGGTTACACAATTTTAATTTTTGGGTGATGGTTGGTTGGATTTATGTCATTGACCATTAATTAATATTGTTGTTTATTACCCTCAAGTGGTAGTTTTTTTGAAGGCATTTAATGCATTGGATCAAGTGAAGATAGCTGAATATATTTTCAGAATTTTGGATGAAGCAATTCAAGAGATTGGTCAGAAAAATGTTGTCAAAGTTGTCATTGATAATGCCTCAAATTTTATCGGTGTAGGAAAGATGATTATGGGGAAGTATAAGACCATTTATTGGACCCATTGTGCATCTCATTGCTTGGATTTATTGCTGCATGATTTAGTCAAATTTCCATGGATCAATGAGACAATTCAAAGTTGTAAACTTCATCATTAACCATTGTCTCACTTTAAGCATTTATGGAAAAAATGCAACTAGAGAGTTGTTGAGGCCTTGTGATACAAGTTTGTGTCATTTTATATTACTTTGAAAAGAGTTGATGAAGGATAAACAAGCCTAAGAGCCATTTACTGCAATAGTAAGGGGGAGAGGTCTTACCTTTCAAAAGAAGCAAAGGGAAATAGTATAGAAGAAATAATGCTAAGGAATAGCTTTTGGAAAAACACTGAAAAAGTTCAAAAAAAAGTGTGTGCTTTTGATAGTATGGAAGTTGATGACAGGGACATGTGAAATTTAGATGGTTGAAAATGGAAGGTGATGCATAGCCCTTTACCTGTAGTAGCATGCTATTTGGACCTTATATTATTTGAGGTTTC
The DNA here is from genome assembly GCA_034641835.2 of Pinus albicaulis. Lineage (NCBI taxonomy): Eukaryota > Viridiplantae > Streptophyta > Pinopsida > Pinales > Pinaceae > Pinus > Pinus albicaulis. The sequence continues at coordinate 1,068,649,027 of CM076580.1, forward strand.
AAATCGTTAGTGGACTTTATGAGGCTATTGACAGACTAAATTCAGATCCATCAATTGCAACTTTGGTTAGCTCATAGCTCAGGGCATACAGGTTAAAAGAAAGGATATTTGGAACCAAAGCAATGAAGTATGACAGGCTTGAAAGTGCTCCAGTAGGATTAACATGTGAAAGGAATTGTAGTGCCTTTGACCATATTCATTCCAAGAAAAGAAATAGATTGTTATTAAGAAAATTAGAAGATCTTGTATGTGTTCATAGTAACTTACGATTGGATTCAATCAATGCAGCTAAAGACTCATCCAATTCTTCTATTACATGTTTCAAACCTTTTCTAGATGCAACAGGTGATGAAGATGATCTTGACATTGACTGATAGAACTAGTTCTAAATCCAGTGTGATCATGCTTTTAGTTGTTTCACTGCCCCGAGTGCTCTTGATGATATAGAGCTTTTTGATGTAACAAATAGGCCATGAGAGCATCAAGAATAAAACTTGTTCTCCTGAGTTTTTTTTGAATGTTATGTTCATTATTTTGAATGTTATGTTTCATGAACAAGTTCTTAAATTTTGGATAAGATGTTTTTCAATGTTTTCATAGATATCAAGGAATGAACTATAGCCCGTCTCAAGCTAATGAATTTTCTTCATGATCTCAAAGGAACGACTATAATTATTCCCCATATTTATTGAAGCTTCATCCTTGGTATCATGTAGATATATTCACACAGATCTGTTGTGCATCTTCAATGGCTATTGTATCCCTTAATTTTTTTGCAACTTTATTGAATGAATTTTTTTAATTTGATTTTAATATGCTAAAGTGTTTTATGTATTGTGGGTTGGAAGAAGATAGGCTAAAAAATTTCAAACATCTTATGAAACCTGATTTATTGTATTCAGGTCAGCACCAGGCATGTTGCTATTGAGTTCTAAGTGTCATGTTTTGGCTGTAAACAGGATCCTGAGCTCGAGGTGGAGCCGTTCTCATCAGCTACCTCTGTAAGAAATGCAAGGTCATCACCTGTATCTCCACCAGAACAAAATCATTCAGCAAATTCAGGTTTTACATATGGTCCCATTCACCACCACATTATCTCTGAAAAAGCTAGTGTTCTAGTTTGTGTTCAATTTTTGCAGAGAAATTTAAGATTGTTTATGTTGCTTCAAACAGGTGGGCAGACTCAAGCTCCAGAGAGGACTCCAGCGTCATCTCGACGAGCAAGTGCACCCACCGGTCCTTTAAGGCTGGATCGAAATTCTGTCCCATTTCTGATCAATGCCTGGGTACTCCTTTCAATCTCGGTTCTCTTTGTCTAATCTCATGAATCTTTTGGGCAGTTTTCGGTTTGTCAGGTTTTCAAGCAGAGTCTGTGTTTCCTATAATTCTATATGCCAAGTTAGGTAAGATGTAGGCTTGCTTGATTATTACTAGATAAGAGGTAAAGTGGATCTGAGGCAAGAACATAATTCTTCTGTTTGTATTTTCTTTCATTTGGCAGTTTAGCAGAGTTTCAGCACTCAAACACTTCTCTTGATGTAAGCTTTGGGTGGAAAGTAAATTGCGATCTAGGGATCTAAGTTTTAGTATACAATTTGTTATGCCTTACGTAGATAAGATAAAATAAGATGAAATAATATTATTAATGTCCATCAAATGACCTTGAGTAAGTCAATGGGAATCTGTGGGAGCAGAAGAGCATCTCATATACAAAGCAAGATGTAGAACGTAAAATGTAAAGCACTGATCTGAACTAAAAACTTGAAGTCCAAATCCTAAGAATGGAGAGCAGCACTGAAACAAAAATGTAAAAGGAGAGTAAATTAAAAAATCCTGAATACAAATAATGCAGGCATATGAGGATCGGCTACATCTATCTCCTCTAATATTCGAGGCTGAATGGAGGAAACTCTAAAAAGAGGGCTTCTTGGAGGAGGATTTGGAAGAACAGTTGTACTGCGCAATGTGCGACTTCTGTAGTAGGTTCCTGTCGTCAAGGCTGTAATATCCTTTTATTTAGCTAAAAAGACCCAGAAAATATTACAACATATATTTGTTGCCGGAAATACTGGTAGAATGCAACACAGATCCACAGGTATTGCTCTGATACTACTGTAATATTCTGAAAATTAATTTATGTAAAATTCCCAGAAAACTGCAAATAATTTACTGCAAACCCCAGAAAATACATTCCACAATTTTTGCTTTGATACTGCTGTAATATTCCTTTCGGAAATAATTAGCTAAAAATACCCAGAAAATATTACAGCGTAAATTCTGCCGGATATATTAATAAAATGCTGTACAAATCCACAGAAATTGCTCTAGTACCACTGTAATATTCCTTTTTATTTATTTAGCTAAAAAGACCCAGAAATTATTACAACATATATTTGTTGCTGGAAAATTGGAAATACTGTAATGTACCAAAATTAAAGTGTCCAAAATTTCTTCAACAAATTTCAAACTTTTTTCTTTGATGACTTCTTACAGACTATTAGCATACATAACTTCTGTCAAACAGTTTGCATGAAAAATAAACATACTCAGAACAGAAGTGTCATGAGGGGTAAATATAGCTTTTATTAACTTGATGGGAGCAATTACAATACACAGATGAACCTGGTTCAGCTTCTAGTGTGATAGATCAACTCAGCCTCCAGAACAATAATGTCTTTACAGTGGAAAAACTGGGTCTACAAGAAGATCTGGCCTGATAAAGAATTCGGTTTCTCCAGAATAATAAGATCCCTTTGCTACAGTATTTGATCTGATAGACAACTCAGCTCAGGAAGATGAATTTGGTCTGCCACTGATCTGAATATTTCACCCTCAAAGACTGGACTCAGCCACTACAAGTAATTCAGTCCTCAAGTAATTCAAACATTTGAAGGGAAATCAACCTCGAAGAATGACAAGACGTTCTGCTCTAAACACAAGATGCCGACGATCCTCCAAGATATGTCTTGTGCCTTCTTCAGGGGTTTGATACGTCCTCCAATAGTGGGTAGACATTGAACAATTTGAAATTTGGCCTCCTTTCTGACAGAAGAACTCAGCCTCCAATCTGGAATATTTCAGCTTGCAAGCAGCCTCCAAACCCAGTCATCAAACAGGAATTCAAACTTCTGAAAGATGATGAAACTGATCTCCAAGATGAGAATGTATTCAGCCCTCTGTTCTGGGCTGCAAAGGTAAATGGCACTCAGCCTCAAACAATAAGGAAATCAACCTCCAAGGATAGATATATCTTGGACCAATAGAAGAAATTCGGTCTTAATACTCTCTTGAACTCTACCCTATTTCTTCAGGAAACTCTGTCCATAAATTTACCCTTTCATCCAAAGATTTGTCTTCAGAAAATCCTCACCCTGGTACCTGCAATATGCACAAGTAGAAGATCTGAAGTGATATTCCCAATGGCCAACTGTGAAAATTTCGTTACCTGGAATCCTACTGCAGCAACTGATAATATATCTTCTATTTGTTAAATTAATTAAACAAACTATTTGCTGTGTCCTACAGCAAATATCGAAACATATACACCGCAGAAGAAAAATAAATGCTGGAAGAATAGATGCACACACACAATTTGACACTGTTATTTTTGGACTAAGTCCACGGAAAAACCCAACTCGGGAAAACTGGTGCAGCAGCTGAGAGTTTGATTATTATGCAGTAGTAAATCTGAGTACAATCTATGGTTTCTTAATCTAGCAAATCAAAACAGAGAAATGACTGACAGTAAAACTAGTGAGAAAAATTCTCACTCCACAAGCTATTCGACACTGTCCTGAACTTGATTTGAGCTGCTCCTTGCTCCCTCTACGCGGTCAATCGTCAGCGTACAAAGTACTGTGTCCCACAAGGTCGAACTGCGTCTGCTCTTGCTATCTTGCCAGCTGCTGTCTGGGAAATGGATCCTCTTGGCCTCCGAACACTCTGCCCAACTTCTGGCACTGAATCACTTCTCCCCAGCAAAATACGAGTTACCCACTGAAGCTCTGCGCTGCCTTTGCATGGATCTGCACTGCCTCTCTGCAATGTACTCACCGGAACTGGAAAAGCTTCCTTCGACCTTACTATCTCTGCCCTCTCACTGCTTGGAGCTCACTAACTCTCTCTCCGGCAACTAAATGCTGCTACTTTGGAAATCGATTTGCCAGTGAAATCGAACTGCTGGTGTGTGTTCTCCAAGCCCCATCGAGTTATTCTTATAATCTTCCGTTGAGACTTCAATGGCCACTATTAAAACTTAATCGATGGCTAAGATTAACTAGAAATCGATCCATGTCTTTTTCTAGAAGATTCTCACCATGACTTAATTAATTCCTTTTATTAAATCATATTTCTAAGTTCAGACTTGGGAAATATTAAAAACTGACTAATTAATTTTATTAGGTCATCTCTAGGTGGAATTTCCAGAAACGATTTTTGGGTTTTGAAGAAAACATGTATTCTAACCTTTCTACCAAATCGTGAGGCTAGAACACATCCGATGCTATAAAAACTAAAAGTTCCTCTTAGCGAGGAACTTGTTCTAGTCAATGTGGAAAAAATCGGAATCGGGATTAAATCGGCAAGGGTAAAAAAGTTGAAAAAATCGGCAAAAAATCGGCAAAATTAAAAAAATACAAAATTATTCAAAATTTTTCAATTTTTTTAGCATCTAAAGTATCCACAACATCAAATAAATGCATTTCCACATAAACATGTAAAGAAAGCTAATATATAATATGTATATGAAGTCTAGTGCTACATCACATATCAAAATAGTGAATCGAATCCTGAATCTTGAGTCTCAGTCTCAAGAGTCAAAATATCAACAAAAAATATAATAATGTATATCATGAGTCATCTCCATGTCATAAAGTAAGTCACTAAGATGAAGATCCCCTGCCCCTTTTACGGGAATAGGGAATGGCTTTGCCTTTTCCTCTAGAGGAAGAAGGCCCTGCCCCTCGGGAATCAAATGGACCCAGTCGTCCTCTAGAAGCAAAAAAAATAGGTGGCCTCTGTGCTCTGCCACTGACGCTGCCACTGCTACTGCCCATCCTAGATGGTGTCACCTCCTCCTCCACATCCTCCTCCTCCACATCCTCCTCCTGCTCTGCCTCCTGACTCTGCTCCTCCTCCTCTACCACTGGCTCCTCCTGCTGTGCATCTGCTTCCTCCTCCGGCACTAATGCCTCTGGATCCACATCTAACCAATCAGGGGTCGATTCCATGACCGGCCTCTCAGTCTCAACCCTCCATGCAGCAGTGGTATCAATATTGTCCAATGAAATGGCATCCATATCAGGAGTTTTCTGAATTTGTCTCATCCACAATCGAAGATTGTAGTAGACATACACCATGTCATTGAGACGTTGGGATTCCAATCTGTAAAAGGGTCATAGATTATAAATTAGTACTTGGAAAATTTATATAGTAAAAAATTAAAATAATCAAATTATTTCAAAAATTTAATTTGAATTTTTTTACTTATTGCGCTTTTTGCTATGTATTTTGTCAAAGACACTCCAATTGCGCTCACACCCAGAGGAATTGCATGTCTGGCTGAGCACTCGGATGGCAAGCTTTTGGAGATGGGGTACTCTACCACCATAGCTTGTCCACCAAGCATCTACAAGTTAAAATAAAAATGAGAAGCAAAAATTATGAAGAGACAATGAATTATTAAATTTGAAAGTTGAAAGTTGAAACAAACTGAACAGTAAAGCTTACCTGGCATTTTGGTCATCCTACTCTTAATAGCCATGCTAAAACCAAATGTGCCACCAGCCATCCTATATATTTCCATTTCTTTGGAAATTTCTTCACGTTCTTGCTCAGATACCACCATCCTCTCAACACATGTGAAGAATCCATCCATCACCTCAGCATCAAATCTGAAACCACAGGAGTAAGAAAATGCGGGGTTGAAGTAGATACCTGCAGCATGAATGGGGCGATGGAGGGTATTGTTCCATCGGTCATCAATCACTCTCCATATGACTTGTTGTTTCTCTAACCCCTCATCTCCCTTATCTGCATAATAAGCACGAATGGCTTCTTTGGCCCTATCCATGGCCTCATACAAGTAGCCCATTGTGGGCTTCTCTCCATCAACCAACCAAAGAACCCTTACCAAAGGTTCTGAAATGGCACACACCTCCTCTACTCCTGCCCAAAACCCCTGATCATATGAAACAAGTCTGCATATGCCCTCTCCCTCTGGTTTGCGGCTAATAGATAAGTCACGCCAATCCTGTGAAACAAACATGCTCTTCACGTCCCACATAGAATTCAACAGAGACTGAAGAGATATGAAAGTAGTGGCAAAGCGTGTTATCACAGGATGCACCAACTCTTTATTGTTGGTGAATCTTCTCATCAAGCTAAGCACAGATGCATGATTGTAAATAAATTTTGTTATGCTCTTGGATGATTCAACAATATGTCTCACCATAGGAATCTTACCTATATCCTCCAACATCAATCAATACAATGAGCAGCACAAGGTGTCCAAAACAGGGTAGGATACCTCTCCATAAGCAACCTGCCAGCTGCAACATAATTTGCAGCGTTGTCCGTTATGACTTGAACAACATTCTGTGGGCCTATTTCCTGAATGAAGATGTCCAACAACTCACATAATAAACGCGCATCTTTAATGTGTGCAGATGCGTCAACATATTTTATAAACATTGTCCCCCTGGGACAACTAACCAAGAAGTTAAGAAGGGTCCTACCCTTCTGGTCAGTCCAACCATCTGATATGACTGTGCATCCATTGTGTTCCCAAGATGCCCTAAACTCCTCCAGTCTAGCAGTGCAATCATTCTTTTCCTCTTGAAGAAGAGGCCCTCTCAACTCTGCAAAGGTAGGGGCTTTGTACCCCGGGCCAACAACAGCAACAACATCAAACATAGGTTGGTAGAATGGGTTTGTCTTGGCAATGTTGAAAGGAACATCACTCCATAGAAGACATCTACTCACCAACTTGTCAGCTTCTGCCTTTTCCTTTTTTTTAATTGCTGATTTGATGCCAGGTTGTGCACCAGGTGTCGTTCTAGGGACAAAAAAGGATGAAAAAGCTGAGGGGTTGGAACTGGAAGGTAATGCTGAACCAGAAGAAGCACTCTCACTTACCCCCTGGCTTGAGCTCTCTACAAGTTGCCTTTTCATTACTGCCCTGGTCTCTTTGCCATCTTCTTTTTCCATCAAGGCTTTAATGGCCTGTTGGATCATTTCTGGACCCGGATTTGGGCAAAGTTCTGTAATTTGCCCTGGAATTTGCCCTATATGGCATTTTAATCTATAAATACCCCCTGACACATGCTTTCCACACAACTTGCAAGACAAATACGCTCTATTGATTCCTCCAGTTCTGGGTACAGTATCAGGTTCACCATATTGCCAGAAAGGATCCAAATTCCTTGGCATTTTGTTTGAAACTTTTTGATGTTTGAACCTGGGCACAAAACAAAAATTAAAAAAAAAATTAAAAATTGCCCATCACATAAATTAAAAATTAAAATCACTAAATAGTAAATTGGGCACTAAAGCCACTGTGATTTCCCAGGCTATCAAAGATCATCCATTTTAATTTTTTAGTCTGCAGTTGAAAGTTAAAAACTTAGAGATGTGACACATTGTCCTACACATGTTATCAACATCATTGTGACCAAGATATTAATAATTAAACAGATACAACATTTCTTTAGAAAAATTTGCTCCACTATAATATAAAGTTATAAACATGATTCTTAAAAAACAAAAATATGGTAATGTAAAATTTTAAAATTTAAATAACAATACTGTAAATATTTACAATTTAGAACCAAATAAATAGAAAATACATTGAATTAAATAAAATGTAATAAACATATAAATAAAATTTAAATACTGTAAATATTTACAATTTAGAACCAAATAAATAGAAAATACATTGAATTAAATAAAATGTAATAAAACATATAAATAAAATTTAAATAAATAAAAATATAAATATAAAAAATAAAAAATCATAACATTAAAAATTTAAAAGACCCCACGGCCTGCACTGTGTGCTCACTGCTGTCAACCCAACATATTCAAGCGGCAAGCCTCAAGGCATCAGCGGCCAGTTTAAACTTTAATCTTTGCAAAATCTTCGGGAAATGCAAAGGCGGCCAGTTTTTATTAGCCGCAAATGTTTTTTCAAATAATAACCTAAAACCATTCATGGAATGATATAAAAATCCGTGGACAATCATTAACACAAGTGAAGCAAGATAGTTTTTTTGCGTACATTCGTTGCAGAGAAATTTGAGGTCTTTGTTACAACTTCATCTTTGGAAACATTTGATAGTTCAAACTTCAAACTTTTTATTATTTAACAGTTAACTTACCTGGAGGCTGGCGGCAGCAGCAAACCCTGGCCGCAGTGTGCACCCAATCTGCAACTCGAATCTTCAAAGTTCAGCTCCGAATAACTTGAAACCCTCTTCGTGGACTGTCGACCGACCACAGCGACTGCTCCAGTGTTAAACGCGGGCGGGCGGGCGGGCGGACAAACAAGTTACAAAACAAAACGACACATAAAAATCGAATTTTCCGGCTTTTATAGTAATGTTCACGATTTTTTGGATCGAATTGGGATTAAATCGGGATTTAAACGATTTTATCGGGATTTTTTCAAAATTTAAAAAATCGTGAAAAAATCGGCCGATTTAATCGGCGTCTTGAAAAAATTGGGATTTTTTGAAAAAATCCCGATTTTATCCTGATTTTTTCCACCCTGGTTCTAGTACAACTGCAACTTTTGCTACAATACACTGCGTCTGCACTATCTCCTGTCACGTTGCTGATGTTTGGTTACTGATGCCCCCAACTACTCCGCAACTTTGATATGTGCTGCATCTGTGCTGCTGTTGACCCTGTTGAACTGCTACCAACACTACATCTGCACTGTAACTCTGTTGTTGCTGCTACTGTAACATCTGCAACTCCCTCTCATCTGTTGCTGCTACAACTACAACATCTGCAGCTGAGAACTATCCAAGATACTGAAACACCTGTGTTCAGTCTAATACCTTCGTCGCCTGAGTCGTGATTGCTACTAGTCTCTGCGTTGCCACTGAAGCCTCTGCACTGCTGTTGGCTCTGCATTGTGCCAACTGCACTACTGCCAACTTTGCATTGCGCTGCTTAGTAACTGATTGCTACTAGCTACTGCATCTGTCACTTTGGCATCTGAGTGCATCAACTGCCACTAGTCCATCATGCTATTGCGTACTGTGGGCTCTCGTAACAAGGAATTGATTCAACAGGTGGACCTGCTAAAAAATCTTGCCCATCCTGTAGCACTCTGGGGCTACAAAACCAAGTCACCCCACCTCACTCCTAGAGGCCACCTCACTCCTGGAGGGATGTCTGCTATCATGGCAAAATCTTCATCCAACCTGGAGGACAACCTATCGATCTCCGCGAAAGCAGCCCGTTGGTCCTGCTTCACCTCCTTTTCCTTCTTTCTGAGAGGACACTGAGTACTATAGTGGCTTGGCTCACCATACCTAAAGCACTTGACCTTAGAAAGGTCCTTCTTCATATGCTGCTCCTGTTGCCCCTTTGATGCGAGGGCCACATTCTCCTCCTCCTTCACTTCCTTCGTCCCACTGCTGCTACTGCTGCCACTGATGGTAAACATATCAACCCACATTCTATCCCACTCTGGCAACTTGTCTCTGCCCAAGATACTCTGGACAAAGCCTGCCATTCCTCAGAAACGTTGTTGAGTGTTAACCACACCAATTCTGTAGTTTGGGGCGCCGACCCTACAGCTGACAGTTGGTCTTGGACACCCTGAAGCCTAGTGAGGAATGGGTCTATGCGCTCCCCCTTCTGCATACGGGTACATCTCAGCTTCTCCTCAAGATACATCTTCTACTGCTCGGAAGATCCCTGGTATAGCGTAGCTAGAGCATCCCACTTCTGCTTCGCAATGTCCTTGCCATCTATATGTGATACTACACGATCTCGAACCCCATCGAGAATCAATCTCTTCGCGTTTGCCATCTCCTTCTTACAGGCCTTGAGCTGATCTGGATTCATGGGTACAACCACCACGTTATCGATGTAAGCCTTGAGATCGTATTCATCTACAAGACAGGTAATCCTTGCCTTCCAGATCACATAGTTGGATGCTCCGTCCAACCGATCCTGATCCCTCAGCCCTGCTGATGCCATCTCGGCAAAATAAGTAAGTCGAAATCCTCTTCTTCTCCTCTGCACAGTGGTTGCTAGGATCTACGCACTCCTTGTTGGAGCGAGTAAATCTGCTCACAACGACTACTGTGTTGCAATGAGAAATCGAACTTTCGAAGCTAGAATTCGCCTGAGGAAAAGTTTCCCTCATTGTGTGCTCTTTCTTCCTTCTAACGCTATTTTGCACTAGCAACTATGGTTGCTTAATCTAACAAAACAAAACAGAGAAATGATTGGAAGTAAAATTAGTGTGAAAAATTCTCACTCCACAGGCTATCTGACATTGACCTCAGCTCGGTTTGAGCTGCTTCTTGCTCCCTCTGCGCAGTCACTATGTCAGCCTACAAACATGCTCAGAACTGCATCTCCTCTTGCTATCTTGCCAGCTGTTGTCTGAGAAATGGATCCTCCTAGCCTCCAAAATCTCTGCCCAACTTCTGACAGTGAATCACTTCTTCTCCCCAACAAAATATGAATTACCCACTGAAGCTTTGCGCTGCCTCTGCGTGGATCTGTGCTGTCTCTCTATGGCAATCATTGCCTCTGTGCAATGTACTCACCGGAACTGGAAAAGCTTCCTTCGACCTTACTATCTTTGCCCCTCTCTCACTGCTTCGAGCTCACTAGCTCTCTCTTCGGCAACTGAATGCTACTACTTTGGAAATCAATCTACCAGTGAAATTGAACTACTAGTTTGTGTTCTCCAAGCCCCATCGAGTTCTTATAATGTTTCGTTTAGACATCAACGTCCATGGTTAAAACTTAATCGATGGCTAAGATTAACTAGAAATCGTTCCATGTCTTTTTCTCGAAGTTTCTCACCATGACTTAATTAATTCCTTTTAATTAATCATATTTCCTAAGTTTGGACTTGGGAAATATTAAAAACTGACTAATTAATTTAGTTAAGTCGTCTCTAGGTGGAATTTCAAGAAATGATTTCTGGGTTTCAGAGAAAACATGTATGCTAACCTCTGCCAAAATTTGAGGCTAGAACACACCCGATGCTACAAAAACTAACACCAACTAGGGTGGCTCTGGAGGACCACCAAAATTGACAATGATGTTGGATGGTGTTGTCATTGATGTCAACCCATGGAGTTGACTGGGTTTGACTTTGACCAAAACACCAATCATTGATGTCAAATGGTTATTGAACGGTTCGTAGTAATTGTCAGATTACATCAAGATGGCAGATATGGTTGTTGGATGTTTGAAAACCCAAGTCCTAGGGTTTGGGTTCCCTGGACTATGGATGTACCCCGACCTTGTCGAGGGTTTTGAAGGGTCAAACCATTGAGTTTATGTTGGAGATCTACCAACGTGATCTACCGACTCTTCTGGGTGATTGGAATCACCTTTAGGTTGTGGCCTGAAAACACTTTAGGGTGGAAGGGTGGTGTTGGGGCAAGTTGTGGCTTGCACAGGGCATTGTGGCGTCCATTCAGTTGTGTCTAATAAACTAACAGGGCAGTGAAACATCCTTTCTGACAACCACTAGTAAACAAAGTGTTGGGGCACTCATTAGGTTGTGGCCTGAGCTACAGGGTGTTGGGGCATCCTTCAGAATTCCAGATCAGTCTCTCAGCGCTGCATTTGTGTGTGTGTCTCCAACTAATACTTAAGTCTCTCTTATACTTTTTCGATGATCTCATCAACGACCAAGATTAAAACCTTCATCAGCACGTGTTAATTAATTCACTTTAATTATTTAATTTTCCTAAGTTTAGACTTAGGAAATCCATTAAAACAATTAATTATTTGAATAACTTGAACACCAGCTGAATTTCACCAAACACTTTATGGGTTTTGGAGTTCAAGTGTGTCTTAGCCCCTCAAAATTTGAGGGCTAGAGCACACCTGATGCTACTACCCCAACTACACAAAATCTCAACAAAAACAAGAGTTTCAGATAGTTTTCTCTGCGAGATCCAGAAATGTTTGTCCTACTTTAAACTCGGTTTATCTTTGTAAATTATGAGTTTAGTTCTTTTCAACTTTTAAAGAGCCTGACTTAAACAGTGAAAAGAGTGCGCCAGCTTTTGCTTCTTCAGGGTTACAAGGAGAGGGATTCAGGGCGACAAGAGTATTTTCCCTTTAACTGGAAAAACAATTCTTCTCATTTTGGAGGTTGATATAAATAATAGGATCAACAATGCTTTTAGTTAAACTGTTCAATACTTTGAGAAAGATACTTAATGGATGGTGATGGTTAGAAGTTAGAGTGTACTCTTATGGATATATTTCTTGTTTTTCTTCTGTGGTTACCCTCCAAACATTCTCTTGATGCCAATCTATATATACTTTTCAATTCTGTCATTTAGTGTCAGAGCATGAAAATGTTAGCAGATTAAAACCTTGTCAATTTTGGGGACTCTAAACTTTTTTTTTGGTATGTTAAAGGCTTCGTTTATGTGCAGGTGGTGATCATGGCTATAATGGCGATGCTGCCATTTTCTCCTTGGGGTCTCTCAGATCGGGCTTACCGTTTTGCATTAGTGGGCACTGGATTCTCCTGTTCTTATTCCATATATTCAATATATGGGGTATATGTCTCTGCCAGTTGACATGCAACTTTGGGTGTTTTTTCTTCAATTTTTATAGGCATAGGATATTAGATATTCTGTACATGTTTCTGCTTCACCTAGTTTAGATGGGCAACCTATACTTAAAGTACTTTGCAACTTGCTCTATGATGGCTTTTTTTAAAGAATTGTTACCATGAATTGTAGCTTTACAGTAGGAAGATATTAAGTGCTTTTTCCATTTATAATTTGATTGAACGGGCTTGTGCTTTAATGCAGCTATTGAAACTGTATTTTAGTATTTATGATATTCATTGCTGGTTTTACAGAGGCCAAGGGCATGGAATCTTCAAGCTATTCAATTGTGGCTTCAGTCACTGATCGCTACCAAGGATTTCATTTATCTTCTATATTGCTTTGTCTTTGTTTCTTCACCGATGGCCATTAAGTGTGAGTATTTGCCTACCTTGTGATTAGAAAATTTTCATGCATATTAAGTCTCCTTTTGGGAGTATATCATTGGACAAATATGGTACAAATGGGAGTACATCCATTTTGGAAATTTATTTCTGACTTTGTGTTTTCTGGAAGACAGTTGCTTTGGTACCAGTGTTATGTCGGTCCCTTGAGTTAGTTGCGAAATATTTAAGACGCAACTTCAGCAGTGCCAATCTTTACAGGTGAAGAAACAAGGCCCGGCTTCTAGATGTTCCTATGTCTGTGCAGAGTGTCATAGGAACTCAATATGAATTTTCTTACAACACAAATTATATATTCTCAACATTGCAATTTGCAACTTTTAATCTTAGATTTCTAAAAAGTTATTGGTATTTTATTTGCTATGGTTTTATAGGGAACTGCATAATGGAATTTTGGTTAAGGATTTCAATAATAGAGGCCAAAGGCCAAATATTCACATACTGTTAACAAAACTTTCAGAGGGGAGAGTTTCGGTCCCCTCGCTATTTAGCTTGTATCTCTCCCCTATTGTTTTGACTTTCCAGACATAAATTGATAACTATCCTCCTACTCTGAAGCATCTCAAGATTCCCCCTATAAATTTGCTCGAGTACCCAACATCTATGAAGAGGTGGGATGCTGTTTTAGCACTTAATATTATTGAAAAATGTGTAACTAGGTTTGGTCTTTATAAATATGAAATGTACTTTTGAGACTCGCATATTGTAAAATGAAACAAAAATTATTATTGTTATTTTTGAAGCATGAGTTTCATGCTCAAGGTCTTTTATTTTAGAGGTCAAGCACCCATTGAGTTCTTCTAGGGTTTGTACTAGGGTTAAGAAGTCAAAAGAGTCATTCTCATATGAAGAAGACCCCATTGGGCACATTTTAACTTGTAAAAATAATTATTTTTGTATTTAAAAGTGTCAAAATACCCTCCAAGACGAAGTTGGCCTGTCGGCTAAAAGTCGGCCTCAATTAGGGCATTTCGGCCTCCTTGGAAGCCTATATATAGGAGGGAACTCAACCACCTATGGACATCAATCGTCCTCTCATCATTCAAGTGAAGGAGAAGAGGAAAGAGGTTAGCGAAGAAGGAAGAAGGATGATGGATAAGTGTTTGGGTAATTTCTCTCTCTTTTCAGATGTGCAAAGGAAGGAGGCTAGGGTTTTGTCGCTGCAAGGTCGAACCTGAAGAAATCACAGAAAGAAAGTCGAAGGAAGGTCTATTAGGTCATCCTCAAGCCCTAGAAGAAGGATAAAATCAAGCAAAGGTCAAAGGAAGCCTTGGAAGCCCTAGATTCGCTCACATGTGTGGAGGGAACAACTGTTGCAGTGGTCAAAACTTTTAGAGTTGTAGTAGAGGCTGAAATTCTGCAGCTGGGGGCAAAGTTGTGCAGCGGGAAGAGATTTGACTGGATTTGACTTGGACAAACGAAGCACATCATTAAGAAGGTCAGACTTGGACTTGGAAGGGTATTGGTCTTGGTCTAGAGGTCTTGGAATTCATCATTTGAAGAATATATAAGAAGAGAAGAGATTTGTGGGTTTTCCTCTCAAGTGGAGAGGTTTTTTCCTTGGCTTGCAACATATATCCCGTGTTCCTGTGTACCGTTGATCTTCTTGTTGTGGTAGTTGTTTGATGATAAGAATAACATAATAATAAGAGAAGAAGCTAATAAGTAAGAAAAAGTAAAAAGACATCACAAGCAGTTATCAAGTTTAAGAGAAATCATCCTAACTATAGCCCTATAGATTTCTCAACACGGTATTAGAGGTAAGGTTGGTTAAGGACATGATGAAGATCACTACATCCTTGAAGAAGTCTTTGAAGTAGTGTTCCATGATAACAAGTCATCTCAAGCAAGGAATCAAGGCATTATGGAATCTTCTATCATCCTTCAAGATTAATATGACCAAGACTTCCAGAAAGGACAAAGGATTATTCTCAATAGTTATTGGCACATTTGAGGATGAGAATATCAGGGTGATTGAAAGTGGAGCATCAAGACATATGACAGGTGAGCATAAGCAACTAAAGACCTTATCAAGAGGAAAATATTCCTACTCTGTTGAATTTGGTGACAAGAAGAGCTATCTTGTAAGAGGAATTGGATCAATCTCACTGGAGCTAGAGAATAGAGGAAATATTCATCTCAACAACATCATATTTGTTCCAGGTTTGCAAAAGAATCTACTTTCTATTTCATGTTTAGAAGATAAGGGAGATAGAGTTGCTTTTATAGATGGAAAAGTTGTGGTTTGGGATAAAATCTCTAGCATCGAAAATGCAAAGATTATTCGGATTCGTGAAGAAAGACTCTACAGATTGTTGACTCCTCTCTCTCAGGCTTCGGTTCACATTGAAGTAAGTCCATGTGAACTTTGACATCGAATGTTTGGACACCTTAACTACAAAATCTTACCAACTCTAAATTCAATGGTGAATGACATCCTTGAACTCAAGGAGGATCATAAAGGAGTATGCAAGGGAGGTGCATTAGGTAAAAATATCAAGAGGCCATTTGGAAGCAGGGTTTCAAGGTCAAGAGAAATCTTGGATCTCATTCATTCTGATGTCTGTGGTCCTATGTCTACAAAGTCTCTTGGAGGTCATCTATATTATGTAACGTTCATTGATGACCATTCAAGAAAAACTTGGATCTATTTGCTGAAGTCCAAGGATGAAGTATTCAACAAATTTCAAGAATTCAAAGCTGAAGTAGAGAACCTTACAAAAAGAAGAGTAAAAATTGTAAGATTCGACAATGGAGGAGAGTACACTTGAAAGGAACTCATAGCTTTTTGCAAGGAGGCTGGGATTAAGAGGGAGCTGATAGTCCCATATAATCCTGAACAAAATGGGGTTGTTGAACGAAAGAATCAATCTATTGAAGAAAGTGTAAGAGCCATGTTACATGATCAAGACTTGCCAAATTTTTTGTGGGGTGAAGCAACAATGATTGCTGTATATATTCAAATTTGAAGTCCTCACATATCACTATACAACATGACTCTTGAAGAAGCATTCACTGGGACTGTCCTGTCTATATTCACATTCTGAAGGATAAGAGAAAGAAGTTGGATCCTACAAGCATGAAGAGAATATTTGTTGGCTACGGTAATTCTTCAAAGGCATATAGGATCTACACAAAGGAAGGACACTGAATAGAAGTAAGCCGAGATGTGATCTTTCATGAAAGTATTGCATTCAAGAAATTAAGGGACCTCCCAAGGGACTATGATGATGAATAACTTCCAATATTTGAGGAAGAATGCACCAGGGAGGAAGAGAACTCAAATCATGAAGATGAAGGTCCTAGTGAACCTGTGAACCTATGATCATTCCTGAAAGCAGAAAAAAACCTAATTGGTTGAAGTCTACTCCTCTAGATGCAGAAGGACATGGAGTAGCCAAAGGCACATTCAGGGAAAGTAAGAAGCCCAAAAGATATTCAGGGTATGCAACCTATATGTCGAACTTAATAGAAGTAGAATCATCCACCTTTGAAGAGGCTGTCAAACATCAATAATGGAAAGATGCCATGAATGAAGAGTATCAATCAATAATGAAAAATGGAGTTTGGGAGATTGTACCTAAGTTCGAAGACAAATCAGTGGTAAATTTCAAGTAGCTCTACAAGATTAAACATGCAACATATGGAAGTATTGACAAATATAAGGCAAGATTTGTGGCCAGGGGCTTCTCTCAAAAAGAAGGCATCAATTATGAAGAGACATTTGCACCTAAAACAAGGTATACAACTATACATTCGTTGGTCTCTTTGGCAACATCGATGGGATGGAACATCCATCAAATGGATGTTAAGACTGCATCCTGAATGGCACTATTGATGATCAAATCTATATCAAACAACGCTTGGGATTTGAAGAAGGCATTATATGGCCTTAAACAAGCACCAAGGACGTGGTATGCAAGGATGGATGCATACCTACAAGGATTGGGTTTCTCGAAGATTTTGTTGGTCCGAATCTTTGTATCAAGGTTGTGGAGGATGAGCCCGTAATCATTCTTCTATATGTGGATGATCTTCTCATGACAGGTGTATAAGGTCGCATTCAAGAGTGCAAGAAGCAACTGGCAGCAAAATTTGATATGAAAGATCTAGGGTTGATGCACTATTATTTGGGGTTGGAAGTTTGGCAAGGACCTGATGAGATTTATGTAGGTCAAGAAAAGTATGTGATCGAGATGCTGAAAATGTTTGACATGATGGATTGCAAACCTATGACAACCCCTATGATCACAAACTTGAGAAGGCTAAGAAGTTCCAAATCAAGCCTGGTGGATCTAACAAGGTATAGGCAATTGATTGGCTCACTGATGTATTTGGTAAATACTCGACCAAACATTCGTTTTGCAGTGAATGTTCTCAGTTAGTTCGAGGTAGAGCCCAAGCATGATCATTGGATAGAAACTGTGATGCAACCAACTCACAGAATAGAAGAAAAGATAGATCAACGACTTAGAAATCAACTTCTTCGAGTGGGAAACTTCCTTTACATTACATAAATGAACAATTCTTGGATGATTCAAATGATAAAACCTCCTTTCTATATATATAGGAGTACGAGGAGTCACTATATAATCCTAGACAGCATAACAATAACAATAAGGTTATACATTAGTATTATAGGGATCTAGCATGCCCCTCTCCTTCAAAAAAGTGTTGTACTCAACGCTTGAGTAGTTCTGGATGCTTCTGTATAAAATTCTCATCCTCCCATGTCGAATCTTTAGAAGGTAATTTGTTCCACTTGATGAGATACTTTGAAATTGATCGATTTCGTAGCTGTCGAGTTCTTGTTTTCGTGACTGCTTCAGGTTCCAATATGATTTTTCCTTCCTCATCAAGTTCTAGCAATATTTTTTGAACCTGGAGCTTGTCACTATAACCTTCTTTAAGCATGAAACATGGGAAATTGGGTGCACTTGGGAAGATGCAGGAAGCTACAATTTGTATGCCATAGTACCAATCTTTTGCAACAGCTTGTAAGGACCATAATACTTTGGTAATAATTATTTATATTTCTTAGCTTGCTTTAGGGACATTTGTTTGTATGGTTGTAGCCGTAAAAATACCCAGTCGCCTACATCAAACTTCTTTCGCCACAATGTTGATCTGCCTGCTGTTTCATTCGATTTTGCGTCAAAGTTAGGTTATCCTTTAAGAGTTGGAGAACTTCTTGTTTATGCTCGATGTGATCTTCCTTTGCTTGAACCTTAGAATTTTCTCTTAAAGATGATGTGATGGATGGTGAATGATATCCATAAAGTGCCATAAATGTGGTCATTTTTTGCTGCAATATGGAAGGAAGTATTATACCACCATTCAACCAAAGGTAACCACTTGACCCATTGTGTTTGTTTATCAGATGCAAAGCAAGGAAGATATCCTTTCAATCATTTGTTCACTATTTCAGTTTGCCCATCAGATTGAGGATGATAAGATGAACTATGAGCTAGTTGAGTACCCAATCAAGAAAATAATTCCGTCCAAAAATTTCCAGTGAAAATGGGATCTTTGTCGCTTACAATAATCTTTGGGTTTCCATGTAGCTTTTGAATTCTTTCCATAAATGCAGTAGCAACTGTACTAGCTTTAAATGGATGAGATAATCCACAACAGTGTGCATACTTAGTAAGTTTATCAACTACCACCATGATGACACTCTTTCCTTCAGACTTGGGTAAACCTATGATAGAATCTATTGAAACCTCCTCCCAATGTTGACTTGGAATGGATAAAGGTTGTAGCAGACTCGAGTTCTTAATTGTCTCAACTTTATTTTGTTGGCAGACCAAACATTCTGCCACAAACTTTTGAATATCAGATTTAAGGCCATCCCAAAAAAAATATTTCTTGACCCTGTGGTAAGTTTTAAAAAATCCCGAGTGTCCTCCTAAGGGAGAGGTGTGCAATTACAAAATAATCTTTTGTTTTAGTTAGGAATCCTTACAAAGATGTAAGCGATCTTTGTACCATAATGAATCATTTTTCCAGCTAAATGTATTGGATGTACTGGGATCTTGCTGCAACTTTTGAATGAGTGTCCACACTTCTTCATCATTCTTCCATTCCTCCCTTGCTTCGGTTATCCAATTTGGTTGGATAATAGATATGGCACAAAACAATGCTTCCACATCCTCATCCTTTCTTGAGAGTGCATCTACAACCACATTTTGATTACCTTTTTTGTAGATGATTTCAAAGTCATAACCCAACATCTTTGTGACCCATTTTTGCTGCTCTTCTGAAGATAATCTTTGTTCCAAAGAATATTTAAGACTATCATGGTCTATTTTTACCTTGAAGTGTCTTCCCATTAGGTAAGGTCACCATTTCTTTAGTGCATGTAGTATTGCCAACATTTCCTTCTCATAAATAGGTTTCTGTAAATACTTTCCTTTGATTGGATGACTTGCAAAAGAAACATTTATTCTTTCTTGCATTAAAACAACACCAATTCCATTTCTCGAGGCATCACATTCCACTGGTGCTTGGCACATTGCCTCTTTAAGATGTTCAAAGGCCTTAGTTGAGTATGGAGTCCAAGAAAATGCATCTTTCTTCAGTAATGTTGTTAGAGGTGCTGCTATTTTCCCATAATTCTTAACAAATTTGTGATAATACCCTGCTAATTCGAGAAATCCTTGCAGATGCTTTAAGGTTGTTGGGATTTCCATTCCTTAATGGCTTTAATTTTGTTAGGGTTTACCTTAAACACCCTCATGAGATATAATATGACCCAGATATTCCACCTCCTGTACTCCAAATAAACATTTGGAGGTTTTTGCATATAATTGTTTCTCCTCCAATAGTTTGAACTCCCTGTCAACATGTTGAACATAATCGTTCCAAGACTTGCTGTAGATTAGTATATCATCAAAAAATACCAACACAAATTTTCTAAGGGTTTGAAAATGGAATTCATCAACCCTTGTAATGTAGAAGGTGCATTGGTAAGGCCAAAAGGCATGACACAAAATTGATAATGACCCTCATGAGTTCTAAATGTTGTTTTCGGAATGTCTTCATTCTAATTTGATGATATCTTGGACGGAGATCCAACTTGGTGAAGTAAATTGTTCCAAGTGATTCATCGAATAATTCATCAATGACAGGAATGAGAAATTTATCTTTAATAGTGAGCTTGTTGAGCTCCCTATAATCTTGACACATATGCCATGACCTATCCTTCTTCTGCACCAATACTACTAGAGCAGAGAAAGAAATTTGACCAGGTTGAATTATACCAACCTCTAGCATTTTTGCAATCATATGTTCAATTTCGCTCTTTTGGGCATAGGGATATCTGTAAGGCCTAATATTTGGAGGAACACTTCCTGGAATCAATTGAATAGCATGATCATGATCACGAATAGGTGGGAGGCCTTTGGGAGTCTCAAATACCTTGGAATGATTGTCCAAGTTTTTTTGGAGATATAGAGAAATAGATGATTTCGATGTTTGAAACTTTAGTGAGCATAATTGTGCAATTGCGCGTCATTGTACTTTCTTTAGAAGCTTTGTCATGCCATTAGAGCTGATTATCTTTCCTGGTTTCCCTGTAATACCCCTTAATTCAACTTCCTTTCCTTCCCAAAAAATTTCAAGAAAAGTTCTTGAAAATTAAAAGTTATTGAACCCAAAGATTGTAACCATTGAACTCCTAGCACCACATCAGCACCACCCATTGGAATGGAAAGCATTGGGCTATTCAATACATATTCCCCCATGGTTAACTTGATATTATGGCACTTTCCAGAGCAATTTATAGTTCCTCCATTTGCAACCATCAATTGACAATCTGGTTTTGGATATAGGAAGCAATTCAATTCCTTGGCTATCTTACAATGAATAAAATTATGGGTACTACCCGAATCAGTCAACACTATTACCTTTTTCTTCTTGATATGTCCTTCTATCTTGAGAGTTTGAGGATTGGTAATTCCTGCCAATGCGTTACAAGATATGGTCAAATTCATATCTTCTTTCTCTAAGGCCAGTTATTGCTTTATATCCTCTTCTTTTGAAGTTTCTTGTTCCTTTTCTTCCTCCTCTTCACAATCTATGTAAAATAATTTCTTCTCAACACACTTTTGACCTTTAGCGTATTTGCTATCACAAATGTAACAAAGCCCTTTTCCTATTTTTTCTTCCAACTATTGTGGTGTCAACCTTGTAGGTTGTGGAAAGCTAGGAGTAGCAACGCTTCCATCTTTATAGTTGTGAGTGGTAGGCTTCCTTGTCGCTATAATTTTGCTTTCAATTTTTCTTGCCAACCTGAATGCCTTCTCCAATGTCTCAGGTTCCCAAAGGCGAACCTCATGTTGGATGTTATCCTTTAAAGTCCCTATGAAGATATCAATCCTATGTTCCTCTGGAATATTATTTACCCTTATATTCAATTTTTGGCAGTCCTTAATGTGCTCCATCATTGAACCCTTTTGTTTGAGATTTATCAATTGACTAAACAAGGTGTTGCTCTTTGTATCCTCATAATGTGCTATCATTTCTTCCGTAAAAATTGACCAAGTGACAAGTGGTTTACGAGAACAAAGCCATCGATTCCATACAAACTGATTTTGTTCTAAATAGAAAGTTGCAATGCATACCTTTTGTGTGTTTTGCACATTATGGAGCTCAAAGTATTGCTCCATTTGTAGTATCCATGTTATCGGATCCTTGCCATCGAACTTCCTCATATCGATCTTTGGGATATGGTGGGTCTTAAATCCAACATTAGAGTCTACGAAATCATGATTAACATTTATTTTTTTCTCATCATGAGTTTCATCTAAATACCTTTTCGCCATTAGGAACATTTCTTGTAGCAACTTTGTCAAACCTTCCTTCAAACCTTCCATGTCTGTTTTTAAGCCATTCTTCAAATCTTTCATTTTGCCTTTAATTTTTGCTTCTATGCCTTCTATGTCTGATTTCAAACCATTCTTCAAACCATCCATCTTAGCTTCCATTTCATTTTTGGTTTCTCTTTGCGAGAGTGACATTTGTTGTAGTTGATCTCGTAATTTTGATATATCATGCTGCAATGCTTCCACCTCATGTGTGATAGTAGAGTTTTATGAGGGCTTAATGAGTGTAGTATTCTTATTTGGAGTGCAATACAAATATGTATGCTTCAATTTTCCCTTGGAATCACTTCAAATTAATTTTTCAAACAAAAGTTATGCAATTTTGTTTAAAAAAATACACCTTTTTTTTGCTGGAGCTCGATCTTGAAACGGTTGTACCTCTGCAATTTCGGATCTCTAAGATTTGAAATTCGGTCCTGCAGTAGCCCTCTGAGTCTTCTTTCCAATGCCACAGGTCAGACCTAATTTGGATTCTTCAAGACAAAGTTATGCTCGATCTCCCACAATGACCTAATTATGGACTAGTTCAGTAGAGCGAACTTGTACGTCGTGTCACATGACACTGTTTGACCTTCGGCGCTGAAATCAATACACAAGAAACTACAGTCCGAGCACTTTTGGCCACTTTTTACAGAATTCCAATCTGATGCTTGAAACGTAAGTTATGACGATTTTATCTTGGTCACTTGTTTGAGAGGAAATTCTGGAGCCTGCAAAAACCCTAACTTCCACATTTCATATCTCTGAAAATATTGTGAACCAAGGTCTGAAATGTTTACACAAAGTTCATTAGTATTTAGGCTCCACGTGGTAAAAATTTCAGCTTCCGAAGCCTTGTAGAAAAATGTTATAGTGAAAATCCCAAGATGACCTGTTTGAAGAAGTAAAACCCTAGAATCCCAAGCTCTGATACCAAATGTTATGCAACCAACTCACAAAATAGAAGAAAAGATAGATCAGTGACTTAGAAATCAGTCTCTTCGAAGGGGCAACCTCCTTTACATTACATAAATGAACAATTCTTGGATGATTCAAATGACGAAACCTCCTTTCTATATATAGGAGTCCAAGGGGTCACAATATAATCCTAGCCGACATAACAATAACAATGTAAGGGTACAGTAATAACTATAGTGGGCTTCTATGGGGCACAATATTAATAATATGGGGACTACATGGACACAACAATAACAATAAGGGGGATACACTCACAATAACAATAAGGGTATACACTAGTATTATAAGGACCTAGCAGAAACCAATCATATACTGAGATATCTGCAAGGAACAATCCACTATTGCCTGAAGTATGATAAGAGGAATGATGTCCACTTGATTGGATATACAAATTTCGACTGGGGAGGCAGTGGGATGGATGGAAGAAGCACTATTGGAGGATGTTTTAGTTTGGGATCCTCCATGATATCCTGGATGAGTTGAAAGCAAGAATCGATTGCTTTGAGTAGTACTAAGGCTGAATTTATTGCAACTTGTGAGGTAAGCAAAGAAACTATCTGGTTGAGGAAGCTGCCGTCCAACTTGTTTGAAGGATCAGTGGACCCTACAATGATACATTGTGACAACACCGACTGTATAAGGTTGTCTGAAGACCCAATGTTTCATGGAAAGACAAAACACATAAATAACAGGTATATCTCCACTGATGAACATGTAGCTGACATCTTGACAAAATTTCTTCCTAATAAGAAGCTTGTGTATTTGAGAGACAAGCTTGGACTGGTTGATATATCCTCCCTAGTTGAGAGGGAGAGATAGACACAAAATTCTGGTCTTCACTTCCTGAAGAAAGAATGGAGTATTGGGCAAGCATCTGGCATCCGATACTCTTTTAGGATGAGGTAGGGCGTCCAAGATAAGAGTAGTTAGAGAGGAAATTCCTTGAGGATGTGTTATTCCAAGATAGGAATTGTTCTAGAATGACATACCCTATGAACACTCGGGTGGGATATGTGCCTTGAGAGACAATGTTGATGGTGTCTATCGTTCATTAGTCTCGCCAACATTGTGCTTTGATCTTGTGGAGAGATAGCGCTGTTAGTCAAGGCCTTGCTATGTGACAATGCTGGTTGGTATGATGCAAAGAGATGGCTTACCAATCCAACTCTTCTTATGAGATCTCTTCAGTTTGAGAATGTCCATGTACCATTTATGAATACCTCCCTAGTTAAGAGGGAGTGTTGCAAAATGTGTTACTAGGTTCAGTCTTCATAAATATGAAATGTGCTTTCGAGTCTTGTATATTGTAAAATGAAAGAAAAATTATTATTGTTATTTTTGAAGCATGGGTTTCATGCTCAAGGTCTTTTATTTTAGAGGTCAAACACCCATCAAGTGCTTCTAGGGTTTGACCTAGGGTCAAGAATTCAAAAGAGTCATTGTCATATGAAGAAGACCCCATTGGGCACATTGTAATTTGTAAAAAGAATTATTTTTGTTTTTAAAAGTATCAAAATACCCTCCAAGACCAAGTCGGCCTAGCAACTAAGAAGCCGACCTCAATTAGGGCATTTCGTCCTCCTTGGAAGCCTATATATAGGAGGGAACTCAACCTCCTATGGACATCAATCATCCTCTCATCATTCACGTGAAGGAGAAGAAGAAAGAGGCTAGCGAAGAAGGAAGAAGGACGAAGGACACATGTTTGGGTAATTTCTCTCTCTCTTTTCACACATGCAAAGGAGGGAGGCTAGGGTTTTGCTACTGAAAGATCGAACCTTGAGAAATTGCAGAAATTAAGTCGAAGGAAAGTGTGTTAGGTCATCCTCAAGCACTATAAGAAGGATAAACTCAAGCAAAGGTCAACATAAGCCATAGATTTGCTCACATGTGTGGAGGCAACAACTGTTGTAGGGCCTGAAAATTTTAGACATGTGGTAAAGGCCAAAATTCTGTAGCTAGGGGTTGAAGTTGTGCAATTGGAAGAGATTTGACTAGGTTTGACTTGGACAAAGGAAGCACATTTTCAAGAAGGTCGAACTTGGTCTCGGAAGGGTATTGGTCTTGGTCTAGAGGTCTTGGAATTCGTCATTTGAAGAATCTATAAGAAGAGGAGATTTGTGGGTTTTCCTCTCAAGTGGAGAGGTTTTGGCCCTGACTTGTAGCCTATATCTTGTGTTCTTGTGTACTGTTGATCTTCTTATTTCGGTAGCTGTTTGATGATAAGAATAACATAATAATAAGAGAAAAAGCTAATAAGTAAGAAAAAGTAAAAGGACATCACAAGCAATTATCAAGTTTAAGAGAAATCATCCTAACTATAGCCCTATAGATTTCTCAACAAATATAAAATGCCACGATTGACCTGACTTAATAGCCATTACAACTCCACTATTTTATCGGATGAACATACCACATGCTTTGTGGGGAATTTGTTTGGTGGGGAGGTTATCACCACCCCCACTTGACCAACCAGTGAAGTTTCCAGTGATTTATTCTCCCACTATGTCTATTTGATATATGGGCTTTCTAAAATAAATTTGAAATTGACCACTGTTATGGACATTACTTTGTAAGAGAACTAAATGGGGAATATAGACTTTGAAGGGACCCTCTCTAATACAAACTGACCAATCTCTAATAGGGTTGCTTCTTGTTGTTTATTATTCTTGTTTAGCATAAGATTACAACTTTTGTGATTCTTTAAAGCTTTAGCATATGTTGCATAAGTAGAAGAATTCTTTCCTCACATTTATATTTGAGATAATAATTGTGTTATTTTGATTTGTAACATGAAACATAAAGTATAAAAATAATATCTTACAAGTGAAATTTAGTGACAAAAATTTCTTCTTATCATCTTGCATAATGCCAGATTGAGGAGTTTCATCATCTTGCAATAAGTCATAAGATTACGTGCCTTGGTTGGCAATCAATGGCACCTTGAGTTGTCCTCATGAGTTAGACTTCAGTTAGGATGAGTTATTTCCAGTTTACTGGAATGATCATCAAGTTAGCATGCGTAGAGTTGGAGCTTTAGTTAAGTAGAGACTTCATCAGTTTGACTATAGAACAAGGTGACAATTAGCAATTCAGTTAGAGCAATTTAGTCTTTAGTCTTGATTGAAGGAAGAACGAGTTAGATCTCCAACATTGATTGAAGAGAGCACGAGTTAACAACTCCAGTGATGATTGGAAGTAGAGCGAGTAACACTGTTAGTTAACTCGCTATCGGAGCTCGAGTTCTAAATTAAGTTGGGCCTCCTTGCATGGATAGAAGTTCACCTATAAAGAGAGGACAAAGGCATAAGTAAATTAGAATTTTTTTGTGAACAAAGGTTCATGACAAGAGTTTGTGAGAGAGCCTTGATTGTGGAGCGCAAGGATTGTGTCCTAAGAGATAGGAGCCACAAGTGCTCCTGGGATTTAGGAGCTAGATGTGCGCAGGAGAAGGGAGTTGGGGTCCTAAAGAATAAGAGGCTGAATTGTGTTGAGAAATACATTAGGGCAACATTTATTCTTGATTTCTCTTACCTGATATTTACTTGTGATATTATATTTGTCTTATGTTGATCAGTGTTGCACGATCCTTCCCTCCCCCAAGGATCCAAGGTCGGAACTGCATCTCGTACCGATCCTTGGGCGATCCTCTGAATGAACCACGGATTCGAAAATCAGATCCTGTGGTTCCACCGTTTTGAGGTGATTCCTAGAAATCTGGAACCACACAAGCCCGATCCGCAGTTCCACCGTTTTGAGGTGAATTCTAGAAATCTGGAACCACACAAGCCCGATCCACGGTTTTGGATTCCCGATCTGCGAATCCAAAAAAGGATCCATTGGGGATCCATGGAGGTTTGGGCATGGATCCGCGCGGATCGCTAGTGGATCCAGAGGGAGATGGGCAGTTCCTTTGTGACAATACTAAGGCGAGTGCTAAATTGCCTTGAGTACTGTATCTCTCTATATTCTGTAGAATTCAGTATTCACTGTCCAGGAAACAACTAGAGGCTCGATCACATATTTTTAAAGTCTCATTGATTCACTCCATCTATATACATTCAGGATTTGTTCTTGTACCAGTGTAAAACACAATGCTTCCAGAGAAGAGTTTTGGGTTCCCTTGTTGACGGCACCCGTGTTTCCTATGCCCTCCTATTTCTTTGTTTCCTTTTCTCATTTCTGCAAAATGATACATCTCTTTATTGGGACCATTACCTACATGCATCATCAAAACAACCATTACCTAGATGCATCATCAAAACATACTTATAAGATTAGACAAAGCCAGGGGAAAATCATACTCTGGATACAACCTGGGGATGCCTCACATTTAAATTCCTATGCCACCAATCAGTTGGGTCTACAAAAATAAACAAAATTATCCCATTATGAGGTGCAGACAAACTGAAAAGATAAAAAAAGGTATTGATGGAGTGGAGATTTTAAAGATACATTGCATTAATACAAATTACGCCCTTAGGCGGACATCAGTTCTGATTAAGACTTGAGCATTTGAATGAACTATGTGAACTGGTTTTTCCATATCAGGTGGTTCTGTGCCCCAACTGGCTACCCAGAGCACCGCACCCCCCTCCACCCCTTACTTTCCTGGATTTCTTCCACAGTCTGGGAATCGTTCTGTTCTAATATGAGCATGATCATGCCCTAAGCAAATCTACCATTCTATTTATCAAGATATATCTTTGATGCCAATTTCTTTCTGGTGGTTTCATATTTCAATTTCCCCATTTGTGCTATTATTACTAGCAAACATTCTTTGTTGTCACCATATCCAAAATTAGAAAGGAATGGAGTGGAAAATCAGGTCAAGCATGTGAGGGGTTTGTGGGTATTGATAGTTGTGATGATCATTTGTAAATTTCAGCATGTATATCATTTTTCCTATGGCTTGATTCCTTTTGTAACTATCCTATGCAGATTATAAGTTACTATTCTAACAGAAAGTATATATTTGGTCTTGCTTTATTGTGGACAGAAAATACTTGGAGGATCCCTGTCTGTGGATAGATACGAACACTGCAACACTGAACATTTTGAGTTCAAACTCTGAGATTATGCTAGGTTTTTTAGTGATAATTTTGCTTTTCACGTAAGTTGAATATCCTAGTAATGTATTTTTCTATTCCATGTCGTGTTAGGCTGAGTTCTTTACCATCGATATTGAGATATTATTTCTAACATTGAATATTGTTGCTGTTGCAGACGGCAACGTAACATAGTGCAAGGCGTTATGTATTGGCAGGTTCTAAACTTCTACCTCATATCTGATACTGAAATTTTCTGTGCTTTCTTTTCTTTGTATGTTGTATTTTTGAGATGATAGTTGAGTACACTTTCTGTTTTCAGACATTTGTTTAAAATTCTCAGATTTTGTATTAGTTTTTTTGGTTAGTGAGTGCAGGATCAATTGCAGATGCAGCTTTTCAATATATCCTCTTATTATAAGTTTTCTAACTTGGAAACTCGTATTTTTTCCTTTTGCTCACAGTTGCTGAAGCTCATGTATCATGCACCAAATACTGCTTCCTACCATCGGGGTGCATGGGCAAAAGTTGGGATGCATGCAAATCCATATATAAATCGCTATGCTCCATTTCTACGAACTCCCATTGCATACCTTCAACGATGGTTTCAGCATTAAATTTTTGGATTTGTGTCCTTAATGAATTGACATGGCTCTGTTTGCACACTGGTTGCCTCATTTTGAAGCAATGCTTGGCATGCATTTGTGCTATGGTTTTGAATCCCTTGTTATTTACAGAAAAATTGTGGATTGTTGTAAATTTTGTCCTGTGATATCCAGGGCGTTGGTTTTTTTCTTCTTCAATAAAAGGAGGTAGAAGGAAAATTTGATATGTGCTGAAATGTGTTGTTATCTTGGGCACTGAACATTTGTTTAGTTAATAGAACTTCTTACTGGACTCTTTTTGGACAAGTATGAATCTTTTAAACATTGTTTAAAAGCAGACCTCTGTTCAGATGCATCAGAAAAGCGAAAGGAGACAAGGATGGCCGAATGTCAGGCCTTTCACCAGGCAGAGAAAATGGACAAAATACTGGGTTTAGTTGAACTGGTCAAGTTAAATCATTCAAGTGCTATGTAACTAGTTGCCAGAGGTGCATAATGCATCGAATGCTTCTATGAGGAGAACTACTGCATGCTGTAATAACCATCTTAATTTCTGTCTTGTTCGTCTTCTTTTTGATTACTGACCTTTCTGGTAATCACATTTTTGTCTTTTTGTCTGTTGATCTCTATATAAATCTATATGATCAGGGATGAGAAGGAATAATTGAGTTGGATTATTTGAAGCTGTTTTGGGAAGTTTGGGAACCTATCAATTATAAATTTGTGTAGCATTTTTATTTATTTTCACCTTATCATTAGTAAACTCTCTCGATTTATCAATGCTTTCCTACTATCTAGTTATAGTTACTAGTTTTGAATTGCTACAGAGTTGTGGATGAGTAGATGGAAAAAATGACCTTGTCAAGTGTGTAACTCTGGAGAGTAGATAATGAGAAACATATTTTGACTAAGGTGTCTTGCCCATCTGAACATTTCAGAAGGAAACTCTGGGTTTTCTAGTAGTTGATGGAATTCCTCTATCAAAAAATCATAACGAGTCAGGAATTTTTTGTTGTTGTGATCCTAGATTATAGGAACTCCCTAATAAAATCATAAAATCTGTATAATCAAGCTCTAATAGATTACTTTGTTCTGGTGGGATGTTAATTAATTTATTCATTAATTCATAATGTGTATTTAATATTTATCTTCCCCAGTCATTTCAAATGCATTGCCCATTGTGTCACTGAATGAAACTTGAGTTGCTATCATAGATGGTGGATGCAAAAAATTCAAGAGGGTTGGCAGCAGCAAATTTTTCTACAACTATATCATCCTTCAAACAAAGAGCTTGTGGGTGCATTAAAATATAATACATAACATTGGACAGCACAGTACTATTATGTTAAAATTATATTAATATTTATTGATTTACAAGGCGACAGCGTTATTGTTTTTAAGGGTTTTTTTATCTCATGTTCAAGAAGAATGATTGTAGACTTTAACATTGTTCAGACCTGCTGGCAGATTTCCAGATTCAAGAATTGATTCAAACATATCATAAGATTTGTTATAAACATTACCAAGGTTGTAACAGTATCCTTACACGGTTTAATTGTTTACTGAAGATTGTGTGGAGCTGGAGTCGGAAGTGTAATTTTTTCCTTGGGTAGTCTTTTATAGCTTAGCTTGCTCTATCTCATTTTGAGTTTTAGCAGGGTAGAACTTCCTATCCACTATTGTATTTATTATTTTGACTCTGTGTTGGACACCTAATCCTCTTAAGGTTTGGTGTGGAATGTAAACAGTCAAAGGGAGTCCAAGAGACCACTTGGTATGTGAAGACCAAGGGTCACAATGAAGTAAATGGTTTACATACAAGGAAAGTTACCATCTTGCTAACTACTTGGCTACAGGAAAGTTACCATCATACTTATCTCCTCGTGAAAAGAGAAAGGTAATTCAAACTAGTGCATTTTACTCATGGATAAATGAAGAATTGTACAAAACAAGACTTGATCTAATTATTCGAAGGCGTAAGAGAGATGAAGTACCCAAAACACTGAAATCTTGTCACGATGAACCATGCGGAGGACATTTCGTTGATAAAAGAATTGCTTACAAGATTATTCTCTTAGGATATTATTGGCCTTCTATTTTCAAGGATGCCAAAAAATATGTTAAGAGATGTGATAATTGTCAAAGAACCGGGAAACCTATCCTTTCAGATGAAATGCCTCTACAGCCTCAGGCACTCATTGAACCCTTTGAGAAATGGACTTTAGATTTTGTTGGTCCTATTAATCCACCATCAAGACATAAAAGATACATTCTTATTTGCACTGATTATGTTATAAAATGGTAGAAGCTAAAGCACTTCCTTTTGCCACTAAAAATGATATAGTCTCATTTCTTTTTGAGGATATTTTTACTCAATTTGGTGTCTCAGATCAAACATCCAAGTTGGTCCAAATATAATTGAGGAATATAAAATCAACCATCGGAAGTTTATTCCATATCCTTCACAAGCAAATGGATAAGTGGAGTCCACTAATAAAGTAATTGAAACCATTCTTACCAAGATTGTGCATCACCATAGAAGAGATTGTGCAGAAAAGCTTCTAGAAAATTTATGGGCATATCGTACCATATAGAGAAATACATGACATACTCCCTATGAACTTGTTTATGGGAAGTAAGTCTTGTTTTCTATTGAATTTCAAATAAAGAGTTTCAAGGCAACGGTTAAATTGGGTTTTGATCTTTCAGAAGCACAAAAACAAAGGATGGAGCAACTAAATGAACTAGATGAGATAAAACAAGATGCTATCAAAAGAACCAATCTATTTCAACAACAAAGATCTAAGTGGCATGATAAATATATAAAAGAGAAGAAGTTCCACCCAGGGGGTTGGGTCCTACTTTTTGATTCAAAGTTCAAAGATTTTCAAGGAAAATTTCAAAGTCATTGGCTTGGGCCTTATGAGATTGAAACAATCTTTGATAATGGTGCAGTCAGGATCAGGACTATTGATGAAGAGAAAATTACTTTCCTTGTAAATGGTCATAGATTGAGATTATATCATAAGCCATTAACAAGGGAGGATTTGTTCAAATTTGCAAAAACAAATTGACTTAAAGCTGGTTAAGAAGGATGTTCCTTCTCCTTCAGCCTGAGTCACCAAGTCTTTCTTTTCTACATATATATATATATATATATATATATATATATATATATATATAAGTTGTATAAACATGAAAACTGATAAATGTTGGCATGTTTATACAAAAAAATCTAGGGTGAAAACTAAATTTTCTTGGCATCCTAAATTTTCTTTTTCATTTTCAATTTGATTCCCATTTTTCTTTATATCTCTCTTTTTCATTCAAAATAAATAGCTACAGAATTGCTAAGAATCTACAGCTTTGAATTTTTTTTGTAGTTGATATTGACAAGAAACTATTGATTGGAACAATTGAAGACTCCACAAGAGGAATGATCAAGTCAACAAATGAAAGTACTCGAGGGCAAATCGCAAGCAACAACCAAGCGTTAGAAATTATCAATTTAGAGCTATGTAAGTATTAGATTTATAATAAAGGTAAAACATTAGAAGTATGAAATAATAGAGACGTTAAATCATAAGTATTCTGTCATATCATCTCAAACTAGTCGCAGAAGCCCATATGTCATCCATCAGTACATTAACACTCCATTTCGAAAACCCTATTTATTGATAACTCCGTCGCTCATTCATTTATACTCTGTTCTTTTAAAAATCATTCCATTCTCGTCCTTGCTCATATCTCAACCCTACTCACATCTCCCATTCCACTTTCGACCTCGCTTATATTCCTCATTTCGCTCTCGACCATACACCATTACCATAACCTTGTCACTGAAACAATTGTGAGACGAGACTTCACCACCATGGGGGTAATTGTTCGGACTGAACCTAATGGGACTAAATTTATGGAAGGATATACCCAAGTCAAACAAATGTTAGAGTAGGTGCAATGGTTGGAATTTATAGATTTGATCGTTTTGACAGAGAGATGACCAAATCATTTGCTCGAGCTTTTGATGGAATAGAGACCGAAATGGGAGATATCGTAATAGTGGTGATAGAGTCTTTCATTTCCGATGTTACCAAGCTCCCAAGAGTTGGAGAAAGATGGTTTAAAAATAGAGGAATTGAAGGGGACGATTAAAGGACATTATTTAAAAATATAGACATGGACATCATTGTTTTAAAGAAAGGTATTCCTAGCACAACCTTTAAAACGAAATGGAGGAATTTGCTTCTAGTTATCCAAAAATTTATTACATGCGAGGGTAGGTTTGATAGTGTGTTTTTCTACCATATTTGTCTCATGATGCACTTTCTTCAAAGGCATGAAATATATTTCCCTTATTTCCTACTGAATAGCTCAAGGAAAATGTGTGGTAATACTCAGAGGAGGATACAGTTTATTGAAAACAATATATACCACCACAGTCTTGTTAAAATGCTCATTGAAGCTCATTTAGAAAGCTTAGTAGACAATTGGGAAACTTTTCTAGTCAGAAACCACTTTAAGGAAGAAAAACAAAACATAGCTAACAATAGAAAAATAAGGAGAAGTAGAAGGAAAATGCCTGAAAGCTCTGTTGAAAACCCTCCAGAACAAAAACAAAATTCAGAAGATGAAACTTCTTTGGTGAATATTTTAGAAAGCATAAGGGAGAAAAATGTTAGAAGAAAGAAAGCCAGCCACAAAGAAAAAATACATCCACAAAAGAAACAAAAGGAACTAAAACAGAACAGAGAAACATTAAAAAACATGCACTTCCTTCATCCACTATAAGGAGAAGTGCAAGGCTTCACAAATTAATAAAGGAACCATGCAAAGAGTATGTTGATTTAGAATAGGAGGAATCAAAGTTTCCCTCACCTACTATTTCATCACCAAAGAGAAGGTCACCAGAAATCGACCCAATACAACAAGAGATATATGGTTATACTAGCACAACCACATTAGTAAAAACTAATGTGGTTGATATACGCCGATAGGCGTATATAAAATAGATTTACAACCACATTTACCAATGTGGTTGATATACATCGATAGACCTATATCCACTACCCATCACATTAATTTATATATCAATAAATAAATATTATGTATAATAAATTTATTATATTAACTTGAAAAATATATATTATATATTAATAAGAATATTAATATATTAAATATATTAATTATGATTAAAATCACAAAAATATTTTATATATATTAATAATATTATAATAAGGATTAATAATATATATTAAAAATATTTATTAATATATTAAAAATATTAACTATATACATACTATCAATTAACTTGAAATATATATATTATATATTAATATAAAAAAATATTAATAACATATAATAGATGGTTATATTATTAATAAAGCAAAAGAACTAATAATATATTAATAATATATATTATATCATAGTTGGTTATATTATTAATAATATATATTAATAATATTATAATATTACTAATAATCATTATTAATAAATATTAGAATATTTATTTATAATGATTATTAGTAATATTATAATCTAATATTTATTAATAATTATTATTAGTAATATTATAATATTATTTATATTACTAAATAAATATTAAAATATTAAAATATTATTAATATTTATTATTAATAATGGATATTAATAATATTATAATATTACTAATAATCATTATTAATAAATATTTGAATATTTATTTATAATATATAATATTAATAATATTATAATATTACTAACAATCATTATTAATAAATATTTCAATATTTATTTATAATTATTATTAGTAATATTATAATATTATTAATATATATATTATTAATATTAACTATATACTAAATATATATAATAATTTATTAATATATAAATAATATTTAATATTTTAATATTTATTTATATATTAATATCATAGATGGTTATATTATTAATAAACCAAAAAAACTAAGAATTAATATTTTAAACTGAAAAATCTAAGAAATTAACAAACCATGAGAAATAGTATTTTAAACTCAAGAGAGTAATAAACCGAATGTGTGATTAACATTATAAACCCAAGAGTTTAATACTATAAAACAAATCAATTGGTGAACCCAAGGGAAAACCATTACCCAAAAAATTATAAACCAAAGTAATTGGTGAACCCAAGGGAATTGATTTAAACATTGAGACAATTGTTGTCACAATGCGACGTTGGACCAACTATGACCAAGGTTGGCCATGGGTGACTTTCCTATTGAGACAATCTTTGTCAGAATGTGACATTTGATCATGGATGACATTTATCGAGTATTCATATTATAAACCAAAAGAACTAATAAACTCAAGGGTTTAATATTAAAAACCAAAGGAATTGGTGAACCCAAGGGACAACCATCACCCAACAAACTATAAACCAAAAGAAATTGGTGAACCCAAGGGAATTGATTTAAACAATGAGAGAATTTTTGACACAATGCGATGTTGGACCAACTATGAGCAGGGTTGGCCATGGGTGACTTTCATATTGAGACAATATTTGTCAGAATGTCACATTTGATCATGGATGACATTGATCAATTATTCATATTATAAACCAAAAGAACTAATAAACCCAAGGGTTTAATATTATAAACCAAAGGAATTGGTGAACCCAAGGGACAGCCATTACCCAACAAATTATAAACCAAAAGGAATTGGTGAACCCAAGGGAATTGATTTAAACATTGAGACAATTGTTGTCACAATGCGACGTTGGACCAACTATGACCATGGTTGGCCATGGGTGATTTTCATATTGAGACAATGTTTCTCATAATGTGTTATTTGATCATGCATGACATTGATCGATTATTCATATTATAAACCAAAAAACTAATAAACCCAAGGGTTTAATATTATAAACCAAAGCAAGTGGTGAACCCAAGGGAAAATCATTACCCAAAAAATTATAAACCAAAGGAATTGGTGAACCCAAGGGAATTGATTTAAACATTGAGACAATTGTTGTCACAATGCGATGTTGGACCAAGTATGACCATGGTTGGCCATAGGTGATTTTCATATTGATACAATGTTTGTCAGAATGTGACATTTGATCATGGATGACATTGATCGATTATTCATATTATAAACCAAAAAAACTAATAAACCCAAGGGTTTAATATTATAAACCAAAGGAATTGGTGAACCCAAGGGACAACCATTACCCAACGAATTATAAACCAAAAGGAATTGGTGAACCCAAGGGAATTGATTTAAACATCGAGACAATGGTTGTCACAATGCGACGTTGGACCAACTATGACCATGGTTGGCCATGGGTGATTTTCATATTGAGACAATGTTTCTCATAATGTGTCATTTGATCATGGATGACATTGATCGATTATTCATATTATAAACCAAAAAAACTAATAAACCCAAGGGTTTAATATTATAAACCAAAGCAAGTGGTGAACACAAGGGAAAATCATTACCCAAAAAATTATAAACAAAAGGAATTGGTGAACCCAATGGAATTGATTTAAACATTGAGACAATTGTTGTCGCAATGCGACGTTGGGCCAAGTATGACCATGGTTGGCCAAGGGTGATTTTCATATTGATACAATGTTTGTGAGAATGTGACATTTGATCATGGATGACATTGATCGATTATTCATATTATAAACCAAAAAAACTAATAAACCCAAGGGTTTAATATTATAAACCAAAGGAATTGGTGAACCCAA
The DNA here is from genome assembly GCA_034641835.2 of Pinus albicaulis. NCBI lineage: Eukaryota > Viridiplantae > Streptophyta > Pinopsida > Pinales > Pinaceae > Pinus > Pinus albicaulis. Next base: position 1,068,685,465 of record CM076580.1, read on the forward strand.
GGGACAACCATTACCCAACAAATTATAAACCAAAAGGAATTGGTGAACCCAAGGGGATTGATTTAAACATTGAGACAATTATTCTTACAATGCGGCATTTGATCATGGATGACATTGATCGATTATTCATATTATAAACCAAAAGAACTAATAAACCAAAGGGTTTAATATTATAAACCAAAGGAATTGGTGAACCCAAGGGACAACCATTACCCAACAAATTATAAACCAAAAGGAATTGGTGAACCCAATTGTTGTCACAATGCAACATTGGACCAACTATGACCATGGTTGGCCGTGGGTCATTTTCATATTGAGACAATGTTTGTCAGAATGTGTCATTTGATCATGGATGACATTGATTGATTATTCATATTATAAACCAAAAAAACTAATAAACACAAGGGTTTAATATTATAAACCAAAGGAATTAGTGAACCATAATAGCTAATTTTATTCTTCTACATCGAAAAATTTATAGTTAGGGTTAAAGGAGTTTATAGTTAGGGTTAAAGTTCTATGATCAACGTAAGGGTCATGGTCATTTAAGAGGTCATTTTTTTTTTACAAATGAGGATATATCATATAATCCATGAAACTACTTCCATGTCTATGATTAAAATTCATCTTGCAGTTTTAAGGTCTTGAGAACTACAAATATTTAGTAACTTGATACTAAATAAAATTTTGATCACGGCTTCAGAGTTTTATTTGTATCTACTGACTAAATCAAGGTATTCTTCTAGCCAAAAAGGATAAGGGTTGGAATAATTTCTTAGAAGAATATCTTGGTTAGTTGCAGTTCTAGCATCAAAGTCTCCTAATAGGAGGATGTTACCCTCATTTCTAAGACTAGGTATATCCTTTTCTAAGGCATTATTAGATAAATACTTTTATAAAAGGTAGAGTTAAGAGTTGTGATGTCAAAATTTGCAATATATATCATCTTATCATTAATGTCATAGATTTCAATTCAAAAGTATAGGTGGAGAGGATATATCTTATGAAGTAAGTGTAAGGAGAAACATTATTTTTTATATAACTTGTCATTCCTCTAATGGTTCTAAGTGAGGATTCCATGTTTTAGGTTGAACACAAATTGAATACAACTGTGTTTGGGACCTTAGACTCATCATTCATCCCAAGTGCTCCAAGTTCTTATTTATTATTCTCATTTAAGTCTCTATCCATAATACTATTTTTTGTACCTCTAATGATTTCCCATTTTTCCTAATTTTCTAGCATCATTTTTATTTTGAACCTCCTTCCTTAATTCAACTTTGTCTAATGAGAAAAGGTCTTAATTTATAAGTATTCATGACCCTTTTAAGCTTGGATATTTACTGAGTATGTCAAAGTTATGGTCACTATAGTGTATCCTAACATGGTGGAGTCTATATTTATGCTTAACTATATTTACGAAGTCTTTTACTTCTATGAAATAAGTTACAATTTGTGACTTATTTTTTATTTTTTATTTTAATATTTCTATTTTTTATTCCAGAAGATTCAAGGCTCTTTTATTTTTCTCATGGTCCAAGTAAATTAGTTTGTTAATTTTATTTTGATAGATTTAATGTTTAATTTATTTTTCTAGCCACTTAGGACCAAATTGTCATTTAGTTTTTCTTTTAACTTTTTAATCTTGTCTCTCAAAAGGTAATTTTATTCATTAATTAATTATTTTTTATTCTCCATTTCTTGTACCCTATCTTTTATTTTTTTTAGTTGAATTTTTTTCCAACATTGTACTTCATTCTATTTTATATTTCACTTATCTTTATTATTATTATTTTTTAATGAATCAATATGGTGTTCGACTTATTTTTGCTAAAAGAAGGTTTTAACATATGTTATAAAGTGCGTACCATTTAAAAATAAAATAAAATAAAGGGAAAAAAAATCACATGATGTTTATGAGCAACTAGCAGCTAAATATATTGTCTTAAAGTTTTTCCTAATATATAGTTGTAGAATTATTATTAGTGTAATGTTGTAAATAGTTTTCAATGTAATGTTATAGATAGTGGAGAATATATCTCATTAGATAAATGTTCACACAGTACACATTTAAGATAGATAAAATTAGTCCACTAGCTAAATGTTCACACACTACAAATATTTGACATAGATAAAATTAGTCCATTACAAAGATTCACTATATAAAAGTCTACACAAATATTCACTATTTTATCTGTTAAAAATTTAACTAATTCATTGCATAGAGTGTTAAAAATAGTAATGTATATTTTAATGTTCATTTCAAATAAAATAATTTTATTTAAATTTGATATAAAGAAAAAAAAATAATTGAAAATAAAAAATTGCAATTACTTAGTAATAAAAAAGAGATTTATAATTTATTCAATTCTTAATATAAAGTTGTTAAAAAATATAAATAAAAACAAAAAGGTTTATTTAATCATAAATACAATATTTCAATATGTATTATTAAGTAATTGAATATAATTGCAAGTTTACATTATATAGTATACACAATAGTAATATAATTGAATATAATTGCAAGTTTACACTATATAGTATACATAATAGTAGTTTTAATATATAATTTAATATAATACAAGTTTACACTATATAGTAGTTTTTAGAAAGATCCAATTACTTGATGTACAAACTTTAAAGAAAAATAAATCCCCCAATGCTTCATAGATAACGACTTAAACTGGATGTATAGTGATGTTATCAATGAATACGAACTTAACTTGAATGTATGTTGGTGTTATCCATATGCACTCCAATCTAGAAAGAGTTTAGAAATAGATTCCAAACTGCAATCTAAAGCGCAACTAAATTGGATTTGAATTAATGACTGATTTTAACAAAACACTCTTAAATTTGGTTCATGAAACTCTATTGAATTTTAGACAAAATACACCAAAAAAGCCTAACGTAGAAGAATTTGGTTCATGAAACTCTATTGAATTTTAGACAAAATACACCAAAAAAGCCTAACGTAGAAGATTAGGCAATATTCACCATAAAAAGTCGGGAGGAAAAGCCTAATGTTAAAGAAGTAGGGAGAGAAGCCTAATGTTAAAGATTCGTTGAAATCATTCATGAATGATATAGCAAAATGACAAGTAGACAACAACATTTCATAAAAATCAATTGCCGCGTACAGACTGGCTTAGAGGGACAGCGCAATTTCTCCAAGCGGGGTTGCACGTCAGCGTCACTAATCCCCGAGGTGGACTTCTGGTCGTAACTGACAGCTACCTCCGACTACCTCCACTCGTTGCCATGGATGACGATGATGGCAAACAACGAAGAGGTAAACGGACATCCGCTAGATAGGGGACTTTTCTCCAACTTTGTACAGATACACTGTGAAGATTGTTGAATTATTTAGCGAAATGTTTGCATCTGGAATTTTTTTTTTGAGTTAAATTATCTTGCTTGGAGAAGAAGAATGTTACCCACAGACAATGGTATAAACGACTACCTTGGCATGTATGGTATGATAAACTCTGTTACTAATGACAGATGAAGCAGCGCTCACAACTTCAAGCCCAACTTCTTCCAACGCCATCAGAATATCAGAGTACACAATATCACGTTCCAAAGAGTTCGTCCAGATCTAAACACCCGATCCCACAGACTTTATTTTCACTTCAGGGTATCCCCGATCTGATCCTTCCAAAGGCGGAAATTTATTGCAGAATTTCTCAAATGAAACTTTGTCATTTCGATCCGACTTGACCTTCATTTCCTCTCTTTGGGCTGAAAGTTCTCGGATTTTCTGCTGTAGATGGCCAATGTGATTCACAGACTCCAGACACTGTTCATTTTCCCTGAACAACAGAATATCCAACTTCTATTCAATAAAACCCTAGAGAATACTATTGATATCTCAAAACCCTAGATATTGAGCAGAAAAGACATACCCGCGTATCTTTTACCGGGAGCATCGATCGAAGCCATGAGAAAAGCATCTTCATTTCTTTACGCCGTTGTATTTCGATCATTTTGTGATTCTTTATTAATGCCGTGACGGTGGCTGGTAATCTATTCCAAGACTGACTATTATTTGCAGAACTGGAATTGCAGACTATTGACATTAGAGGATTCGAAGGGACAGCTGGGGTTTCGGAGTCGTAGCTATCTAACAAATAAAATATGTGCCAGAATGATCGGTATTATAACTCGATATAAATGGATCTTGCATTGGTAGACATGGATCAGAATTACTCCATACGCTTTCGATCTCAAACTTGTTTGCGTCGACGTTAGAAGAAATAAAATGGTGAGTGCAACCTAGAAGAACTGCTCATCTTCGAGGTCAATTAAACCTCGAGGGACCTAATTTGAAAATCACCAAAACATTGCGAGTGATTTACAGACGAAGGACTGGATCCACAAGATCAGTATTCGATCAATTCTGGCTTTCAAGTTAAGTGCAAAATCCCGAATTGGATCCTGATAAATAACGGATACGGATCACATTATTACATACAAAAATAAGTTGGGATCTCGTAATAGACTGAATAATCTCTTTCTCCAAACGAAACAAAAGCCTGTGAACGATCATACGAGAAGACCGTAAGCCATTGAACTGTATAAAAATACGGCTCACAACTCAATCTGATGCGACTCTACTAAAAATATCCTTAACCTAAACGCACAATACGAAAAAGATCCTTAACCTAACGCACGATAACGCTCCACTCTGCCAATGATCCTTAACCTAACGCATGATAACGCTCTGGTTCATCTTCCGATAATGGAGACTTCCTGCGTGTGCCATCGTTGTGCAGAATTTGTTGCGCGTGGCACTGGGTGAGGATAATGGCCCCAGCCTGCGCACCGTCTACCAGCCACATGGTATCTCATGTTTGCCACGTTTATAGGTGGCGGGAGCATGTTTATTTGAGAATTTGAACAATCAAACAGGTGGCATTTTAGTTTGAACCATCACTGGTTAATCTTGATAGGTGGCGGTCAACAAATGGCACAGTAAATTTTTAATCATGTTTTGTAAAAAATTAATTTAAGTATGGTTTAAACACGTGATTTAAATATGCAAGGAAGTTAGTGGGGTAGATTTCATCCATGGATTGAGTGGCGACGACCAGAATATACCGGCATCTTTCAATCTAGACCATCAGATCAAAAAGATTAATTAGCCTAATCACAAAGAGCCTACCTCCGATAGGGGGATACGCCTATCGGCGTAATCAAGTCTCTGGAAAAGAAAACATATGATTCAAATAAGGTAGTGGGAATTTAATCTGTCAATCCGCAAGAACCTCCAACCATCAATACTCTAAAGCAAGAAATATTTGAATTGGAGACATTGAACAAACACTTGAAACAATAACATGAGACCTTAAAAGCACTAAATGAAATACAAAGGACCCATATTGATAACATTCTCTTGCACCTAGGTGTATGGCATAAAAAGAATAAAAGGCTGGAGGAAAAGAACAAGTCTTTCAGAATGAAGGTTATAAGTTTGAAATAAAAAAGTTTGATGAAGAAGCCTAGGATGGCAGTTGCTAAGAAAAGGGTAAAGAAGACAAACTTAGATGTTTTAGCTCAAGTTTATGAACAAATGCAGTGACAAAGAAAGACTATCAGTTTTGAATTTTTGCATGAGGTCATGCAACGACGTTCGTGTGGGGGAATGTTGAGCCTCATAATTGTTTATTTTTGACAATCATTTTTCACCTATTTTGACTACCATAACCATCAAGGAGCATCAAATCAGTGGATTCATAGCTTGACATGTATATGATTGTCTCATAGTTCATATGTTACTAATGTTCTTTATTATTTGCCTAATATTTGCATCAACTATGGATTTTGATGTTTTTGCTGCCAAAATCTGACTTTGCAGCTGAGTCCATTGTTGAACATGATCCAAGGTGCCAGCTGGAGAAAAATATATATGGGAAGATAGATATTAGTTTACTCAACGTTTTTCTCCTATCTTCATGAATCAATTTTATGAAAGAAGGTTCCAATCGAATAGTCGAAGGTGAAGGTCAACGGGTTAGCTACAACAAGCGAGTGAGAAGCGAAACTAATGTCTCACAATTTGCTTTTTCAAATAACAAATCTATGATAAGAATATCTTCTAAGATTAAATCAATATTTTGTTAGCTAAATAAACTCTGAACATTTATGAAAAAGGCTTTATCAAAACCGCGCAACAAAGATGTTATGCATCGTTATTTTTTTATGCTATGCAACAATGAACTCTTAAACTCTGTTTTAAGATAAGAAGTTTTCCTATCTCAATGCGTGGTTGATTGATCAGTTGAATTGCACAACCATCTGTTTGTGGAGGGCCCCCTCAACATTGTTATTTCGATTTCTGAATTTCTTGATCAATTAGACCGATGCATCCCCTAACTATCTTTATGTCGATTCTGAATGGAGAAACATATTAGATGTGTAAGTGTTCATGTGAAGCAGATGATTAAGTTCATAGATAAAAAACAATTTGGTTATTTTATTAATCATTTTATTTTATTAATTCAAGAGAACATGAATTGAGTTGGCATTGAGAATTTGAATCAAGAACAAGATTGTAATTTTGATAATCAGAGAATTAATTTGTGAGTTTCGTTTCAGAGCATGAGTGTTATGAGTTTTATTTCAAAGTAAGAATGGTTTATCAATATGATCAAGTGTGAACATAGTTTAAATTCATTTGGATTGTGTTTCTTTCAAAGCACATTTTAGATATTTTGCAGTGTGTATGTGTGAGTCTTTATGAGTTAAATTTCATTTTGCAAGTGTGTGATCAATTTATGAGTTTGAGATCTTTATTGGTTTTGTGGATTTCATAATTAGATATTAATATGCTCATCTTTTTTAGAATCAGTTTCAATGAATAATTCAATCATGTGCATTAGCATTTTAATTCAATAATTAAGTATTTCTAACACAAATAGTGTACTTACACTTCGTTAGTTTACTAGCCCTAGTCGATAAATTATGTAATCAATTTAAGACAATTAAATTGAAAAATAGTGGACCTCCTGAACCTAAAGGTATTCCTTGTCATTTAGTAATTGAGTATTGTAGTTTACTTATTGTGGAAACTTCTAGGCATGGATTAATGGGGGGATTCGATGGAAAGAGTGGGCTAGGTCTGTGCTCTTGTCCCCTAGACCTCTTTTGGATGTTACCCTTGGATCCTAGTCCCGTGGGATCTCTTTTACTGACCTTTGGGGTTTATGGTGGTACTACATGGAAAGCCTTGATTTTGGTTGTGTGGTCCCGCTCCCTCATCCACATACATCACTCCCCTTCTGTTCATTATAACCCCATTCATCATTTTTCCCACTTGGGTCCGCATTTCCCCATTGGGTAAACATAGGGTGCCTCCCTTTCCCCTTGCCCACAACTTGGGTCAGGTATGAAACGATGCCTTAGAAGTTGATGCAGCTAAAAAGAAAACTAAAAGCATAACTGGGCACATTCAACAAGAAAATATACCACAAAATGAAAAAGATGGGCGATACAAACACATTTAGAACGTGGGAAAAACCCAAATACATGAGCTCTACCCCATACCCATGACCATCACCATGATTCCTGCAAGCCCTAGATGAGCCTCCTTCATCATTTAAAAACCCATAATTGTCCCAACCCCTGGTGGGAAATGAACCACCCTACCTTAAAGGGAGATATCCACTGCTATACCTTACACATCATGCTCTTATTCCTTGAGCCTCAAGTAGTCAGTAAAAGAAAAATCATAAAAGACAAGAAATATGAAGAAGGGTGAAAAATGAAATCCAGGGTTACTCATGTACCATGATTATCTCCCTCGTACATTATATACCCAAGTGTGGGTTTCCCTTTATTAGCTACCCTTGTACCCTGATATATGATTTAATATATCCCCTTTCATCCCTATTCCATTCCATCTCTTTATCACATGCCACCACCATTTGAAGGATTTACCTTGGACATAATGTCCTCTTTACAGGTAAAAACCACATAATAGGGTACTTGTTTAACCTCCCTAATTGGAGTTTGGAGGCACTAGCACATGCTAAAGCCCACTATGGAAGGCCATGCCATTATGAAGTGGCTACATGTTTTCCATGTTCTGTATGCTCTTTAACTCGATTAGTTTAAATGACTTGTTGTGCTGGAAGGATAGGGGACACATTGGGTCTTATGCAGGATTCCAGATGGTCTCCATTTTAGGTTTGGTTTCCCTATACAGGGTCCTAAACCTCCAAAGGGCTACATTGGAACATGTAAGGTGTGTGTAGAGAGACATGGGCCTCCAAAGCGGTAGAAAACACCCCATGGATTCCCAGATATGTTCAAATATTGCTCAAGATTCACCTATTGGATGAGGATGATGGACCTGGTTCACTGTGCCCACCCGACCTTGCAGTTGTACCATGCACTTGACAGATGATCCAAGAATTGTATGCTGATGTGTTCCATCACTTACACCATCATATGAGCCTTCACAAATGGTCTATATCTTCGACCTACTTGGAGACCCATGGGGTTACTTGTGTGCCCCCATACCCACTGGGAGCACCACTGATTTATTATTTGGAGAACAAGGGGCCAACCCCTTGTCCACTACTTTTGAGAGTGTTATTCATCATTGTGGCACTAATGGATTTCACCCGACTTCTTATAAGGCCCAACGACAAGTATTATTGATCATTCGACCTATTGACAGACTTATTATTTTGTTTATGAGCTAGTTTGGTGGGCTTGTCCCCAAAAGTTAGTTATTTTGCACATTATTTTATTGTAGGGGCTAATTTAGGAGTAATTAGCTAAATTGAACTCATTAGAAGAGTATAAATACAAGTGATGAGGATTCAATTTAGCATCATCACTTGGATTGGACTTGCATCTCTTTAGAGAACTTCGCTATCCTTCTTGGAGGATAAATTTTTGGAGCATGGAATGAATTTTGATGTTTGGATTATTTTCTCTTGCCTTGGAGCTTCTTGATTGAAAAAAGTTTCGATGGTTGGATATAATATTAATACATGTTAGTGAAATTTAGTGCTATTTTTTCTTTCTATTTTTGTTACATACATTGTTGCTGGGATTTCTCTATACTAGGGCTAATTTACTACATCCATTTATGCGAAGTTGTGGAAATTCAGTTTCTAGATAGTGATGCTTCATGTATGGACTATGTATTATGAATGAATGGTCCTAGAGATGATTCTTAATTGGAATTCATCTTGATAAGCCATCTATTTTTCAAAACAAATTATAAATCTCTTGAAGATGCTTTTCCTGCTGCCCTAATGCTAAGCGAAGTTGTCTTTGAGGCCTCCTTGACATAGAAAATCCAAGGTCCACAGTCATAATTACACTTGAATCCAATCTCCCCAAAAGGATTAGGCACTGGTCCTCCATAGGTGATCACCTAAAAGCTTATTTCTTTCACCTTCCCCTCTTTTCTAGGCCTAACCTATATAGGTCACCTAGGGAATCAATTATCTCACACTCTAGCCATTCAAACAATTTGATTTTTGGTCCACAACTAGACCGGCGTGTCCTCAGGAAGCCCTCCAAATTTAATGAGATTCCGATGGTGGGGTTTTGAGATGTCACAATCCCTAGCTTGAAGACCGATTCTTGCCCCTAGTTTCCTTAGGCTAGAAACCTCACTGGGATCATTGCATTATCTTTCATTGAAAATTCATTCCTGAATCCCCTTCTCATCCATGATTAGGTCAAGTATATCATTGGTTGCTAAACCATACCCCCTTGACTTAACCCCAGGTCCACTTGGTCCTGTGTGGTCCCACAACTTATTGAATCCAATTTCACAAAGACCATGTGGAATATAAGTTTCCACAAGGATTTTACAAGCTAAGAATCTTCTTGAAAATTCATATACTCAAACCCAAACTCCTAGATTCCCCAAAGCCCTTCCTAGAGAGCCTTTTATCTTGCTTTCAAAGGAAGCAAGCCACATATATGAGCCTCTATTGTGAATAGGCCTTTAGGATCACCTCTCTTCCCATCATTGATCCATTGAATTAATGATCTTTATCATAACGGGTCTCCTCCCATTGGTGAAAGTCCGTAAAGATTAGGGAGTCTTAGCTAAGGTGACATTGGGCTATTGCTCTATTGCTGCCCTTAATCTGGTAGTATCCCTCCAAGGATCCCATTTTAGGACCCTTGCTAGTTTGAGCGGTAATAGGGCTAAGCTTCATTTAGGCTTATATATATAGAGGAAGTTGATCAAACTCTATCTCTTGGGTTGAGTGATTTGAATAGTCATCTTTATCTTATTAGATTATTTACTATGATTTAAATTTTTTATGAATAAAGATGACTATAGAATAAATAAATTATAATTAAAACTCATTTACTATGGTTTTAAAGCATATTTTCAGTCTTACACAACCATTAAAATTTTAGGAATAAATATTAACTTTTGAAATAGAGAAATTGAAATTATGAGTAGAATCTTTTGGGTCCATGAGAGATTCATTGTACAATACCATATGAGAGTAATTATTTTGATTAATTAAATAATAATAATAAAATAAATTAAAATTATGATTTATTATTCACTATGATTTTAAAGTATACATCTTAAACAACCATTAAAATGCGCCTTGTAAATAATTAAATTCAAATTAAAACTTATTTACTACAATTTTATAGCTCTCTCGTCTCCTTTGACTACAACATTCCTTTTGATAGACTTGGTAGAACAACCTTAATACATCAAATACAATCTATTAATATCAATTCAAATCAAAATAATTGAATCTTTGGAAAAACAATTTTTATTTTTATTTTTATTTATTTTTATTTATTTTTTTATTATTTATTTTTATTTTTTATATAGAAAATCTAAACTAACTAAAAAAATTAAAACTTGCATATTTCACATTCCATAATAGATTTTCTCAAGCCTTTAAATAAACTTTATCATAACAAATAACAAATAAGAAAGTCTTCATCATAAGAAATAAGAAATAGGAAAGACTTCATTATAAGAAATACCATGGACAAATACCATGAGTTGTCGAAACTTGGAGCTTAAAATTGCCAATAGTAAATTATTGTTTTATTTTTCTTTCAAGTAACAAATCAAATTCTCTATTATTAATTATGGAAAATTTCTTATTAAAACTAATTATTATTTTATAGAAAAATCAAAACATTTTGTTAACTTATAGAAAACTAAAATAATTATGTTAAAATTCTTTATTATCTTAAATATTTAATGTGAATTAACATTCCAATTTTAAAAATTAGAATTAGCATTTTAAAAAATTAATTAAATATATAGATTTTAAAAATGTCTTGGTTAAGAAACTAAATACATACTAGTCAAATTTAACCACTCATCTAAGTGACAAGGATAATTATCATTCTAGTTCACATATTGAAATATATAACAAAATAAATAAATAATAATATTTATTTATTTATTTTCAAGTAAATGATGATGATGATGATGGTTAACATCCACTGAGACCAACCTTTCATCTATCGGACCTAAATAAAAGAGTTATTTAATTTGATTTAAGATTTTATTCCTATGCTCAAAAAGCTTGGAGAGAAGCCTCCTAAGCTCACTATATTTTTGACATCTTAAAAGGCTAGGAAGGTCAGTATTGCAACGTAGATTATGAAATTGAGCTCTAATGTGGTTGTACGTGGGGCACTCTAAGAGGAAGTGATTTTCATCCTCGATGTTCATATTCTCACAGAGATGTCAGATCCTTTCCATCCATGGTGTTTTAGGAACTGTCGAACTACCTGTTTCACTATGGAGCTCATGAGAGTTCATTCTAATCTTGGCTATATTAATTTTCTTCTTTGAGCTAGTTAAAACACAGAGATACTTTTGATCTTCTAAGGCGGGGTTGATGACCTCCTTATAATACCTTAATTTTCTTTTAGCTGCTAGATCTTTCTCGCACCACATTTTTTCTTTGAACTTAGAAGTAACAATTTTTTTAATGTTATTGATGTTTTGCAATGCAACATTCTTGTCGATCTCCCAATGGTTTAACCAGGCCTTGGTGTCTTTATACCAACCTCGTTTAAGCCTTAGGTGATTTTGGCTGGAATTTAAAGCTAGCTTAGGAAGTCTATGGTCTCCTATGCTATTGAGCTTGTACTTGTACAACAGAAGCCTAGTCATAGCTAGGCTCTCGATAGGGGAAAGACCCACTTCTATAAATATTCATTTACTTATTTAATTTTAAATAAATAATAAATATTCATTTATTTATTTAGTTTTAAATAAATAATAAATATTAATTTTAAATATTTTTTTTGGTATTGGGTTCACATTTCTTTAAGGTTCAAAGATATCTTTTAACATATTAGTTGAGGGAGTTGAATCTAAGTGAGGGGATGACAATTATCATTCCAGTTGACATATTTATAATATTAATATTAGTCTACAACGTTAGTTCAATAGCTGAAGACTTAGTCTTTGAAGAACTTTTGTTAGTGAAAGGTCACTAATTCAATTCTCTAAACACTCTTAGCAGTTGAGTTGAAGAAATCTTAGTCTTTGAAGAACCTTTGTTATTAAAAGGTCACTAGTTCAATTCTCTAAACACTCTTAGCCATTGAATTGACTAAAATAATGATGATTTGAAATGAGATATTTAAATGAATATAAATATTGAAATATTCATTTATTTTAAATGAATAATAATATTCATTTATTTTAAACGAATAATAATATTCATTTTAATTTGTTTTGTATAGAGTAAACATTTTTCTTTAATGCTCAAAATCATCCTTAACTTGTTAATTGAGAGAATTGAATCTACTCGACTAAGATAATGATAATTCCAATTGACATATTTATAATATCAATATTATTTGTTCTATAAATATAATATTTAGTACAAACTAATATTTCATAATTTCAAAAATTGTTAAATATTAGTATCATGTAATTATATTGAAAAAAAAATAATTGTATGAGTTTTGTTTGTATTTTTAATATAATATAATATATATATAGTTTAGAAAGTCTAATGTAGATGGTAAGAAAGTGTTCTATTAAGACACTCCATGGTATAAAAATCAATGATTCAAAACTCTAGTGCAAAAATCCAAATTATAATATTACATATTGAAAAAATAGAGAAATATTTTTAAATTATAAAACTGATAATACATTTTAAATATTATTTTAATAAATTATATATATATATATATATATATATATATATATATATATATATATATATATGAAAAACTTAATATATTTCTTTAAGGTTCAAAGTCATTCAACATGTTAGTATCTTAGTTGAGGGCATTGAATGTAAGTAATTATCATTAGAGTTGACATATTTATAAATAATTCCAAAAATAATATTTAATATAATGCATTATATTAATACATTGCTCAAATCTCTCATACTTAAAAACAACTATAATTGATTTAATGAGCCATTCACAATTTAACAATTTAAACTAATTCATATTTAAACATGCATAACTTAATATTTAAAACAGACATGTAACTACTAACAAATAAGTATATATTCAAACAAATTCATCACAAAATAATACTATATGATTCTAAAATTCATTAAATATTAATATTATTTAATCATATTTTAATTTTTAATATCATATATTTTTTAATTAATTAACTATAAATTAAATATTATCCAAACAGATTCATTACAAAATAATACTAAAATTTATTAAACATTAATAATATTTAATTATTATTTTGATTTGTAATATAATATATTTTTTAATTAATTAATTATAAATTAAATATTATTAAATATAAAATTTGTATAATACTATAATTCTAAAAATTATTAAATATTAATAATATTTAATTATTATTTTGATTTGTAATATAATATATTTTTTAATTAATTAATTATAAATTAAATATTATCAAATATAAAAATTTATATAGTAAAAAATGTTAAAAGTATGGAACAACAATACTATATTAATTCTGAATCATTATAAATAATAATAAAACAAGAGGAAAATTACTTTTGAACAACCACAACAATTAAGTTATATATATATATATATATATATATATATATATATATATATATATATATATATATATATATATATGAGATTAATGATTAATTCTGAATCACTATAATTACTCAATAATAATAAAACAAGAAGAAAATTACTTTTGAGCAACCACAATAATTACGTAATAATAAAAAGAAGAAGATTAATTTTGCACAACTACAATCAATACTTAATAATAAAAAAAAATCAATTCTAAACAACTACAATTACTTAAAAAACAACAAATAAAACTACATTTACTTAAAAAAAAAAATATGAGGAGGAAACCACCAAGAAAGCTGGGAGAAGCATTGACATCTCTATGATCTCAAATAAAAACAACAAACCAAGACTTTCATGATGGCAAAAAAGGGAGAATTAAAAATACTACGATGGCAGTTGTCACAATCATTTATCAACAAACTTACTCAGAATAAATTTTTTTTTACCAGGGACACTAGACAACCTTGTAAATAGCTTGGTAACTAACATTCACGTGTTGCACTTAGTTCAATATATATACATACAACGTTAACATACATATGTTGCACTTAATTCAATATATACATATCGATACACAAATCATGTGTTGCACTTAATTCAATATATACATATGGCGTATATCATGTACAAGCATAGAATCGAAATTCCAATCAACGTTGCTATTTAGATATTTATATGTATGATATTATCTCACGGATAAGGTTATGTAATAAGAAGAAGGGTTTCAATAGCGGATTAGATTGCGCCACAAACAACATTACTTCACACGTCGGTACATCACACTTCAAAATAAATTTGGTTTTATTGGAAATATAACTCCGGCATCCAAGTGTAGCATGGTAATCGATGGTTGATCCTTTCCGTAATCGCATTTAAGATTAAAGGTTGATAATCAATTACCCATCCGGCTTTATGGCAGGATTCCCTCGGAACGAGGCATATGTGTCATAATCTGCGAGTTTTCCGCTCTTCCGCATTTAACATACATGACGGATGTAGCCCTGTCTCGATTTCCTAAAGATATTTGCGAGGGAAACGAGGTTATTCTTTCCGGATTGCTCGTGCAGCCCTTTCGGCTTGGCGCTTGGAGTTCTTCCATGGCGCGCAGGAGGGAGCTGCGCTCCTCCTCGGCATTTCCGTTCTTAAATCCTACTATATACGGAGGAAGGTGAGCGGTGCTCACCCCCGCAACACCTAGATTCGTCAGGTTTAAACTTTTTGCAATTTTGTTATGCGTTTCTCATGAAGTTTTTATCCCAAGGACCATAAGTTAAATTTTGTGTTGTGGTTATCTTTTGTTTGTATACGGGAAGGCCGAGAATGAAGCTCCGGATAAATGGAGATGAGCACCGGTATTCTGGGCGATGAACGTAAGGTTCCGCCCTTCGGATAGTTGATTTCTTGCTCAAGGGTGGTTTTAACCTCACCATCTTCGGCTCCAAGACTCGTGCCCACTCTCTCGTGTTCGACTATCCATACTTGTCTCCTTCGAGTCTAACAACACGACACCTACTGTGTGAAAATCGTTACGGGTGTTTAAAATGGTCTTAGTCCGGCATTCCTTAACATGTTATTACTATCGTCTTCATGAATGAGTTCTTATTTTATTGTGCTTGCGAGTAAATACGAAACCCCTCGCTTCCTCCTACAGAGCTATCGTTTTCTTGAGATCTATGGCTGAAATTCCATTCCTTGTTACGGTAATTTCCCCATATCAACCCGAGGAGTTCTAACTTTGCATCTTATCGACTTAGTACCTGTTTCTTTCTTTAAATTGTTTAGACATGTAACTCGAAAATTTATCAACCCCGAGTTAGGGTTTTCGGTTTACGTGAAACCGTGCCATTTAATGTCTTGTAATTATGTCGGTGTCCTAGCTCAATGTATATGACGATACTCGGGTTGTAGTGTTGGTATAAAGTATGTGTCCTTCTGAATACTCCATGGAAACCTCGAGGGTGTTGATTCCTCCATTTCCGAGTACTCTTATAATGTACGTTGCTAATTCGATTCACCGAATCGCAGTTAAGTTTAGCCTTTATGTTTCATGATTATAAAGCGAACATATTTTCACTGATGTCATCTGTATTCAAATATATAAATTCTAAATGTCGTCTAAAATCCTTTTATGAGAATTTAGCTTACGTTTCTTTTACGATTTCTTCTTCTTTGATAAGACTTCTCCCATTGTTTGCAATAACACTTGTTTTGAAGTTCTAATTTTCAGTTTAATAAAGAGCTAGCTATTTGCGTCATTCTAGTACGATTGGGTCGTGGGTTTGCCGTTTTTCAGTCGTGCATACCACACCCGTCTTTAAGTCTTTCTTTAATTTTCATAAATATCTCTAAGGTGACCGGTCCACTGTCCCGCACCGTGTATAGTATTAGCTCGCCGGGGGTTACCTGGGGCAAGGGTCTCGATAGTGATTTTGATCCCTTCTGCTGCCCTTAAAAACCCCAAACCGGGAGTTCACTCAAAGCACGACCCCGCATTGCTTCTCTTACGTACTATACTACGGTAATATTACATCGGAACTAGTAAAAGAAATTAAGCTAGTTAACTATTTACATAGCGAGACGTATAGATGCATCTCTGTATAACACTTCTTACTTTCAACTCTTTATATATACATGCTTCCACGTAAAAAAATAAAAGAATATATATATACACAGTAGACTTTATTTATTCTTTCAAAACTCTTAAACCCATAGATAGTTAAATTCGAGCACCTCGCTCATTTAATGCACAACTAAATCATCTTTTTTTTTCAATAGAAAACTAATAGTTTCCTTCCTCACTTGTATAAACACATTCATGGTAAAATAAGTATTAGCACTAACCTATTTATTTACGAGTCTAGGATAGTATTACTCAAAAGTCATTTACACCCGTATTCCATATAAGTTTCAAAGGTCTCAGTGTACTTATCTCGGAACTGAAAATCGATTCCCAAGGCTGTGGTCCACCCTACCAACCAAGTGAGGCCATTACGTCCTACACTTTCCCCCTAGCCTCGTAACTCGGGATTAGTGCCACGGAGTTTTCTACGATGGAGTCCGCAGCATTGTGTGACCTCTATAATTCCCTTCCAGTCACACGCAGGAGGTCCGGCCAATTCAAGGGTTTCTTGAAAGATACTTCCACTGGGGTTTCCGAGCTCAAGACAATACTTTCCCCTTTCTTTCCAACATTTCCGTAACCCCCTCTCCTCCCTTGGATTCCCACTTTATCCATTCAGAGAGGGTAACTGCATTTTTTCCCAACCTGTCTCCAACCACTTCCCATTCCGGGAAAACTATCACTATCAGCTTTTGAGATTCTCTTTTCCTTCATTGGTTTTTCTCTCATTAATTCAGAAAAAGAGAATAATAAAAAATAAAATCTAAAAATAGCGATTGTCTCAAAAATATCATCATAGAGTCTTGTTTATTCGAGAAAAATAAAATAAAATAAAATAAACCAACTGTTTTAACTAGTAAATACTAGTTACTTCCTTTATGAGGCTGTCACATCTCCCCCCCTGGAAGTAACACCGTCCTCGGTGTTTGCAGCCCAACTCTGCAAAGAGTTCTGGGTAAGCTTCTTTCACAAACTTTTCATCCTCTTAAGTAGCTTCGTCCGGTCCAAAGTGCTTCCACTGCACTTTTACCTGGGTAAATACTCTTTTACGGAGTTCAATTTCCCTACGATCAAGTATGCGTAACGGCTCTACCAGAAACTCTCCGTCCGGTTCTACCTGAAAGGAAAGAACAAGATTATCAATCAGTAGATTTAAATTTGATTCGACTTCAGTTAGGATTTATTTCCATTTTTACTTCCTACCTGAATGTTTTTCCAATGAATTACATGTTTCTCATCATGCACGTATCGCTTTAACAACGATACATGGAACACATTATGCACTTTAATATGACTAGGTAGTGCCAGTCTATAAGCTACTGGCCCCACCCTTTCCAGAATTTGGAAGGGTCCGCAGTAACGAGGGGCTAACTTGGCGCAAGAAGTCCACCTCAAGGTACTTCTCTTTGGTTTAATCCTGACATACACGTGGTCCCCTACTCCGAATTCACGATAAGACCTCTTCCTGTCTGCAAAGACCTTCTGTCGGTCCTGCGCAGCTTTCAAATTCTGCCTTATTCTTTTTACTTCAGCTTCTAGCTCAGCCAACATTTCTGGCCCCAACATTAATTTTGTCTCCGGACTGCTCCAGTTTATCGATGTCTGACACTGTCGTCCATACAGTGCTTCAAAGGGACTCATCTTTAGGGATTCCTGATATCCGTTGTTATATGCAAACTCCACTAGGTGCAGGTAATCCTCCCATTTAGTTGGTTGTCGCATTACATACATACGCAGCATATCCTCCAAAACTTGGTTTACCCGCTCGGTCTGCCCATCAGTTTGAGGGTGATAGGCAATACTGAAGTGTATCTGAGTACCTAGACCCGAAAATAAGGTTTTCCAAAATGCGGAGGTAAACTTAACGTCTCGGTCTGAAATCATGGTCTTAGGTATACCATGCAATCTAAAGATTTCCCTCATGAATATGTCCGCAATTTGCACTGTCTTGTAAGTGGATTGCACAGGTATGAAATGGGCAGATTTACTTAATCTATCCACCACTACCATGATTGAATCATTCTGCTTCCTTGTTCGAGGTAAGCCTGTGATGAAATCCAAAGAGATCACTTCCCATTTCCATTCAGGAATGGGTATGGGCTGCAGTAGCCCCGCTGGATGCCGATGCTCCACTTTAACCTGTTGGCATTCTAAACACTTGCTCAAATATTCCGCAATGTCTCTGCGCATACCTGGCCAATAATATATTTTTCTAATCGCCGAAAGCATCTTTTGATAACCAGGATGACCAGCGTAGTTGCTGCGGTGGTACTCGTTCAGGATTAACTCCTTGAGACTTGCGCGATTAGGAACATAGGTTCTTCCGCGAAAAGTTAACATCTGTTCTTCGTTGTTTTCATACTCAGATGGCTTACCTTGCTCTTTATCCTTTTCCATCTGCTGCCATAAAAACTTGTATTCTGGGTCCTTCCGTGCCTCTTCCTTTAATTGTTCGGACAGCTGGCTTACAGGTTGGCTAAAGTACATTGCATAGATCCCATGTAATTTCCTGCTCAGGGCATCTGCAACTCGATTTTATTTTCCCTTAACATGTTGTATGTCCATGTCAAATTCACTCAAAAAGGCATTCCACCGTGCTTGCCGAGAGTTTAAATCTGCCTGCTTAAAATAATTAGTTAGACTGCTATGGTCTGTTTTAAGTACAAACTTTTTTCCCAGTAGATAATGCCTCCATACTCAGAGAGCATGCACTACTGTTGTAAGTTCTAGATCATAAGCAGAGTATTTTTGCTCATGTTCTCTCAACTTTCTGGACTCATAGGCTATTACCTTGCCTTCTTGTGTTAACACTGCACCGACTCCCTCCTTGTTGGCATTCGTGCACACCTCGTAGTCTTTGTTGGGGTCAGCTACGCTCAGCACTGGTGCTGTGGTTAAAAGTTGTTTCTGCTTTTCAAAGCTGAACTGACATTCTTTCGTCCATTTAATAGGTTTTCCTTTCTTTTGTAAGGATGTAATAGGATAGGCAATCCTAGTAAACCCTTCGATGAACCGTCTGTAATATCCTGCCAGACCCATAAATGATCTGATATCTGCCACATTCTGGGGTGCTTTCCATTCCAAGATAGTTTTAATCTTTTCGGGGTCCACCGCTATTCCTTCAGCTGTCACAACATGACCCAAGTACTGGATTTCTATTTTAAAGAAATCGCACTTGCTGAATTTAGCATACAGCTGATGCTTCCTCAGCATTTCCAGTACTATTCTCAGATGCTCCTTATGTTCTTCCTCGCTCTTGGAATAAATCAATATGTCATCTATGAAGATCAGTACAAAATGATCTAAAAATTGATGAAAAATGCCATTCATCAACCTCATAAAGGTTGTTGGTGCATTCGTCAATCCGAATGGAAATACCATAAACTCATAATGCCCATATCTGGTGCGAAATGTTGTTTTGTAAATATCCTCATCCTTGACTCGAATCTGATGATATCCAGACCTCAAATCTATTTTAGAGAACACCTTGGCACCTCTCACCTGATCGAATAAATCATCAATTCTAGGTAGAGGATATTTATTTTTAACTGTCAGCTTGTTGAGTTGTCGGTAGTCCATACACATACGTAAGGTTCCATCCTTCTTTCTAACAAAAAGAAATGGTGCTCCCCAAGGTGACACACTTGGGCGGATATATCCTTTATCTAACAACTCCTGCAGCTACATCTTTAACTCTGTTAGCTCTGGTATGCTCATTCTGTAAGGTGCTCTTGACACAGGAGAGGCTCCGGGTAGTAATTCAATAGTGAAATCAATTTCTCTTTTAGGTGGCAACCCTGGAATGTTTTCTGGAAATACGTCCAGGAATTCCTGTACTACAGGGATATCTTTTATATCTATAGCCTTTCCCTTAGATTCAGCATGCCCTACTTGAATTGCGTACAACTGACATCCCTTATGGATACACTTGCTCATCTGAGACGCTGTTATGGAGCGTAATTGCATAGGCTTTTTAATTCCTTTAATTTCCTTACACGTACCATCTAGCGCTCTATAATGAATTGCCTTTTCCTTACAGTCCACTATGGTCTAGTGTTTTTCCAGCCAGTCCATTCCTAGTAACACATCATACGATCCCAATGGTAGAATATTTAAGTCTACCTGCAGCTGCTGTTCTGCAACTTCCAGTATGCAATCAGCAATTTTCGCAGTCACTTTGCGTTTTGCTCCGGTGGCTAGTTGAACTAACCAGGAGTTTTTAATTTTCTGCTCTTTTAAGTTGCACATTTCCACTAGTTTAGGATTTACATAACTTAAACTAGCGCCAGGATCTACTAAAATCGAAACAGGTTTAGATAATATAGTACCTTCCAATTCAATCATTGTGGGTTGAAAATCAACCTATCGATACTCCAAGGCTGCGTTTATACGTGGTATGTTTCGTGCCACGTCCCCCACTGTTGATGCCTCATGCAAATTTGCCACAGTTTCACTCTTATTCTGTTGTGGACAGTTCTTATAGTATTGTGCTTCCCCACAGCCCCAACACTGTAGGGGAGGTCTAGAATTCTGCCCCTGCTCTGGTTTGCTCGATGCTTCTGTGGGTTTTTCTTCTACTGGCCATTTGATCCTTTGATGGTTCTTATTAAACTGCTTGCTTCCAGCGTTCCGTCCCACCCCTTTAAAGTGGTTGCTTTTACTGCTTCTGAAAGTAGATGAATTTTTCTGATTTTTCTTGGGCTGCCAACTTTTCCCACTCTCCCCCTTGGCCTTATACTGCTGGTAACACATGCGTGCTTTTCGGACAACTTCATCCATAGTTTCGGGGTTAACAAACTCTATTCTTTCCCTCATGGGAGCAGGCAGACTGCTCAGAAACCGCTGTACCTTGGCTTTTTCCTCTCTGAGGTAAGGTACATAGCGTAACAGGGAGGTAAATTTTGTGACATACTCATCCATGGTCATCTGGCCCAGTTGGAGATCATGGAATTCCTTGGCTTTATCATCATAAAATCTTTCTATTAGATATTTATCTTTGAAGTACTGCTGGAATAATTCCCATGTAATATCTCGTTCATCTATGCTGCGAACATTTTTTACCTCCTCCCACCACAGGGTGGCTTTCTCTCGCAATTGGTATATAGCCAATCTGGCCTTCAGATTGCTACTATACTCATATACCTGAAAATATTTATTGATGTTAATTAACCATGCTTCAGCTGCTTCTTCCGCCTCGCTATCAAACATTGGTGGCTTAATCTTATGAAACTCCCCCTGCAGTTCAACTTTCAGTCTCTTATGATCCTGTTGGTCAGACAGATTTTCCGATTCTGCCTCATTATAATTATGGTTTTTGCTCCTGTGGGAGAAACTCTTTTCAGTTTTTCCGGTGGTGTTGTTTCTAGTTTTCTGGTCCTCTGGTTCCGTTGATAATTCTCTTTCTGCACTGGATTTCCGCAGCTCATGATTTTGTTTATCAGAAATACTCTTCAGAATCTTTTCCTGGTCTTGCAACAACTTTTCATTGTCTTTCCAGACTCCAATCATCTCCGCTTGTAACTGTTGTACTTTATTTAACAGAAAATCAGTTTGTTGTTGTTGTTCTCCCAACAGTTTACTCGTTCTCTGGTGCTGCTCCAACGTTAGTTGAACCCACATTTCTGGGTTCATGACTGTTGGACCTTGAGTCTCTTCTGGTTGCGATTGAGATGTCCCTTCTATCATATCTTTCTACTTCTGCTCAGTGCACTAATACATACACAACTTTGTTAGTAGACCCTTAGGTTACTAGTGTAGCAACCGGCTTTGATACCACTTGTCACAATCATTTATCAACAAACTTACTCAGAATAAAAAAAATTTACCAGGGACACTAGACAGCCTTGTAAATAGCTTGGTAACTAACATTCACATGTTGCACTTAGTTCAATATATATACATACAGCGTTAACATACATATGTTGCACTTAATTCAATATATACATACTGCGTTAACAGTCATGTGTTTCACTTAATTCAATATATACATATGGCGTATATACTGTACAAGCATAGAATCGAAATTCCAATCAACGTTGCTATTTAGATATTTATATGTATGATATTATCTCACGGATAAGGTTATGTAATAAGAAGAAGGGTTTCAATAGCGGATTAGATTGCGCCACAAACATCATTACTTCACACGTCAGTACATCACACTTCAAAATAAATTTGGTTTTATCGGAAATATAACTCCAGCATCCAGTGTAGCATGGTAATCGATGGTTGATCCTTTCCGTAATCACATTTAAGATTAAAGGTTGATAATCAATTACCAATCCGGCTTTTGGCACGGGATTCCCTCGGAACGAGGCATATGTGTCATAATCTGCAGAGTTTTACGCTCTTCCGCATTTAACATACATGACAGATGTAGCCTGTCTCGATTTCCTGAAGATATTTGCGAGGGAAACAGGGTTTTTCTTTCTGGATTGCTCGGCAGCCTTTCGGCTTGGCGCTTGGAGTTCTTCCATGGCGCGCAGGAGGGAGCTGCGCTCCTCCTCGACATTTCCGTTCTTAAATCCTACTATATACAGAGGAAGGTAAGCGGTGCTCACCCTGCAACACCTAGATTCGTCCGAGTTTAAACTTTTTGCAATTTTGTTATGCGTTTCCGCGAGTTTTTATACCAAGGACCATAAGTTAAATTTGTGTCGTGGTTATCTTTTTTTTGTATACAGGAAGGCCGAGAATGAAGCTCCGGATAAATGGAGATGAGCACCGATCTTCTGGCGATGAACGGTAAGGTTCCGCCCTTCAGATAGTTGATTTATTGCTCAAGGGTGGTTTTAACCTCACCATATTTAGTTCCAAGACTGTGCCCACTCTCTCGTGTCTGACTATCCATACTTGTCTCCTTCAGGTCTAACAACGCAGACCTACAGGTAAAATCATTCTGGGCGTTTAAAATGGTCTTAGTCTGGCATTCCTTAACATGTTATTACTATCGTCTTGCTGAATGAGTTCTTATTTTATTGTGCTCGCAGGTAAATATGAAACCCCTGCTTCCTCCTATAGGCTATCGTTTTCTTGAGAGCTATGGCTGAAATTCCATTCCCTTGTTACAGGTACCCCCAGATCAACCCGAGGGTTCAGCTGCAGTCTTATTGACTTAGTATTGTTTCTTTCTTTAAATTGTCTAGACATGTAACTCAGAAATTTATCAACCCCGAGTTAGGGTTTTCGGTTTGCAGAACTGTGGAATTTAATGTCTTGTAATTATGTCAGTGTCCTAGCTCAATGTATATGACGATACTCGGGTTGTAGTGTTGGTATAAAGTATGTGTCCTTCAGAATACTGCATGGAAACCTCGAGGGTGTTGATTCCTCCATTTCCAGTACTCTTATAATGTCTGTTGCTAATTCGATTCACCGAATCGCGGTTAAGTTTGGCCTTTATGTTTCATGATTATAAAGCGAACATATTTTCACTGATGTCACTGTATTCAAATATATAAATTCTAAATGTCGTCTGAAATCCTTTTAACGGAATTTAGCTTACGTTTCTTTTACGATTTCTTCTTCTTTGCTAAGACTTCTCCCATTGTTTGCAATAGCACTTGTTTTGAAGTTCTAATTTTCAGTTTAATAAAGAGCTAGCTATTTGCGTCATTCTAGTACAGTTGGGTCAGGGTTTTCCATTTTTCTGGTCGGCATACCACACCGTCTTTAAGTCTTTCTTTAATTTTCATAAATATCTCTAAGGTGACCGGTCCACTGTCCAGACCGTGTATAGTATTAGCTCTGCCAGGGTTACCTGGGGCAAGGGTTCGATAGTGATTTTGATCCCTTCTCTGCCCTTAAAAACCCCAAACCGGGAGTTCACTCAGCACGACCCCGCATTTCTTCTCTTCTGTACTATACTACTGGTAATATTACATCGAAACTAGTAAAATAAATTAAGCCAGTTAACTATTTACACAACAGACTTATACATGCATCCTGTATAACACTTCTTACTTTCGGCTCTTTATATATACATGCTTCCACAGAAAAAATAAAAGAATATATATATACACAGTAGACTTTATTTATTCTTTCAAAACTCTTAAACCCATAGATAGTTAAATTCGAGCACCTGCTCATTTAATGCACAACTAAATCATCTTTTTTTTTTCAATAGAAAACTAATAGTTTCCTTCCGTACTGTATAAACACATTCCTGGTAAAATAAGTATTAGCACTAACCTATTTATTTACAGAGTCTAGGATAGTATTACTCAAAAGTCATTTAACCTGTATTCTATATAAGTTTCAAAGGTCTGTGTACTTATCTGGAACTGAAAATCGATTCCCAAAGCTGTGGTCCACCCTACCAACCAAGTGAGGCCATTACGTCCTACACTTTCCCCCTAGCCTCAGACTCTGGGATTAGTGCCACGGAGTTTTCTACAGTGGAGTTTGCACTGCTGTGACCTCTAGAATTCCCTTCCAGTCACACGCAGGAGGTCTGGCCAATTCAAGGGTTTCTTGAAAGATACTTCCACTGGGGTTTCCAGCTCAAGACAATACTTTCCCCTTTCTTGCCAACATTTCCAGAACCCCCTCTCCTCCCTTGGATTCCCACTTTATCCATTCAGGAGAGGGTAACTGTTTTTCCCCAACTGTCTCCAACCACTTCCCATTCTGAGAAAACTATCACCAACATCTTTTGAGATTCTCTTTTCCTTCATTGGTTTTTCTCTCATTAATTCAGAAAGAGAATAATAAAAATAAAATCTAAAAATAGTGATTGTCTCAAAATATCATCATAGAGTCTTGTTTATTCAGAAAATAAAATTAAATAAAATAAACCAACTGTTTTAACTAGTAAATACTAGTTACTTTCTTTATGAGGCTGTCACATTAGTCCAGTCGAAACCAGAGGTATCTTGTCTGAGGCCATCCATGGAAGAGCCAATTTTTTGAACTGTGAACAGAGTGAGGCCAAATCCAACACACCCACGATACGCTGGACATGGTTGAAAATAGATAGCCAGGGAATACATGATAGCAAAAGCTGCAGATCATGGCAATGAAGAAAAACGCATTACGAGACAATCCCCTTTCGATGGTCTTTCTCATGCAGTACCCATTATACTGTAAGAATGGGTATAAAACTTTTTTATTTCAGAAAGAAAAAAACGCTGTTTTATATCATGATTAATATATAAACAAGAATGGGTATAAAACTATAATGGAGGGTACTGCATGAGAAACACCATGGAAAGGGGATGTCTCGTAATATGTTCTTCTTCACTGCCATGATCTGCAGCTTCTGCGATTATGTATTCCCTGGTTATTTATTCTCAACCCCGGCAGCTGCTGGACTGGATGATGGTTTTGCATTTATGGGTATACTACTATGCTGGATCTTTGCCATGCTTATTGAATCTGATGTTGATGTTCAATGTTTTTGCATTCTGTTTTTCAAGTTAATAGGTATAAATGCCATCTCACCTCTATGTGCACTCATTTTATATTATACATTTAATTCAAGAAGCATAGCCTTTTTCACATTTGTTTTTGGATCACAGTTTTACTTTGCATAATAAAACATAAGTATCTACTTTCTTACTGACTGTTTTTTGGGTTTTTAGGCAAATTTAGGGTAATGTCATTTCTGGTTATTCAGAATGTTTAAAGTATTAAATCTATAATCTCTCAATACAAACAAATGCTTAATTACATAAATTCAATCAATTAAACTAAAATTTCTAGATTCCAATTATTAGAAACATTAAAGTTTAATGCAACAAATGTAGCTATCAGGTTTGTATAAGATAGCTATGTGTGAGGGGATGTGTAAGTATAAGATTTAAACATCTTACTCACACATTTTTTTTATTTCACTGACAAACTTACACATCTCCCTCATACTGGGTTGTAGAGTGAGCCTATTGGCTCAATAAAATTTATCATCAAGCAAGATGTTTGATATATATTTATATGATATTTATGCTTTCTTAATTAACATTAAAATTATAAGTTTTAAACTTTAAATAATAATATAATGGATAAATAGTTTTTTAATATATAGAAACTTAAAACAATGACAATTCCATATTATATAGAAATTTATTATAAAACTAGTTAAAGTTGCAATTCTAAGTATAAGGATATGCAAGCTTAATAGAATTTTAATTTAATTATCAATCATTATTAGATGGATGCTACAGATTTAATCTCCATATAATATTGTTAGTAGTATACACAAAATGTGAGATTTATTTTCAAACTAGTTATGCATTTTTTTGCACTTTTCATTATATTCATTATTTAAAAAATGTTTTGTGGGGGTGAATTTCCATGGTTAAGAATTTTGTTAGTTTATTTATTTTTTAAATTTGAGCAACTTGAAATGTACCCATTAAGTGGTTTGATGCTTATTATAGATTGATACCCATAGGCATAGCCATTTAATTTATATGGTTGCGTTATCATCAAACAACTTTATTGTATTCAATGTAATATAAATACCTCATCATCCAAAACCCTTAATTCATTAACCCATATTAAAGCAAAATTATAATTCATTAACTTGAATCATAAAATCATGCCCTAAGCCACCATGCTCCACAAAATAGCTAAAAATGAAAATTGTGTGCCAAAAACCACAAAAAAGGATGCAAAAAATCAGTCAAAACATTTTTTGAGGGGGCTACCACCCCTTGTGACTCCTCATTGCACCCAATCCATATGAATCACACATGAGGCTAGTCATGCAAATAATATAACACAAACAAAACTTTCTCTCACTTGTTGTTTTCTTTGCATATAGGGGATGCATGAATACATGATTTAACAATTCATGACAATTATATCATTGTTTCTCTACACTAAAAGAATTTCTTAGTGCCCATAGAATTTGCGAATGAATCTATAAAATTCTTCAAAGTGTGCAGCTTTGCCAACAACACCTTGATCTCTTCAACCATGTGTCTCACAAAGTGTTACTAGACATCGATCTGCTTTGTTTTATAATGATAAGCAAATTATTTTCTAGAATGATTGCATTTTGATTATCACAATCTAACCTTACTACTTCCTATACAAACCCAATACTTGAACACAATCTCTGTAACCATACAAATTCCTTAATTGCATGAGTGGTTGACATGCATTCAAATTCTATAGTTGAGAGTGACACTACATATTGTCTCTTGCTAATTTAACTTATTTCTCCTCCAAATAGATTAAACACATACCCACTTATCTTATGCAATATAATCTCTAATTTAGTTTCCATCAACAAAGCCATGTATGTTCAACACTATATTCAATAATAGTCTTCTTTGGTAGAAAAATACATAACCATGATAGTGCTCTGTGAATACCTAAAAAGCCCTCTTTACTACTGCCTAATGATCATTTCATGGTTTTGACATATACTTGCTCAAAACTCCCACTCCATGTGCAATGATTAGTCTAACACAAACCATTGCATACATTAAACTAGGACCGACACTAGCATACAAAACATGGGACATGTCCTGTTATTTTTCCTATTTCTTGGTACATTGATCTATAGATAAATTTACACCTACAAGAATAAGGACATTTACTAGTTTACATTCTTGCATATTAAACCTCTGCAATATTTTCTCAACATATTCCTATGATTTAACTAGAGTTTCCTATTTTATTAATCTCTTTTAATTTTCATGCTCAAAATGAAATTTGCAACGCCAATATTCTTCATGTCAAATTTAGAGGACAACTAAGTTTTCACTTTCTTCATGATTTCCATGTTATTTCCAATCAACAACATATCATCCACATAAGACCAAATAAATAAAATGAATCTACTAATTTGAAATTCACATGGTGATCAAATCCACTCATTATAAGACCAATTCCTAATATATACATATCAAATATTTGATACCCTTCAACCCATAAAAGGAATTTTTCATCTTTCATAACAAGTATTTCTTACCTTTCACTGTAAATCCTCTAACTATTTCATGTAGAGTTTTTCTTCCTTATCCCCATGTAAGAATCTTGTATTCACATCCATATGTTGTAATTCAATATCAAAAGAAACAACAATAGATTAGATAACTGTAATAGAAGTTTTTATCACCAAATTGAGTCCCGTTGGGCTGCTTCAATGGTCAACTTGGAGTAACTATTTTAAACCACTTGTGACTGGAAATTAGCCTTTCCAGCCTGAGAGGGCTCTTTCAAAAGGATAAAGGATATTCAATGAACAACTTGAAAGAATATGGCTAACTCTGAATTGGATTGAATGTGTTTTTGTGTAGGTGAAAGATGTATAAGGTTTAATACCATTGGGATTATGGAGTCAATATGAATAAAAAGTCACAAGATAATCTATCTCATGGAAGTTGAGGCAATTGTGTTCTTATAAAACCACACATGAAGGATAGAACATCAAGCTATATGCATACAGGAAGTTGGAACATGTCACCATGAATTCCAAGTGATTATACATAAGCAAACTAATAAAGCATGACAAAACAACATACTAGGTGTATAAATGGAAGTTGGAGCATGTAATCATGAATTCCAAGTGATCATACAACTAGAAAACTAAAGAGAAAGTAAAAGGATGATATAAGAAACATACATAAGAACACATAGATAAATCTCAGGTCTGAAATAAGCTGTTGCAACTGTATATTACTGATAGACAAATATTACAAGAATAGTGCCTTCATAACATCTCCCAACCCCTTCTAACTCTAAAACTCAGTCCTTTATAGAATGAGGACTCATTTTGGTGATAACAGAAGTTAACGTAGTAACAAAAGAAAAAAATTCACCAAAGTCAATTCTCTCTACTGGAGAATAACCTTTTAATACTAACCATTTTTTTGTATTTCTCCACTTTACCTTATCCATTCAACTTATTTCTCACACCCATTTCCTGCGAATGAGATTTTTTCTAAGTGGTAATTCAATAGATCCCAAGCCTCATTTTTGTCTAAAGCTGCCATTTCTTTGATCATGGACTTCTTCCAAAGCTTAACATCCTAAAAATTCATTGCCTCCCTAATCATTGTATATATTATATGTTTAATTTTAATTTATTATATACAATGAATGACTATTTTTCTCTGGCTTATAATCCTACGACCACTATCTTCTACATAAGTTATTCCAAATCCCTACATGTTCATTGCTAATGTCCTACATTTTCACTACTAATGTCTTTCACATAAGTTGTTCCAAAATCTTAAAAATCTATCTAAGCTCTAATCAAAATATGTATTCATATTACATAGCAACAACCAAATAAGATATGGAGTCTAAAAGGTCACAATTCATTGAGAAACTAATGTCTCCTGATAAATTTATTTAAGACAAGGAAACCGTTAACGAAGTTCAAAGGTTCTCTAAATATTGAGTTAGCAATTATCTAAATATATGAGTAAAACTAATAATCTGAAAAAAAATTAGATATCTTTCAAATGTGAAACCACCTATCATGAACCCAGTGTGATGATATTTCATTATTTGTCTATTTAGTAGTCATAATAGAGCTTCTAATTACACAATATAATTATCTAAAGCACACTTTAATAGGAAAAATAATGCTCTAAATTCACCTTAATTAGTGGTCCCTATAACAAGGTTTGCCTTATTAGTGAAATAATGATCTCAAAACCCATATTACAAAAGTGCTTTGGATAATGGTGGGTTGCATAAACAATTCCATGCATAATCCTTGTTTATATTCACCTCTCCAATCACATGACTAAGTTT
Source organism: Pinus albicaulis (assembly GCA_034641835.2). Lineage (NCBI taxonomy): Eukaryota > Viridiplantae > Streptophyta > Pinopsida > Pinales > Pinaceae > Pinus > Pinus albicaulis. The sequence goes on from CM076580.1 coordinate 1,068,715,820, forward strand.
GAGTTTTATACTATAATAATAAGAAAAAAACATACTAATTTTGATCTTATCATGAAACTTTAAAAATTGGAACTTGAACATCCTTCTTTTTAACTCAATTTAATTAATTTATGCTTTATTAAAGTTAAAAAAGATTATTTATTTTTTAATTTTAATTTAATTTTTTTTCTTTAAGCTCGATATCTAGTCAATCATGCAGGAAGCTATTGCACTCACCTTAAATATGAAAAACTCCATAGCACAAAAAATTAAGCCAATAAGTGAATGACTTTCAACCCTTCACCCCGGTAGAGAGCGCTGCTAGATATTTATTTTTAAATCATTTGTATTTGTTGGATACCTAATCCATTAGGGTTGGTGTTGTGGAATTCCAATAGTCATAGGAGTCCATGAGACCTCTTTATAGATGAAAACCAAGGGTCATTAATAATTTCATTTATATATACCTTGTGAATATAATGAAACACGAGTTATCTAATTTTTTATGTATTACTTTTGTATGTGTTTAACATGGTATTAGAGCAAGTGTATTCCTTCCCAACTCAATTTGAGCCACAATTGTGTGTTCTTCTTAGAGTTCTTATGAATTCCTTTTGTAGTTGAAATTTTTATTAGAGTACAAAATTCATTTATTTCATAGCAAGTTAGCTCTACACCTCGACATTCTGACATATTCTCTCTACATGCATGTTCTACATTTCAGCCTTTTCCATTGTGGAACTAATTCATACTTTTCTCTAACATGGTTTGTCTCATCTTTACTTATACATAGTCATAACTGAAATGTTCTCCATGCCTATGAATCTTACATTGAGTTTCTGATGCTAGAAATCATTCTACTTGTCCTTCAATCTGTTGGCACGATATCTCTCAACTTATACTCGACTAACAAAAGAACTCAAATTAAATTGATGTATTTGTGGCCATAACATAGGAGTGAACATTCATGAAAAATAGGAAACTTATTTTGATGCATTTTGCATCTAGAAAATTGAATTGATAACTTTGACCTACCATCCAACTGCCCATATGGTCCTTAGGAATGTGCACCTAACTTGAGAGGGCACGAAATGATAATCGACTTTCGAAATCATAGCACCATATCCTCCATGTTTGGTTACTCATAGATCTCCAAGGTAGTAGCTCCACAAACATTGAATTTGTAAAATCTTCTTTCAAATACTAATTCTTTTTGCCATTGTTTCTTTGGGAATTTTATTCATGTAAGTAGGAGAAAGTGAGGTGGTGGGAAATGGGGATTTTGGCCCATGGTAATTCCTAAATAAGAGTATATAAATCACTTTTTGTTATTTATGCATGAAATTCCAGCGTTGCGAATATCATTTCTCATATTTGTAGGCTTAAAATGGTGGTTCCCCTAGTCCTTTAGTTTGGTGAGCACACATCAGGATTCCAAGCCAATGGGATAGTGTCTCTAGGTGCTAAGCATCATGTTTCTTTTGTAGAAATTATATAACTAATGCGTTATACATCCAAGATTCTCATTATCACACACTATTTGACTTCATGCATAATACATAATCTCTTCTACTATTGATCATTACTTGCGGAAATTAAATCAATTGCATGCACACATTGAAACCATAAAAATTCACACATATGAACACAATGTTTTAACGGGAAAGCCTGAAGCTAAAAACCCCAACTATCCGTATATAATATATGTCATAGAGATCATGTAACAATCCTCATACAAAGCTGATCATATCAAGCTCTCAGTACAATACAATCGCTACACACTAATCAGGCCCGATCTAGCAAATCCATGCACCGATCTTTGCCACATGCTATCCTACCTCTACTGCGCAATCCTTGCTGAATATTGGCTCTGAATGAACTCGAATTGGTCCAGCCTTGTTCACGCAATCCTCATTGGCATCTCCATTAATGTGTGGTGCAAACTCATGCAACACTATAGTCACAACTGATAGTCAACCTGCTCTTTCACCTACCTCTCCACTGGTCTCCACTGAAACTGTCCATGCACTGTAGTTAACTGATGTATTCTTTAGTTGACTAATGAGTTAATATTTTGTGAATTAATTATTAATTAATTCATACCACTCTCACTAGTGTATCAATCAGTTAGACTAGATACAACTAACTCAACTGTGTCTAACTGAGTTAAACTGAACACAACTCCACCAACTATTTCAATAACTCCACCAAACTCTGTCACATGAGTTCTAAATGAAGTCTCCATGCAATAGCTCCACTTAACCCTCAGGAATAGCGTAATTCCTTCTGTTAGCTTTCGTGCCACATCTGTGCACTTAACTGAAGTGCTCCAAGAGAATAAGATAATGTTTATAGTCCAAATATTATTAAGAGCTAACAATATTCGACATATCTATTTTTAGACTAGCAATCTAAAAATAGATTCCGCCCAATATGTCTAAAAATAGAATTCCATCTATTTTTCCAACTTGACCAACCATCCACAAATAGCATCCTGCAACTCATAGAATATGATTGACATGTCTGAAAATAGACATAGTCTAAAAATAGACTTGAGCCAAAAATAGCCCGCGGGCCCACTTAGTGAAGGCGAATCTTTTCACTAAGCTCATCATCTTGTTGCAATATCAACACTCCCTCTCAACAAGATAGGGATTATCTGCCACCTCGATCCTGCCTCTATGGTATTCTAATTTGCACCTGGTGAGCGCCTTCATCAAGATATCAGCATCCTGATCCTCCGTAGGAATTTAAGAAAGTAACATGATCTTCCGCTACACAAAATCTCTGATATGATGATACCGGATGTCAATGTGTTTATATCTATCATGAAATAATAGATTAACCGAGAGTTTAATGCAACTCTGATTATCACAATATATCACAGTAGGATCTAAGTGTCAGGCGAACAAACCGAACGGGATCTTCCTCATCCATATAGCCTCGCATGCAGCCAAACTTGCTGCCATGTACTCGGCCTCTTGCCGTTGGGCGAGTGCCACGGATCTCTTTTTCTGTTGTGCGAAAAGCTTTTGTTGTTTTTTGTTCTTAGAAATCCCTCCGGATATTGCTCTTTACGTAGTTGAGCTCCACCCCCTTTGTCTGCATACGGCAAGCCATGTCTGACTTCACCTCATCAGAAACATGTATTTTTTCCATAATCCATATCCGCGATTGTACGCGACATATCTCTTGTCACTTGCCTGCCTTTCAAAAGAGCTTAATAGGCTTAACCATAGCTTGTGAAAGTTGGTTAACAACATAGCATATGTACGGTTGTGTATTGACTAGATACTTGAGCGAACCAACAAACTGTCGATAAATAGTGTCATCCACTACCTCTGTCAATGTGGCATCCTCTTTCCTCCACTCACGAAGAGGGAGTGTCGATGTGGAGGCTTGTAGCCTTGCATATTTGAACTTCTCCAGGTATCTCTCGGGGACTTACTTGCCTTGGAACCTAGAAATAGTCCATCAACAACGTGCCAAATTTGCCGTCCCGGAAAAAATGAAGGAGGGGGGCCAATTAGCCTGTCTTGAACTCTTGCAAGATCGACCTCGATGAGAGTATCTGACTGTTCATCACCCGTCAAAATCAAATCATCTACATAAAGTACAATGATCAGCAACTTACCCTCCACCACAATCTGGTATAGGTTCGGATCCACCTCACTCTTGGTGAATCCAAGAACGATGAAATAACTGTCTATCCATGTGTACCAAGTACGAGGTGCTTGTTTCAATCCATACAACGCTCTTTTGAGCCTGAACACATGCGACTCGCTGCTGAAGATCTCGAAACCTTCGAGCTGCTCTATGTACACCTCCTCCTCAATGACTCCGTTGAGGAACGCAGTCTTCACAACCATCTGATGAATGTGCCATCCCATTTGTGCTGAGAGAGCTAGGACACTTCATGGCTTTCTCCTCATGAAATTTGATATCCCGTCGCACAACAGTATTCCGACTGTCTGGAAAATACACACGATAGTTGTGGGGTGTTTCTGTGTACCCCAAAAATATCCCAACCTTTGCGGTCGGCTCCAGCTTCTTCCTGGCATCCTTCATCACATGAATGTAAACAGGTGAGCCAAAAATCTTCAAATGAGAAATATCAGGCTTCTTACTAGAAAACGCCTCCTCGGGTTTACTCATGCCAAGTACTCTGTGAGGACAACGGTTTTGCACATAAACCGCATTATTGCATACCTCAGCCTATAGATGTATGGGAAGGCCTTGATCATGCAACATCGCCCGTGCAGCACCCACGATCATTCTGTTCTTTCGCTCCGCGACCCCATTCTGCTGTGGGTTATGAGGCGCTATGAGCTCTCTTCGAATTCCTTCTGCGCTGCAAAAGTCTTTGAATTCGCCAGAGATGAATTCACCACCATTTTCGCTCTTAAGAGCCTTCACCTGCTTCCCTGATTCTTTCTCAACCAGTGCCTTGAACTCACAAAACTTAGAGAATGTCTCGCTCTTCTTCTGCATGAAGAAGATCCAACACTTACGAGAAAAATCATCAACAAATATCACATAATACCTGTGCTTTGCTATTGAAGCTACTGAGAAAGGTCCACACACGTCTGTGTGAATTATCTCAAGGATCGTCGTGGCACGACTATCCTTATCATGAAAGGTGGCTTTCACAAATTTTCCCAAAGTACATCCCTTGCAATAATCTGACTGCACAAGTGTACCTTTGGGAAGCCCGGTAGAAATCTGCTGCAAAATTTTCAAAGCACCATGGTGAAGATGGCCCAATCTCCTGTGCCATAGCTCACCCTTATCTCGGCTCACCACTCCTTCTGCCTTGCTTGCCATTGCTGCGCAGCCATCTACCTGCAACTGATAAAGGTTCTTAACTCAAACCCCTATCCTCCGGGTTTCACCAGTTGCCTTACTGTGCAGGAAAGCCTTCCCCTCGCTAAAGACAAAATCATAGCCCTTGTCTTCCAACATCACCACAGAGATCAGATTCTTCTTCAATCCTGGAACATGCATGAAATCCTTCAAGATGAAATGTTTGCCAGACTCCCTCTCAAAGGAAATGGTCCCGATACTAGTTGCACTGTATCTACGATCATCGCCCATCTCGATGTGCACTCCAAGATCCTTCTCATCCAGATCAGTAAACAAATCTTTGTCTCCGGTCATATGGAAAGACGCACCACTGTCAAGAAACCACACTGAACCCATCACACTTGGGGCCAAGCATGCGATCAAAGAAAAATCCGGCTCAAGCTGCCCGAGGCTAAGGCCTCTCTATGAGATCAACGATACGCTTATTTTCTTCTTGTGAGACAATTAGTGGCATAATGTCAGGTGTTGGTGAAAATTGAATCACTTCTGTGGACATTAATCACCTTCTTGCCTTTCGCACCGGATTGAGAAGTATTCTTCTTGCTCTTATTTTGCTCCCTTGCTTTGGAAGCCAGCGAAATTTTCTTCATCTTCATTCTTCGATGAAGATCCATCCCTGGTACTCCGCCTTATCTCCTCCTGCACAAGATCCGACCAAAGTCGCTCCCATCCTGGCAGTTTCTCTCGACCATTGACAAAGTCCTCATAGGAATGAAAACTCTTCGGAAGCCCAAGGAGAGCCAATATCACCTAGTCCTCTTCATCTACAGTAACCCACACACTTCCCAGCTCATCCCTGCATTGGAAAAAATTTGTGAGGTACTTGGGTATACTGTCGCCTTTCTCCATTTTTATTTTCCTGAGCTTATCCTTGAGTGCCAACTTCCTCTGGTCACTCTTGCTTTGGAAAAAGTCTGTCAAATATTTCCACATCAAGAATGGAAAAGCTTTACCATGAAGGCTGTACACTATGTGATCCTTCACACCTTCCAACAAAATCGTTTGACATTTTTCTGTCTTCTTTTGCCATGCGTCAAGTGCGGCAGCATCGCTAGAAGCAGGCTTTGGAATTTCTGCATCTATGAACTCCTTCAACCCATTATTCTCCAACACCGCCTCCATCCTGTCCTTCCATGCAATATAATTCGAGCTGCCCTCAAGGGAATACTCCAATCGCAATCCGTTGAAAGACATCTCAACTTCGACACAAGAAAACACTACTGCAATTTCGAATTCCACCAGCAAAAAACTCAACCGCTTCAATGATTTGCAATTGCTCCAATTATCAATATCGCTTTGATACCATGTAGAAATTACATAACTAATGCGTTATACATCCAAGATTCTCCTGATCACACACTATTTGAATTAATGCATAATACATAATCTCTTCTACTATTGATCATTACTTTCGGAAATTAAATCAATTGCATGCACACATTGAAACCATAAAATTTCACACATATGAACACAGTGTTTTAACGGGAAATCCTGAAGCTAAAAACCTCAACTATCTGTATATAATATATGTCATAGAGATCATGTAAAAATCCTCATACAAATCTGATCATATCAAGCTCTTAGTACAAGACAATCGCTACACACTAATCAGGCCCGATCTAGCAAATCCATGCACCGATCTTTGCCACCTGCTATCCTTCCTCTACTGTGAAATCCCTACTGAATATTGGCTCTGAATGAACTCAAATTGGTCCAGCCTTGCTCACGCAATCCTCATTGGCATCTCCATCAATGTGTGGCACAAAATCATGCAACCCTATAGTCACAACTAATAGTCAACCTGCTCTTTCACCTACCTCTCCACTGGTCTCCACTGAAACTGTCCATGCACTGTAGTTAATTGATGTATTCTTTAGTTAATTAATGAGTTAATATTTAGTGAATTAATTATTAATTAATTCACACCGCTCTCACTAGTGTATCAATCAGTTAGTCTAGATACAACTAGCTCAACTGTGTCTAACTGAGCTAAACTGAACACAACTCCACCAACTACCTCAATAACTCCACCAAACTATGTCACATGAGTTCTAACTGAAGTCTCCATGCAATAGCTCCACTTAACCCTCAGGAATAACGTAATTCCTTCTGTCATCTCCTGTGCGACATCTGTGCACTTAACTGAAGTGCTCCAAGAGAATAAGATAATTTTTATAGTCCAAATATTATTAAGAGATAATAATATTCGACATATCTAGTTTTAGACTGGCAATCTAAAAATAGATTCCACCCAATGTGTCTAAAAATAGAAGTCCATCTATTTTTCCAACTTGACCAACCATCCAAAAATAGCATCCTCCAACTCATAGAATATGATCGACATGTCTAAAAATAGACTTGCGCCAAAAATAGCCTGCGGGCCCACTTAGTGAAGGCGACTCTTTTCACTAAGCTCATCCACTTGTTGCAATCTCAACATCTTTATTTTTATGTAATTTCTCATTGCTACAAACATTTGTGTAGTGTTTTTAGCTCATTAACCATTTTATTCCATAACATATATTTGTTTGTGTTTGCTAATAAATCACTAATGGGAATCCTTCTTATGATTAAGTGCAGGTGATCACTCACAAGAACCTTGAGCTCCTCGTGCATTATTTTCCCAATTTCAAGGTTCTTATGCTTACCAGTTGCAACATCCTCAACACGGACGGGATCGTTTCCATTATTGTGCATTGCAAGCATACTGTAATGCTATATTTTCATAGCTACTCCATCAACTTTTGATTCATGCCCCACATTTGGAGGATTTGGGTACAAGTGCATACCTGTAAGAGCCACACACCGAATAATATTCCAAGATGAAGGCTTCCTTATATAATTGCAAGGAACATCAAATATTATCTAGGTTTTGGGATGTTGCACCTAGTTGTTTTCCCTTGGTAGAGACCATGTATTCAAATTTGACTAGTCTAAACTTGAGTTTTGCAAAAATTAGAGTGTAGAACTTACCAAGCTCTTTGGTGACTACCACAAATAACAATGCTTATGGGTATTGGATCATAATGAGGATAAATGTCTTGAAGTGGTCGCCTCAACTAGAAAATATTTGTAGGAACTACACGTTTTCTTGTTAGACCCTAATGATCAAGGAGCTGCAAAAAAGGAAGGCCTTGTGGCTATTTCAAGGGGTTGTCCTAAATTTACCTTTGCGATATACATTTTTTGTCAAATGAAATATGTAACTTTTCTTTCCCATTAACATAGTTTATTGACCATTTCACATCTCTTCATGGAGTTCATGTGATGTCGTTGATATAGGATCCTTGGTTCATAGTATTCTTTTTAAATGTTTCCTTCTTATTTAGTCAACACATTCGATTTTGAAGAATATTGGTTGGATTTTCAGAATAAGCCGACACTCTTCATTTGGTTAGTTTAAATTGTTAGAAAATGGTTCTAATTGGTGAAGTATCATGGATATCAAATAATCTAATGATCTCTACTATTAACGATACAATAAAAATAAGAAACACCACTCTCTTAGATATTTGAACCCATTTGAAAAACGCACAAGACAAGATTGAGTTTCTGTAGCTTGAGTCTTAACTTTAGCAATATGAACTACAACGGAAGAATAATTATTTTGAACTAGTTCTTGTTCAAAAAAATTCTCTGTTTGAGTTTGAGATAGACTCTTATCAAAAATCAACACCCGATTAGATTAGTGAGGTCATTTCAAGAGAATATTTACATGAAGATGTAGAGGTCTAGCTTGCACTTCCCAAGCCCATCATCAGACGTCCAGAAGAAATTATCAACAATAAGAACATAAATGGTCTTGGATATGACAAGGATGTGTTCTTTCACATTGAACTAGACTACTCTAGACCCATAAATTTTAAGAGCGCTAGGTTTCTTCAAGACAACTCATCTTCATTTGCTCCTATTCCACAACCACTTCAGATTGTCATATACCAAAATTGTGATTAGGTTGGCTATGTCAAAGATTAATTTTTTTTATCTTCATCCTTGTGAACATTATGGTTTAATACTCACCATTCATATAGATGTTATAGACACAAGAATCTTACAAGAGAAAATATTCACGGGACTGTTTTACCGGTGGGACCCGGTTTGGGAAAATAGGGTCTAAAAACTTCCAGGAGCATTTTGAGGCATCAAACGACAATTTTTGGGGGTAAAAATTCACTTATTTATAAAATCACCTTTTTTTACTATTATACACATATATACCTTTCCAACGGTGCAATAATCACATCAATATGAGTCCGTATGCGAACGTTATGCCAATCAAAAGTTGAACTTCCTCTTTTCTCCACCATAGTTCAAGAGGATGCCACATTTTCTCCAATTATTAATGAAAAAGGGGCCAACCACATGATTATGATGTAGAAAACTCTAGAAGAGTCTATACTGTAACTCTGTTTAAGAGTTGAGCTAGTCAAACCTGACTACTAGTAGGTTATCGTGCTATGTTATAACCAAGCCGCTAAGAGGAAAAGAGATTCCATTCTTTCAAGTGCATTTGTACCATATCTGAGAAAAATTAACCAAGAGGAATAGGAGGTAGAGCACACAAAGAGGATTTGTGTACCATAGCAACCCACGAGCCACATGTCATACTTCTTTGTATGCGTAACCATATTTCCATTTATAGAAAGAGAAAGGAGCGACCTCACCTTCCAATTGGGTTTTTATTTGAAAGGGTTTCAGAGAGCATATCTTGTGCCGAAAATTGGTGTGTGAGGTTTTAGTTTGTTGTTCTCTATTTTCTGCATAATTTTGAATTCACATGCATGCACTATTAAAAATAAATCTACAGATCTATAAATCTAATAAATCTAGAATAATGTAGAACTTTATATTTTAAATATTATTTTATGATATCCATTGTGACAAATTGTCCAGTGGAATATCTATGGCAGTTTACGGATCACTCAGAGTTCATTCTTGAGTATTGACATGTATTGTAGTGGAGATGTATTAATCTTCTCACCTTATATATGAAAAGGGGGAAATTAATGGTAATTTAATATATTTAAAGATATATCAAGCGATATAGAGCTAGATCCAAAGCGTGAACAAGAGCCAACTGCCAAAACCTAGAGCTAGAGTTAGCCATTTCCAAAGTTAGAGTTGTAGCTAGAGACAAATTCATGTTCCATGATCATGAATTGGTTGGTGGTCAACCTTAAACCAACACCAGTAGAAGAATTCAATTTATGATACTAATTTTATCATTTTTGGTGATCTTTGAACCATCATTAGGGAGCACTTACACTTCATAGAAGACAACAACTTTTATACAGATTCAAAATTGTTTCAATAATTGCTTCAACCCAAGTTCTAGAGTTGATGGTCAGCCTTAAACCACCACTAGAAGAAATTTTTTGGTTTATATACCTCATTTGGTTTGTGTTCTTAAGCCACCAATTTAGAGAGCACCTCTAACCATTGGTTGCCATGCAAATTTATATTTCAACGCTCTTCTTGGACTCATACAAATCCATTTGGATTAGGGGCAGGTGGGGGGAGGGGGCGGGAGGGGCATGGAAGTCCTTATTAGGCTTAAGTGCATGGTGATCACTGATAAGAGCCTTGAGTTCCTCGTGCATTATCTTCCTAATTTCAAGGTTCTCATGCTTACCAATTGCTGATATGAATTTTGAATGTTATTTATTGCTGTGCTAATTTCATTTTCAGATATAAAACTTATTCAATGATCTTATTCTTGATGTGCATGTTCCCTTGTTGCTTATGTGTGTCAAAAGATGAATTAAAACTGAATTTTATGAGTGTTTTTGAAATCATAAAGCATGAATTTAAAGTGATGAACAACAACAACATAAATGACATCAAACCACACAAACTGATACAATAAAATAGAGTTTTGATGAAGGAGTTCATCCCTCCTAGGCTACATCTTGTTGGTCCAGCTCCATAGCTTGGGCCTCTGTATTAGCTAAATTTTTCTCGAAGTGTTGTTTATATGCATAAAATGCTCTTGGAACCTGTTCCAATGAGTTTAAAACATCGAAATATATCATAAACGACTATTTGTTTACTTAATTTAGTTACCAGATGATTTGGGCATGACCTTCCCTCCAAATGGCCCTCTGTTTAAAAAATATTCACGATAACAACAACCTATGTAGATGACCTATTCTGCCTTTGCAACCTATTCCAATGGCTCCAAAACCTCAAAATCTATCTAGAATGAATTTCCTTGCCCCTAATTTGGCCGAATATTGCCTCAAATATGGAAAAACCAATTTTCCCTAGTTTTCCTCCACTAAATCTAGAAGTCCGCTAGTTAACTCCACTAAATGTGGAGCTTCTGCGCATTGGGTGAGTCCGCCATATCTTCTGCCAAGATAAGTATGCACTTAATTAAGGATAAGTAGGAATTTAAGTGCAATTAACATATGGATTAGCGCAAAGGGCATTTAAACATTCATTGCAGATTATTTTGAATTAACGATGGATTAGTGGTATTAATACATGACTTAACACATTTAAATCTCCACAGATTGCATCACAACAAAGGCACTTATCACAGATCACAGATCGCAAAGTAGTCACTTATTGCATATCACAGATTGCATCGCAGTCACTTATCGCAGATCGCAACCCCACTATAAATCATTCTATGTTGCTTGCTCCGTCTTGTGATTACGATACCTCGATGCAATATATCGCATCGCAATTCTTCCACCTTGTTAATGCTTTATTTTTCCTGCTCCTAAAAACCCCCGATGCGATTGGTAGGACCCACCTTATCGCCATGTCACTTACCGCACAATTGCAAATCACAAATCATTTGTTGTTGCCTTATGTCCTCCGCTCCTAAACTACCGATGCGAGATGGTTGAACTCGCCGATGATTTGGACCAAGGTTTAATACTTTGGGTTAATGAAATATGTCATGGATATGTTTTGTATTTTCATTCGACTATGGTTTCGACCATTAGTCCCAACCTTTGTTTAAATAAATATGCAACCAACCTTGACCGTGCAATATGTAATGCATGCTCCTTCCAACTGAAGATTATCTGCTGGATTGCTTTGGCTCTCGGCTATGCCTCGTGGCCCTTCCCCATTAGCCTATAAATTCCACCAATAAGATAATCCACCATAGTAATAATTCCAAACTTAGGAAATAGGAGAAAAAATCAACTTCCCCAAGAAACATTGGCGAATTTAGAGATGACACTTGTCATAGTGTCATTGGCTGAAAAACTAGAGAATATTTCCTGAATATTCCTGAGGTACTGACTGACTGCCAAGTCATCAGTCTGTCACTGTTCTGCAATTTTTTAATAAAGATTTGTCTATTTTGAACATCGATCAACAAACCATAACTCCTTCATCCGGTCTCGGTTTTCAACGAAACGAGTTGCGTTGGATTCTTTGCGACGGGCTGTTCGCTCTCATCATTAGGGGAATTTTGAGGTATAAAATGGGCCTCCCAAGGAAATTATAAAATAATAGTAGAAATAATAAAATAAGATTTGATTACATCATCAAATTTTAGAGGGAAAAAAGAAAAAACTACTTTTTCAACTTATCTCCCAAAGTTTTTACTCAAATTTTGAGTGAGAATACTCATTGGATGAAAAAAATGGCGAATCATCCCCAATGGTTGACATCATCATCTTAAATCCTATTGGTTCTTATAAATTTTATTTTGGTTGTACATTTTTCTTAGGAGGCCCATTTTAGACCCCGAAATTCCCCTAATGTCTAGTTTCATTCAATTCTGAGGATTTTCATTTTTGAGATAAAATACTGAGCCTCTGATCAGTTGCAATTTCCTTGACACAAATGCGCTCATTTCCGTTGTTTTTCATTATAGGCATATTATAGAGCTATATTTGTAGATCTACTCCAACAGGGAAAATTTTAAGGGCGAAATTTAGCCCAAGAACGAAATTTAAGGGGTTTTAGATTTTGGAAGGGCGGGATTTTGTATATAAAACCCTTTTTGTGATTTTTGTATAGTTAGCCCCAAAATTATTTTAAAAATAATTAATTTTTATGTTTTAGCCCAAAAAAATAGGAGCGCATAAAACATGAAAGTCTTGATTTGCCTCTCGGTTTACTGTTTTGGTCTATTTTCGGTTGCATTCGCCTCCGATTTACTGGGTTGGTGGGTTTTGGAATGGCATTCTCCCCTAGTTTATGTCGATGATGAGGGAAATGGAGCTTATTTACTGGGTTGGAGGGTTTTGGAATGGAATTCGCCCCCAGTTTACGTTGATGATGAGGGAAATGGAATTGATTTAATGGGTTGGAGGGTTCTGGAATGGAATTTGCCCCCAATTCCGTTTACACCGATGATGAGGGAAATGGAGCTGATTTACTGGGTTGGAGTGTTTTGGAATGGCATTCACCCCAAATTTACACCGTTTACGTCAATAATGAGGGAAATAAAGGGTTTTGGGTTGCTTTCATCCCCCATTTTCTGGCTTGGAAAGTTGGAGGGTTATTGGAATGGAATTCACTGATTGAATGAATGTGGAACATGAGAATTTGCAAGAGAATATTTTTTACAGGAGATGTATCAATATGTAACAAATGAAAGGATGACTGAGGACAATGCAACTGAGGAAAATGCAACAATGATCATGGGATATGCCCAATAAGGGAACAGAGAGAAGGCCCTAAATTTCTTTCAACAAATGCAAGGAGAAGGCATGAAGCCTACCAACTTCACGTTCGCGAGTGTTCTTAGTGCATGTGCTAATTTGCAATCTATCAGACAGGGGAAACTAATTCATTCCCAAATCATAAAAACAAGATTTGATTCTAGTGTATTTGTGGGAAATTCTCTGGTTGATATGTATGCCAAATGTGGGGACTTAGACGAAGCACGCTCAATATTTGAGAGAATATCTAACTGTAATTTCATCTCATGGAATGCAATGATAGCAGGCTATGTAAAAAAAGGACATAGTGAGGATGCCTTGAAATTATTTCAAGAAATGAAAAGGAGAGGCGCTAAACCAGACCAGGCCACCTTTGTAAGCATTCTTAGAGCCACTGCCACTATAGTTGCCTTGGAACTGGGCAAGTAGGTTCAAACCCATACTTTTAAAACTGAGTTTGTAACAAATGTATTTTTTGGAAGTTCTCCCATTGATATGTATTCCAAATGTGGAAGCATAGAGAGTGCACTCCACGTGTTCAAAAAAATGCCTGAGCGGAATTTGATTTCATGTAATGCTATGCTTGCACAATTTTCTCAGAACGGGTATGGCAGGGAAACACTCCAACTATATGAAGAAATTTTGTGTTCTAACATGAAGCCATACCAGGTCACTTTCATTAGTGTTATCTCTGCATGCAACATGCTGGACTAGTGGATGAAGGTTATCAATATTATAATTCCATGAGTCGAGATCATTGTCTAACACCAAGAGCAGAGCACTATGCCTGCATGATCGATCTTCTTGGTCGCTATGGATGCCTGGAGGAGGCAGAAGAATTCTTTAATGAGATGACATGTGAACCTGATGCTATTATGTGGTTGGAACTACTTGGTGCGTGCAGAATTCATGGAAACATTCGGCTGGGAGAACGTGAAACAAATTGCCTTTTCAAGTTGGAACCAAAAAATGCAGCACCATATATACTACTTTCTAATATATATGCCACTGCTGGTAGGTGGGAGGATGGAGAAAAGGTGAGGAAAATGATGAATAATAGGGGAGTTAAGAAAGAAACAACATATAGTTGGATTGAGGTTGAGGCTAGGGTGCATGCCTTTGTTTCAGATGATACATTGCACCCACAAATTAAGGAGATTTATGCAACATTAGATAAATTGGTTGTGCAGATTAAAGCAGCTGGTTACGTGCCAGAGAAAAGTTTTGTGTTGCATAATGTGGATGAGGAACATAAAGAAAAGTTCCTTTGTTATCACAGTGAAAACCTAGCAGTTGCATTTGGGCTTTTTAGCACCCCTTCTTGGAAAAACTAGTAGTTTCGTTTTGAAAATAACAGTATATTTACTTTTTGAATATATATTTTCTACATTTTGGCATGATTAGAAATTTCAACAATTAGATTCCGTTAATGTAATTGCATGGGTTTCTTGAAATGGAATTGTGCTTCCCGTAAAATGTTTTCAAAAAGGGTTATTAAATGGATGTGTTTTCATGTGAATTTAACCCCTATTATCCTTTAAATACAATGATAAAAGGATAGAAAATTAAAAAATTAGAAGCTTATTTTTTGAAGGAAATGTAGGTAGAATTTTCCCCAAAACGTTGAAACCATCAAGGGAGGCACTTGTGCAACTCTTCCATTTGGTATTTCATGTTCTTATGTGTTTGAAATTTCTCGTTTCTTGATTTGTCTTCTATTATTGCACACACTAGTGGATGCTCCCCAACTTGCCTGGCATATCTTAATTTTCATTAGATATCTGGAAACATGGAAAGGTAATGCGTTTATGTGAAATTGATGTTGCATGGAAGGTACTGCTTGTTGGTTGTTCTCTTGTTCAGTTTGTCTATTCTTTTCAAAATCATATTGTGCGTTGATTGTGGAATTTTACTTTTGTTATCAAGTGTATTAGGTTTTCGTCATGCAATTATATTGTTCTCTTACACTTGCTCAATTTAAGATCGTTAATTCATAAGTTTTGAGTGAAATATCATTTTCTCTTGGTACCTCCTACTCTGCCCTTGACTATATGTGGTGCACTTGTTTCTAGGCTTTGCAGTTATGTTTTCCAGGCTACACAAGGTTGATTGCCGATGGCATTGTAAAAAATTTCAAAGCACACAGAGAATGCAACATGCACGGATTGAAGCATTTGAGAATTAGTGGTCTTTTTAGGATAACAAGAAAGCACCTTGAGAAGTTGAATTACCTTTTGGATGGTGGTTTTATCCTAATGGTCGCTATTATTCACTTTCATATGATGATGACAATACAATTGATATTGAAGCTTGCCCTAGATGTGGGAATGCAAGGCTTGTTTATGACTACAACATTGAAAGTTTCCAAAAGCAAAAAGACCAGACAATTAGAGAGTGCCGGGTTTGTACATTTTGTATTGCACCTTGTGACAAGTGTGGAAGGTGTATTGATGGTAGTGAATATGAAGAAACATTTTGTCTCGATATGCTTTGTGCTGACTGTGTGAAAGCTTCTCAACTACCAAGAATAAAAAGAGCTTGCCTGTGGTAAATATGCATTATCAGAATTTTAGCTTTACTTTAGGTTTCAATGACTTTGGGCTATTACTTGCTTGTAATTTGGGCCCAAAATTGATTTTTTTGACCCTATCTCACGAAGCCGTTGAAGACAAAGAAAACAAATCGTTATCTTTGTGTGTTTTGAGGTGTACATATTAGTTTTCCTTATTTTGAGAATTAAAGATATATTGAGGACAAAAAATATGAAGAAATGCTATTTCAATTTTCATGAGAAGAAGCCAAAAACAGTTTTTCCTTTGGGAGGTTTTGGAGAATGTTGGCTAATAGTTTAGGCCCTGTGATATTACAATTTTTGTTTTCAGGCCTTTTTCATGAGAAGGCTACTGAACAATAAAGCTGCATGTGGCCTGAATTTATATAGTAGTAGACAATAGTTGTAAATTACCTACATTTATCAATTTGAAAAAAAAAGCTGTACAAGAAAATAACCTTCTTATGAGTCTAAAGAGAGAAACAATGTCTACCTCCAAATATTATGGTGTGTTTGGTGGGCTGTTGGAACGAGGTTCCCTAATTGCATTTTTGGTCCAGCTTTGTAATATTTTAGTAATATTTGGTCTGGCACAGGGGCTTTGGGGTGGGTTGAAGCCTCGATGTGTTGTAATGGGTCAAAGGGTAGACCAGGAGTCCGTAAACCACATTTTGTGGACCATAGAAGTATCATAGGCTAAGATGCTATAAATAGATAGGTAAATCAAGTCTAGAGGTAGAAGGAAAGGAGATAAGTTAAGCTTGGATACGAACTTGTGATCTTTTGTCGAGTGTCTGGGTAAGGGCTCCTGCTGGATGTGTACGTGGAGACCCCGAAGTCCTGCTGTGTGCGGACCCTGCTGGCTGTGTGTGCGGGCTGGTCATAGATTCTGTAAGTCAGATCTAGATATGAATGAATGAGAAAGCTGTTGATGATATTGTAGTATTCCTATGTCCTGATTATTGGATATGTTTATGTGCTAAGATTACGTTTCTTACTGAATACTGATAAAGAAAATGGCACACACATGGATGCGATATGATGAATGTGTAGCTCTGATTAAGACACTCTGCTTAAGTTACCTGCTAATTATGATATGTGCGTAGCTGATATACTGTAAAAGGGTTTTGTGTTTGGTTCCTCCTACGCAAGACTGATAGATCCGCAGGGACCCCCTCTAATCAACTCTCTCTCTCTCTGGGTGCAGAATCCTGGTTCCAACACCCTCCCATACTACTTTGAGTGAGACCTTGACTTGCATAAGCAGGCCATTTCCGAAAGGTCCAGTAGTATCGGGGTTTGTTGGAAAACCTTAAAATCGAACCTCGGTCAAGACCCCTAAAACCAAAAAATGGTTCTGTTGCCAGGACTGGGAGCATTTTGAGAGAGAGACTAGGTAATGCCATGGGGTCATTGGTAACCAGTAAAACTTGAGTTAGAAGACTGGTTCGAAAAACAGATTCAGGAATTTTCCCTAAAAGAAAATAGAAGTAAGAAGCTATTTGTTGAAGAGTGGAAAAACAAGTATATTTTTACGGGAGTACATGAAATATTCTTCGTATTCTTTGCACACGAATTATAGGAGTGGCTGGCACGATTGGCAGAGTTTCAAACTTGTTAGAAGGACGATCAGGTCACGTAGTGGACCCCTGAATTGATCCAATGATTGGAAAGGATTGATAAACAGATTAACAGAACTGTAGATCACTGGGTTGACAGTATCTTGGGAGGATTCATGATAGAATTTGTCGTTGATCAATTTGTGTCATATTCAGAAGTGGAGCAAAGGTTCTTCAAGGGATTTAGAGGTAAGTTCCTAAAAACCCTATCGCTGTTGATTAAGATGCTATTGAGTGAAAAGGGTGTCTTGTGTGGCCACACCAAGTGAATGACCTCCAAAGAGAGTAGGAGCATGACACGAAGTGGTAAATACTACCAGGTTAGTCAAGAAGGAGATATATCGCTATACAGTACCTTAAGGGAATCACCCGATTTTAACCAAGAAGGGGCTCCGCAAATTAGAACCAGCCCCCTGGCCACACCTGCATCAAACCCACATAAGGGTAAGGATTCTCCTACACCTCCTCCACCACCAGACGACGACATGGCCACGCACATGAAGCTACCTACCTTTAAGGGCGTAGGGGATGAGAATATGGATCAATTCTGGTTTGTAATAGAGTCTGTATGGACCGCGCAGAATGTTAACAATGATGCTACCAAACGAGCGCAACTACCCATAGCTTTCAAGGGAAGGGCCCTGGATTGGTTTATGGCATACACTGGTAAACATGCGAACACATCAATACAAGATATTAAGAACGCCCTAAAGCAACCATTTCGGAAGCCTAAGTCACACTCTCAATGTGTAGTCAAATTAAAGGACTTTAAGTAGGGACCTACAAAGTCTGTTTAGGAAGCTGACCAACGATTAAAGAAGGTTATCAGCGATGGGGGATTTGTCTACAAGGATAAGCAACACAAGGAATGGTTTATCTCTATTGTATTACCACACCTGCGAGGACCCATGGGATAGCAGAAGATTGGCTCCTAAGAAGAAGCTCTGGAAATTTCCATGAAATTAGAAGTTGCGCCAAGAGATGATACGTAGTTCGCAGCTCTACAGATCCAAATCTAGCTAGAGGCAATGCACTTAGAAATTCAAAACTTGTGAAAGGATGGCAGTAAGGAAGCTAGTTTGGATATTTGGTGCATACGCTGTAGGGTGTCGGGACATACTAAGGATCAATGCCCCTTGTTATTGGATTAAATGCAGGCTGGGGGATCGAGCCCTATACGGCCTAGGGAAATGGCTGGCCCCAACAGTCCTATGCTATGGTGCTCTAATTATCAGGTAGCAGGAAGGCATGATACATATCACTGCTCACGGTTGGGTGCTTATGTTCCAGAATTGAAACAACAGTGGTGAAGATTTTGCTCGTTTGTGGGTCATGACGAAAAAAATTTCCAAACACTCGACCTCATGGTAGATAGGGGAAACTTATACAGGATGCAGGCAGACCCCTCATCACCACTATCTCCTTCTGGATGGGGAGGATCTCCCGCAAGAGGAAGGGGAGAAGGGAGCGGGGGGAGTGCAGGTTGAGGACGAGGAAAACTGATTTGTTACAACTGTGGAGACATGGGACATTTTTCACGAGATTACCCAAACCCTGTGTGCCAGTCCTGTAGATATTGCATGTAGTTTGATCACGTCATTGAAGATTGCCCGATATTAATAGAAAAAATGCAGGAGAAACAATAGACACCCATGCAGAATGTGCAGAGGGTTAAGGAAAAACCACAAGATGATGGACCATGCATTAATGTGATCACGTGCAACGACATTAACACCGGGGGAGCTGCAGAAAAGGCTACGACTGAATCACTAATTCGGAAAGCTGCGGGAAAAAGGAAAAGCTTAGATCTGAAAAAGGAGAAAGAAACCTTCATAGAAGTTCAGAGGGAGATGAACAAAGACGAAGCACCTACTGCAAAGAGTATGGTAGATTCAAAAGCAGTCAAAGCAGTTAAACCATTCCTCCAGGCATCTATGAAGCTGTTGCACTAATAGATAGGTGCACAAAAAATGTTTCTTTACAACCAGAGGTTAAAAATGTGAACAAGCTATACAAAAACAAAAAAAGGATGGGACGGGAAATGCGCATGACTGCATATATTGGAGACTACGAAATGGATCAAGTCATCCTTGATTTAGGATCAGATGAAAATGTCCTACCCAAGCAAACCTCGCAAAGAATAGGAGAACCTAAGCTAGAATGGTTGACTATTAAGCTACAAATGGCTAATCACTCAAATATTATCCCACTGGGACGACTGCCAAAGGTTGTGGTAGATATTGCAGGTGTGAAAGTTTACGCTGATTTTGAGGTAATTAAGATAGTGGATGACATGGACCCTTACCCTACGCTCTTAGGCCTGGATTGGGATATTGACATGGGCGATATCATTAATTTAAAAATAAGAAGCGTGATATTTGAAAGTAAAGGCACAAGGGTGATAGTTCCGTTAGATCTAGCAGAAGGGGAGCAGTACACTGAATTAGTATGGGAGGAAGAGGATGTTGATCACATATACAAGCTGATCGCTAGGGATGATGACTGGATCAACCCCACGGCTGATGGCATGTTATTTTGGGAAAAAGACAACGAATGCTTACGAGGAGATAGAAAATTGGCAAAAACGGCTGCATGACGTATTTGCGCTAAGGTGTCTTAAGGTGACAAAAATATTCCGATGCATCTCCTCAGAGGTAAGAGAACTACCCTACTTTGATGGTTCTGGTAATGTTAAGGAGTTCCTCAAGGAAATTGAAGCAAAATTCCCTAAAAAACAGAGATTTTGGGCCCTTGAATTGGCCATGCGCGCAACTCCCGCGCGCTGGTGGGAAACCCATAAGGGTGATTTTTAGGACTAGAAGGAATGTCATAGGATGATGATATTACGATTTGATCTGCTAGTCAAAATGCCAATGGAACTCTTCTCGGGACGAGGGGATCCACACAAGCACTTGGCTCTCTAGATGGAAGTATGGAAGGGGAACGCCTGGAATGAATGGGTCCATATGTTTGTTCACACGTTGGGACCAATCCCTACCACTTGGTATTTGGATGCGGAACTACACCAACGTACCTGACACTGGGGTACAGTGGCTGAGGATTTTATAATGAAGCTTGGATTAACAGGAGGAACTAAGCAACTCGATGAAGCCCTACAAGATATAGATGCTCTAGTCTTCAATGAGTCCCTCCCTAAGCAAGAGTATACTATGCCAGCCTGGGATGCGTAGATAGAGGACATTGTAAACTACATAAATTTTTCAATAGAAGACTGTGATGAGGACCCCCAAAATATCACTATCACAGAGTCAGAAGGAGAACGTGCTATTGCAGGTTCGTTGTTGCAAGCGGTTGATGTTACCAAACCTTTAAAACTAAAGGAAGTCAATATTAGCACGAAAGAGCTGCCCAAGATGGCCAGGATTGGGGATTACTGGAATGAGGGCACGGTGGGAAAGATTGCAGAATTGCTAATTGAATATCAGGATCTATTCCCTACCAAATTATGTGAACTCAAAGGGATATGGCGGTCATGAGGATTACATTGAAGCCAGATGCGTGGTCGGTCAAACAACGTCCCTATCACCTAACCCGAAATACAATAAAAAATTTAAGGAGGAAATTGAGAAAATGGTGGCCACGGGTTTTATGGAACCAATAGAGAAGTCAGATTGGGTAAGTCCTATGGTGGTCCAGGAAAAAAATACTAAAGGAGAGATAAGGATCTGTGTAGATCTGCGCAAGTTGAATGATGCCTGTGTACATGATCCTTTCCCTATGCCATTCTCTGATGAAATCATAGATAATGTGGGAGGTCAGGAAGCTTACTCATTTAGTGATGGGTTCTCAGGGTACCATCAGATCTGCATAGCACCCGAAGATCACAACAAGAAAACCTTCACAACTGAGTGGGGATCATTCCAGTACACTGTCATGCCATTTGGACTAAATAATGCCCTTTCCATATTTTCACGCATTGTTGTAGCTATATTCAAGGAATTCATTCACAAGTTCCTGGAAGTATACTTTGACGATTGTACAATTTTTGGGTTAATAAATAACGATGTGTCGAATATGCGCATGATTTTGAATGCCTATAGGAAGCATCGAATTTCGCTAAACATCAAGAAATGCATATTCTGTGTCCCATTCGAGATTCTATTAGGACACCTAGTGTGTTAGCAGGGGTTGATGGTTGACCCAGCCAAGATCACGATTATCATCAATTTGGCAGTTTCGACTACTTAAAAACATCTGCGCTCCATCCCCAACCACACTGATTACTATAGGAAGTTTATTCAGGGGTACGCTTTGATTACCGCTCTGATGGAGAAATTAATAAAAAAGGATGTCTCGTTTTTTGGGACGATGAATGTCAGAAGAGCTTCAAACTATTAAAATAAAATATGGTGACTGCACCTATTCTTATATTCCCCGATTGGGCAAAGATCTTTCACGTACATGTGGATGCGTCATGGATCACATTAGGAGCTGTCTTGGCACAGCTTGGAGAAGGGGACATTGACCACCCGGTGGCAGTTGCTAGCAGGAAGCTTTCGAGCATGAAGCGTAACTATTATACCACGTAATGTGAAGGGTTGGAAATGGTGTATGCCCTACAAAAATACATGCACTATTTATTACATGGACATTTAAAAGTGTTCACAGATCATTCAGCTTTAAAATACCTGGTTAATAAGCCTGTGTGGGGGGGAAAAATTTGTCGGTGGTTGTTGCTGTTTCAGGAGTATGATTTTGAAATCATTGTGAGACCAAGGAGGTTGAACGTCAGAGCGGATCACTTGTCCAGGATCGAGAATGGGGAAGAGCCAACTAACCTAGAAGAAGGATTACCTGACGCACAACTGTTTGCTATCAAGGTGGTTGATGAACACTTTGCCAATATTATCCACTTCTTGACCACAGGTAAGGCACCTGATGGCGATTCAGTACCGCAAAAAAAGGAACTGGTCGCCCGCGCAGCCGATTTTACTATAATCGCGGGACAACTCTACAAGTTGGGAGTGGACGAGTTGCTGCGAAGGTACGTACTCGAACATGAGAGACAAGCTATTTTGGCTGAAGCCCATGGAGAAATTGTAGGAGGAAATTATGCAGGTAAAGCTACTACACAGAAAGTATTAAGGGCCAGGCTATGGTGGCCCACTTTACACAATGATGCCCATGTATACTGTCGGGCCTGCGACGCATGCCAATGAATTGGGAAGCCCTCACGACGAGATGAGATGCCTTTGCAACTGCAGATGGCCCTGCAAGAGTTTGAAAAGTGAGCCACAGATTTTTTTAGACCCATAAATCCCCCGGGAAAGAAGACCGGTGTCCGGTATATTATTACTGCCACGGATTATGTCACCAGATGGGCGGAAGCAAAAGCTGTCAAGGATTGTACTACGGATACTGCTGCACACTTGATTTTTAAATATATTCTGACCAGGTTTGGATGTCTGAAGATCCTGATGAGTGACAGAGGTACGCATTTTTTTAATGAAACTATTATGGCTCTGACTGAGGAATTCCAGATTCACCATGAAAAGAGTACCTCATATCATCCCCAGGAAAAAGGGACCGTAGAAGCCCTCAATAAAATTTGGGAACATGCACTCAATAAGGTTTGCAACGTGGACTGAAGTGACTGGGATGTACGCATCCCCTTTGTAATGTGGGCCTATAGGACTACATGTAAGAAAGTCACGGGAAAAAACCCTTCAGAATGGTCTACGGGAAGGAGGCCATCGTGCCTATGGAATACATTGTTCCTAGCCTGTGCATCTTGGCTTTCACAAATATGGCGGATGCAGACATCATGGAGGAATGCTTAGAATAACTGGTGGCCCTAGAAGAAGATTGGTTCATTGCTCAGTTCCACCAACAGGTTCAGAAGGCTTGTGAAAAATCATGGCATGATCGACACATTCGGCAGAAGGTCTTTATGGAGGATGAATTGGTACTAATTTACAATAGCCAGTTTGCGTGACACCCGTAGAAGTTACGTAAGCATTGGCTGGGTCCGTATTTAGTGAAGGAAATAACCAATGGAGGTGCGGTCAGATTGGCTACACTGCGTAGAGATTTTTTGCCAGGATATGTTAATGGGAATCATCTGAAACCCTATAGGGACTCCTCGGTGTCGATCAAATGACTATATTGCTGGAGTAGCTGTATCACAGATGTTGTTCGCATTAGGCCACGAAAAAGGCGGCGAGAGAAATGGGTGCGCATGGATGATGCATAGGACAGGTGGTGCGAGTGGATGCGATGCAAGTGTAGGGGTTAGGCGTGGAGGAAAAATCTAGCCGTTTGTTACACTAAAAACTGTCACCTTGACATTCTGCTAACTGTATGAGCTCATTAACACTCATACATGCCTCCTTTGCAAGTCTTACAACCTTTGTTCCTCATTCCATGCCCTGAAACTGGAGAAAAAACCCTAAAAAGCTCAAAAAACCTTGGGTACGCAGTTAATATGAAGCCTGCCTGCGTTTTTAGCTAGGGTACGCAGGTAAGGTGAAGATAAATTGCGTTCTAGAACGCATTTTTCCAGTGTTATAGGTGCGGTACCCCTGTAAAGTCAAAAATGCGCGAAATTAAACCAAAAAAGTTGAATTTTGGTCAATTCTAGAAGGTTCTGGATGAGATTTTTTGGGGATGAGTACGCTTTAGTAAGGTGCATCTATCCCACACCTTAAGGAACTAATCCCTTGATGTGAGGAGCCTATCCCTTTGAAGGAGGATTATATCCCTTTAAAGGTGGAATCCTAACCTCCTCATCTGCTCTATAAAAGGAGGCATTGGGTAGCCTTTTGGGTTAAGTGAAGTTCAAGAAGTTAAGCTTTTGGAGATTGAGATTTTGAGGATTGAAGAAGTTTTTTGGAAGAAGATTTTTGAGTGGAAGTGTTGTTGAGATTTAGATTTCCTTCTGCTGAGCTTTTGAGAGGAAAGATCACATACCTCTTTTTGCCCCTGAAGGAAGAGCGCAAGACTTATCAAAGTAGAGGAGATTCCTGCTTCGGACCCCGGGAAGGCCTTTCGAACATCAAGGCTAAGGTTGTAAGGTTCTTCTGTATATTTTAAGATTAATACAATCAAGTTCTGTTTTTCTCAATAAATTGTCGTTCGATTGTTTATTTCAATAAGCTGTCGTTTGATCGTTTATTTCATAGATTCCTTGATCACTATGATATGTATGTTTTATAATTATTTGTTATACAGGTGCTATTGATATTTTCTTGTTTGTGATTGCAGATCAACGAAAGATGATACTTTATTGTGACAAAAGGGCCCTTGTTACGACGAAGGATTATTGATGCAACGGAAGCACTGCGACCGCAAATAAGCATTTGGATCTAAGGTAGGATCGACACCTTCATAGCATTTAATTGTAAAACGAATATATCTAGAGAAAGACAAACTTAGTTGTTCGTTTGTTGCTAGATTGTCTTCTGACACTAGGGAGATCGGTCTTGTCCGCAAGAACGATTTATCCGGCCAACAAATTGGCGACTCCACTGGGGGATTGAAACTTGTTGTTTTTGGTTCTCTTTTATTTTGATTTGAGGAAAAGTTTTTCTTGGTTTTTGATTGATAGATATCTGCCTGGGTAGCTTAGTTTTTCTTTGTTTTTGAAAGTTTTGAAGTCTTTTATGTTTTTCTTGAAGTTTTCAGGGGACCGCACTTTGTCTTCACACACAGTGCGGGCATCCCCGCACTTTCCTTAAGTAAACAGTGCGGGACCGCACCTGTTACTTCTGGAAGCCTGCGGACCCTGTTAAATTTTGGAAAAAATTTAGATTTCTTTTTTCTAGTTTAGTTTAGATTTAATTTAGGATTCTTAGCATCTACCCAGATCTGTATTTTTCTGTCAAAAATCTCTTGTTTCTGAATTTCTTTCAGCAATTCTTCATCTCATCAATCTCCATTAAGTTAATTGGGTGTTTTGAGTCTCTTTTTTGAAGAAATTCTTAATTTGATTTCCTTTGGTCATTATTTGGAGGTTTGTCTCAGTCTTTTCACAATTTTGCATCTTTTTGCTTTTGTTTTTGTGTATGAGTGTTAATCGCCTTTGAGTGTTTTTTGATCTTTGGAACTCTCACCCGATTTTCTTGACTTCCACTTGATTGGTTCTTAGATTACATTAGAATCATCTTGTGTTTGAGAATTCTCTTGCATAGATCACATTTGCATAATTAGAATTCTCATTTTCCGAATATGAATGAAAAATGTGCATAGATTACATTTGCATACTTTTCAAGTGAATTGTGCATAGATTACAATTGCATAGTTTACATTCTGAAAAATCAATTGTAGATTTAGATTTTTTCTTTGATTTGAATTTAGATGTTTTTATGCTTGTTTTAAAAATTGTTTTGGGATTGATTTGCATTAGTTTTTCTTGAAGAAATTAGTGCATTAGAGAATTTGTTATATTTTCTCTTATTTATCAATCTTTGCATTGTTGGAAGTATATGGAAACTCTCTCCTTACTTTAGTTAGGATTCATCGAATTGAAAAGATTACATTATCATATTCGATTGCATTCAATTTTGGTTCGGGTCATAACACCATTGGTTTCATATCCATTTACCCTTTTGAGTAATAACAGCCTAAATAACACAGCGCTTAATTAAAATTCATCTAGTAATTTTTACATTTTTAGGGCTCTTTCCACCAACATAGCTTAGGCTAGTGTCTTGGAATAGCTTTTAGTTAACTCTCCAAGACATTAAAACAAACAAGTAGTCGATCTTGCGGTAGGAAAAATTCCAATTGTTGCATGTATGCTCTGGGAAGCTCCTCCTAAAGGAGTCAAGCATGAGATCATATCTGAACCAGTGAGGTAATCAATCCTTCCTCATTGGGAACAATAGAAGATATACACGTATTAACAATGGTAAACCTCGGATAGACCATTGTCGAGGAGCCTGGGGTCACTTGTCGGTAAACCTTGGATTATGTCAAGGAGCCTTCAAGGGGATTGAGCTTTGTTACTCTGCCCTTGCGTGTGTATCGGATCGTAGACTGTTCCCCCAGGTATATTTGTTTTTGTTGGTAACCTTAGTGGCCATAATCTATAGGATTCTTTCCTAAGGTGACGGTGGAGGGAAGATCCCACTGTACCTGGAGCAGACGTCGACTAGACTCACTTGGACTCTCTGGGGGGTTCTCTTCACACGAGATGGTTTTGTGAAGAAACTTGTGCCAGTCTGTTTCATTAAGCAGATTGTCGGGGTAACTGTTCCAACCGCCCTTTCTGTATTAAATTCTACGATGTTGGATTTCATCACCAACTAGTGTTTTTAGTACGGGAAGTTACTGTTTGTGTGTGGTTTGACTCCTAGATTTGATAGCGCGTGTTAATTTGTTTGTTTTTACTTTTAGAGACCATAGGTGTGAATTGTGAATTTTAATTTTTAGGTGTGAATTGTTAATTGTTAATTTTAGTTTTAATTTGTTAATAAAATTCACTGAAGTTGAATATAATGGCAACTGTTCCGGAATTTACCAACCAAGGAACCCCTCTTAACGAGATTCCTAGTACTTTTCCTTGCTTTGGAAATGTTGGTCCTCCTTATATGGCTACTTTCTCATTACCTGGATTTACAATAGGTTTACCGATATGGTTATTTTCAACTTCGTTGGCCCCGAATACTCCAATTGTTCCACCTCAACCGGATGCTTCACCTAAACAGAGTTCACCATCTCAACATCACCAACCTTCTGTTGACCCTTTACCTTCTTCATCTAATATTTCTTCCTCCATTTCTTCCTCTTTACCTGGTAAAAGCCTTGACGCTAGTAACCAGGTGGTGAAGAAGAAGAAAGGGAAGAAGAAGAAGAAGAAGAAGCGAGATAAGAAAGAAGTCAACCAACCAACCATGGCTGTAAATGTTAATTGTGTTGAGGAAACCTCCAACAGGCTGTAGATTAGAAGTAGTGTGTGAGGAAAGTTCCTTTTACTGTGTCAACCTCGTTAAAAAACGAATCAGTGAGGTGAGGAAAGTTCCTTTTACTGTGTCAACCTCGTTAAAAAATGAATCAGTGAGGTGAGGAAAGTTCCTTTTACTGTGTCAACTTCGTTAAAAAATGAATCAGTGGTGAGGAAAGTTCCTTTTACTGTGTCAACCTCGTTAAAAAATGAATCAGTGAGGTGAGGAAAGTTCCTTTTACTGTGTCAACCTCGTTAAAAAATGAATCAGTGGTGAGGATAGTTCCTTGTACTGTGTCAACCTCATTAAAAAATGAATCAGTGAGTGTGAGGATAGTTCCTGTTACTGTGTCAACCTCGTTAAAAAATGAAACATGTAGGTGAGGAGAGTTCCTTGTACTGTGTCAACCTCGTTAAAAAATGAAACAGTGAGTGTGAGGAGAGTTCCTTGTACTGTGTCAACCTCGTTAAAAAATGAATCAGTGAGGGTGAGGATAGTTCCTTGTACTGTGTCAACCTCGTTAAAAAATGAAACAGGTGTCTGGAGCAGAGTTCTTGTCTTGTGTCAAGCTCCTTAAAAAATGAAATATGTAGGTAGATTGTAGAGAGTAGATTGGTAGATTAGAATAAATAGTTTATGAGGAAAGTTCTTTTCCTGTGTCAACCTCATTAAAAAATGAATCAGTTGGTTTGAGGATAGTTCCTGTTACTGAGTCAACCTCATTAAAAAATGAATCAGGTATGAGGACAGTTCTTTTCCTGTGTCAACCTCGTTAAAAAATGAATCAGTTGAGTGCAAAGGATAGTTTACGTGCGAGTCAACCTCATTAAAAAATGAATCAGGTATGAGGACAGTTCTTTTCCTGTGTCAACCTCGTTAAAAAATGAATCAGTTGGTCTGAGGATAGTTCCTGTTACTGAGTCAACCTCATTAAAAAAATGAATCAGGTATGAGGACAGTTCTTTTCCTGTGTCAACCTCATTAAAAAAGGAATCAGTCAGTGTAGGTAGATTAGAAATAAGTAGTTAGCTGAGGATAGTTCCTGTTACTGTGTCAACCTCGTTAAAAAATGAAACACGTTGCCATGAGCATAGTTTTTATTTGTGTCAAGCTCATTAAAAAATGAAACAAATCCTCCCCTAATTGAGTCGAGTCTTTGAATAGACCTCGTATATGTTAAGTAATAGATTTAGGTTAGTTTTTAGGTCGGGTCTTTCATATGATCTCGTAAATGAACCTTCATTCCATCCAGCTATTTATTAGTTGAATGAAATGAAGCTGGGGGGGCATGCGCTCTAGCAGTTACGCTTGGGGGGCATCAAGCACAGTTTTCTCTTTGTTTCAAGCTTGTGTAAAAATGAAACTACTCTGAAGCATAGTTTTTCTCTGTTTCAAGCTTTTGTAAAAATGAAACCTATCTTGAGTCGATTTCGGTTATTTTCAAGACTCGTTAAACTCATGAAAATCCCGAGATCATTTTGCTATTTTTCATTCTCGTAAAACAGAAAAAAATACCGAGTTCTTTCCGTCTTTTCCTGCTTGTAAATTAAATTGAAAGTCGGCCACAGGAGTATATTTTTATCCCTTTTTCGAACTCGTTAAAACTTACGAAAAAGTGAAAACCATGAGTACATTTTTATCCCTTTTTCGAACTCGTTAAAACTTATGAAAAAGCGAAAACCTGGAGTCCTCTTTTAAGCTCTTTTCAGACTCTCGAAATTTGAAAAGATTGCCGAGCAAATGACTATTCGAACTCGTTAAAATAAATGAATGATTGTCCTTTCAGTATAAGTTTACCCCTTTACGGATTGAAATGGACTATTTACGAAAAAGGTATACGTTGACTAATTACAGTCAACAGAGTTCTCTCCCACATTATTTTATCCTTTTTGGAACAAGAGACTAAACATACGAAAGAACACCCATGGAGTTTCTTAAGTTTTTCTTGACTCCTAAAACTGAAAAACAGAGTTTCTCTTTATCTTGGACTCGTTAAACATGATAAAGGACTGTTTAATTCCAACGAGGCTTGAACCACTCCTTCTTAGGGTTTGAATCTTAAACTAAGTTGGACTCATCCGAAGGATGAGCTTATAAACAAACAAATGTTATCCTCCTCAAGCTTGTCAAAAATAAAGAGGTACTTGCCAGAAATGGTGGGGGAAAAGAGAGAAAAACGAACCTGTTTGTTACATTTTGATTATTCGGAAAGCCGTTAACCACTCTTGAACATGACACTTTTTGTCCACCTGGGTTGGGAAAGTCCTTTGCCTAACAGTTAATCAAACCACATTGAAAGTCTTCAGCCGGTTTCTGGGTATTAGCTTTGGGTCAATTGTCACCAAGCCATCTGCAGTGTCGTTATGTGTTCAAGAGGACAGTTCAAATAAACCATTCATCTGCAAAATATCTGTCTTCCATTTTGACCATCCCTGAGTCAGTCCTTGCCAATATATTTTCAAAACTTGATCTATGATTTTGTGTTGTGGGCTTGCCTACGACGGATCACTTTCTATCGACGACAGCTCATTATCTAGGAAGTTGATCCAGAAATCGTCAGTACCTTGAAATCTGCATGCCTCAATGGCAGGTTTCTCGCCTTCGACGACAGGTTGCATCATTGACCTTCAATCGAATGATTCCGTGACATGTTCGACTTCAACTCATTCATTCACATTTCATGGATTGTACTGAGTACTTTGAGAGCCATTGACATTACTGGTGGTTTCTCTCACACTTGTTAACAGTTCACATCATTGACTGGTAATCAAGTGGTTTCTACCATGTTCAACTTCAACACATTTAATCGCATGGATAGAATCGTACTAGTTCGGGAAGCGAAAATCAAGACCCTGGATCTAGTTTCTACCATCCAGGCTGCGAGGAATTTTTGTTATCATTTATACAGTGGAATATTCATAAACAGATGGCTGCGTCCATACTGTGTCTACGTATGTCTATACTGATGATGTATTCAAAATTATTACTGTATCAGAACAATTTAAGTTAGTTCTAGTTAGTTTTTGATCTGAGTATGGGAATGCCTACCTCAGTGATGATATGATTACATATATATATTTTGCATTGAATGTTTTTACAGGTTCCGACTGGGGTGTCCACAAGATGATCCTTGAAATGATAAAGTACTTCACTCTTCATATATGACAGACTTCATCTTCATCTATTCCAGACTTCGCACTTTAGGGGGCAATCTGTTACACTAAAAATGTCACCTTGACATTCTGCTGACTGTATGAGCTCATTAAACACTCATACATGCCTCCTTTGCAAGTCTTACAACCTTTGTTCCTCATTCCATGCCCTGAAACTGGAGAAAAAACCCTAAAAAGCTCAAAAAAACCTTGGGTACGCAGTTAATATGAAGCCTGCCTGCGTTTTTAGCTAGGGTACGCAGGTAAGGTGAAGATAAACTGCGTTCTAGAACGCATTTTTCCAGTGTTATAGGTGCGGTACCCCTGTAAAGTAAAAAATGCGCGAAATTAAGCCAAAAAAGTTGAATTTTGGTCAATTCTAGAAGGTTCTGGATGAGATTTTTTGGGGATGAGTACGCTTTGATAAGGTGCATGTATCCCACACCTCAAGGAACTAATCCCTTGATGTGAGGAGCCTATCCCTTTGAAGGAGGGTTCTATCCCTTTAATGGTGGAATCCTAACCTCCTCATCTGCTCTATAAAAGGAGGCATTGGGTAGCCTTTTGGGGGAAGTTCAAGAAGTTAAGCTTTTGGAGATTGAGATTTTGAGGATTGAAGAAGTTTTTTGGAGAAGATTTTTGAGCTGAAGTGCTGTTGAGATTTAGATTTCCTTCTGCTGAGCTTTTGAGAGGAAAGATCACATACCTCTTTATGCTTCTGGAGGAAGAGTGCAAGACTTATCAAAGTAGAGGAGATTCCTGCTTCGGACCCCGGGAAGGCCTTTAGAACATCAAGGCTAAGGTTGTAAGGTTCTTCTGTATATTTTAAGATTAATACAATCAAGTTCTGTTTTTCTCAATAAATTGTCGTTCGATTGTTTAATTCAATAAGCTGTCATTTGATCGTTTATTTCATAGATTCCTTGATCACTATGATAGGTATGTTTTATAATTATTTGTTATACAGGTGCTATTGATATTTTCTTGTTTGTGATTGCAGATCAACGTAAGATAATACTTTTTTGTAACAAAAGGGCCCTTGTTGCGACGAAGGATTATTGATGCAACAGAAGCACTGTGACCGCAAATAAGCATTTGGATCTAAGGTAGGATCGACACCTTCATAGCATTTAATTGTAAAATGAATATATCTAGAGAAAGACAAACTTAGTTGTTCGTTTGTTGCTAGATTGTCTTCTGACACTAGGGAGATCGGTCTTGTCCGCAAGAACGATTTATCCGGCCAACACCGTTGACACGGGGCATTGGTGTGGAAAACCAAGTTTACCGTTCAATGGAATGAGCAATGGGCATTTAATGTGGAAATTTACGAGGATATTTTACCGTTTCCATAATGATGGAGTGCAATTAAGGCTAATCAATCCGTTTTCCACCCTCATGGGCTATAAGAAGAGGACTGTTGGTAACAAGGGTTGGTTTGCTGTCTGAAACTCTCACGCCTTGGCCACCTTGGTGAATATCGTCTAGTCTGTATAATTTCCATCCGCATGTCTGAGCGAGCTACTCCTTCTGATAATAGCAATGCCGAATTCATCTTCCAAGCAAGAATGACTATTACAAACCCCAATGAGTCTCTACCTGTCACAACTTCTGGGGAAATTGGATCTGATCAAGTATTTGAAGTAACCCCTGAAATAGAGGAGGTCATCTCTACCCCAAAAAAAAGGAAGGTAAAACGGGCAAAGTGGGTTGGAGGGAAACCTCGTACGTCTCCCTGGATTATGAGTTCCCCCCAGAAAGTGCCTAAGGGACGATCACCTGATTCATCCATGCGCCCTATGACACACACAGAGGAAGGCCTACATCCAAATCCACTGACCTGGCTGCCGCCTTATGTTAAGCCACACAAGACAACAACGCGCACCCCCAAGAATGTTGATGTCGTCCGTGCTTGCCTACGGATGCCTCTAGTTTCGGAGGAGGTACCCCTGCAAGGAGAGATGTACGGTGGCCTCCCCCTCATAAAATTCAATGATCATGATCTGGGAAACCTGGACGCCTTCCCTTCACTAGCTCCAGAGCTATACCTGGAATGGGTAATGGATGGAAACACGCTAAAGGTTGAGCCAATGGCATGGGTACGAGGTTTGGCCGAGTCAAGGATCTTAAACCTACTACGCATCCCCCACTTTGGCCGATATAATATCACTGACCTGATTGTTTGTCAGCTGATGGTACTCGTCCACGATGGGTGCTTATGGCTCCAAGGTCACATACCAATTGATGCTGATTTAATTCACCGAATAACCGACCTCCCCATGCAGGGGCCAAATCCTAAGGAAGGAATTGGCAATAAATTTGAGCACATATTGCTGAAGATGTCCGAGAAGATACCATGTCACACACAACAAATAAGGATTTCAGATCGATACAATTAGCGAGCGAGGGATGCTCATGGGTACCCTGCTACTTGCATGCAAATTGATGCGCAAATTCCAGGCGATGGCTGCCCCTGCCCACGTAATTCAACTCACTGACAGATGAGAAAAGGGAGCTTGTTTCAACTGGTCGTAGTACCTTGTTGACGAATTCCTCGACAATGTGCGCTAGGCCCAGGATCAAGGAAAACATTTCTACTACTCATGGCTGATACTGCTAATTTCCTTAGTTGCGTGGGAGACACCTGAAGAAGTAATATTCCCCCCTCTCGAGCTAGGCATGTGTGAAGGAGTGTAGTTTTCTAACCTTTGGGATTCAAAGGATCCAAAGTGGGTTGAGGAGAATAATACTTTTTGGGTACTCTATGATCAAACCGTGGCCGCGAAAATTCATTCCCAGCCGTGCTTGTCCCCGACGGTCTACAAAAATACAAGCATATTGCGACATTTTAAGTGACCATGCATAGAGTGCAGATTCGGGCCCACAAAGTTCTCGCCTGGTATAACCTTCTGTTTATGACCACCAAAGCAGATATTGACCAGGTAATTTCTACTTGGCCACCTAAGTGGAAGATCGTAGCCCAGACAATTGGTCCAGGCACAACGGGCACATCCGGCCACAACGCAACATAAAAAGATACAACTTCGCCCGCCACAACGACGGATTCAACAATTCCTGCTTCAACGCAGCGCACAACCCCCACCACCCCCGCGAGTGCTACCGTGCAACTAGAACTAGAGTCTCCGTTGGATCAGAACCTTAATGGGTTTGATGACGCAAAAAAATCGTCCCCGCATGGTCTCAAATGCACTAGAAAACCGCCTAAGGGATCTAGGAAGAAGCATAAGGCTATTCAGCCTGGCACAGACATAGAGGTTACATTGACAAAGGATGTCCTTGAGCAGATTTCTAACGCCGTCACCGTTGTGTTTGAGGATTGATGGGCTTCTTTGGAAGCACAGTACAAGGCCGCTGTAGAAGTTTTTCAATCAGAGCTACAGGCTCTCCAAAAAAATAAAACACCCTTCAAGCGAGCATGGATCAAGCGAGGCAGAGTCAAGCGAGTGTGGAGCAAGAGAGGCCGAATCAAGCAGGCCAACCAGCTATAGTTACAGCCCTGACCACCATCATGGATAGCCGGATCTTCCCCCTCCCAGGTACTGCGTTTGCAATGGAACCTGCAGAATTATGTAACCAAGTCCGGGCATGCTCTTCAGTCGATCTTGATGTCGGGCGCTTGACGGGTGCGCAACTACATGATTTATTTACCTCCGTCACTAGTGAACTCTAGCACAGAGAGCTCTGAGCGAAAAATCACCTTAGTGAGGCTGAGAAGAATATTGTGACTCAAACCGCTGAAGCCGCCCAGGCCCAAGCGATACACATTGCCGCCATAGCGCAGCAGGCTGCGTTAGAATAGTTGATAGACCGGTACTATGAAGACATGCTGGAAGTAATTCCTGCCTCCATTGTGCCACAGGCCAAGGTTGAGGGCTTGGTCACTACCTTGAAGGCATCTCAGAATGAGGTACAACTTGTTAAGGCTGATTTTGAACTTCAGATAGCATCGTTGTAGGGAAAGCTACAACCTGAGTCCCCCCTAAAAGTATGCACCCAACGAGCTGCACTGGTCACGGAAGCAACAAACACTATTCCCACATAGATCAGTCAGGGAATCACTCTGTTTGAGGCTGCTATGGAAGTATGGTCCCGGGTGCAGCATGACCCTCTCCTTCGCCAAATCGATTAGGAGTAGCACCAAAAGGAATAGGATTGTGAGCAGATGGAAGCCACTATGACCACCCTTGTTCCAATCCAGTGACTAGCGCACCTTTGGACCAGCCACGCGCTCAGAAGTGAAATTGTGGGGCTCCAGCGTAAGAAACAGTTACTCAGCGACCATCTGATGCCTTAGGCTGATGAAGCTCTCAAAATTTCGCAGGAGTTAGAAGGGGCCGTGCGACAGTTGAACCAGACCTTGGACATTGTCACTGCTACAACTGAAGGCCCCACTTTGCAGAAGCTTTTTGACATTGCACAGACTGCTGTCGTGCAGAGAATCTGTGTTCTTCCCTTGTTGACTGCCGCTGTCGAGCAACTCAAGGAAACGATGAAGACCCCACCGGCACTGTGACTCGGGACAAGTCACAAGATTGTGTTGGGGGACTGTTGGAACGAGGTTCCCTAACCGCATTTTTGGTCTAGTTTTATAATATTTTAGTAATATTTGTTCTAGCGTAGGGGCTTTGGGGCGGGTCGAAGCTCCTATGTGTTGTAATGGGTCAAAGGTTAGACCAGGATTCTGCAAACCACGATTTGCATACCATAGAAGTACGTAGGCTAAGATGCTATAAATAGATAGGTAAATCGAGTCTAGAGGTAGAAGGAAAGGAGATAAGTTAAGCTTGGATACGAACTTGTGATCTTTTTTCAAGTGTCTAGGTAAGGGCTCCTACTGGCTATGTGCACGAAGACCCTAAAGTCCTGTTGTGTGTGGACCCCACTGGTTGTGTGCGCGGGTTGGTCATAGAGTCTGTAAGTCAGATATGGATATGAATGAATGAGAAATATGTTGATGATATTTTAGTATTCCTATGTTCTGATTATTTGCTATGTTTATGTGCTAAGATTGCATTTCTTACCGAATACTGAGAAATAAATTGGCATGCACGTGGATGCGATATGATGAATGTGTAGCTCTGAATAAGACACTCTACTTATGTTACCTATTAATTATGATCTTTGCGTAACTGATATACTGTAAAAGGGTTTTGTGTTTGGTTCCTCTTGTGCAAGGCTGATGGATTCGCAGGGACCCCCTTTAATTAACTCTCTCTCTCTCTCTTAGGGTGCAGAAACCTGGTTCCAACACCCTCCCATACTACTTCGGGTGAGACCTTGACCTGCGTAAGCAGGCCATTTCCAAAAGGGAAAATAGTATCGAGGTTTGTTGGCAAACCTTAAAACCGAACTTGGGTCAAGACCCCTGAAGCCAACATGGGTTGTGCTATGTCATAACTAAACACAACCAGAAGGGTGGTTTTCTTATCATAATGGAGTGCTGTTTATGGTAATATTATGACTAGGATCATATTACTCTGGTACAACATGATGATTGGTGCTTGTTTTCTGGGAAACTAGAATAAATAATGATGTACATGATTAGCCCATTCAGCCATAAACATCAAGTGTATTGTGTGTCAAAATATTCATTTGTATTTATATTGTAAAAATGTGAATTCTTTTGTACATATTTGGTGACTCACCAAATTGAGCAATTGAGAATTTTTTTTTGTAGCCATATAATATTTTTGTGTTTGAGATGGCTAGAATCTCATATCCATATATCTAATTTTTACTCTTAGCTACCAAGATGTTATATTGGTTGCTGGCCTGTCTTTTGAATTTTGATAGTTTGATGTCAGGTTAAGGGAAATGAAAGCTACAGTGAAAATGCTTGTAAAGTGTGAAGTTGATTGGTATGCAGACAATAGTTTATGTTGTTGGTTACTTGCTTGTCTTTTTAAGATTTGTGTCAGGGGTAGTGGGAAGATAATATTACTCAAGAAGTAAGTGTATGTCTAAGGTGTGATAAGCAACACAAAATTTTTCTCAAAGTAAACAAAGAAGCTGATTTGAGAGTGTAAAATTCTATGAGAAGGATAAAATTCTTTGAAGTAATATGGGTAAGGATGTTATTATTTCCGGACTGACATGAATTTTCTAGAGGTGGAACATGTGGATTTTAACAAATATATTGCTTGTTTCAGGGAAATATATCAGGATGTGATGAAAGGAAAGGTGTGAATGAGGATAAATTGACATTCAGAAAAAATAGTTGATTGTAGTGTTGAACTATAATTAGAATGCCATTAAAAGAAAAATCATGCTACTCTTGTTGATCCGGTGTCCATTCAGGAAAATCATGAATTTGTAAAACTGAATGGACAATCAATCCTGCTTTTTGTTTTACTGAAGAGAAGATCAGGTTACAATTGATCTTGATTTTTGTTTTACTGAAGAGAAGTTGCAGCTAAGAGCTGTTTAACATCATTACAAAGGAAAATTTATGAGGATTTGATTGGAGTGGTTCAGTCAATATATAACATCAATGAAGGCATGGTGATGTTTAGACACCATCTTTCATGTTTTCAACCTCATAATTTTTATATGGCATGGATCATGGTGAGGAGCTGCATGCATTTTTTTCACTGGTGAAGGACATATTTCCTTCAATGCCCCTCATTCTGGTAACCTAATTTTAGTTGACAAACCTCAATGATGATTTTAAATTTTTACCATCTAAGGAATCAGAAGGTTGCTTCACTTAAAAGTTGACAAGCCACATTAACAATGATTTTACCATCTCAGGAATAAGAAGGTAGGCCATTTAAAAGTTGACAAGCATCAATAAAGAACATTCTCAAAATGTTATTGGCCTGCATGCCTTACACAAGTCACATCCTGTAGTGGGATTTGAAGTAGTTAGACAATTTTTAGATGCCTGTGATGGGTTTCCCTTATCTGTGATAGCTATTGGTGCAACATTTCAGGGAAAAAATGTTTTTGATTATTTGAAAGCCCAATTTTGCAAAATATCTAAAGCACTTCCTTAAGACATACAAAGAAGGCTTAAAATTAGCTATTACATACTTGAAGAAGAGGAGAAAGATATATCTTTCTCTCTGAGGATTTCCTCTGTCCCTTGCTGCTTTATAAATTTACTGATAACTATCTTGCTATCTAGCCATGAGATGGGGTGTAAGAACCCAATGCAGTGAAGTCTCTTACATCCCAATCCCTGTGATCAACAATTCAGTATGGTTACCAAAGATATGGCAGTTAAAGCATCTAGAAAGTTAGAAACAATTGCTCTGAAAGGACGCACAATCAGATTGAAGGAACATATGGGGAAAGCTTACATCCTAACATTGCCAGAACAATTTTTTGGTATCTACTCCTTGAAGAAATAGACTCCAAGCATGCATGATGTCGTTGCCAGATTCATTTGGGAACTTAATAAACCTCCAACATATTGATGAGTCAAGAAAAGGTGCTAGTTTTGCTTCTTTTTTCATTCTATATTTCATAAATCGCAGGGAAAAGCACTTTGATGTTACAAGAAGAATGAAACCTCGAGAGTTCCCATTGAAATTGAGCACAGGCTTGGACTTGCTTACTGTACAGGTTGGGAGGAAAGAATCTTATGTAAATCCTGATCAGATTCTTAAGCCTATATGTCAATTATTTTAGGAGTGTGACTTCTTTGGTAGTAACTAAAGCTATAAAGAAGACTGTTTTGCAATCTCTCCTTATGCCTCTGTATCACCTCACTGTTTCCACACTCCAGTATGATGCAATTAGATATGTTTAATTTTCCTTTGGTACCTAACACAGTCCTATTGACCTAATTTTGTGGTCCTCTGTTGGACATTAATAATTATTTTTTAACTTATTAATCTAGCCAAGGATACCCTCTCTTTGAATGGAGCTCTTCCTTCTTCTAAGGGCTTATTAAGGATAATTATGATCGGTGATTCAAATATTGCAAATTTTTCATACCTTTATTATGTTGTATACTTCCTTATTTGACCCTTGTAAATATGCACTTAGTAGCTTAAAACTGGGTTCACTTAATTTCTACATTCAAAGCGATGAATTTTATTTTCATAATCTTTGACCCTTTAGAATTATTAACTAGTCTTTTCCAAGCATTTAATGATCTGCTAATGGTGGCTGTGTGCATTAGTTGTAACATTGTTAATTGATAGAAGACAAGGGTAAAGGGTTGTGGTGTGTCTTTCATGCACCACAAGAGTATGCTGACCAATGTTCCTTACATGGGACTGGTTGATTGGGATACCTGGGGAGCCCAGATTGAATATCCAAGCTTGTTTCTTGAAATTGTTTGGTATTGGTATGTGTAACTCAAATTCAAAGTCTCCTCCCTTCATATTTAGAGTTTCTTGCTGTTGGGATTCCTTATGCAGAGGTGATTGCCTGATTTACATGGAGGTATATTGGTCATGCGATAATTTGAATTGGGTTTTTCTCCTTGGCTCTAACTGGTATATATGATCTACTAGTCAATAAATATTTTAGCAGGGACTATAATTTATCCTATTTGAAGAAAAATAACATCAATTTTTTAAGGTTTGAACTGGGTTTTGTCTTTGTTGGTCGAGAACCCCTAAAACAATGTTCTTGTATTTTTCCACTTGATCACATTGGTGGTTGTTTCTATCCTTCATGTTGACATGATTGGTAAATGCATATTTCAGGGGTAACTTGCAGAATGCTCAAAGACCACAAACAAAATTATTTTTGGTTGAGAGTAGTCCTTCATGTGATGATCTTCCTGGATGATCAACATAGTGATTCTCCTTGATAATAATGTGGTTGCCTTGGTTGGAATGATGATTCTAGCCTTTGCAAGGTTATATTATCAATGGGGGTTGCTTCAGTGGTGCATAATGTTCTTCATGAACCAACATCAAGGTGGTCAAATAATCACATCCTGGTTACTTTCACCTTGTGCTACAAGGGTATGCTCACCAATGTTCCTTGCATGGGACTAATTGATAGGGATACCTATGGAGCCCAGGTTAAATATCCAAGCTTGTTTCTTAAAATTGTTTGGTATTGGTGTGTGTAACTCAAATTCCAAGTCTCCTCCCTTAATCTTTAGAGTTTCTTGCTTTTGGGATTCCTTATGCAGTGGTGATTGCCTACTTGACATGGAGGTATACTGGTCATGCGATCATTTGAATTGGGGTTTTCTCCTTGGCTCTAACTAGTACATATGATCTACCAGTCAATAAATATTTCAGAAGAGACTATAATTTACCCTATTTGAAGAAACATATCATCAATTTGTCAAGGTTGGAATTGGGTTTTGTCTTTACAGGTCGAGAACCCCTACAACCATGTTCTTGTAATTGTCCACTTGATCACATTGGTGGTTGTTGCTACCCCTTCATGCTGACATGATTGGTAAATTCATATTTCAGGGGTAACTTTCAGGATGCTCAAGGACCACAATCACACATATTTTTGGTTGAGAGTAGTCCTTCATGTAATGGTCTTCCTGAATGATAAGCATAGTGATTCTCCTTGATAATAATGTGGTTGCCTTGGTTGGAATGATGATTCTAGCCTTCACAAGGTTAGATTATCAGTGGAGGTTGCTTCAGTGGTGCATAATGTTCTTCATGAACCAACGTCAAGGTGGTCAAATAATCACATCTTGGTCACTTTCACCTTGTGCTACATGGTTAGTTCATTATTATCCTCTGACGTGGTAATACACTTACCTCGTTTCATTCATGTTCATGCCATTTTTCCATAGTTTTACCTAGGCAATTTTTTAATTGCAAGCATATTAAAACTTTTGCGTAGGTGAAATCACTTCACACATACATTTTGATGGCACCTCATCATTTTTCCTACGTGATTTGTGTACCTCATCGCATCTTAACCGTTTCACCAATGAAAAATTCACTTTCATACTTACATACCACTTCATTCCATCTCTTGGAAGGTGCATGCCATGTTTTAGGCTTTTAGCTATAATTCCCTAAGTTTTATTTCTTATTAACACTTCAATTCTTATATATCTGAAATTTCTAGTGTGAACACACCTAAGTAGTTTAGGATATTTAAGTCTTAAACCTTTGGTTGAGTGAGTAAGTATTTGTTGAAAATGTAAGTAGTTTCGTTCTTCAAAATTGTTGTTGTACTCATTTCAGTATGTATCCTATGTAACAAACAAGAAAAAGTTATTTTATTAAAGCATGGGTTTCATGTTCTTTACTGATGGTCTTCTAGGTAAAAGCATGTTCTTCATGCTTCTAGGGCTCGTTAGGTCTTAGGATTTATTGTTATGAGTCAAAGGAATCAACATCATGTTTATAAGACCCTTTTGTTGAAATTATTTATTATTTGACACTACTGGTGCATTTATAACTTCTTGCTTTCTGTCGGGATATGATATACCTTTCATTATAAACTGAAGAACGTTTAAGAAAGCATGTATTTTTTTGGAAACTTTTACTAAATTTTAACTTTGCATAAAAAATTACAGAAATAATTTGCTAGTGTCAAGAATAATGAATGTCATCAGTCAATCCGCTACTGCTAACTGAAATAGCCTAAATTCTAACTCGGTCAACACCCTCAAGCACTTAAAAAAAGTGAGATTTCTCATACCCTACCAGCCCCTATAAGCCCATGAGAGAACATGTTACAAATGGGTTTTGAACATTGGTGGGAAGGATAGTGGTCTAGCGTTATGGGATTTTATGAGACAAAATTGAGTAAGGACAATGCCATTTATGGTCAATTATTTGATGCTTTATG
Source organism: Pinus albicaulis (assembly GCA_034641835.2). Classification (NCBI taxonomy): domain Eukaryota; kingdom Viridiplantae; phylum Streptophyta; class Pinopsida; order Pinales; family Pinaceae; genus Pinus; species Pinus albicaulis. The sequence continues at coordinate 1,068,757,280 of CM076580.1, forward strand.
ACAAGCATCTCTTGAGAATTTTATTTGAGAAAGCTTGTGGTTATTCAAATTGTAGTTAACAAAATTCATTTCAATTCTCAAATTATTGTTCCCAATATATCTGTTCTCCAAGAAGAACAATATTAACAAGGATGCAATGAGAGAAGTCTTGCTTTGGTCACATTGGGAACTTCAGATTGCCAACATTGCACCCCAAAAACCCACCTAACATGATATCTTAATGCAATTAGTAGTATCTTTCTATGAATAAATTTAGAATAGTAGTTATTTGTTATTTATTGTTGAATAAGCCATTCCCACAAAAATCCTTACATAGCAAGCCTTTTGAAGTTGTTAACTTATTATTAACGACCCTTGCAGCGTTGTCAATGAGTTTTGATATTTCATGCTGAGCAATTTGAGGGATGATAAATATGATGAATAGCCATAATTATAACATTTTTTATTGTTGAATAATTCATTCCTACAAAATTCCCTATATAGCAAGCCTTTTGAAGTCGTTAACTTGTTATTAACGACCCTTGCAGGGTTGTCGATGAGTTTTGATATTTTTTTCTTGTCAAGCTATTTGAGAGATGATAAATATGATGAATAGGCATCATTACAACTTTTTGTCTGCCAATTTGCAGTCCAATTTTCAGTTTTAAGAGTGCATATGGAATGGCATAAATTTTGATCAATTGTTCATATTTTTGATGATGCGTCTGTCCAATGAAGTTCTTGGGAATGATCTGAGAACCAAAATTGGTGATATAAAAAGATGAAACATAATACATAATTTTTGTGCTTGGCAGTTTTGAGATGACTAATAATTAGGTATTGTCTGGCTATATATCACGTTTAATATAGTTCTTTGTTTGTATATCGCCATATTTGATCAAGATAAACCATTAGAATTGCGATGTGAAGGTACTGGTAAAATTTATTGGAAACATGCCCATACCCCATCATACCTTATTGTTCATTGCAACACGTTTTCATACGTTGTCATACCCAGGGAGAAGTTGGAGGCATAACCCAATTTTGAGTATGGAAACAATGATTTTAGCATGAAAGAAAGATATTTTAATAACTAACAAGATTTCTTAATTTTTCATTTAGGATGGGCCCAAAAATATGCCCCAAAACAACAAAGTGTTTCAAACTCTAATTTCATGCTCACTTCGACATTTTTGGTTTGGATATGTGAGTTGGGAAGTTACCAATACAAAAGAGAAGAAGTAGGGCATTGTTTATTGTTTTTATTCCAAGAAATTGATGTCCATTCAAACATTCTTCATCCTTATTTTAATTCTTATCTTCCTATATACCTAAATTTCATCTTGAAGTTTCTCTATTCGTCATTTTCTCAGCTATGCCTGGAAAGGGGGAGGGAATGCCAATGGGGAATTTGAATTCATGTTGTCAGACTCGGACTCGGCTGGCCGGTTACTTTGCAAAGACTATTTTCAGACTCGGCAAAGAGGAAAATTTTTGTGAACACAAAATCTACTGATGACATTTCCAATCCATATAAGTTATAAAAACACAAAATTCATAAGATCATGTCATACAATATAAGAACACAAAATTTGACACTTGATTTATGTATGCAAAACAATGAACTAAAAGATGATTCCATGATCAAATTTACAAATATTACTCAATTCAACTACATAGCTTGTAGTCTCATAACATAATTGGAAAATCAAAATAGATAATCTTTACTCTCCAAGTCCAATCTCAAGCCTCATGCATGACTACAAAAGTTCCTAGAATAAGCCATAGAGGAGCTGGTGCCAACATCGCTAGATTGTAGCAACAACTATGATGCGAGTATATTTGGTGTAGCAACAACATCGTTTGAGAGTTTCGTTCCTAGCTTAGGGAAGTAAAATATACTCTGAAATTTCTTGTAACGTTTGGTCTTGCCAATGTTTGAGTTTACTTTGTTTTGTTCTCGTTTTTTTTTTCTTTCTTCTAAATAAGTCTAAATTCTAATATATGATACAAAAAATACAAAGGACATCGCAACTTCCAGACCAGAATTGCTGAGTTAGACAATTCAGGTGGGAAAGAGAAAATTCAAAAATATAAAAATGGGGCTGCCCCTGGGGAGGAAACCAGCCCATAAAACAATCCATAGAGCATAATAGGAGCTGCCCCTTAAGGGGAAACCAATGTTAAACAATATAATCCAGTAGCCAAGTTTGCTGTGCAGAAAGTAAATAGTCATAGAAACTAGAATTGAGCTAGAAAAAGCAAGAAAAGGAGGAACCATGGCATTAGGCATTCTGGTCATTTGCATATTGAATTTGCTGAGGAGGTTGCTCTTCCTCTATGTAGCAGCCATAATCGAAGGGGTCATCCTATGGCTTGGAAAGCAACGAATCCTGCTGAGGCGTGGAGGTGGATCAAGCACCTGTTGCTTCTGCATTTCCCCCAGCTGCTGAACTACTACTGCCATCGTTTTCCGAATAATCCTCCATAGTTTTGACGGGTAGAGCCACCATCTTCCTCAGCTTCTGAGGGGAAGAGGGAGAGAGATTTGATTTCCTCATCCTCTTCCTGGACCCCAAGCTAGAAGGTTGAGTTTGGGATTCAAAAATTCAGAGAGAAATATGGGCAGAGAGGTAATCAGGGTCAAGAACCTCCATCACATCCATGGCCAAGGAAAAATCCACTGTGCGCTCCGCAATTATAGGGATGGGAGGGCGAGCGGGCGAACCTTGACCTCCACCTCTGTGACAACGCATACGATGGAGGAAAGGCATGGATGCGACATAATTCTGAGAATGAAACCGAGTGGGATGAACAAAGAGTGAAGGGCGATCAAAGAGATTGAAGGCAGCGTGGGCCGAGTGGGCGGAGGGAGTCTGAAGGGCTGACAGAGGGGCAGAGACGCAACTAGAAGAGATAGAGCCGAGAGCCAACTTGACAAAGAAGCAGAGGGATAAATACAGAGGAGCTTTGTCGCCATTGCCCATAAATGGCCAAGGTGCTCTGCAACCAGGACAGACTGGAGAGATTTCATGACGGAGGAAATGGATGTAGAATTGAGTGTCTGTTATGGCGCCTTGCTTCGAATCCAACAAGGAGAATTTAATGGCACCCAAGCCAGAGCCATGTGCTGCCTCATGGTGAGGAAAAATACTTGGCGCAGGGGGGTCGTGTGGCATGCTGCCTTCTCTCTACGAGGCACCTGCATTCAGGAATTTTATTATCGATTTTGATTTCATAAGATAATATAATATGGTGAGAGATTCGCCAAAAAATTATATATACATATTATATTATTGATAAAATCGCCTTCCTTTTTTCCTATGTATCATGGAGATTCGCCCATTTATTATACATATAAATTTAAGGGGGTTCTTAAAATTTTCCCTGTACTCTAATGAATTTTTATTCATGCCCAATATTTGGAGGATTTGGGTACAAGTACATACCTATAGGAGCCACACAATGAACAATATTCTAATATTAAAGTTTCCTTATAGAACTGCATTGAAATTCAAAGCTTATGTGGTTTTTGGGAGGTTGCATTGGGTTATCTTCCCTTGGTAGAGTTCATCTATTCAAATTTAAAGTCTAGCCTAAACTTGAGTTCTGCAACAATTCAAAGTGTATAACTTACCAAGCTCCTTGGTCACTACCACAAACAATGATGTTTATGGGTATTGGATTATATTAAAGATAGAGGGATTGGAGCGGTTGCCACAAAAAAATAAATATTTGTAGGAACTATATGTTTTTGTTAGACCCTGATGGTCAAGGACCCATGACAAAGGAATGCGTTGTGGCTATTTCAAGGGGTTGTCCTAAGTTGGCCTCTAAACTATATTGTTTTTGTCAAATCAAAGATATGACTTTTATATCCCACTAACTGTTAAGTCCCTATATTAGTAGTGTAGTCCCTTATTATGTTAGTGTAGCCCCCCTTATTGTTATTGTTGTACCTCTGTAACCCCCATATTTTTATTATTGTGCCCTTACATTATTATTGTTAGGCCGGCTAGGATTACATTGTGGCCCCATGGAATCCTATTTATAGAAAGGATGTGTTTTCATTTGTATCATCCAAGAATTATTCATTCATGTAATGTATTGGAGGTTTCCCCCTTGAAGTGGCTTATTTCTAAGGCGTTGATATTTTCTTCTATTTGGAGCTGGTTTCACAACATTTGGTATCAAAGCTTTGGATTCTAGGGTTTCACTGCACCAAACAGGTCATCGTGGTATTTTCGCTATAAATTTTTTCTACAAAGGTTTAGAAGCTGAAATTTTTAGAGCGCGAATCCGAAATCCTGAGGAAGATCATCGCAAAATTTCAGAGCTTGGTTCGCAATATTTCCGGAGATATGATCTGTGCAATTTAGGTCTTTTTCAAGCTCCCGAATTTCATCTCAAAGAGGTGATCGTGGGAAAATCTTCATAACTCTCTCTCTGAGCATCAGATTGAAATTATGTAAAAAGTGGTTGGAAGTACACAGACTGTAGTTTTGTTTCTATCAATTTCACAGATGAAGGAACAAAAAGTGACATGTGGCAAGTCGTACAAGTTCGCTCTACTGAACTAGGCCATAATTAGGTCATCGTAGGATATTGGGCATAACTTTGCCTTAAAGAATAAAAATTAGGTCAAACCTGTGGCATTCGAAAGAAGATTCAGAAGGCTACTTGAGGGTCAAATTTTAGTTATTGAGGATCTGAAATCACATAGATAGTTCAGTTTCAATATCGAGCTTCTAAAAAGCAAGAAAATGGTGTGTATTTGGTTTTTAAAATTGCATAATGTTTGTTTGAAAAAGCAGTTTGAAGTGATTCCAAGAGCATATTTTAGAATTTTTATCCGTATTGGGTTCTATAATGCCTCAAAAAAATAATTCAATACTCATTACGCCCTCAAAAATCTATACTATGACGCATGAAGAGGAAGAATTGCAGTATGAGATATCAAAATTACGGTACCAAGTGCAACAAATTTCGATCTTACGAAGAGAAACCGAGGATGACATAGATGGTTTAAAAGCAGAAATGGAGGATAATTTGGATGGTTTGAAGGATCAAATAATAGCTAATATGGATGATAAATTAGTGGAAGATCACATCGAGCATCAACCACAATTTCTCCAACTCTCAAAGGATAACCTAACTTTGGTGCAGAATCTAATGAAACAACAGGAAAATCAACATCACATCGAAAGAAGTTCTGATGCATTCACAAAAACAAGAACTCGACAAGTACGATCAATTTAAAAGTATCTCAGCAAGTGGAAGAACTTTCCTGTAGAATATTCCACCTGGGAGGATGAGAATTTTATACAGAAGCATCATGAAATAATCAAGCGTTGAGGACAACACTTGTTTGAAGGAGAGGGGCGTGTTAAGTCCCTATATTAATAGTGTAGTACCTTATTATGTTAGTGTAGCCCCCCTTATTATTATTGTTGTACCCCTGTAACCCCCATATTGTTATTATTGTGCCCTTACATTATTATTGTTAGGTCGGCTAGGATTACATTGTGGCCCCATGGACTCCTATATATAGAAAGGAGGTTTTTTCATTTGTATGATCCAATAATTGTTCATTCATGTAATGTATTGGAGGTTTCCCCCTCGAAGTGGCTTATTTCTAAGGCGTTGATATCTCTTTTCTTCTATTTTTGGAGCTGGTTTCACAACATTAACATAGTTGTTTGACCATTTAACATCTATGCATGGAGCTCATGTGATGTAGTTGAGATATGAGCCCTGATTCATAGTATTGTTGTGAAGTGATCCTAGAAGTATTGTTACGATACATGATTAGGTATTTTTTTATTATTATTCAGTCAACATGTTTGATTTTGAATAATATTGGGTGCATTTTCGGAATAAACTACACCCTTCATTTGGTCAGTTTAAATTGTTGGAAAATAGATCGAATTGGTGAAGTATTAGAGATAATGAATATTTTAATACTCTATATTGTTTATGAGAAAATCAAAATAATAAACACAATTCTCTTTGATACTCAGACTTGTTTGCAAAATTTATAAGACAAGATTGAGTTTATACACCTAAAGCCTCAGCTCCAGCGAGATGAACTACAATGGAAGAGTCATCATTCTGAATTGGTTCTTGCTCAAAAAAATTCTCTGTTTGAGTTTGAGAGAAACGATTATTATCATACAAAACCTAATTAGATTAGTGAGGCCATTTCGAGAGAAGATTTACATGAATATGCAGACATTCATCTTGCATTTCCGAAGCCCATCATTAGACCATGGGAGGAAATTATCAACAACAAGAACATAGTTGGTATTGGATATGAAAATGATGTGTCCTTTCACATTGAATCATACTACTGTAAACCCATCAAGTTTTAGAGTGATGGGTTTCTTCAAGACAACTCATCTTCACTTCCTCCTATTCCACAACCACTTCAGATTGCCAGATACCAACATTGTGATTTTGTTTTCCAAGTGAATTATTAGTGTTTTGATATTCACCCTTATGAGCATTGTGGTAAACATACTTACCATTCAAATAAATGTTATAGACTCAAGACTCTTGTAAGAGAGAATATTCACTTTGGATGGATCACTTCTTGGCAATGGCATTTAATAGCCAAGACGATAAATCAATCATATATCAAGGTTCATTCTTGAGTATTGGCATGTATTGTAGTGGAGATATCTTCATATTCAAACCTTGTATATGAAAAATGGGGAATTTATGGTAAGGTACTAGATTCAAATATATATCAACCAAGCCATAGCCAAAGCCTGAACCATAGCCAACTTCTAGAGTCAACCAGTGCCAAATTCATAGTTGTAAATAGAGAAATATTCATGTTCCATGGGCATGAATTGGTTAGTGGCCAACCTTAAACCAACACCTGTAGAAGACTTCGGTTTGTGCTACTCACTTCATCAATTTTTGGTCATCTTTAAACCATCATTAGGGTCACTTCCACTTCACAGAAGACTTCAACTTCTAGCCAAATTCAAAATTGTTCCAAGAATTGCTTCGAGCCAAGTTCCAGAGTTGGTGGTCAACCTTAAACCACCATTGGTAGAAGAATTTTGGTTTAAATAATTCAATTGGTTTGTGGTCTTCCCTAAACCACCATTTCAGAGAGCACACACAACCATTGGTTGCCATGCACCTTTATATTTCAAATCTCTTCTTCGACTCACACACCTCGTTTGGATTGAGGGGATGTTGGACACCAAATCCGTTAGGGTTGGTGTGGAAGAATGCCAACAATCATAGGAGTCCAAGGGACCTCGTGATAGATGAAAACCAAAAGTCATTAAGAATTTTATTTATGTATATCTTGTGAATATAATGAAAGACATGAGTTATCCAAATTTTCCTCCATTACTTTTTGTGTTTTTATAATACTTTAGTTAACTTTTATATATATATATATATTTTATTATTTATATATCTATCTATATATGTTTTATTTTATATATATACACAAAATTATTTTTTAATACTTATTTTATACATATTTTACAAATACTTTTAATACTTCCTTAATATATATGCTTATTCATTTTTTTAAATTTTCACTCTCTTTTGTAAATTTCTTTTCATTTTATTTATATTTTATTTTAATTATTTTTTTAATCTTCAATTCATTTCTCTTTATATATTTAAATTGTTTTATTTTTATTTTTTAAATAAAAAATTATATTGCTCAAGATACGATATACATGATTTTTCTAGATTACTCCCTCAAGAGTTGATTCTTCTCAAAACAATACTCTGTCTGAACTGGGATTGGAAAAGTTCCCATTTCACAGCTACACCATGGTTGACAACTATTCAACTAAGACCACCATAGCCAACTCTTAAGAAATAAACTAGTACGCAAAAATAGCAATTATACAAACATAAGCTAATACCATCATAAAATACCAGAGCCTTGCTAACCGGGCCAAAGTCAAACATAGAAGCCATGAAATTGCAAGTAAAAACTAGAAAATGAAAATGATTGTTGAAGGGTTGAAAAGGAAAGTTACCGTTAATGATTTGTTATTAATTATTAATAATATTATTAAGTTAATAAGTGATTGAGAGAATAACCCGAGAAAGTCAAATATAAATAAAATTTTATGAGTGAAATAATAGAAAATATAAAGAAAATTATAGGTCAAATAATAATTTAAATTAAATTGGGGTTAAATATTTCAATTAAATATATAATAAAATTTAAATATGAAAATATAAAAAAATTGTTAAATTAAAATATTAAAATATTAAATTATTGAAAATAGAATTAAATTAAAAATTAATCTAGTTTTATTTTAACTTTGAATCTATTAAGAGGAGAGAGATCACACCTCAAGAGATTTGATCCTTTTTGGTGCTTGGTAGATCCAGAGCCAAGATGGATCTAGGATAGTTTAATTATTTATAGCTGATCTAAGGTGGTTTATTTATTTATAACTGTATTTTAATTTTAATTTTATTATTATGTAATTTGATTGAGTCAAAATGTTTCATGACATCTCTTCCATATTGGGTTGGAGAGCACCTCTAGATGCAGTGATTATAATTTCAGTAGTATTAAAATAAGATTATAGTGGAATTAGAAATTAAATTATCAATAATAGAGTATATTGATAAAATTGAATTAGGGTTACAAAATAAATAAGTTTATTAAATTAGTATTAAAATATTAAATTATTAAGTTAATATTAAAAATAGAATTAGTATTAAACTATAATTAAATTATTAGATTATTAAAATATTTTTAAACTAGAATTAAATTAGGATTGAAATAGAATTAAAAACTAGATTTTTAATAGAAATGGAGTTGAAAAAATAATTAATAAAAAATAAGAAATGGTAGTTATTAGGGAGATATAAATGATTATGTAGGTAGGCAAAATAATAGAAAAATATAGGTCAAATTAAGTTTGAGTTAGAATTGGTTTAAAGGTTTTTTGGAGTCAGGCATTTTATAATGAATTTGAAAACAATTGTAAAAGATTTTCCTGAAACCCTAATGGCATTCACTGCTGCTTCGGCTTCCTTGGCCCGGTGGAACGATGCCGCCGCCGTCTCCAGTGCAAGGCGTGCCCCCCCTCACGAATTCGTAGCTGCAGACCCACGAGACTTTTCACCTCAGAATCTTCACAGAGCGCCGACAAGGTTCTCACAACCGGTTCTCTCAGAGACCCTCTCTTGGAACGCTGCAGGTTCTGCTGCCGGGACCTCCGTCCCAACCACAGTTTCTCCCTGCAATCGATCTGGAACAGAACAAGATTCCAAAGCCGGATGGCACAAAAGTTTTGAATCAGGTTTCTCTGTAGCGTCGACTACAGCTGCGCCCCTGCTTCCCATCCTCCACTGTAAAACAGGGGATTGCTGCCGACCCAGGAATGCTTCAGATCTTAAGATCCAGGCAAAGGAGTCTTCAGATCCTTCTTCTACTGCTTTTTGGAAGCAGATCTGCTTCTTAGACCAGTCAGCACTGCCAGAAGTAGACTCTACATTTCAGATCCAGATCGCTCTCCAATCTGGAAAAACTCTGCTTCAGTGGGTGCGTGATACAGACCTTGTGCAAGATCTTCTGCACAAACTTGAACTCCAGATAGGGATTCCCACCTCCTGCCAGAGGTTGCTGTTTAATGGTAAGCAACTAGAGAACTCTCTCCCTCTTTCCTTTTACAGTATTCAGAAGGACGCTACTATTGTTCTCAGTTTTCGTCTAAGAGGAGGGTCCTATGGGCAGACATCCTCTGCCCCACAGTCCACTTATAAAGATGCTGTCCATAAAAATACAGCACATCCACAACCCTCCTCAAAGGCAGCGCAACCCGATCTGGCCCAAGCATCTCAACCAACTATGGCTCCCAGGCCATTTTTGGTGGATAAATTGGAGGAAGTTCCTTCAATAGCATTCTCTTTGCCTGAGTTTGAAGAATACCAACAGAATTTTGTAGAATCTGCAATCATATGCAGATTTAATGGTTTATGGCCACGCATTGCAGATTTACACCACTGGATCCAGAACAACTGGACCAAAAAATGCCAGATCTACTTATGCTCGAAAGGCTTCTTCATTGTTGCTTTTGATCTAAAGGAAGACTACCAGAAAGCCATCACGGGAGGCCCTTGGTTCTGGGGCACAGCTGGGCTTTTCCTTGCCCCATGGTTTCCAGACTTCGACCCTTCGACAACGGTCATCACCAAACTTCCCATTTGGGTCAGACTCCCGAACCTACCGGTGCATCTATGGCATACTTCTGTCTACATAGCCATTGGAGATGCATTAGGACGCTTCCTCGCTACAGACAACTCGAGAAGGGACAATGGAATTTTCACCTACGGCAGAATCTGTGCAGAAATAGACATCAGCAAAGGGCTGCCGGATCGGATCAACCTCAAGATTGGGGATTTTCACTGGAATCAATCTTTGGATTACGAAAATACAGCCTTTCGCTGCCGCCATTGTCATCAAACGGGGCACCTCCAAAAGGATTGCACCCAGATCCTCGACAAAAAGAAGAATCCAGTTCACAAGCCCAAAGTTAAGAAATGGAATCCCTACGTTCCCCCCCCCATGGATGATTCAGACTCCTCCAGCTCGAATGAGGAGGAAATAGTAGCAGATGAGTTGAAGGATGGAGCTCCGCCGGACGCCCCCTCTGCTGTTCAGAAACGTGCCCACAGGTCTTCGTCCTCTGACTCGGATAAGGAGTCTCCTCCTTATGCGCAGAATAGTTTGCAGATGATTCCCGTCCAACCAGCTCCCGATGGTTGGGTCACAGTTAGTAAAAAGAAAAAGAAAAAATGTCGATTGGGAGATTCTACCCATTCTGGTTTGACTCCTTAGGCTAGTTCTTTACTTTATGTTCTACTGGTTATCTTTTTGCTCATGCCATGGATGTTCTTTGGGACCGAGGTTGATAGCCTATCATTTCCGGCTCCCTTGCTCTCTTGCTTTGCTTTTATGCAAGCATCGATTGTACTATATTTCCTTAATAGATTTAGTCTTATTCAAAAAAAAAAAAAAAAGTTTGAGTTAGAATTAAATTAAAATTAAAATTAAAATATAAAATTATTAAAAAGAGGAAAAAATTATTAGATTATTATAAGAAATAAGAAGAGAAATTAGATAGGATGAATGCGACTAGAGAAGGGGGAGGTAAGGGGGACAATTAAGGGAGATAAAGGATAGGGGTGGGGGAGGATGTGGTTGACAAGGTATGAAAGAGGACCAAAGAATATAAAGGGAATGAAAAAGGAGAATAGGGTACTAAAGATGGATAGGAATGACAATAGTGTTAGGCGGATTGGGTTTAAAGGAAAAAAATGGATAGTGGGTTTCCAAGAATGGATCAAATTATACCCATCTACCCGATTAAAGTTGTTAGGGTGATTTTTGATTTCTAGGGCTTCCTTGATGACACGGTTCAAGTGGAATGGGGAAGAGAACAAGATTTTGGTTTTATTCAAACAAATTAAATGTTGATATTGTGGGAGTGTTCGAATATGGTGGATTTAGAAATTCATTTATGGTAGTTTTCAACCATATGTTCTTTAAGGTGGCCTTTGAAGGACTTCTGAGTTTTTCCTATGTAAGATATTCCACAAGAGCACGATATCTCATAGATTATTGGGCCAAGCATAGGGTCATTCTTATATTTGGCAGATATCAAGAGCTAGATGAGGGTTTTATGGGGTTTGAAAAAGGTTTTTATGTTATTTTTAGAAAGGATTTTGCAAATATGTGCAGTAACACCTTGAATGTATGGAAGGGAGGTTTTGGCTAAGGGTAGATTATTGGAAATGTTTTGTGGATTGGGGTGGAAAGCGAAATGGAATTCCTTTTTGATCTAGGATGAGGAGTAACCCTTGACTTTAAGGGTTGTGGTAAGATGGGTTTTTAATTTGGAAAATGATTAAGGGGACGAAACTTGAATAGCTCAATTAATGAGAGTTTTAAGTACTACAAACTTTTGAGTAGGATGATGGTGGGAGTTGGCATGGAGATACCTATCAATATGCGTATTATTTTTATAGACTTCGTGGGCAAGAGAACCATCATGGAGATGAGAGACAAGGAAATCAAGGAAGGGAATGGATCGGTTAGATTCAAGTTCAATAGTGAATTATATGTGAGGATAAATGTGATTAATATGGGTACGAAAGGCTTAGAGTTCATGCATACCACGTTACCAAATAATAAGGGTGTCATCGACAAAGTGATTCTAGAGCTTGGGTTTCAAGTGGAAGCTTTAAAGAGCTAAGTTTTCAAAGTGCTCCATGAAAATGTTGACTACAAAAGGGAGGAACCCATGGTCATTCCCTCAATATTTTGGTAGCAGACTCCATGAAAAGTGAAGAAAGTGCTCACTAGGAAAATTTTTATAAGGTCAAGGGTTTCAAAGTCAACAAATTTCGAAATCGGATAAATATATTCCGAGATAGGGATTTTAGTGAATAAGGAGACGACATCAAATCTAACCATGATGTCATTTTCATAAAGCTTCATGCCAATTTATGTCAATTCCCTAAGGGTTTTTCCTCTTGTAATCACCCTCTCATTTATTCCAGCAATCATCGTGTTTTGTCTCCTTTTGCTTGTGCTTCTTGTTTCATTCTCTCTCCTCAAACTCTCTTTAATGATTCTCCCTGCCTAATATCTCTACCTAGTTCCTTGTTTCACTCTTCTCCTATACTCACTTAGAAATATTCACCTAAAACACTTCACTCTTTCTCTCTTGTTTAACCATGGTTTAACAACTCTACATGCACCTCCTTGAAATCCATCTTGTTTCAATCTAATAAATTTATATCTCCCGCCCTCCATTCTCCTTGTTTGCATAGGCTATATAAATAGTCTCACGTCGTCTCTAGCTATATGCCCTTTATAGATATGCTGACCATCTATTTTCTCTCGCTTGATGATTTGCGCAAACCATTTCCCTCCCGTGGTGTGGTTTCTCCTTCGCAGTGAGTTGATACCCAACCTCATAATGGTGTGTCCCATCCCGAGAGATCATGTTCTCCTACACTCTCCCCCTCCTTTGAAAAATTTGACTTTGAATTTTCTCCACCTAAATTTGAGGCTAGGAATCACCCTTGTCTTCTTCTCAATAATCCTACTCCCCCCGAGGATAAGTCAACCCCCCCCTTTACCCTTTCCCTTCATCTTTACATTTCTCTTATTCCCTCACTATTCCCAACTCCCTCCATTCTAATTATTCTCTTGTTTCCTTGCCCCTTTTTAACCTCCTTACTTTTAAATCTAACCCTCATTCTAATACAAATTCTGTCTCCATTCTTAATTTTAATTCATTTCCCATCCCTCCCTCCCTTAATTCCATCTCTCTGTCTCCTTCCAATTCTATTACCAATTTGGGAATCCAATGCTCTATTCCCCTTAATCCTATTTATACCTTTAATTCTAATTATGTTTATAATTCCTTTTCCTCTCTTAATCCCCTAACACCCATTCCTCCTACTCTTTTCACTCTTAATGCTAAGGTGGTAAAACTATCCTCTAGAGAACTTGAGAAACCCACCTCGAGCCTTTTAGAAAAAGGATTTATCTATTCACATATTCTAACAATATGGATCTGGTTAGAACTCTTCACTCTTTTTCTCTTGTTGAACCATGGTTTAAAACCTCTACATGTCCCTCCTTGAAATCTGTCTTTTTATAAATAACCTTAGATCTCCCACCCTCCATTCTCTTGGTTTGCGTAGGCTATATAAATATTCACATGTTGACTCTAGCTATATTCCCTTTATAGATTTGTTGACCATCTATTTTCCCTCGGTTGATCATTTGCACATATCCTTTCCCTCCTGCAGTGCGGTTTCTCCTTCACAGTACATTGATACTTAACCTCATAACGGTGTCACCCATCCCCAAAGATCATGTTCTCCTATCCTCTCCCCCTCCTTTGACAAATTTGACACTGAAGTTTCTCTGCCAAAATATGAGGCTAGACATCACCCTTGTCTTCCCCTTAGTAATCCTGCTCCCCTTGATGATAATTCAACCCGCCCCCTTAACCCTTTCCCTTCATCTTTACATTTCTCTTATTCCCTTTCTATTCCCAACTCCCCCGTTCTAATTATTCTCTTGTTTCTTTTCCCCTTTTTAACCTCCTTTATTTTAATTCTAACCCTTATTCTAATCCAAATTCTCTCTCCATTCTTAATTGTAATTCATTTCCCATCCCTCCCTCTTAATTCCATCTCTCTCTTTCTCCTTCCAATTCTATTGCCAATATGGATATCCAATTCTCTAGCCCCCTTAATCCTATTTATACCTTCAATTCTAATTCTATTAATAATTCCATTGCCTCTCCTAATCTCCTAACATTCATTCCTCCTATTCTTTTCACTCTTAATGCTAATCTTCTCACTCTTAATGCTAAAGTGGTAAATATGTCATCTAGAGAACTTCACTGACCCACCTTGAGCCTTTTAGATAAAGGATTTAACTATTCCTTTATTCCTTGTAGTATTCCATTTTTCTGATAATTATTATTTTGATTTTTAATATAGTATATTTTATAATTAATTAATTATAAATTGAATATTATAATTTTTTTTTAAAAATATTTATATAGTAAAAAATGTTGAAAAAGTATAAAACACCAATACCATATACTTAAAAAAATAAATAAATTATATAATAATTGAAGATTAATTCTGAACCACTATAATTATTTATTAATAATAATAAAACAGAAGCAGCTTAATTTTGAACAACTACAACCAATTACTTAATAATAATAAAAAGAGGAAGAATTCTGAACAACTACCATTACTTAAAAAATAATAATGAAATAATAATGAAGAAAAGTACATTTACTTAAAAAAATAATGAGGAGGAAACCACCAACTACAACCAATTACTTAATAATAATAAAAAGAGGAAGAATTCTGAACAACTACCATTACTTAAAAAATAATAATGAAATAATAATGAAGAAAAGTACATTTACTTAAAAAATAATGAGGAGGAAACCACCAAGAAAAGCTGGGAGAAGCATTGACATCTGTATGATCTCAAATAAAAATAACAAACCAAGACTTTCATGACGGCAAAGAAGGGAGAATTAAAAAGTCTAGGATGGCAGTCTAGTCGAAACCAGAGGCATCTTGTCTGAGGCCATTGAGGCCATCCATGCAAGAGCCAATCCAACACACCCACGATGAAAATCCAACACACCCACGATGAAAATCCAACACACCCACGATGAAAATAGATAGCCAGGGAATACATGATAGCAAAAGCTGTAGATCATGGCAATTAATAAGAACGCATTACAAGACAATCCCTTTTCCATGGTTTTTTTCATGTAGTACCCATTATATTGTAAGAATTGGTATAATACTATAACAGAGGAGGACATGGACATGGAGGGTACTGCATGAGAAACACCATGGAAAGGGGATGTCTTGTAATATTTTCTTCTTCACTGCATGATCCGCAACTTCTGCGATTATGTATTCCCTGGTTATTTATTCTCAACCCCGGCAGCTACTGGACTGGATGATGGTTTTGCATTTATGGGTATACTACTACGCTGGATCTTTGCCATGCTAATTGAATCTGTTCTTGATGTTCAATGTTTTTGCATTCTGTTTTTCAAGTTAATAGGTATAAATGTCATCTCACCTCTATGTGCACTCATTTCTGTTATATTATATATTATATACTACTATGCTGGATCTTTGCCATGTTTATTGAATCTGATGTTGATGTTCAATGTTTTTGCATTCTGTTTTTCAAGTTAATAGGTATAAATGCCATCTCACCGCTATGTGCACTCATTTCTCTTATACATTTAATTCAAGAAAGCATAGCCTTTCTCACATTTGTTTTTGGACCATAGTTTTACTCTGCATAATAGAACACAAGTATACTTTCTTACTTACTGTCCTTTTATTTCTATTATATATTTAATTCAAGAAGCATAGCCTTTTTCACATTTGTTTTTGGAGCATAGTTTTACTCTGCATAATAGAACACAAGTATCTACTTTCTTACTTAGGGTTGTAGGTAAATTTAGGGTAAGGTCTTTTTTGCTAATGTAATAACAAAAATTTACTTAAAATATTATTGAACCTATAACCTCCTAATGTAAAAATATAGTTAAAGACTCCACCAACTAAACTAAAATCTCTAGCTCCCGATTATAGGAAAGAGCAAAGTTCAATGCAACAAATGTAAACTATCAGGTTTAACCCAATAACTTCCTTATATTTATATTTAATAGCTAGTTGTTAATCATTCCTTAAATATATTTCCTTTCGCCATGTTTAATCTCATCTATCTTTGGCAGACCTATCTTTTATGCTGGTGGAAAGTTTGATACTGTATGGGCTCGTATTTCATATTGTCAAGATGATCATGTTGGGATAGTATGCACCAGCGTAGATCCATCTTAACTCCGGATCTATCAAGTGCCGAGAGGGATCAAATCTCTCGAGGTGCAAACCTCTTTTTTGAGTGCAAAACTTGAGGAAAGGTTTGCACCTCGAGAGATTTGATCCCTCTCGGCGCTTGATAGATCTGGAGTTAAGATGGATCTAGGCTGGTTTCAGTCGTGTGCTGCCAAGGAAAATGTATCAAAGATATGATTAATTTGATCAATAATATGTAAATATATCAAATATTAATATAATCATTTTAAATATGCTAAATATTTCTGAGATTAACTTGGTCATTTTAATTTTAAATTTTCTTAGTTACCTCAGTTGGTTGAGATGATAAATATTGTTAATAACTATAATGATGAAAAATGATGAAATATTTTTTTTGAATGCAAAGTGACAATAATAGTGTTGAAAGATAGAAAATGTGAATAATAAGAATGTACTCATGTTACAAATAGTTCATTGTGATCAATCTCAAACTATTTTCTTCTACTATTCTTATTGCCACCCTTGTTAGTTTTGTTATCTTTTCATATCAATTATATGAAAAAGAAAATTTAAATCGTAAACCATTTAAATCTTTAGCTCAAGCTGTTGCAGTAAACATGATACCTTGTCTCTCTTGCTCTCCAATATTAATAGGTTAAATTATTATAACACAAAAATCAATGTACATTTTCAATAGCTTTTTGTGCTTACACTAAAATCAATGCATATTGTTAATCCAATCACTATAAAATTAATGTACCGTCATATATCCAATTACATCAAATCATAAATCAACATATACATTGAAATCAATGCATTTAATGCTAGCAATCAAATAAGATTGCAAAATAACTTCTACATTGAAATCAATGCACCTAATGCAAGAAATCAAATAAGATTAGAAACCAACATCTACACTGAAATCAATGCATTTACTCAAAGCAATCAAATAGGATTAGAAATCACCATCTACACTGAAATCAATGCATTTAATGCAAACAATCAAATAGGATTAGAAATAATCTACATTGAAATCAATGGATATAGTTCAAGCAATCAAATATAATTATAAATCTACGTCTAAATTGAAATCAACAGATTGAGTGCAAGCAATCAAATAGTATTAGAAATCACCACCTACACTGAAATCAATTTATTTAGTGCAAGTAATCAAATATCATTAGAAATAAATATCTACACTAAAATCGATGCATCTAGTGCAAATAATCAAATAGGATTATAAATCACCATCTTCACTTAAATCAATCCATCTAGTGCAATAAATATTCTTCCCTCTCTCCACCCTCCATCCATATCTATATCCCCCTCCATCTCTTGTTTTTTGTCTCTCTATCTCACCCCCTAAACACACACGCTCTCACACTCCATATATATCATTCTCTTTATCAATCACACCCTCTCCCCATCTCCCTCTTCTTCCCTCTCTCCACCTTCCATATATATATCTATCTTCCCCTTCTCTCCCTCTCCCCCGCTAATATCTCTCTTTCCTCCTTTTGTCCTCTCTCCATCTCTCTCCATCTTCCTTATCACTCACTCTCTCTCTCTTGAAACCAACATCTACACTGAAATCAATGCATTTACTCAAAGAAACCAAATAGGATTAGAAATCGCCATCTACACTGAAATCAATGCATTTAGTGCAAACAATCAAATAGGATTAGAAATCATATACATTGAAATCAATTCATATAGTGCAAGTAATCAAATATAATTATAAATCTACATCTAAATTGAAATCAACACATTCAGTGCAAGCAATCAAATTGTATTAGAAATCACCACCTACACTGAAATCAATGCATCTAGTGAAAGTAATGAAATATCATTATAAATAAATATCTACACTAAAATCGATGCATCTTTTGAAAATAATCAAATATAATTAGAAATCACCATCTCCACTTATATCAATCCATCTAGTGCGAGAAATATTCCTCCCTCTCTCCACCCTCCATCCATATCTATATCCCCCTCCATCTATTCTTTTTTGTCTCTCTATCTCACCCCCCTAAACACACACGCTCTCGCATTCCATATATATCAATTTCTTTGTCAATCACCCCTCTCCCCATCTCTCTCTTCTTCCCTCTCTTCACCTTCCATCTACATCTCTAGCTTCCCCTTCTCTCCCTCTTCCCCGCTAATATCTCTCTTTCCTCCTTTTGTCCTCTCTCCCTCTCTCTCCATCTTCCTTATCACTCACTCTCTCTCTCTCTAGAAACCAACATCTACACTAAAATCAATGCATTTACTCAAAGAAATAAAATAGGATTAGAAATCGCCATCTACACTGAAATCAATGCATTTAGTGCAAACAATCAAATAGGATTAGAAATAATTGACATTGAAATCAATTCATCTAGTGCAAGTAATCAAATATAATTATAAATCGACATATATATTGAAATCAACACATTCAGTGCAAGCAATCAAATTGTATTAGAAATCACCACCTACACTGAAATCAATTCATCTAGGGCAAGTAATGAAATATCATTAGAAATAAATGTCTACACTAAAATCGACGCATCTAGTGCAAATAATCAAATAGGATTAGAAATCATCATCTCCACTTATATCAATCCATCTAGTGCGAGAAATATTCCTCCCTCTATCTACCCTCCATCCATATCTATATCCCCCTCCATCTATTCTTTTTTGTCTCTCTATCTCACCCCCTAAACACACATGCTCTCGCACTCCATTTATATCAATCTCTTTGTCAATCACCCCCTCTCCCCATCTCTCTCTTCTTCTCTCTCTTCACCTTCCATATATATCTCTATCTTCCCCTTCTCCCCCTTTCCCTTGCTAATATCTCTCATTCCTCCTTTTGTCCTCTCTCCCTCTCTCTCCATCTTCCTTATCACTCACTCACTCTCTCTCTCTAGAAACCAAAATCTACACTAAAATCAATGCATTACTCAACGAAATCAAATAGGATTAGAAATCACCATCTACACTGAAATCAATGCATTTAGTGCAAACAATCAAATAGGATTAGAAATAACCTACATTGAAATCAATTCATCTAGTGCAAGTAATCAAATATAATTATGAATCTACATGTAAATTGAAATCAACACATTCAGTGCAAGCAATCAAATTGTATTAGAAATCACCACCTACACTGAAATCAATGCATCTAGCGCAAGTAATCAAATATCATTAGAAATAAATATCTACACTAAAATCGATGCATATAGTGAAAATAATCAAAGAGGATTATAAATCACCATCTCCACTTATATCAATCCATCTGGTGTGATAAATATTCTTCCCTCTCTCCACCCTCCATCCATATATGTATCCCCCTCCATCTCTTCTTTTCTGTCTCTCTATCTCACCCCCCTAAACACACACACTATCGCACTCCATATATATCAATCTCTTTTTCAATCCCCTACTCTTCCCATCTCTCTCTTCTTCCCTCTCTTCACCTTCCATCTATATCTGTATCTTCCCCTTCTCTCCCTCTCCCCCGCTAATATCTCTCTTTCCTCCTTTTTTCCTCTCTCCCTCTCTCTCCATCTTCGTTATCACTCTCTCTCTCTCTCTCTCCACCTTTCTCTCTCTATGTATTTCTTCTTACCTCCCTCTCCCTCATCCTCCAAGTCCATCTCTCTTTCCCTCCCTCTCTCCACTCTCTCACATCCTCTCTCTTCCTTCCTCTCTTTCCCTTTCTCTCCCATATCTCTCTCCCTGTCTCTCTTTATTCACCCACTAACTATGTTACTATATCCCTCCCTCTCTCCTTATATCTCCTTCCCGCCCCCCCACTTTATCTCCATGTATCCTTATTTTTCTCTTTATCTCAGCCCCAAACATACACACTCTCTCTTTGTCTCTCCCTTGTCACTCCTTATCTATATCCACTTCTCACTCTCTATATTTCTTATTTCCTACATCTCTCCCCCTCCAACTCCATCGCTCTATTGATCCCTATCTCCTCCTCTCTCTCGTCCTTCCTCTCTCTCTCTCTCTCTCCTAACTCCCTCTCTCTTCCCTGGTCTCTCTCTCTCTCTCCCCTCCAATACTCTCTCTTCCCACCATCACTCTCCTCCTATCTCTCATCCTTCCTCTCTCTCCCTTTCTCTCCTACCTCCCTCTCTCTTTTCCCTCTAATCCTCTCTCTTCCCCCATCTCTCTGTCTCTCTCTCTCTAATCCTCTCTTCCCCCATCTCCCTTTCTTTCTCTATCTCTTTCCGCACCTCTCTCTCTCCGACTACATTACTATATCCCTCCCTCTCTCCTTCTCTCTTCTTCTCTCCCTGCTTCTTTCCATACATCCTACTTTGTCTCTTTATCTCACCCCTAAACATACACACACTCTCTTAGCAGATGCGAGGATATGACCATGGTGTATTGATTGACCATTGCCACGATTATAGAGCTAGATGCTCTCTGAGTAATTTTCTAAGTACTGTATGGATGTCTTTAGCAGGAGCTAAGACAGTGTGCACGCGATGCATTAATGAGAGGGTTGATTCTCTCTGAGTACTTATGGAAGTACTTTGATTAAAACATCTCCTTATATTGCAATAATGTTTGGTAGTTGCAAGTATTTTCATTTTGAAAACTATGTGACTAATGTGATTGAATTATTAGTCATACATTACAGGCTCTTTCTAGGAAGTGTTGATGGGTGTTCAACCATTCGATGAGAGGTTGCGTAAAAGCTATCAATTCTACCAATAGTAATTGGTAAGTTTGTATAGATATTTTTCTATACTTTTGTGAATTGAATAAGGGATAAGCAGTAGAAATGGAAATGAAATTTTCTTTGCGCTATACATGCTTATGAACATGGATATAAACATTATTGTTTCAATTAATTGCATTTAAGGAAACCAAAGTGTTCCATTGTGAAGGGGAAGGACTCCCTTTGGGTTGTTTATATTATTATATCATGAGTATAAGTTTAAACTTCAGTGAGAGAAGCACACCGAGGACGGTGTTCTCTTAAGGGGGGGAGTATGTAACAGACCTCCTACGTAAACAATATGGTAAATCTATTTTTTTTACTTTAACGGTTTTGTCAAGAAAATAAAGAAACCGTTGAACGAATTCTTGATTCGTTTGAAAACTGATATAGTGTGGGTCGGTTTCCGCATTTTGGGAGATATACTTTGAAGTTTTGATAGGAAGGGAAGACCGAGACCCTTAAGTTCTCGAGGGATTCGAAATGGTTTTCATTGCATAGCCACTGCTGTAGGATTCTTTTTTATTATTATCGATCATCGTATGTTCTGCGTTTTGACGAAATGACAGAAAGTGATTGCGATCCAGTCTTTGCCTATCTCTCAGAGCTGCGAGAAAGTATATGATTTCACTGTTGGAGAGATTATACAGCCGAAATTCACCGGCCTAGGGCTTTGGAGTAGGAATTTAATGACGGAATCAGCGGCGAACAAGACCTTGCTGCAAATTTTCCAGACCTACACGTTGATGTTATTCAAAGACAACGTTTATATACGGTGGAGTCAAATGTTAAAAGGTAAGTAAATTCGGTTTTATGGATTTGGATAGCTGCAATAAAGTTTATTTTAAAACTTGAAATGCGCCTCCATGAAGGAGGGTTAAATATCTTTGATAAAGATGAGTATTACTCAAAATAATAGTTTTCTTTTGAATTATTTTATTTACCTTCTGAAAAGAAAATGAAATATATATCATATGAATAGTAGTTTTCTTTTGAATACCTTACTCATTTTCTGGAAAGGAAATGAAATATGAAATATTTCTTATGATTTGTTATAAGCAGAAATAATTACATTTAACAAAAGTTATAGAATTTCTTTTGGAAATAATATCTTATCTTGTGAAGTGAAAGATAAGTCCATTGTGTTAAAATAATATCTTTATCTTTATCTGGTGGGTAAAAGAGAAGTTATTATTATGTTATATATTGGGTATTGTGATTTAACTGCATGGGCTAATGTATAAAAGATTAACTTTGTTATTATTTTAAAAATGTATTCTTATTCCTTATGCACAATATAAGGATTAATTATGGTACCTTCTTGAGAAGGGTTACCTATTGAAAATATTGCATCTTAGGTGTATAAAAGATTAAGTAACCTTGTTATGGTTCCCTAAGTTTTGTGCATGAGGAACTACATAAAGTAACTAAGTTATATTAACCCCTTTTTGAGAAAATAATTCAAGGGAAATAAGTTGAGATTTTCCTTCTTAAGATAAAAATATGTTTTGGTGGACTTATTGAGATTAAGGCTTTGGTAACCTTATATGGAGATGTTTGAAATGCATGCATATTTATAAATAGGCATGTGTCTATTGTGTGAATTTATTTCATGCATGTTTGGATAAATATGGGTGTTTTCATATTCTCTCTATGCATTGTATTTAATGCATTTAGATAGGAATTTTTAATTAAAAGATGATTAACCACGTGATTTTGGTGGTTATTTATTTCCTAAAAAGAATCTTTGTTGTCTTTTCTTGAAAAGACTCTTACTTAATATTTTAGAAAGATAATGTTATTAGAGAGATGGAATGGTGAAAGGAATCCTTGTTGTCTTTTCTTGAGAAAATTTCTATTATGTTATTCTTTGCTATTATGCCAATATTTTACATAATAGTTAAAGAGTGGTAGTATACTAAGAAGTTTTTGTAAAGAGAATCCATGTTGTAAATAGTAATTAATTAATAAATCCATGGATAGTTTCATAAAACCATGGGTAGTTTATCCATGGTGTTGATGGAGATTAATTGTTTTATAAAACCATAAGTAGATTACCATGGTGTTTGCAAATATTATTTATTTAATAAATCCATGGATTGTTTACCACGGTGTTGGTAAAGTTAAGTCATTTATTAATGGTTAAAGGAACAAAACAGTTTTTAGATGAATAAACTAAGTGATTATTTTACATTATCATGATTATGATGTTAAATTCCTTTTGGAGGAAGATCTTGCAAATACATGCAATATATGTATTAAATTTTATTGAAAAAGAATATACACATATGTATATAGAAAGATAGCTTGTAGTATTAAAACTACATTGAATATGATTATTAGTATAATCTTGAAAATGAGACATGTGTTTATACTCTTCATTGTGCATTTTTACATATGTTTACATACTCACTAGCATTGAGACTTTCTTTGGAAAGACTCGTGAAGAAGGTTATGTGCTTCGTTGTGTAAGCACTCCTTTAGGGAGAGTCTTTTGGAATCGGTATGCATTCGCATGCATGGAGGAAACAATTGTTATGTTAACTTGCATTCCATGCACTAAAAGTAATAGCTTAAGGGTTAGCTATTTTGATTAAACTTATGTAAATCACATGCATAAATATCTTAACTGATGTATCAAATTATTTTAAAGAAATCTTGGGAGATGTAGCCATTGTCTTGCAGGAAATTGCTTATGTGACGTAAGCATTAGTTATTGTGATGAATTATAACCAGCACATATGAGGTATGTGTTATTAAAGAGAGAATGACAAGGTACTCTACTTGTTTGTCATGATTATACATTGATTAATACTTTATGAATCTTGACATCATTTTATGTTGAAGGCATCATAGCAGGGAATGATGGTGACATGTACGAAGGAATATTATGCTTGTCCTGGTGGCAGGTAAATGATTAATATTCATGCAGATGAGTGCGAGTTGCAGGAAGGTTCAATGTACGATGGTCCATTGGAGGTACATCCATGCCACCAAGATCTGAAGATCTGAAGATATGAAGACCAGAGGGTAAATGGTATCATATTTATTGTAACGACTTTAAGCTAGATAATTGCATATTTCCTTGTAAGATTATATAAACGATGGTTAAGGGATGGTCTCCCTTATAAGCCATTGAGTGATGGGCTGAACACCCTCACGAGCGTTTAATAATAAAATTAAACGTTTTCTGGTTTTCACCCTACAGGGTTTCCAGGGTATATTGGTGTTCAATGGTGTGATTGATTATTGTGTCCAGTTGATGAGGTTGATTCGTTGATTCCTTTCTTGTTAGGATGTTCATAATGGAAATTATGTGATGACTATATGAGTAATGAGATGAATGGATGGTTACATCATATAGTATTAAGTTAATATACTATAATGGAGGTTGTTAAGGGTTAAGGAGTTTACTATTCTTATTTATAAAATTACAATGTGAATTGTTCAACACTCTATGTAATGATGAGTATCTTGTATAAAAAAATTTAACTCCTTACATTCCCTGTGAAGTTAATGGTGTATGTTACAAGTGGTATCAAAGCTAAAGGTTCAAAAACTAGCACCTTTGGGATTTAGTGAAAGAAATTGAGAGTTTCGAGATGAAATGCGCGTATGTGAAGGAAGGCATTGCATCCAGGTTGAACAATGAGTTTCAAGAGATAAGTATTAATATCTTTCTTGTCTTGAAAGCAATAGTTATTGCATTTATGAAAAATACACTGCTTACAAAGTAAATAACTATCGAGTTATGGTTTCGTTAAAAAGGATATGTATTTTCCATATACGTAAAACTTCTATTGTTGTGTTGAAGTTTCCTTGAAAGGAGTTGGGAATTTGGTTTCTTGAAAAAGAAACATGTGTGTGCTTGAAAATTTAACTAGTATCCATTTGATTCTTCTTGAGAGAAATATTGAAATAATTCTTGCATGTGAATCTTGCAAAGAGACAAATATAAAGTAAAATGTGGTTTTACTTAATATGCAAGATTGTGCTAGTTCTTTTGGAAAGTAATAAAGCATTGCTAATATGATAATCTTTTAGAAAAATATACCATGGTAAAAGACCAAACTACTATGCTATTTTTGCTGATAAGAACCCCTGTGAGTCTTGCAAAGATTACTAGTACGTATCTTGAAGGGTGTGAGCAGTAGTAAAACATAAACAAGTAAATTTGCTTGCCTTTATATATATCTTGTTTAAGAAAATATAGGAAGCTTGTTTTTCTATAAAAGGGGATTTCGTAATTGTGTGTTAAGTGAAAAGGAATCCAAGTTCTTTCTTGAAAATAAATATAGGCTAAAGAAAATAACCCCTTGAATATACTACATTGCTAGATGGATTATGTCAACTTCTTGATTTAGGTATATTAAAGGTTAAGATAACCTTGTTAGAGTTGCATAGTTATTATGCATAAAAGAAGCTATCTATGGTAAATTATTGGAAGCAAAGCATGAGCAACTTGCATATAGAATCATAGATGAACAAGGTTCTTTGCATGCAATAGTTGTATTAGATATCATCGGAAAGAACATAAGTCTATATGTGGAAATGATAACATGTTTTGTTAACATACTTTAGAAAAGATTCTTTGGCAAAGAAGATGAATTACATGTACAAAAATTAAAGTAATGTTTTGGTTTCCTTGAATTATATACATGGCTAATGTGGGTATAATATTTCAAAGATAAGACATGTATTCTTATGTTTTATTCCATTAGTTTTATGGAAAAGAAAACCATGTTTTGCATGCCTATTATGTTATGTGTCCTCGAAGAGGAATCATGAGTTTGCCTACTCGATTATGTTAAATACTCTGTTGGGAAATTAAGGTTAGAATCTTTATGCATTGTATGCATAGGAACGACAGTCAATGTGTTAGATTTATTATATTTGCATGCTCCAAAGGCAAAAGCTGAAATGGTGGGTCTTTTGTGAAATTTTGAGTAAAGCGAATGCACATTGTGTCATTTTCCATTAAAGGAATTTCTAAAGAGATATAGTGATTTTTCTTGAACGAATGTGTGCGTGTGTGAAAAATGTCATAATAATGCGGGAGTTATTTGACATGAATTGTTAATTACTTACTCACACTAATGTAGAGATGTTAGAAGAAAGCATGTTGTGACATTGCATTTACATCTTATATATGCGCATGAATAGGTGTTAAAGGATCACTCAAAGAATGATTATTTATCGATTAAGGACTAATTATTAATCATGCTATAAAATCTTATCAATGCTGCTAAAAGAAAACATTGCTGTGGAGGAGCAATGTGAATTCCTGATGATGATGAGTATTGCAGTAGGGAGAAAAGTTCTTCAAATGAAATAAAGATAAGTATTTTATGTTATTTTATTTTAAGAAGTCTATGCATATGCATGTTGATTCTTTTAAAAATGAATTGTTACATACATGGCATTGCATGAGATTAGCTTCCATTTAAGAGAGTTCTTAAAAAAGGTACATGCTATTATAATATATTCTTTTCAGATAAGAATATGCATATGAGCTTGAAAAGAAGCAATTGTTTTTGCATGCAATAAAATTTCTAAGTTACCATGCACTACTTAAAAAGAGGTGTGTGAAACTAATGCATGAATGCAAAAGATGAAGGAAGTCCTACTCTAAGATGATAGAGTGTTAAAATTAAATTGAATGAAGTCTCTTAATGGGTCAAGTTATGAAGCTTGACTAAAATGACTAGTTGACTAACTAGTGTTCATCATGGATGCATTAAAACTATTGACTAGTTACGAATGAGTAACTAATGAAGGTTATATGCATGAATCGATTTTGACTAAAGCTATTCGAAAGTGGTGAATAAGTGATTATGATAATTACTTCGTGTGTCAGTTTATGGGAATAGAACATTGTGGGAATTGGAAATGTTTGCACTCATACCCTAATCGTTACTGACACATACACATTAATGAATAATTGTATATACTTTTATGCATGATGACATGGTATGCATAACAACATTTTATGCAGGAACTTAAAATGATTGCATAAGACAATATGTGCTTGAGAAATGCATATTTACGATTAGCATTGTTTCTTATTGTAAGCCTGAGTAGCTTAATGAAAATAGAAAATCTGTGAAAATAAAGCATCACAAGCATTGCAATGTGAGTTGCAACAGTAAACGTTAAACTATCATGCTTTAATGTACAACACATGTATGTTACTTCCAGGGAGGAAGTTGTGACAGTTTCATTAAAGTTAACTAGTGTTAACTAGTTAAAGACAATTTGTTTAATTTTCTTTTATCTGATAAGAAAAACTTAAATCATCACTGTTGATAAAGAAAATTATTTAATTTGTTGGAAATAATTAATGAGAGAAAATATTTCTAAGCTGATGGTAAAATTTTTTCCAGGAATAGGAAGTGGTTGGGGACAGTTGGAAAGACAGTTACCTACTCCTCTGAGGATAAGCTGGATCCCTGGGGAGGAGTAGGCATTCTGTGAAATTGGTAAAGGGGAGGTATTTTCTCGAGCTGGTTGGGACCAGTTGAAAATATCTTCCAGCAACCCTTGTAAATCCAAAAACATCTGAGTATGACTGGAATTGGAGAATTGGACCAGATTGTCCCGAATTTCTCTTCCAGGCTTTTCTGAGTGTGACTAGATTGGCCATCTCGATGTCACAGCAGAAGAATCCACTGTTGACCCGTGACACTGTCTAGATTCTAGAGCTAGGGGGCAAGTGGAGGACGTAATAACCTCACTTGGTGGTTGGGAGGACCACAGCATGAAAGACTAAATTTCCAAAAAAGTATAAAGACATTTTAGTGTGGAAAGATTAACTGTCTGGATGTGGAAAAAATGACTCAATCCTATGGATTAGGAGGAGCATTTTGTTTACCATTGCAGTTCTCATAGTGGAACAAGTTAAGTAAAAGTTGTGATTATATTAAAATGAATTATTGAATGTATAAGTTCATTTATTTTATGACTAATTTGTTTGAATGTCTTAGCAGAGGCTAGGATATGACCATGGTGCATTGATTGACCATTGGTATGATGAAGAGAGCTAGGTGCTCTTTGAGTACTTTTTGAAGTACTCTGTGGATGTCTTTAGCAAGAGCTAAGACTGTGTGCACATGATGCATTGATGAGAGGGTTGGTTCTCTCTGAGTACTTATGGAAGTACTTTGATTAAAACATCTCTTTATATTGCAATAATGTTTGGTAGTTGCAAGTATTTTTAATTTTGAAAACTATGTGACTAATGTGATTGAATGGTTAGTCATACATTACAGGCTCTTTCAAGGAAGTGTTGATGGGTGTTCAACCATTCTATGAGAGCTTGCGTAAAAGCCATCATTTCTTTCAATAGTAATTGGTTGGTAAGTTCATATAGAGATTTTTCTATACTTTTGTGAATTGAATAACGGATAAGCAGTAGAAATGGAAATGAAATTTTCTTTGTGCTATACATGCTTATGGATATGGATAAAAACATTATTGTTTCAATTAATGGCATTTAAAGTAAAGTGTGTTTTCCATTGTGAAGGGAAGGACTCACCCAGGTTGTTTATATATTATTATATCATGAGTATAAGTTTAAACTTCAGTGAGAGAAGCACACCGAGGACGGTGTTCTCTTAAGGGGGGGAGTATGTAACAGACCTCCTACGTAAACAATATGGTAAATCTATTTCTTTTACTTTAACGGTTTTGTCAAGAAAATAAAGAAACAATTGAACGAATTCTTGATTCGTTTGAAAACTGATATAGTGTGGGTCGGTTTCCGAATTTTGGATATATACTTTGAAGTTTTGATAGGAAGGGCAGACCCAGACCCTTAAGTTCTCGAGGGATTTGAAATGGTTTTCATTGCATAGCCACTACTGTAGGATTCTTTTTTTTTTATTATCGATCATCGTATGTTCTGCGTTCTTGACGGAATGACAGAAAGTGATTGCGATCCAGTCTTTGCCTAGCTCTCAGAGCTGCGAGAAAGTATAGGATTTCACTGTTGGAGAGATTATACAGCCGAACTTCATCAGCCTAGGGCTTTGGAGTAGGAATTTAATGACAGAATCAGCAGCGAACAAGACCTTGCTGCAAATTTTCGAGACCTACACGTTGATGTTATTCAAAGACAACGTTTATATACGGTGGAGTCAAATGTTAAAAGGTAATTAAATTCGGTTTTATGGATTT
Source organism: Pinus albicaulis (assembly GCA_034641835.2). Taxonomy (NCBI): domain Eukaryota; kingdom Viridiplantae; phylum Streptophyta; class Pinopsida; order Pinales; family Pinaceae; genus Pinus; species Pinus albicaulis. The sequence goes on from CM076580.1 coordinate 1,068,786,558, forward strand.
GGATAGCTGCAATAAAGTTTATTTTAAAACTTGAAATGCGCCTCCATGAAGGAGGGTTAAATATCTTTGATAAAGATGAGTATTACTCAAAATAATAGTTTTGTTTTGAATTATTTTATTTACCTTCTGAAAAGAAAATGAAATATATATATCATATGAAGAGTAGTTTTCTTTTGAATACCTTACTCATTTTCTGGAAAGAAAATGAAATATGAAATATTTTTTATGATTTGTTATAAGCAGAAATAATTACATTTAACAAAAGTTATAGAATTTCTTTTAACAAAAGTTATAAAATTTCTTTTGGAAATAATATCTTATCTTGTGAAGTGAAAGATAAGTCCATTGTGTTAAAAAAAATATCTTTATCTTTATCTGGTGGGTAAAAGAGAAGTTATTATTGTGTTATATATAGGGTATTGTGATTTAATTGCATGGGCTAATGTATAAAAGATTAACTTTGTTATTATTTTAAAAAGGTATTCTTATTCCTTATGCACAATATAAGGATTAATTATGGTACCTTCTTGAGAAGGGTTACCTATTGAAAAGATTGCATCTTAGGTGTATAAAAGATTAAGTAACCTTGTTATGGTTCCCTAAGTTTTGTGCATAAGGAACTACATAAAGTAACTAAGTTATATTAACCCCTTTTTGAGAAAATAATTCAAGGGAAATAAGTTGAGCTTTTCCTTCTTAAGATAAAAATATGTTTTGGTGGACTTATTGAGATTAAGGCTTTGGTAACCTTATATGGAGATGTTTGAAATGCATGCATATTTATAAATAGGCATGTGTCTATTGTGTGAATGCATGTTTGGATAAATATACGTGTTTTCATATTCTCTCTATGCATTGTATTTAATGCATTTAGATAGGAATTTTTAATTAAAAGATGATTAACCACGTGATTTTGGTGGTTATTTATTTCCTAAAAAGAATCTTTGTTGTCTTTTCTTGAAAAGACTCTTACTTTAATATTTTAGAAAGATAATGTTATTAGAGAGATGGAATAGTGAAAGGGAAACTTATTGGCGGGTTTTTTGGAAAGGAATCCTTGTTGTCTTTTCTTGAGAAAATTTCTATTATGTTATTCTTTGCTATTATGCCAATATTTTACATAATAGTTAAAGAATGGTAGTATACTAAGAAGTTTTTGTAAAGAGAATCCATGTTGTAAATAGTAATTAATTAATAAATCCATGGATAGTTTCATAAAACCATGGGTAGTTTTTCCATGGTGTTGATGGAGGTTAATTGTTTCATAAAACTATAGGTAGATTACCATGGTGTTTTCAAATATTAGCTATTTAATAAATCCATGAATAAATTACCATGATGTTGGTAAAGTGTTATTTAATAAACTCATGGTTAAAGGAACTAATCAGTTTTATTCCTTAGATGAATAAACTAAGTGATTACTTTTATATTGTCATGATTATGATTTCCTTTTGGGAGGAAGATCATGCATAATCATGCAACATATGTATTGGCTTTTATTGAAAAATAATATACATTTTTGGTATGTAGAAAGATAGCTTGTAGTATTAAACTACGTTGAGTATGATTTATGTGCTTCCTTGTGAAGGCACTCCTTTAGGGAGAGTATTTTGGAACCGGTATGCATTCACATGCATGGAAGAAACAATTGTTATGTTAACTTGCATACCATGCACTAAAATTAATAGCTTAAGGGTTAGCTATTTTGACTAAATTTATGTAAAACACATGCATAATTATCTTAATTGATGTATCAGTTTATTTTAAACAAAGGCTTGGGAGATGTGGCCATTGTTTTGCAGGAATGTGTGCTTATGCGACGTAAGCATTAGTTATTGTGATGACCTATAACCAGTACATATGAGGTATGCGTTATTAAAGAGAGAATGACAAGGTACTTTACTTGCTTGTCATGATTACACAAGAGTAGATGGAGAAACTACTATAGTGATTGATTTATACTTTATGAATCTTGACATCATTTTATGTTGAAGGCATCATAGCAGGGAATGATGGCGACATGTACAAATGAATATTATGCTTGTCATGTACAAACGAAAAATTATGCTTGTCCCGGTGGCAGGTAAATGACTAATGTTCATGCAGATGAGTGCGAGTTGCAGGAAGGTCCAATGTGTGATGGTCCATTGTAGGTACATCCATGCCACCAAGATGTGAAGATCTGAAGATATGAATACCAGAGGGTAAATGGTATCATATTGATTGAATGGCTTAAAGCTAGATATTTGTATATTTTCTTGTAAGATTTATAAATGATGGATAAGGGATGGTCTCCCTTATAAGCCATTGAGTGATGGGCTGAACACCCTCATGAGCGTTTAATAATAAAATTAAACGTTTGCTGGTTTTCACCCTACGGGGTTTCCAGGGTATATTGGTGTCCAATGATGTGATTGATTATTGTGTCTAGATGATGACGTTGATTTCTTTCTTGTTATGATGTTCATAATGGAAATTATGTGATGACTATATGAGTAATGAGATGAATGGATGGTTACATCATATAGTATTAAGTTAATATACTATAATGGAGGTTGTTGAGGGTTAAGGAGTTTACTATTCTTATTTATAAAATTACACTGTGAACTGTTCAACACTCTATGTAATGATGAGTAACTTGTATAAAAAAATTTAACTCCTTACATTTCCCTGTGAAGTTAATGGTGTATGTTACACATTAACAACCTCCAATATAGTATATTAACATAACACTGTATGATGCAACCTTCCATTCATCTCATTACTCATATATTCATCACATCATCACCATTATGAACATCATAACATGAAAGGAATCAACATCATCAACTTGACACAATAATCAATCACATCATTGAACACCAATATTCCCTGGAAACCCCGTAGGGTGAAAACCAACAAACGCTTAATTTTATTATTAAACTCTCGTGAGGGTGTTCAGCCCATCACTCAATGGCTTATAAGGGAGACCATCCCTTAACCATTGTTTATAAACCTAACAAGGAAATATGCAAGTATCTAGCTTAAAGCCATTACAATAAATATGATACCATTTACCCTCTGGGTCTTCATATCTTCGTGATCTTTCACATCTTGGTGGCATGGATGTACCTACAATGGACCATCGCATACTGACCTTCCTACAACTCGCACTATCCGCACTAACATTGGTAATTTATCCCACCATGACAAGCATAATTTTCTCAGACATGACAAGCATAATATTCCTTTGTACTTGTCACCATCATTTCATCATGATGCTTTCAACATAAAATGATGTCAAGATCCATAAAATATTAACTAGTCATTTCACATATCTGTACTATAGTAGTTTCTCCATCTACTCATGTATATTCATGAAAAGCAAGTAAAGTACCTTGTCGTTCGCTCTTTAACGACCCATACCTCATATGTGATGGTTATAAGTCATCACAATTACTAAAGCTTCCGTCGCATAAGCACACATTCCTGCAAAACAATGGCTACATCTCCCAAGCCTTTCTTTTAAATAAACTGATACATCGGTTAAGATATTTATGAATGTGTTTTACATTAATTTAGTCAAAATAGCTAACCCTTAAGCTATTACTTTTAGTGCATGGACTGCAAGCTATCATAAAATTTGTTTCTTCCATGTAAGCGAATGCATACCGATTCCAAAAGACTCTCCCTAAAGGAGTGCTTACACAACGAAGCACATAACCTCCTTCACGAGTTTTCCCAAAGAAAATCTCAATGCTAGTGAGCATGTAAACATATGTAAAAATACGCAGTCAAGAATATAAATATATGTCTCATTTTCAAGATTATACTAATAATCATATTCAATGTAGTTTTAATACTACAAGCTATCTTTCTACATACAAAAATGTATATTATTTTTCAATAAAAGCTAATACATATGTTGCATGTATATGCAAGATCTTCCTCCATAAGGAATTTAACATCATAATCATGATAATATAAAATAATCACTTAGTTTATTCATCTAAGGAATAAACTGATTAGCTCCTTTAACCATGAATTTATTAAATAACTTAACTTTACCAACACCATGGTAATTTATTCATGGATTTATTAAATAACCAATATTTGCAAACACCATGGTAATATACCCATGGTTTTGTGAAATAATTATTCTCCATCAACACCATGGAAAACTACCCATGGATTTATGAAAACTATCCATGGATTTATTAATTCATTAACCTCTCCTACTATCATGGTAACTATTCATGGATATATATTAATTCATTACTATTTACAACATGGTTAATGAATATAAATCTGAGAAACTTCTCTTTTCTTCTTCATTGTACAAGAAGTTATTTCAAGAGTCACTCTCGTTAATCTATTCAAGAAAAATACTTTGGACTTGTTATCACTTCATAATTTAAACGAGTATAAAGCCTCTTTTAAAATAAGAGCATTCCTCTTCTATTTTATTGCTTATGTAAATATTTTCATTAAAGAGTTACACTCTTTAATCTAATCAAGAAAATCTCTTTTAAAAATAAAGTACCATAACTAACCCTTATTTGGGCATAAGAGCTAGATAAACCTTTTAAAATAGTAACAAAGTTAACATGCAACCTTTGCAAACTCTTGCAAAGGAATTTATGCAATGGACTTATCTTCTACTCCCAAGATAAATACATTCTTATGAAAATAGTCAACAGTGACTAACGAAATACCATTTTCTTGGTATATGAGATAGATCGTTAGTATTTCCATTTTCTAATAATCCTTTTTGCACAAAAACTATATAATATATAATATTTATTTATATCTTTTAACTCACTAAAAAGAAGACTATATAATAAAGAATGTAAGCCAAAATAACGTATCTTGGCAATTGACTCTCATTCCAGTCAATTCTTATCAAGAAAAGGAATTAACACCATCTATATATAATCTTTTCTTATATATTTTAACTCCCAAAGAAAAAGACTATATAATAAGGAAAGTAAGCCAAAAATCACCTTTCTTGGCAGTCCACTCTCATTCAAGTCGACTCTTATCAAAGAAAAAGAATTAATACCATTTATATATAATATTTTCTTATATCTTTCTTCTCACAAAAGATTATATAACAACAATTAGCAAATATTTTAATCACTTACCATACACCCATTTGAGCCACGGCTTGAACATAGCAACTTAAAAATACACTGACCGCACAAAAAGAAGTGGTCGAATAAGCATGTCCGCCACAAGAAAAGGCTTCACCTGGGCAACTCGCCAGCTTGAAGGGTAGAACGAAGGTGACAAAGAGGAATGCAGCTCCTTCCTCCTTTGCGTGTGGTGATCAAAGTTCGAATCACCACCTCTACATTTGTTGGGAGGCGTTCTCTTTGGCTTCACCAACAAGCTCCTGCAACTGTAACATTTGACTGTGGTTTGAGCTTTGGTGTAAACGAAAATGGCGTGGAAAACAAGTATGACGGAAATACAAGGTGAAGAGCGACGCAGAGTGCCCTGAGAAGCTCATTGCAGAGCATCTAATAGAATTATTCCATCGAGTGAGAACCAAACTACAAGCTGACCACCCCTACCCCCGTTCAACTCGTCATCTCCCTTTTTTTATATGCAGCACATGTTCGTTTTAACCGATTCAAGAATCTGTTTACACAAACTAATTCTTTCTTTTCTTGATTTTAATAGTTTAAGGTAAAATATATTTACCATTTAAAAGCACGTAAGACGTATGTTACATACTCCCCCCGTTAATAGAACACCGTCCTTGGTGTGCTTCTCTCATTGAAATTTAAATTGTATACTCATGGTATAATAATATAATCAACCCAAAGGGGCTCCTTCCCCTTGGCAATGAGACACTTTCGTTTTCTTAAATGCCATTAATTGAAACAATAATGTTTTTATCCATATTCATAAGCATGTTTAGTGCAAATAAAATTTCATTTCCATTTCTACTGCTTATCCCTTATTCAATTCACAAAGGTATAGAAAAATATCTATACGAACTTACCAATTACTATTGGTAGAAATGATGGCTTTTACGCAAGCTCTCATAGAATGGTTGAACACCCATCAACACTTCCTGGGAAGAGCCTGTAATGTATGACTAACCATTCAATCACGTTAGTCACATAGTTTCAATGAAATGAAAACACTTGCAACTATCAAACATTCTTGCAATATAAAGAGATGTTTTAATCAAAGTACTTCCATAAGTACTTAGAGAGAACCAACCCTCTCATCAATGCATCACGTGCACACTGTCTTAGCTCCTGCTAAAGACATCCATACAGTACTTAAAAAGGACTCAGAGAGATTCTAGCTCTCTAATCGTACCAATGGTCAATCCATGCACCATAGGCATATCCTAGCATATGCTAAGACATTCAAACAAATTAGTAATATTATAAATGTACTTATACATTCAGTAATTCATTTTCCAAGCGCTAAGATCTTTATACTTATCTGGAAATTTAGTCTTTCAAGTTGTGGTCCTCCCAACCATCAAGTGAGGCTATTATGTCCTCCACTTGCCCCCTAGCTCCATAATCTGACAGTGTCATGGGTCAACAGTGGATTCTTCTGCTGTGACATCGGGATGGCCAATCCAGTCACACTTAGAAAATCCTGGAAGAGAAATTCGGGAACTGTCTGGTCCAATTCTCCAATTCCAGTCATACTCAAATGTTTTTGGCTTTACAAGGGTTATTGGAAGCTATTTTCAAATGGTCCCAACCAGCTCGAGAAAATACTCCCCCTTTACCAATTTCACAGAACGCCTACTCCTCCTCGGGGATCCAGCTTATCCTCAGAGGAGTAGGTAACTGTATTTCCAACTGTCCCCAACCACTTCCTATTCTTGGAACATTTTTACCATCAGCTTAAAAATATTTTATTTTATAATTAATTTCAGCAAATTAAATAACTTGCTTTATCAACAGTGACGATTTGAGTTTTTCTTGCCCGATAAAAGAAAATTAAACAAATTGTCTTTAACTAGTTAATACTAGTTAACTTTAATGAAACTGTCACAACTTCCCCCCTGGAAGTAACATACATGTGTTGTACATTAAAGCATGATACTTTAACGTTTACTGTTGCAACTCACATTGCAATGCTTGCGATGCTTTATTTTCACAGATTTTCTATTTTCATTAAGCTACTCAGGCGTACAATAAAAAACAATGCTAATCGTAAATATGAATTTCTCAAGCGCATATTGTCTTATGCAATCATTTTAAGTTCCTGCATAAAATGTTGTTATGCATACAATGTCGTCATGCATAAAAGTATATACAATTATTCATTAATGCGTATGTGTCAATAACGATTAGGGTATGAGTGCAAACATTTCCAATTCCCACAATTTTCTATTCCCATAGACTGACACACGAAGTAATTATCATAATCACTTATTCACCACTTTCAAATATCTTTAGTCAAAATCGATTCGTGCATATAACTTCCATTAGTTATTCATTCATAACTAGTCAATAGTTTTAATGCATCCATGACGACTCATGCAAACACTAGTCAGTCAACTAGTCATTTAGTTAAGTGTCACAACTTGATCCATTAAGAGACTTCATTCAATTTAATTTTAACACTCTATCATTTTATAGTAGGACTTTCTTCATCTTTTGCATTCATGCATTAATTTCTCACACCATCACTATACACATTCATCTTTTTAAAGTAGTGCATGGTAACTTAGAAATTTTATTGCATGCAAAAACAATTGCTTCTTTTCAAGCTCAAATGAAAAGTAACTATTTTCCTTTCATGCTTTTATACTTTCTTTCCTAAAGAAATAAAGCATAATACACATATTAATCTCATATGCATATTCTTATCCGGAAAAAGTATGTTATAATAGCATGTACTTTTTTAAGATCTCTCTTAAATGGAAGCTAATCTCATGCAATGCCATGTATATAGCAATTCATTTTTAAATAATCAACATGCATATGCATAGACCTCTTAAAATAAAATAAAATAAAATACTTATCTTTATTTCACTCGAAGAACTTCTCTCCCTACTGCAATATTGATCCCATCAGGAAATTCACATTGCTCCTCTACAACAATGTTTTCTTTTAGCAACATCGACAAGATTTTTTTTAGCACGGTTAGATAAAACCTTAATCCATAAATAATCAATCTTTGAGTGATCCTTTAACACCTATTCATGTGCATATATGAGATGTGAATACAATGTCACAACATGCTTTCTTCTAACATCTCTACATTAGTGTGAGTAACTAATTATCAATTCATGTCAAATAACTCCCACATTATTATGACATTTTTCACACACGTATCTGTTCAGAAATTCCTTTAAATGGAAAATGACACAATATGCATTCACTTTACTTAAAATTTAACAAAAGAACCACCACTTCAGATTTTGCCTTTGAAACATGCAAATATAATAAAGCTAACACATTTGGTTGTTGTTCCTATGCATACAACGCATAAAGATTCTAGTCTTAATTTCTCAACAGAGTACTTATCATAATCGAGTAGGCAAACTCATGATTCCTCTTCGAGGACACATAACATAATAGGCATGAAAAACATGGTTTTCTTTTCCATAAAACTATTGGAATAAAACATAAGAATACATACCTTATTCTTGAAATATTATACCCACATTAGCCATGTATATATTTCAAGGAAACCAAAACATTACTTTAGTTTTTGTACATGTAATTCATCTTCTTTGCCAAATAATTCTTTTCTAAAGTATGATAACAAAACATGTTATATTTTTACACATATAAACTTATGTTCTTTCCGATGAAATCTAATACAACTATTGCATGCAAAGAACCTTGTTCCTCTATGATTCTACATGCAAGTTGCTCATGCTTTGCTTCCAATAATTTATCATAGATTGCCTCTTTTATGCATAAAAACTACGCAATACTAACAAGGTTAACTTAACCTTTAATATACCTAAATCAGGAAGTTGACATAATCCATCTAGCAAGGTAATATATTCAAGAGGTTATTCTCTTTAGCCTATATTTATTTTCAAGAAAATAACTTGGATTCCTTTTCACTTAACACACAAGTACGTAGTCCCTTTTAAAGAAAAATAAGCTTCCCATCTTTTCTTAAACAAGACATATGTAAAGGCAAGAAAGTTTACTTATTTATGTTTTACTACTGCTCACACCTTTCAAGATACATACTAGTAATCTTTGCAAGAATCACTGGGTTCTTATCAGCAAAACTAGCATAGTAGTTTGGTCTTTTACCATGGTATATATTTCTAAAAGATTATCATATTAGCAATGATTTATTACTTTCCAAAAGAGCTAGCACAATCTTGCATATTAAGTAAAACCACATTTTACTTTATATTTGTCTCTTTGCAAGATTCACATGCAAGAATTATTTCAATATTTCTCTCAAGAAGAATCAAATGGATAATAGTTAAATTTTCAAGCACACACATGTTTCTTTTTCAAGAAACCAAGTTCCCAACTCCTTTCAAGGAAACTTCAACACAACAATAGAAGTTTTACGTACATGGAAAATACATATCCTTTTTAACGAAACTATAACTCGATAGTTATTTACTTTGTAAGCAGTGTATTTTCCATAAATGCAATAAATATTGCTTTCAATACAAGAAAGATATTAATACTTATCTCTTGAAACTCATTGTTCAACCTGGATGCGATGCCTTCCTTCACATACGCGCATTTCATCTCGAAACTCTCAATTTCTTTCGCTAAATCCCAAAGGTGCCAGTTTTTGAGCCTTTAGCTCTGATACCACTTGAACATACACCATTAACTTCACAGGGAAATGTAAGGAGTAATTTTTTTTTTTATACAAGTTACTCATCATTACATAGAATTGTTTAACAGTTCATAGAGTAATTTTATAAATAATAATAGTAAACTCCTTAACCATTAACAACCTCCATTACAGTATATTAACATAACACTGTATGATGCAACCTTCCATTCATCTCATTACTCATATAGTCATCACATAATCACCATTATTAACATCATAACATGAAAGGAATCAACATCATCAACTTGACACAATAATCAATCACATCATTGAACACCAATATTCCCTGGAAACCCCGTAGGGTGAAAACCAACAAACGCTTAATTTTATTATTAAACTCTCGTGAGGGTGTTCAGCCCATCACTCAATGGCTTATAAGGGAGACCATCCCTTAACCATTGTTTATAAACCTAACAAGGAAATATGCAAGTATCTAGCTTAAAGCCATTACAATAAATATGATACCATTTACCCTCTGGTCTTCATATCTTCAGATCTTCAGATCTTGGTGGCATGGATGTACCTACAATGGACCATCGTACATTGGACCTTCCTGCAACTCTCACTCATCTGCACAAACATTAATCATTTATCTGCCACCATGACAAGCATAATTTTCCTTTGTACATGACAAGCATAATATTCCTTTGTACCTGTCACCATCATTTCCTGCTATGATGCTTTCAACATAAAATGATGTCAAGATCCATAAAATATTAACCAGTCATTTCACATATCTGTACTATAGTAGTTTCTCCATCTACTCATGTATATTCATGACAAGCAAGTAAAGTACCTTGTCATTCGCTCTTTAATGACCCATACCTCATATGTGCTGGTTATAAGTCATCACAATAACTAAAGCTTCTGTCGCATAAGCACACATTCCTGCAAAACAATGGCTACATCTCCCAAGCCTTTCTTTTAAATAAACTGATACATCGGTTAAGATATTTATGCATGTGTTTTACATAAATTTAGTCAAAATAGCTAACCCTTAAGCTATTAATTTTAGTGCATGGACTACAAGCTATCATAAAATTTGTTTCTTCCATGTATGCGAATGCATACCGATTCCAAAAGACTCTCCTTAAAGGAGTGCTTACACAACGAAGCACATAACCTCCTTCACGAGTCTTCCCAAAGAAAATCTCAATGCTAGTGAGCATGTAAACATATGTAAAAATACGCAGTCAAGAATATAAATATATGTCTCATTTTCAAGATTATACTAATAATAATATTCAATGTAGTTTTAATACTACAAGCTATCTTTCTACATACAAAAATGTACATTATTTTTCAATAAAAGCTAATACATATGTTGCATGTATATGCAAGATATTCCTCCATAAGGAATTTAACATCATAATCATGATAATATAAAATAATCACTTAGTTTATTCATCTAAGGAATAAAACTGATTAGCTCCTTTAACCATGAATTTATTAAATAAATTAACTTTACCAACACCATGGTAATTTATTCATGGATTTATTAAATAACCAATATTTGCAAACACCATGGTAATCTACCCATGGTTTTGTGAAATAATTATTCTCCATCAACACCATGGAAAACTACCCATGGATTTATGAAAACTATCCATGGATTTATTAATTCATTAACCTCTCCTACTGTCATGGTAACTATTCATGGATATATATTAATTCATTACTATTTACAACATGGTTAATGAATATAAATCTGAGAAACTTCTCTTTTCTTCTTCATTGTACAAGAAGTTATTTCAAGAGTCACTCTCGTTAATCTATTCAAGAAAAATACTTTGGACTTGTTATCACTTCATAATTTTAACGAGTATAAAGCCTCTTTTAAAATAAGAGCATTCCTCGTATATTTTCTTGCTTATGTAAATATTTTCATTAAAGAGTTACCCTCTTTAATCTAATCAAGAAAATATCTTTTAAAAATAAAGTACCATAACTAACCCTTATTTGGGCATAAGAGCTAGATAAACCTTTTAAAATAGTAACAAAGTTAACATGCAACCTTTGCAAACCCTTGCAAAGGAATTTACGAAATGGACTTATCTTCTACTCCCAAGATAAATACATTCTTATGAAAATAGTCAACAGTGACTAACGAAATACCATTTTCTTGGTATATGAGATAGATCGTTAGTATTTCCATTTTCTAATAATCCTTTTTGCACAAAAACTATATAATATATAATATTTATTTATATCTTTTAACTCACTAAAAAGAAGACTATATAATAAAGAATGTAAGCCAAAATAACGTATCTTGGCAATCGACTCTCATTCCAGTCAATTCTTATCAAGAAAAGGAATTAACACCATCTATATATAATCTTTTCTTATATATTTTAACTCACAAAGAAAAATACTATATAATAAGGAAAGTAAGCCAAAAATCACCTTTCTTGGCAGTCCACTCTCATTCAAGTCGACTCTTATCAAAGAAAAAGAATTAATACCATTTATATATAATCTTTTCTTATATCTTTCTTCTCACAAAAGATTATATAACAACAATTAGCAAATATTTTAATCACTTACCATACACCCATTTGAGCCACATCTTGAACATAGCAACTTAAAAATACACTGACTGCACAAAAAGAAGTGGTCGAATAAGCATGTCCGCCACAAGCAAAGGCTTCACCTGGGCAACTCGCCAGCATGAAGGGTAGAACGAAGGTGACAAAGAGGAATGCAGCTCCTTCCTCCTTCGCGTGTGGTGATCAAAGTTTGAATCACCGCCTCTACATTTGTTTGGAGGCATTCTCTTTGGCTTCACCATCAAGCTCCTGCAACTGTAACATTTGACTGTGGTTTGAGCTTCGGTGTAAATGAAAATGGCGTGGAAAACAAGTATGACGGAAATACAAGGTGAAGAGCGACACAAAGTGCCTTGAGAAGCTCATTGCAGAGCATCCAATAGAATTATTCCATCGAGTGAGAACCAAACTACAAGCTGACCACCCCTACTCCCTATTCGACTCGTCATCTCCCTTTTTTTATACGCAGCACATGTTCGTTTTAACCGATTCAAGAATCTGTTTACAAAAACTAATTCTTTCTTTTCTTGATTTGAATAGTTTAAGGTAAAATATATTTACCATTTAAAAGCACGTAAGACGTATGTTACACAATATTAATTTGTCCCATGGTATTCGTCCCATAGGCTTCATCTAAATAAAACCTCTTTTTTAAGTTTTTTTAAATATAAAAAGGTTTATGGAGTAAATATAAAAAGAATTTTATTTATTTACAATGCATCTAGTTTATATATATTTTTATTTATTTACCATAGCTCTGGAGTAAGTATAGAAATAGGTTTTATTTATTTACCATACCTCATGTTTATTTATATTTTTATTTATTTAAATTTTAAAATATTGCAATTTTGATGGGGAAATATTTATGTCTTTAAATATTTTAATTTGTCCATAGAATATGGGTTTTCTTTTTAAAGATTCATTTTACAAATATTTAATTAAAAGAAATATTAAAATATTTTGGATTTTGATTGTTTGTGTTGAATTAACTCTTTTCCTTTGATTTAGGAAACGATATTGACTTTAGTAAAGAGTAAATATGTTTACAATTTTACTTAATTTGGAAATTCAATGTGGTAATTTTTTTTGTTAAAGGTAAATTTATGATCCATTCAAATTCACGTATATAATAAAGCAATTATTAAAGAGGTGAGATAATTTATCATCCATTCAAATTGTATAAATAATACATAGTTGTATTTTAATAGTTAATGTCAGCCTATTAATAAGTTAAAAAAGTTACATGTAATCTAAATATTCAAGTTATATAAAATTCAAGATTAGGTTAATGCTTTGGGCGGCATTAGAAAAAATAAAATTTATTATTTTTTGAGAACGTGACATACCTGACATCGGAGTCATACTGGGCTGTAAATTGCATCTCTCGACGTAATAACATGCTGTGTGTACTCATGCAAGTAATCATGAATAGCAGTTATTCTTTTCATATGTGTCACTACCATCAAACATTAATTACCATCATAATAAAAAAAAATTAACTTTTTCGTACACCAAGCTGTCTACACAACCATAACTATGCGTCCGATCTCCATCCAAGCATTACTTAATCATTTGGACATATTCATAAGCAAATAATTCTAATCGGGCAATCTACACATTGGACAGATCATATGAAATAGCTCGTGTAAACTTTGGCTACACAATGTTATGAGTAATAAGATTTGGCACATATATATATATTACATCAATAAGTAATATAGAATTCTTGCGTATGAGTTGTACATTTGTAGATGCGCTATCTGTCACATTTATAGTTCTGCTATTCATTAGTGAATCTTGGATTATATGTCGCTCAACCTGGCATCGAATCCACCCTCCGTAGACAATCTATCAATACACTTAATTCCCGGCAGTACTGGCTACATGTGTCACAATTTACCTTGGGTTCTACATTTCCCTCCAAGGGAAAATGCTACGACGTTCATTGCCAGTAGACAGTGAACTCAGAGGGTTTTGGTTCGGCTGTTAGATTGTGAGCTCGAAGGGTTTTTTTTGGCGTCCTCGGCCAGTTTCATGGTGAGTTCGACGAATTTTTCTTTCTCTTGGGGTTTCCATTGGCGTTTTCACAAACTCGACTTCATGGTGCTGTAAACTCTGCCCGGGTCCTATATATTTCAGGTTTGGTACTCCGGAAGAGTTCATCTGTAGTTCTAAAACTTATTTCTTAGCTATCCATTCCAATTTCTTTTTGTTTCTTGCATGAAAAGGGAATGACTCCTCTAATTTTCTCATACAGGGTTTCGACTGTGCGAAGGAACCATTAGCGTTACGGAGCCAGCTCCAGAGCATGACTTCCACAGGGAACAATGGCTCTTATCGCAACGCTGAGGGTAAGTTCTCGCTTCCAGTCTACCTTTTTTAAGATTATTACATGGTTTGATTCCCTTAACTTTCAAGTATGAAATTTAATCCTATGGCTTGTGGCTTTCAGCAAAGGGCCTCGACTGTTATTTCTTAACAGGTACATATTTTTTTTGCCATGAATAAATTAAGGGTTTTAATCTATTACGCTCTACTTCACTAATACCCTAATAGTTTATTGACTTGATGACTGGTCGCTTCTCCTTTTTCAGGTACGAGGAGTTTATCACTTAGTCTCTTTTCCTTCAGCTGGCTAACTCCGCGTCTGCCTCGGCTAACAATTTTCGCCCCATTTCAACAGGTACTTGAGCTCTCCAAAGGGCTAAGCCCTCTCCAAGTTTCTCTGTCGAGGCCTGGGCTTTCGGCTTCTAGTTGCATAGTATTGTTAAGGGTTTTCCCACCAGTGTTAGGGTTTTCAGTTCTGTGAGAAACTCTGCCATGTTAGGAGATTGTTGTATTTGTGTAATAATTCTTTTTAAGAGAAATGGAAATTACCCATGAATGGTTCTGTAAAATAAACAATTAACCCCACCTTTTGCATGTTGTTCACGAGGGTTCGATGTTATCCTCGGCCGATAGTTTACGGTTTTTGGGAACCAGATGATATTGTTTACATAGTATTCTTGAAATGATACTCGCTCGAATGTTTGTTTAATTGCAAGGATTTTTATTACATTGTCTTTGGCGCTGTAGTTTCGAACTCTTGAATCTTCTTCCCTACATACCTGGACAGGGTTTTTGTTGCGAGTCTTTTTTTTAATAATGCAATGTACAGGTTTCGTTTTGCACAACACTTCTGGCTATTTCCTGTTTCTCCTTTTTTTGTCTGTGCTTTCTTTTAAAAGAAGAAATAAAATGTATCCACATTGCCCTTCGATAGTTCTCTCTGTCTTTAAGGGTTTACATAACACTCATATAAATTGTTTTCCCACGAACCTACAGATGATATGGTAGTATTTATGTTTACAAAAGGCCATTCTCTACTCTGTTTTACTACTTTGCTATCTGTCTATATTTTGGTTACTGTACTTGCTATTTTATTTTATTTCCTGTCACATGCTACAAATAAACACTGTAGACAGAAAAAGAAAAAACATAGAAGAATAGATTTACTAACAGATTTCTCTGTTCCATTAAAATAAAGTAGGAAATGTCTCCATAGCTCAGAAGTCCGCCAACTGTTTATGCAACACATATCTTATATATATTCATTTGTAAATTAATAGGCAGTGTATTCCACAATATTCTAAACGATAAACATCCATACAAATTCAGTAATAAATAAATACTTAAATGCACAGTATACTTATCTGCATTCACAGAAATTCAAGCTGTTGTACTCCCAACCATCAAGGGAGGCTATTACGTCCTCCGCTTGCCCCCTAGCCCCAGAATCTGGATGGCGCCACAGGTAACAGTGGAAATTCTTCTGTTGTGACCTCTGGATGGCCAATCCAGTCACAATCATATAATCTGGTTCACAAGGGTTGCAAAAGCTATTTTCAACTGGTCCTCTACCAGCTCTAGAAAATACTTCACCCTCCTTACCAAAATTCACAGAACCCCCTCTCCTTTCCTGGGATCCAACTTTATCCTCAGAGGAGAGGGTAACTGTTTCTCCAACTATTCCCAACCACCTCCTATTCTTGGAAACTTTTACCAATAGCTTAAAATATTTTCTTTTCATTAACTAGTCCTCCTACTTTTAATGATTTTCCATAAAATAATTTGTTTTTATCTACAATAAAGCTTCAAGTCTTTTTTCCTTTGCTAGAAATTTAAAATAATAAAAGTCTTTAACTAGTTAACACTAGTTAACTCTAATGAGGTTGTCACATCCTCCCCCCTGGAAGTAACACCGTCCTCGGTGTCTCAGCCCAGCCCTGTGAAGAGCTTCGGGTAAGCTTCCTGCATAAAGTTCTCATCCTCCCAAGTAGCTTCATCCGGTCCGAAGTGCTTCCACTGCACTTTCTTTTACCTGGATGATTGCTCGTTTGTGGAGCTCAATTTCTCTCCTGTCAAGTATGCATTGCGGCTCGACCAGAAACTCGCCGTCCGGTTCTACCTGAAAAAAAAAAGTATTTTCAAGTCAGCATGCATCAATTATTCAGAACCTTAAGTTAGGTTTCCTATTCCTTTTCCTACCTGAATATTTTGCCAATGAATCACATGATTTTCATCATGTACATATCGCTTCAGTAAGGACACATGGAATACATTGTGTACTTGAATATGACTAGGTAAGGCCAATCTATAAGCTACTGGTCCCACCCTTTCCAGTATTTGGAAAGGTCCACAGTACCGGGGATCCAATTTGGCACAGGAGGTCCATCTCATGGTACTCCTCTTGGGCTTAATTCTTACATATACATGGTCCCCTACTACAAATTCATGATAGGTCCTTTTCTTGTCCGCGTACATCTTTTGTCTATCCTGCGTAGCCTTCAGATTCTACCTTATTCTTTTGACTTCTGCTTCCATATCAGCCAACATTTCAGGTCCCAACAATAATTTTGTTTCTGGATTGCTCCAGTTTATAGGTGTACGACATTGCCTCCCGTACAATGCCTCAAAGGGACTCATTTTTAAAGATTCCTGATACCCATTGTTGTAGGCAAACTCAACCAGATGCAAGTAATCCTCCCACTTGGTTGGTTGCTGCATCACATACATGCGCAGCATGTCTTCCAGAACTTGGTTTACCCGCTCCGTCTGCCCATCAGTCTGAGGATGATAGGTAGTACTAAAGTGTATCTGAGTTCCCAGACCAGAAAACAAGGTTTTCTAGAATGCAGATGTAAAATTAACATCCCGATCTGAAATTACAGTCTTAGGTATGCCATGCAACCTAAAGATTTCCTTCATAAATATATCCGCAATCTGTACCGTCTTGTATGTAGATTGTACAGGTATGAAATGGGCAGATTTGATTAATCTGTTTACTACCACCATGATGGAATCATTCTGCTTCTTTGTTCATGGTATTCCTGTGATGAAATCCAACTTCCACTCAGGAATGGGTATGGGCTGCAGTAGTCCTGCAGGATGCTGATGCTCCACCTTAACCTGCTGACATTCCAAACATTTGCTTAGATATTCTGCAATATTATTTCGCATAATTGGTCAATAATATACCTTTCTTATTGCAGTGAGAATTTTTTGATAGCCTGGGTGGCCAGCGTAATTGCTGCGGTGGAATTCATTCAGGATTAACTCCTTAAGACCTGTACGATTAGGCACATAGATTCTTGTGCGAAAGGTCAACACCTGATCTTCGTTCTTTCCAAACTCTGATGTCTTGCCTTGCTTCTCATTATCCTCCATTTGCTGCTACAAATATTGGTATTCTGGGTCTTTCTGTGCTTCTCCTTTTAACTGTTCGAACAGCTGACTTGCTAGGTGACTGTAATACAATGCATAATTACCATGCAGTTTTCTGCTCAACGCATCTGCAAATCAATTTTATTTTCCCTTAACATGCTGGATTTCCATGTCAAATTCACTCAAAAAGGCATTGCATCTTGCCTGTCTAGAATTTAAATCCGCCTACTTGAAATAATTAGTCAAGCTGCTATGGTCTGTTTTAAGTACAAATATTTTACCCAGCAGATAATGCCTCCATACTCGAAGAGCATGCACTACTGCTGTAAGTTCCAAGTCATAAGTAGAATACTTTTGTTCATGTTCTTTCAGCTTCCTAGACTCGTAGGCTATCACTTTGCCCTCCTGAGTTAATATCGCACCAACTCCTTCTTTGCTGGCATCAGTACAAACCTCATAGTCTTTTCCGGGGTCAGCTACCTTCAGTACTGGTGCTGTAGTTAGGAGTGGTTTTAGATTTTCGAAGTCATTCCGACATTCATTTGTCCATTTGAAAGGCTTGCCTTTCTTCTGCAAAGATGTAACGGGAAAAGAAATTTTAGAAAACCCTTCTATAAACCTTCTATAATACCCAGCTAGACCCATAAATAATATAATGTCCACCACATTCTGAGGTACCCTCCATTCCATAATAGTTTTGATCTTCTTGGGGTCTACAACTATCCCCTCAGCTGATATAACATGTCCCAAGTATTGGATTTCTAATTTAAAGAAATCACATTTTCTAAACTTAGCATAAAGCTAATGTTTCCTCAGCATTTCTAAAACTATTCTTAAATGTTATTTATGTTCTTCCTTGCTTTTTGAATATATCATTATGTCATCTATGAATATAAGTACAAAATTATCCAAAAAATGATGAAAGATACCATTCATCAACCTCATAAAGGTTGCTGGTGCGTTTGTCAATCCAAAGGGCAACACTACGAACTCATAATGCCCATAACGAGTGCGGAACGCTGTTTTGCAGATGTCCTCATCCTTGATCCAAATCTGATGATACCCAGATCTTAAATCTATCTTAGAGAACACCTTAGCCCCTCTCACTTGATCGAATAAGTCATCGATTCTTGGTAAGGGGTATTTGTTCTTAACAGTCAGCTTATTAAGTTGCCTGTAGTCCATGCACATGCGTAAGGTTCCGTCTTTTTTCCTAACAAAAAGGACTGGTGCTCCCCAAGGAGACACACTTGGGCGGGTATAGCCCTTGTCCATCAATTCCTGTAACTGTATCTTCAGCTTTGTTAATTTTGGGACACTCATTCTATAAGGAGCTCTTGACACCGAAGAGGCTCCTGGCAGCAATTCAATGGTGAAATCAATATCCCTCTTGGGTGGCAATCTAGGAATGTTTTATGGAAATACATCCAAGAATTCCTATACCACAGGAATATCCTCCATTATTGGAGCCTTTTCCTTGGAATCTGCATACCTTACTTGGATTGCATACAACTGACATCTTTTTTTGATACATTTTCCCATTTGGGATGCTGTTATTGGACGTAGTTGTACGGGTTTTTTAATTCCTTGAATTTCTTTACGTGTACCATCTTGCATTCTAAAATGAATGACCTTTTCTTTGTAGTCCACTAGGGTCCAGTGTCTTTCCAGCCAATCCCTTCCCAATAACACGTCATAAGATCCCAATGGTAAGATATTCAAGTCTACTTGTAACTGCTGCTCTGCCACTTCCAAAATACAATCAGGAATTTTTGCAGTTACCTTACGCTTTGCCGGGTAGCTAATTGAACTAACCAGGAGTTCTTAAATTTCTGCTCTTTTAATTTGCATGATTCCACTATTTTAGGACTTACATAACTTAAACTTTCTCCAGGATCTACTAAAATCGAAACAGGTTTAGTTAGTATAGTACCTTCCAATTCAATCATCATGGGCTGGAAATCAGCTTGTCGGTCCTCCAAGGCTGCATTTATGCGAGGTACATGTCGCGCCGCATCTCCCACTATAGATGCCTCTTGCAGATTTGCTACAGTCTCATTTTTATTCCGTTGGGGACAATTTTTATAGTAATGAGCCTCTCCACAATCCCAGCACTGTAGGGGAGGTTTTGAAATCTGCCCCTGATCTGGCTTGCTGAATGCTTCTGTGGGTTTCTCCTCTGCTGGCCACTTAGTTCTTTGATGATTTTTACCAAACTGCTTGCTGATGGAATTCCTTGCTGAGCCTTTAAAGTTACTACTTTTACTACTTTTGAAAGTGGAATTATTTTTCTGATTTTTCCTTGGCTGCCAACTTTTTCCTCCTTCACCCTTGGCTTTATTTTACTAATAGCACATTCATGCTTTACGGATAGCCTCATCCATGGTCTGAGGGTTAACAAATTCTATCCGTTCTCTCATATGAGAAGGTAAACTACTTAAGAACCTTTGGACCTTGGCTTTTTATTCTCAGAGATAAGGAACGTAACGTAACAAGGAAGTAAATTTTGTGACATACTCGTCCATGGTCATTTGTCCCAATCGAAGATCATGGAAATCCTTAGGTTTGTCATCATAAAATATTTCCGTCAAGTACTTTTCCTTAAAATATTGCTGAAACAGTTCCCATGTGATATCTCGCTCGTCAATGCTGCGTACGTTTTTCACCTCCTCCCACCACAGGGTGGCTTTTTATCGTAACTAGTATATAGCCAAGCTGGCCTTTAGATTGCCGATGTATTCATATACATGGAAGTATTTATTTATATTGATAAACCATGCTTCAGCCACCTCTTCCGCCTCACCATCAAATGTTGGTGGCTTAATTTTACGAAACTCCCCCTGCAGTTCTACTTTCTGCCTCTTAGGATCTTGCTGGTCAGACAAATTACCCGACTCTGCCTCATTATAATTTTTGTTTTTGCTATTTTGGGAGGGAATCTTTTCGGTTCTGCCTATGGTGTTGTTTCTAGTTTTCTGTTCTTCTTGTTCCGTTGACAATTCTTTCTCCACACTGGGATGTCCCATCTCCTGATTTTGTTTATCAGATAAACTTTTTAGAATCTTTTCTTGATCTTGCAACAACCTCTCATTGTCCTTCCGGAATCTCATCATCTCTTCTTGTAGTTGCTGCACTGTATTTAGCAAAAATTCAGTTTGTTGCTGTTGTTCTTCAAGTAATTGACTCGTATTTTGATGCTGTTCAACAGTTAATTGAACCCACATTTCTGGATTCATGACTGTTGGGACTTCTGGTTGTGACTGCGACGCTTCAAATTCCCTCATTTCACGTGCTTCTTCTCAATGCACTAAACACATGCATAGCTTCACTGTTAGTAGATCCTTAGGATCCCAGTGTAGCAACTTGCTCTGATACCACTTGTCACTACCATCAAACATTAATTACCATCATAATAAAAAAAAAAAAAAACTTTTTCGTACACCAAGCTGTCTACACAACCATAACTATGCGTCCTATCTCCATCCAAGCATTACTTAATCATTTGGACAGATTCATAAGAAAATAATTCTAATCGGGCAATCTACACATTGGAGAGATCATATGAAATAGCTCATGTAAACTTTGGCTAGACAATGTTATGAGTAATAAGATTTGGCACACACACACACACACAGATATATATATATATATATATATATATATATATATATATATATATATATATATATATATTACATCAATAAGTAATATAGAATTCCTGCGTATGAGTTGTACATTTGTAGATGCACTATCTGTCACATTTATAGTTCTGCTACTCATTAGTGAATCTTGGATTATATTTCGCTCCACCTGGCATCGAATCCGCCCTCCGTAGACAATTTGTCAATACACTTAATTCTTGGCAGTACTGGCTACATGTGTCACAATTTACCTTGGGTTCTACATTTCCCTCCAAGGGAAAATGCTACGGTGTTCATTGCCAGTAGACAGTGAACTCAGAGGGTTTTGGTTCGGCTGTTAGATTGTGAGCTTGAAGGGTTTTGTTTGGCATCCTCGGCCTGTTTCACGGTGAGCTCGACGAATTTTTTGTTCTCTTGGGGTTTCCATTGGCGTTTTCACAAACTCGACTTCATGGTGCTGTAAACTCCACTCGGGTCCTGTATATTTCAGGTTTGGTACTCCAGCAGAGTTCATCCATAGTTCTAAAACTTATTTCTTAGCTAGTCGTTCCAATTCCTTTTTGTTTCTTGCATGAAAAGGGAATGACTCCTCTAATTTTCTCATATAGGGTTTCGACTGTGCGAAGGAACCATTAGCGTTACGGAGTTAGCTCCAGAGCATGACTTCCACAGGGAACAATGGCTCTTATCGCAATGCTAAGGGTAAGTTCTCGCTTCCAGTCTACCTTTTTAAAGATTATTACATGGTTTGATTCCCTTAAATTTCAAGTATGAAATTTAATCCTATGGCTTGTGGCTTTCAGCAAAGGGCCCCGACTGTTATTTCTTAACAGGTACATATTTTTTTTGCTGTGAATAAATTAAGGGTTTTAAACTATTACGCTCTGCTTCAATAATACCCTAACAGTTTATTGACTTGATGGCTGGTAGCTTCTCCTTTTGCAGGTATGAGGAGTTTATCACTTAGTCTCTTTTCCTTCGGCTGGCTAACTCTGCGTCTGCCTCGTCTAACGATTTTTGCCCCATTTCAACATGTACTTGAGCTCTCCAAAGGGCTAAGCCCTCTCCAAGTTTCTTTGTCGAGGCCTGGGATTTCGGCTTCTAGTTGCATAGTATTGTTAAGGGTTTTCCCACCAGTGTTAGGGTTTTTAGTTCTGTGAGAAACTCTGCCATGTTAGGAGATTGTTGTATTTGTGTAATAATTCTTTTTAAGAGAAATGGGGATTACCCCTGGATGGTTCTGTAAACTAAACAATTAACCCCACCTTTTGCATGTTTTTCACGAGGGTTCGATGTTATCCTCGGCCGATAGTTTATGGTTTTTTGGAACCAGATGATATTGTTTACATAGTATTCTTAAAATGATACTCGCTCGATTATTTTTTTAATTGCAAGGATTGCCGTTACATTGTCTTCAGCGCTGTAGTTTCAAACTCTTGAATCTGCTTCCCTGCATACCCGGACAGGGTTTTTGTTGCGAGTCTTTTTTTTAATAATGCAATGTACATTTTTCGTTTTGCACAACACTTCCGGCTATTTCCTGTTTCTCCTTTTTTTGTTTGTGCTTTCTTTTAAAAGAAGAAAGAAAATGTATCCACATTGCCCTTCGATAGTTCTCTGTCTTTAAGGGTTTACATAACAAGGTTTACATAACACTCATATAAATTGTTTTCCCACGAACCTACAGATGATATGGTAGTATTTATGTTTACAGAAGGCCGTTCTCTACTCTGTTTTACTACTTTTCTATCCGTCTATATTTTGGTTACTGTACTTGCTATTTTATTTTACTGTCTGTCACATGCTACAAATAAACACTGTAGATAGAAAAAGAAAAAACATAGAAGAATAGATTTATTAACAGATTTCTCTGTTCCATTAAAATACAGTAGGAAATGTCTCCATAGCTCAGAAGTCCGCCAACTGTTTATGCAACACATATCTTATATATATTCATTTGTAAATTAATAGGCAGTGTATTCTACAATCTTCTAAATGATAAACATCCATACAAATTCAGTAATAAATAAATACTTAAACACACAGTATACTTATTTGCATTCACAGAAATTCAAGCTGTTGTCCCCCCAACCATCAAGGGAGGCTATTACGTCCTCTTCTTGCCCCCTAGCCCCAGAATCTGGACGGCGCCACGGGTAACAGTGGAAATTCTTCTGCTCTGACCTCTGGATGGCCAATCCAGTCACAATTAGACAATCTGGTTCACAAGGGTTGCAAAAGATATTTTCAACTGGTCCTCTATCTAGAAAATACTTCACCCTCCTTACCAAAATTCACAGAACCCCCTCTCCTTTCCTAGGATCCGACTTTATCCTCAGAGGAGAGGGCAACTATTTCTCCAACTGTTCCCAACCACCTCCTATTCTTGGAAAATTTTACCAATAGCTTAAAATATTTTCTTTTCATTAACTAGTCCTCCTACTTTTAATGATTTTCCATAAAATAATTTGTTTTTATCTACAATAAAGCTTCAAGTCTTTTTTCTTTGCCAGAAATTTAAAATAATAAAAGTCTTTAACTAGTTAACACTAGTTAACTCTAATGAGGCTGTCACAATATGGGTGGATGTTTTGTCTGTACCGTAAAATCATAGCCCATTGTTCTCACTCTGCACATTTTAAAGCTGTTATTGTGGGATTGAAGTGGTACGTTCAAGGAGGGCACGTAGAATGCTTTTGCAGTCAATCCGGTGCAGGTCGTGTGGCTGGGACCGTTTACATGTTTGTTGTAATGTTATAATTTACTAATTGATTTTCTATTTGGTAGAATTTGATTGTAGAGGTAGCTAGTAACATCAATGAATTACATTTAAAAAAACAAAAAATTTAGAAAGAATATACCAATGAAAAAATGAAAAAGACATTATAGTGGTAATTATTTTTTTAAATTAGTATAGGTTCATTTAAGTATGGATGTAACAAAATCTGAGAGTGATCAAATTTCTTCACGTGCAAATTTCTTTAAAGTGCAAAATACAATGTGTTATTTTTAAAATTTCATTGTTTAAATTGTATTTTTGATTTCTATATAGACTAGACATAGGACCAAATTAGTTCACAGAGATATTCAAATAATTTATGTAAATATCTTGTTGAAATATTTTTGAAAAGAATAAGATTTAAACATTTTACTCACACAATTTTTTTTACTTCATGGACAAACTTACACATCTCCTCATAGTGGGTTGTAGAGTAAGCCTATTGGCTCAATACAATTTATCATCAATCAAGATGTTTGATATATATATTTATATGATATTTATGTTTTCTTAGTTAGCATTAAAATTGTAAGTTTTAAACTTTAAATAATAATATAATGGATAGATAGATTTTTAATATATAGAAACTTAAAACAATGACAATTCCATATTATATAGAAACTTATTGTAAAACTAGTTAAAGTTGCAATTCTAAGTATAAGAATATGCAAGCTTAATATAATTTTAATTTAATTATCAATCATTATTAGGTGGATGGTACAGAGTCAATCTCCATATAATATTGTTAGTAGTATACACAAATGTGAGATTTATTTTCAAACTTGTTATGCATTTTTTTGAACTTTTTGTTATATTCATTAATTAAAAAATGTTTTGTGGGGTGAATTTCCATCGATAAGAATTTTTTAACCCATTAAGTGTTTTGATGCTTATTATAGATTGATAACCATAGGCATAGCCATTTAATTTATATGGTTGGGCTATCATAAAACAACTTTATTGTATACAATGTAATATAAATACCTCATCATCCAAAACCCTTAATTCATTAACCCATATTAAATCACAATTATAATTCCTTACCTTGAATCACAAAATCATGACCTAAGCCACCATGCTCCACAAAATAGATAAAAATGAAAATTGTGTGTCAAAAACCACAAAAAAGGATGCAAAAAACTGACCAAAACATTTTTTCAAGGGGCTACCACCCCCTGTGACTCCTCATTGCACCCAATGCATATGAATCACACATGAGGCTAGTCATGCAAATAATATAACACATACACAACTTTCTCTCACTTGTTTTTTTTCTTTGCATATAGGGGTTACATGAATACATGATAAACAATTCAGGACAATTATATCATTGTTTCTCTACGCCAAAAGGAATTCTTAGTGCTCATAGAATTTGCGAATGAATCTACAACATTCTTCAAAGTGTCCAAATTTTCCAACAACACCTTTATCTCTTCAACCATGTGTCTCACAAAGTGTTACTAGACATCAATATGATTTGTCTTATAATGATAAGCAAGTTATTTTCCAGAATGATACACTGGACATGGTTGAAAATAGGTAGCCAGGGAATACATGATAGTAAAAGCTGCAGATCATGGCAATGAAGAAGAACACATTAAAAGACAATCCCCTTTCCATGGTTTTTTTCATGCAGTACCCATTATACTATAAGAATTGTTATAATACTATAACGGAGAAGGACATGGACATGGAGGGTACTGCATGAGAAACACCATGGAAAGGGGATGTCTCGTAATATGTTCTTCTTCACTGCCATGATCTGCAGCTTCTGCGATTATGTATTCCCTGGTTATTTATTCTCAACCCTGGCACCTATTGGACTAGATGATGGTTTTGCATTTATGGGTATACTACTACGCTGGATCTTTGCCATGCTTATTGAATCTGATGTTGATGTTCAATGCTTTTGCGTTCTGCTTTTCAAGTTAATAGGTATAAATGCCATCTCACCTCTATGTGCACTCATTTCTATTATACATTTAATTCAAGAAGCATAGCCTTTTTCACATTTGTTTTTGGATCACAATTTTACTTTGCATAATAAAACATAAGTATCTACTTTCTTACTGACTATTTTTTTTGGTTTTTAGGAAAATTTAGGGTAATGTCATTTCTAGCCAAAGCAATAACAAAACTTTATTCAGAATGTTTAAAGTATTGAATCTATAATCTCTCAATACAAACAAATTCTTTAACTACATAGACTCAACCAACTAAACTAAAATTTCTAGATTCCAATTATTAGAAAGAGAAAAGTTCAATGCAACAAATGTAGCTATCAGGTTTGTATAAGAATATAGCTATGTGTGAGAGGGATGTGTAAATATAAGATTTAAACATCTTACTCACACATTTTTTTTTACTTCATTGACAAACTTACACATCCCCTCATAGTGGGTTGTAGAGTGAGCCTATTGGCTTAATAAAATTTATCATCAAGCAAGATGTTTGATATATATTTATATGATATTTATGCTTTCTTAATTAACATCAAAATTGTAAATTTTAAACTTTAAATAATAATATAATGGATAAATAGATTTTTAATATATAGAAACCTAAAACAATGACAATTCCATATTATATAGAAATTTATTGTAAAACTAGTTAAAGTTGCAATTCTAAGTATAAGGATATACAAGCTTAATAGAATTTTAATTTAATTGTCAATCATTGTTAGATGGATGCTACATATTTAATCTCCATATAATATTGTTAGTAGTATACACAAAATGTGAGATTTATTTTCAAACTAGTTATGCATTTTTTTGCACTTTTCATTCTATTCATTAATTAAAAAATGTTTTGTGGGGTGAATTTCCATGGTTAAGAATTTTGTTACTTTATTTATTTGCTTATTTTTTAAATTTAAGCAACTTGAAATGTACCCATTAAGTGGTTTGATTCTTATTATAGATTGATACCCATAGGCATATCTATTTAATTTATATGGTTGTGTTATCATCAAACAACTTTATTGTATACAATGTAATATAAATACCTCATCATCCAAAACCCTTAATTCATTAACCCATATTAAATAAAAATTATAATTCATTAACTTGAATCATAAATTCATGCCCTAAGCCACCATACTCCAAAAAATATCTAAAAATGAAAACTGTGTGCCAAAAACCACAAAAAAGGATGCAAAGAAATCGGTCAAAACATTTTTTCAGGGGGCTACCACCCCTTGTGACTCATTGCACCCAATGCATATGAATCACAAATGAGGCTAGTCATGCAAATAATATAACACATACACAAATTTATCTCACTTGTTGTTTTCTTTGCATATATGGGATGCATGAATACATGATAAACAATTCAGGGAAATTATATCATTGTTTCTCTACACTAAAAGAATTTCCCAGTGCCCATAGAATTTGCAAATAAATCTACAACATTCTTCAAAGTGTCCAAATTTCCCAACAACACCTTGATCTCTTCAACCATGTGTCTCACAAAGTGTTACTAGACATCAATATGCTTTGTTGTATAATGATAAGCAAGTTATTTTCTAGAGTGATTGCATTTTGATTATAACAATCTAACCTTACTACTTCCTATACAAACCCAATACTTGAACACAATCTCTGTAACCATACAACTTCCTTAATTGCATGAGTGGTTGGCATGCATTCAACTTCCATAGTTGAGAGTGACACTACATATTGTCTCCTGCTAATTTAACTTATTTCTCCTCCAAATAGATTAAACACATACCCACTTATCTTATGAAATATGATCTCTAATTTAGTTTCCATCAACAAAGCCATGTATGTTCAAAACTATATTCACTAATGGTCTCTTTGGTAGAAAAATACATAACCATGATAGTGCTATGTAAATACCTAAAAAGGCCTCTTTACTACTGCCTAATGATCATTTCATGGTTTTGACATATACTTGCTCAAAACTCCCACTCTAGGTGCAATGATAAGTCTAACACAAACCATTGCATACATTAAACTAGGACCGACACTAGCATACAAAACATGGGACATGTCCTGTTATTTTTCCTATGTCTCGGTACATTGATCTATAGATAACTTTACACCTACAAGAATAAGGACATTTAATAGTTTACATTCTTGCATATTAAACCTCTACAATATTTTTCTCAACATATTCCTATGATTTAACTAGAGTTTCCTACTTTATTAATCTCTTTTAATTTTCATGCCCAAAATGAAATTAGCAACGCCAATATTCTTCATGTCAAATTTAGAGGATAACTAATATTTCACTTTCTTCATGATTTCCATGTTATTTCCAATCAACAACATATCATCCACATAAGAACAAATAAATAAAATGAATCTACTAATTTGAAATACACATGGTGATCAACTCCACTCATCATAAAACCAATTCCTAATATATAAGTATCAAATTTTTGATACCCTTCAACCCATACAAGGACTTTCTCATCTTTCATAACAAGTCTTTCTTACCTTTCACTGTAAATCCTCTAGCTATTTCACGTATAGTTATTATTCCATATCCCCATGTAAGAATCTTGTATTCACATCCATATGTTGTACTTCAATATCAAAATAAACAACAATAGATTAGATAAATATAATAGAAGTTAACGTAGTAACAAAAGAAAAAATTTCACCAAAGTCAATTCTCTCTACTGGAGAATAACCTTTTACTACTAACCAATTTTTTGTATTTCTCCACTTTAACTTATCCATTCAACTTATTTCTCACACCCATTTCCTGCGAATGAAATTTTTTCCAAGTGGTAATTCAATAGATCCGAAGCCTCATTTTTGTCTAAAGCTGCCTTTTCTTTGATCATGGACTTTTTCCAAAGCTTAACATCCTTAAAATTCATTGCCTCCCTAATCCTTGTATATATTATATGTTTATTTTTAATTTATTATATACAATGAATGACTATTTTTCTCTGGCTTATAATCCTACTACCATTATCTTCTACATAAGTTATTCCAAATCCCTATGTTCATTGCTAATGTCCTACATGTTCACTACTAATGTCTTTCACATAAGTTGTTCCGAAATCTTAAAAATCTATCTAAGCTCTAATAAAAATATGTATTCATGTTACAAAGAAACAACCAAATAAGATATGGAGTCTAAAAGGTCACAATTCATTGAGAAAACTAATGTCCCTTGATAAATTTATTTAAGAAAAGGAAATCGTTAATCAAGTTCAAAGGTTCTCTAAATATTGAGTTACTAATTATATAAATATATGAGTAAAACTAATAATCTGAAAAAAAAATAGATATCTTTCAAATGTGAAACCACCTATCATGAACCAAGTGTGATGAAATTTCATTATTTGTCTATTTAGTAGTCATAATAGAGCTTCCAATTACACAATACTATTATCTAAAGCACACTTTAATAGGAAAAATAATGCTCTAAATTCACCTTAATTAGTGGTCCCTATACCAAGGTTTGCCTTATTAGTGAAATAATGATCTCCTTGTAGTAAATAACACAAAACCCATATTACAAAAGTGCTTCGGATTATAGTGGGTTGCATACAAAATTCCATGCATAATCCTTGTTTATATTCACCTCTCCAATCACATGACTAAGTTTGAGTTTTACACTATAATTATAAGAAAAAAACATACTAGTTTTGAGCTTATCATGAAACTTTAAAATTGGAACTTGAACATCCTTATTTTTAACTCAATTAATTAATTTATGCTTTATTAAAGTTAAAAAAAGGAATTATTTTTTTCACCCCTTTAAGCTCGATATATAGTCAATCATGCGGGAAGCTATTGCACTCACTTTACATATGAAAAACTCCATAGCACAAATTATTAAGCCAATAAGTGAATGACTTTCAACCCTTCCTTTGCCACGGTAGTGAGCACTGCTAGATATTTATTTTTAAATCATTTGTATTTGTTGGATACCTAATCCATTAGGGTTGGTGTTGAGGAATGCCAGTAGTCATAGGAGTCCAGGAGACCTCTTCATAGATGAAAACCAAGGGTCATTAAGAATTTAATTTATATATACCTTGTGACTATAATGAAACACATGAGTTATCTATTTTTTTCTGTATTACTTTTGTGTGTGTTTAACATGGTATTAGAGCATGTGTATTCCTTCCCTACTAAATTTGAGCCACAATTGTGTGTTCTTCTTAGATTTATTATGAATTCCTTTTGTAGTTGAAATTTTTATTAGAGTACAAAATTCACTTATGTCATAGCAAGTTAGCTCTACACCTCAGCACTCTGACATATTATCTCTAAATGCATGTTCTACATTTCAGCCTTTGCCATTGTGGAAATAATTCTTACTTTTCTCTAACATGGTCTGTCTCATCTTTACTTATACATATTCATAACTGAAATTTTCTCCATGCCTATGAATCTTACATTGAGTTTCTGATGCTAGAAATCATTCTACTTGTCCCTCAATCTGTTGGCACGATATCTCTCAACCTATACCTGAATAACAAAAGAACTCAAATTAAATTGATGTATTTGTGGCCATAACATAGGAGTGAACATTCATGAAAAATAGGAAACTTATTTTGATGCATTTTGCATCTTGAAAATTGAATTGATAACTTTGACCTACCATCCAACTGCCCATATGGTCCTTAGGATTGTGCACCTAACTTGAGAGGGCATGAAATGATAGTTGGCTTTAGAAATCATAGTACCATATCCTCCATGTTTGGTTACTCACAGATCTCCAAGGCAGTAGCTCCATAGACATTGAATTTGTAAAATATTCTTGCAAATACTATTTCTTTTCACCATTGTTTCTTTGGGACTTTTATTCATGTAAGTAGGAGAAAGTGAGGTGGTGGTAAATGGGTATTTTGGCCCATGGTAAATTCCTAAATAAGAGTCTATAAATCACTTTTTGTTATTTACACATGAAATTCCAGTGTTGCGAAGATCATTTCTCATATTTTTAGGCTTACAACGGTGGTTCCCCTAGTCCCTTATTTTGGTGAGCACACGTCAGGATTCCAAGCCAATGAGATAGTGTCTCTAGGTGCTAACCATCATGTTTCTTTCTTTCTATGTAATTTATCATTGCTATAAACATTTGTGTAGTGTTTTTAGCTCATTAACCATTTTCTTCCATAACATATATTTGTTTGTGTTTGCTAATAAATCACTAATGGGAATCCTTCTTATGATTAAGTGCAGGTGATCACTCACAAGAGCCTTGAGCTCCTCATGCATTCTTTTCCCAATTTCAAGGGCCTTATGCTTACCAGTTGAAACATATTCAACATGGATGGGATATTTGTGTAATATCCCTAGTTTCTATGTTTTTTTTAATTGACAATTGAATAAGTCCAAACGGGAAGTGGACCCTGTTATCCACCTATAAAATTTGTTATATCAAATGGTGGCTAAATATTTTTTAGCCTTTAAGAAACAATTCATTTCCAAATTGTGAGTTCCTGAAGTCTTATGATGTCCTTTATCCTTGGTATTAATATTCACTGATGTTTCACTATTAGCCCTCAAGGACCTTGCTGTTTAGCAAAAGAAAAACTGTTCATGAGGCTCCATTTTCCATCATTTCACTTCTCCATTTTCACCCATTTTTCCCTTTCAAAAATCCTTCTAAAACCTTTCATTTTAACCTCCAAAAGCATCAAAACCCTCTTAAAACCTTATATTCCCCCCTTGTTTGGTTTTAAAATCCTTTCTTTCATCTATCAGAACCCTCATTAGGCCTTAAAGTCCTTGTTTTAAGCCTAAAAATAGTCTTTTGCACTACTAAGGAATTAAGCCCCTGAGAGCCTATAACCTTAAGCCCTTCCCTCATATGGCCTAAAGCCCTGCAATCGGGCACTAAAAGGCATAAAAACCCCATGTTAAAACCTTACCTTTCCTCTATTTTCCATTCCTCAATGTTATGGTCCTGAGAAAATATGGACTGTTGATACACATCGATCAACGGCCATCGAGCCTCCCTTCCTCCGCATATATCATCTAACATCCCTTTCCCCTTGCAAAACCTCCACTTTCTCTTTTAATCCTGACCATCCATCTAAAATATCTGACGATCGGGACTTAACCCGATAAACCCAACTTTCCATTTAACCCGTCCACCACACGTCAAAACAACTGACGCAAACGTTGGTCCCACCATCCATTCTCCGTGCTTCTTATCCCTTATTGTGTGCTATCCGCACCATTCGATCTACCATCGATGATCCAACATTTAGAAGTTGATATCGTGTAACTTTTGACCCCTTCCCCGCAGTGCGCTACTTTCGCGCGATAAAAGTGGTTTTCAGAATCCACGTGTCAATCGTTGAAACATATCGCCTTCCAAATGCAAAATACCGCCTACCCCCCAAATGACACGCAAAAACCGCTGCTGGTTTTCCGAAACCACCCTTCTCCAATTTAGCGCCAAATTCAAATTTTAAACCTGGTTTCACCTTTCGCCATGGTTCCGACCCTTTGGCCTCTGCATTCACCATCTCCGCACTGCTCCTTCACCATCCCGAGCCTCTGCAGCAGTCATTCCCACTCCCGCAGGTTTTTTATAACGTATTTATTGTGTTTTGCAGGGTTCAAAGGGTGATGAATTCATACAGTCTCCACAGTCACAGTCAGGTGACATATAGTGTAGAAAGACTATCACATAGCCGAAGATCGCAGAGGAAGAAATCACTAAGAGGGTTTAATAGCACGTTTTATTATAGATCGGGGTTATTGACCCTAACATAAACCCTCCAGCGCCCCTGTAACCTGTATATTCACAAACACAGGTCAGCAGAAGTTTAAAGAGTATCAGAAAAGGATTAAAGGGATTAGCACATTCTATTTGAGGCCTAATTCACAGTTACAGACAAAGATGCAATTCAAAGACCATAAAGAATATCAAGGAAGCTCAATGAAGTTTAAAGCACAAGTTAAATGCAAAATAGTGATTAAAGCATCGCAGAGGATATATTAGCAGAACATTCCTTTTACTGAAGAAAGGACCAATTCCTACTACCCATTCTCCATTCTTCATCGAGCCCCATAATAGTTATTATTCTGATAGAAATTCCTAGAACTGTTAGTGCATTGGTTATAAAGTATGGAAGACCTGAAAGACAAAATCTTCACCTTACTTGTCTCAGAGCGTAAACAGAACATCACAGCCAGGAAAGTACTTCAAAAGCACACCCTAGAAGTTATTGTCAACCTGACAAGGACTTATCAGTCATCTAAAGAGTACTGAAAGTTAATATGAAACCATTAAGCAGAGTGGGCTTTCAAATGCTTCTTCCCCTCTGTCTTGATGAATCATTTAAAGACCTATCTACCACTACTATCACTCAATTCACCTATAAGAACTCATCGAAAATGAGTTGTTGGTTTTTGGAAATTGACTGATTGTAAGCTGTTTATTGAGTTAGAGTTTTCTGAGTAGCTGTTGTAGATAGGCTGGGAGATGATTTCTAGATTGTATCAAGCTATTGGACAAGAATGTATGTGACTGGTTTTGCTCTACTAATATGAAAAGCATGTTCACTGGATCCTGATCCACATCAGTGGTGATGTGTCCCTTCTTTGTTATTTTCCCCCTTTGTTTTACATTATGTTTCATTTTCTCTGGTAAGAAGCAGTAATTTTAGCTTAGGATATACTGCTGCAAGTACCCTAATGCTTCCTGCACATTCTTATATTTATGTTTTCTTCTATTAGTGTATCTTAGAAAAAATTCAATATAATTTAACCATTATAGAGGCTGGTCTGTCCATGCTTACTGATGTATGAATTTAGAGTTTGTTTCTTAGATGTTCTTGTTTGGTTCAGCTGAAAGAATTAGGAAATAGGGAGATTTAGTGTTAGCCCTGCCCCCTAGGTTCCCTTCCCAGCAGTTAGTCTTTCGAAGATCCCTTTGAGTTGAGTGTCAAAAGCAAAGAAGGTTAAAAGTCTTTCTTTGATCTTAGACCCCACTCTGTGTCTGAACTTAAGTGTTTTTCTACTGTCTGCAAGTAGTCAGGAGGACTGCTGGATTGTTGTCTTTGAATTTAGCCTCATTAGGAGTATTGATCATAGAGGTATAAGGTGTGCCCTATCGCTTGACTTACTCTGAAGTTGTCACCTTGGAAGGATTTCCTTGTTATTCCCATTCACTTCCTTATTGTTTCATCCCATGCAATCATCTTAAGAGATCCTCTGATATAGATGACTAGTCCTTTGAAAGCCTTGGATATTTGGATTGCAAGTAAACCATTTTATGACCCCATTGCCCAATGAACTTGCATTTTATTTAAGTTATCTTCCCATTGCCGAAAAACCTTCACTACTCATTCCTTTATATTTCATTTAACCCTTCTTTCAATGTTTCCCAACCAAACAAACAAATCAAAACCCCTGTGCTCTATAACTAGCCTAATACCTTAAATTGAACTTTAAAGATATATCATTATTTACCCTTATAGAGAGATCCCTCTCTGGATTCAGGAGGGCTAGATACTGGGATCCCAAAGTGGTTTGATGTTGTCTTTTCATTTGGTATTGCCAAACTTCCAAATCACAGGAACCCCAACAGACCCCAATGGAGAACTAGTGTGTGGATTTATTTTAAATTGAATTAATAAAAATAAATGGAAAAGCTATGAGTACAATGACTAGACTGAGAATGGAGATCTGAAACCTAAATCCATGAGGATGTGGATAAGGTGAAGAGACTTTCCCACCCCTTCCAGAAATCCTTGGAAGGAAAGTTACCAAAAAATTGATTTGGAGATAAAATATCAAATTTCCCCAATGAAGAGGAAAGTAATTGGGAAGGGGAAGAAAAAGTTGTAAAAGCGGAAAAGACATCTTTAAAGCACCTCAATGAGGGAAATCCTAGGCAAAGCAGGAAGAAAGCATCCTGAAATTTCTCGATGCAGAAATTGGAAACATGCTTGGGAAAGCACAGCTTAAATAAGCCGCTCTAGGATAGACAAGGGGTTGTCTATCACTGGGAGCTAAGGTCTTGGCTCGGGGGTGAGTAACAGAGAGAGAACTCTATGGCTGGGTGGAACTAGTCAGAAGTACTGGTATGCACATATCACTTACATGTTTTTTTATAAATGGATAGAAAAATTCTTATGATGTCCTATTAAACTTGCCAATGTAATTAGTTAGATCTGTGTGGAATGATGGTTAATATGAGGGTAGACTATAGTGTGAGGAATTTTTAGTTATATTGAGAAATTTTATAATTATCTATGGCAACCATGCATTTAATAGATGTTATACAGTAGAAATCTGCAAATCTGTATAGTTTCATAGTTAAGAGTTGAGTTAGCCCAACCTCTGAATGTCTAAATCTGATTCAGATTTAAATCGGAAGTTTGGAAGTTAAATCTACAATTATTTTATTTTCAATATGAAACAAATGAGTATTTACCCATAAAAACAACAAGTTAGTTTTATTCTTAGGCAAGTAAAATGCTAATAGAGACTAAGTATAGTGTATGAAAAAAAACACTATATGCAAAATATATCTGTATATAAATAAATTATGTTCTTATTTACTTAACCTAAATTTTGAGGCTGTAAGAGTACCTATGAACAGTATATTTCGGTAAGTGATCTAAATATTTTAACCTTCTATCCAATATTCTAAGATGAAGGAAAATTCTATTACTGCAATTTCAAAGAGATAGGAAACTTATGATAAGAGTAAACAGATGTTCTAAAAGTAAATATCAAGGTGTAATAATGTATAAATATAAAAAAATTACTTCTTATCCTTGTTAAAATACTTACAGAACTTAACCTCCCACTATAAATTCTTCCATTTATGGAAGTAATATTTTAGAATTAACAGAACATGCAATGAAAGAAACAAATCTATACTTATTATCAAATATACAGTGAGATTGACATTTTTAAAGATAAGAGCAAAGATTTATTAGTAAACTGTGAAGCATTCTGGTATGTATTAAAATATCACAGTTAATAATCTCTATATGAAATTACTGTAAGTACTGTAGTCGAATAAAAAAGGCAATACTGTTTTGCATATGAAATAAAATGGAGAAATTTTAATAAAGTCCGACAGTCCAGTTTGGGATAAACCCAAGATATCAGTGTTCATATATTACAATTAAAACTTTAAAATTTATTTCAGTGCTATAGCTGATGCTAAAGTCACTTGAAAATCAAAAAATAGACACTGATATGAAATCTATAGAAGAGATGATTTTAGAATATGTCCAGGGAACCCCGGTACCAACCTGTTGAAAATATAGTAGCTCGGGTAAGGAGAGAGAAAGTTGTTGGAAGAAAT
This sequence comes from Pinus albicaulis, assembly GCA_034641835.2. Taxonomy (NCBI): domain Eukaryota; kingdom Viridiplantae; phylum Streptophyta; class Pinopsida; order Pinales; family Pinaceae; genus Pinus; species Pinus albicaulis. The sequence continues at coordinate 1,068,823,289 of CM076580.1, forward strand.
TTCTGTGTGGTAAATGAATAGAATGAATACGAATGGAACACACCTGAAATCCAACCACAAGGACGTGAGAAGAGGTAAATATAAGAGTTTAAACCAATATAAACCATATTCCCCAGGAACATACGTGAAATATTTCCTTATAGGCTTCAAAGAAATTATGGTCTCAGCTGCATACAAAATAAACCAGGAAGAAATTGCAAAACTATACCATTTGCAAACGTAATTCTAAAGACAGAGTATAGCTAACCAAACAGGTGCGAATGGGACTTGTTTTCAAAAAAGAAAACGATACCTATAGACTGTGATGGAATAAATGAAGTCTCGAACCTTCGTTTTGAAGCATCAAATGGTATAAAATAAAATATAACAGAGTGTGACAACTCCCACGTCCTCAAGAGAGGTGGATTTTGGTCTTCACCGCTGTGTATGATTCACCATATGCATGAAAGAAAAAGGTAGGAGATTAAAAAGAGAATTCCAAACTGAAATCGAAGTGGAAATTCACTGAAACTACTCATAAATCATTTATGGAAGAGTTACTACTGTAACGACGCCTTAATTCTCCAAATTGAATTGGGGGTTTCTGGGTGTGTGGTTATTTCATTCTGATGATAACCCAGGACTTTCATGCAAATGAAAACAAACATGCTAATTATCTGAATGAAGAAAGGAAACTGAAATCATAGTTGAAAAACTCGATTATGATATCATATTGCAAGAGTGTAAGAACTGTTAAATAGCGCTATCTTAGAAATAAAAAACAAATGAATAAAACAAACGTTTTCTAGGTTACCAACTATGCGCATCTTGAATGTGATAGAAGTAAAATCTGTGGAATAGAACAAATTGTTACTGCCTCCAGTTACAAGAGAAGTAGGAATTAGCAAAGATATTCCTATTCACACTAAAACATGGAGAATAAATGCGATACAATCCTCCCTTCGACATTCATCTACAAACTGTAAAGGAAAAAACGAAACTTATATACAAGCAACCTAAGTCATATATGCAGTGAATAAAAATAAAGAAAAATGGTGCCAACCGTGGAATTTACCAGTCGAAGGTGGGTTGAAGAATGCGTAGGTTCAAGCCATTTGATGGAGAATATGTCCCGTAGATGTATTCGCCAGAGCAGTTCATTCATCTCAGAAAAGTCAAAGAGAAGGAATGAAAGCTGAGGAGTAAATTTTTTAATACAATTAGGGTGTGAAACCCTAATAAATACTGACCTTACAAGTGTCTGCAGATCGCACCATCTCCCTCAGATCCATAACTCTGAGACCTAGATTAACAAGCGATCACGTGATTTAGAAGGAGGAGGTACATTGATGGTTGGAAAATTTAATATGCAGGACAATCAAAGTAATGGCAATGGCTATTCCGAGATTTTCCCGTGGCTCAAGAAGATGGGTCATGAGCTGGCCTCCTCAAACTGGTAATAAAAACCGAACGAAAGATGGGTAAGCATTTAGTGTGGTTTTATTTCCATAGCAAGTAAATGATAGTGAAGTGTTAAGTTATAGGATTCATGGTTGATGTCATATAGTTAAGTGGCCATCTCATTAAAGTTATAAAATGTAAGACCTTAGGTTTAAGAAATGGTATGAAGGACTATATTTAAATAAGACTTTAGTCGAATATGGTATAAGATATCTTCACATATTTTGTTTGAATAAAGAAACAAAATATGTAAGAGTTGGATATAAAAAAAAAAAAATTGCATTAAAAATATGGTATATATCTAAGTGTGGAGACCTAGTATATATAAATATAAAAATATTATGCATAAATGTTGAGTCAACGAATTTTATAATGGAGTTACTTGGTACCCTAAATCTGGTGTTAAGTTACTAACAAGTATGTGAAGAGGAGATAAAGAAATATATAAGTCAAGGAAAAGAAATAATACTATTCAGGTTGATAATAGCACCTCATAACATTGAGATAAAATAATAAAGGACAATATGGTGAAATCTAGTTCGTGTTTCGGTAGATGTCGATAAGGAAATTTAAGGAGTGTTAGAATATCGTCAAACTGTGATGATTTCTTAGGGAAAATAAAAGAATAAATATAGGAAAAAAGGATTTTTTTTTTGTTGTTGGTGCGAACTGTGGTACATTACAAGTTTCCATTATTGTGCATTGCAAGCATACTGTAATGCTATATTTTCATAGCTACTCCATCAACTTTTGATTCATGCCCCACATTTGGAGGTTTTGGGTACAAGTGCATACCTGCAAGAGCCACACATTGAATAATATTCCAAGATGAAGGTTTCCTTATATGATTGCAAGGAACATCAAATATTATCTAGGTTTTGGGATGTTGCACCTAGTTGTTTTTCCTTGGTCGATACCATCTATTCAAATTTGACTAGTCTAAACTTGAGTTCTGCAAAAATTAGAGTGTAGAACTTACTAAGCTCTTTGGTGACTACCAGAAATAACAATGCTTATGGGTATTGGATTATAATGAAGATAAATGTCTTGAAGTGGTTGCCTCAACTAAAAAATATTTGTAGGAACTATACGTTTTCTTGTTAGACCCTAATGATCAAGGAGCTGCGAAAAAGGAAGGCCTTGTGGCTATTTCAATGGGTTGTCCTAAATTGACCTTTTCGCTATACATTTTTTGTCAAGTGAAAGATGTAACTTTTCTTTCCCATTAACATAGTTTATTGACCATTTCACATCTCTGCATAGATTTCATGTGATGTCGTTGATATAGGATCCTTGGTTCATAGTATTCTTTTGAAATGTTTCCTTCTTATTTAGTAAACACATTCAATTTTGAAGAATATTGGTTGGATTTTCAGAATAAGCTAACACTCTTCATTTGGTTAGTTTAAATTGTTCGAAAATGGTTCTAATTGGTGAAGTATCATGGATATCAAATACTCTGATGATATTTACTATTGACGATACAATAAAAATAAGAAACATCACTCTCTTAGATATCTGAACCCATTTTCCAAATGCGCAAGACAAGATTGAGTTTCTGCAGCTTGAGCCTTAACTTTAGCAATATGAACTAAAACGTAATAATCATCATTTTGAACTAGTTCTTGTTCGAAAAAATTCTCTGTTTGAGTTTGAGATAGACTCTTATAAAAAATCAAAACCTAATTAGATTAGTGAGGTCATTTCAAGAGAATATTTACATGAAGATGTAGAGGTCTAGCTTGCACTTCCCAAGCCCATCGTCAGACCTCTAGAAGAAATTGTCAACAAAAAGAACATAAATGGTCTTGGATATGACAAGGATGTGTCCTTTAACATTGAACCAGATTACTCTAGACCCATAAATTTTAAGAGTGTTAGGTTTCTTCAAGACAACTCATCTTCATTTGATCCTATTCCACAACCACTTTAGATTGTTAGATACCAAAATTGTGATTAGGTTGACTATGTGAAAGATTAACTTTTTTATCTTCATCCTTGTGAAAATTGTGGTAATAATACTCACCATTCATATAGATGTTATAGACACAAGAATCCTACAAGAGAAAATATTCACGAGACCGTTTTTACCGGCGGGACCTAGTTTGGAAATATAGGGTCTGAAAACTTCCAGGAGCATTTTGAGGCATCAAACGACATTTTTTTGGTGTAAAAATTCACTTATTTATAAAATCACCTTTTTTTCCTATTATACACATATATAACTTTCCAACGGTGCAAGGATCACATCAATTCGAGTCTGTATGCGAACGTTATGCCACTCTAAAGTTGAACTTCCTCTTTTCTCCACCATATTTCAAGAGGATGCCACATTCGCCCAAATTATTAATGAAAAAGGGGAAAACCACATGATTATGATGTAAAAGACTCTAGAAGAGTCTATATTGTATCTCTATTTAAGAGTTGAGCTAGTCAAACCTGACCACTAGTAGGCTATCATGCTATGTTATAACCAAGCTGCTAAGAGGAAAAAGGATTCCATTCTTTCGAGTACATTTGTTCCATACTTGAGAAAAATTAACCAAGAGGAATAGGAGGTAGAGAACGTAAAGAGGATTTGTGTACTATAGCAACCCACGAGCCACATGTCATACTTCTTTGTATGCGTAACCATATTTCCATTTAGAGAAAGAGAAAGGAGCTACCTCACCTTCCAATTGGGTTTTTTTCTTGAAAGGGTTTCTGAGAGCATATCTTGCGTCGAAAATTGGTGTGTCAGGTTTTATTTTTTTGTTCTCTATTTTCTGCATAATTTTGAATTCGCATGCATGCACTATTAAAAATAAATATACAAATATATAAATCTAATAAAATTGGAATAATGTAGAACTTTATATTTTAACTATTATTTTATGATATCTATTCTGACAAACCGTCCAATGGAATATCTATGGAAGTTTACGGATCACTCATAGTTCATTCTTGAGTATTGAAATGTATTATAGTGGATATATATTCATCTTCTCACCTTGTATATGAAAAGGGGGAAATTAATGGTAATTTAATAGATTTAAAGATATATCAAGCGCTCTAGAGCTAGAGCCAAAGCCTAAACAAGAGCCAACTGCCAAAACCTAGAGCTAGAGTTAGCCATTTCCAAAGTTAGAATTGTAGCTAGAGACAAATTCATGTTCCTTGATCATGAATTGGTTGGTGGTCAACCTTAAACCACCACCAGTAGAAGAATTCAATTTATGCTACTCATTTTATCAATTTTTGGTGATCTTTAAACCATCATTAGGGAGAACTTACACTTCATAGAAGACATAAAATTCTATACAGATTCAAAATTGTTACAAGAATTGCTTCAACCCAAGTTCTAGAGTTGATGGTCAACCTTAAACCACCACTGGCATAATTTTTTTGGTTTATATACCTCATTTGGTTTGTGCTCTTAAGCCACCAATTTAGAGAGCACCTTAACCATTGGTTGCCATGAAAATTTGTGTTTCAACTCTCTTCTTGGACTCATACACATCCATTTGGATTAGGGGGAGGTTGGGGTGGGGGTTGGGGGTTGGGGGGATGGAAGTCCTTATTAGGCTTAAGTGCATGGTGATCACTGATAAGAGCCCTGAGTTCCTCATGCATTATTTTCCTAATTTCAAGGTTCTCATGCTTACCAATTGCTGATATGAATTTTGAATGTTAGTTATTGCTGTGCTAATTTCATTTTCAAATATAATACTTATTCAATGATCTTATGCTTGATGTGCATGTTCCCTTGTTGCTTATGTGTGTCAAAAGATGAATTAAAACTGAATTTTATGAGTGTTTTTGAAAGCATAAAGCATGAATTTAAAGGGATGAACAACAACATAAATGACATCAAACCACAAAAAATGATACAACAAAACAGAGTTTTGATGAAGGAGTTCATCCCTTTTGGGCTACATCTCCTTGGTCTAGCTCCATAGCTTGGGCCTTTGTATTAGCTCAATTTTTCTCAAAGTGTTGTTTACATGCATAAAATGCTCTTGGAACCTATTCCAATGAGTTTAAAACATCTAAATATATAAGAAACGACTATTTGTTTACTTAATTTGGTTACCAGATGGTTTGGGCATGACCTTCCCTCCTAGTGGCCCTAGGTTTAAAAAATCTTCACGATAAAAAAACCTTTGTAGATGACCTCTTTTTCCTCTGAAACCTTTTCCAATGGCTCCAAAACCTCAAAATATATCTAGAATGACTATCCTTACCCCTAATTTGGTCGAATATTGCCTCAAATATGGAAAAAACAATTTTCCCTAGTTTTCCTCCACTAAATCTGTAAGTCCGCCAGTTGATTCCACTAAATGTGGAGCTTCTCCACATTTGGAGGGTCCACCATATATTCTGCCAAGATAAGTATGCACTTAATTAAGGATAAGTTGGAATTTAAGTGCAATTAACATATGGATTACCGCAAAGTGCATTTAAACATTGATTGCGGATTATTTTGAATGAACCATGGATTATTGGTATTAATACACGACTTAACTTATTTAAATATCCGCAGATCGCATCGAAACAAAATAACTTATCACAGATCGTAGATCGTAACGCATTCACTTGTCGTAGATCGCAGATCGCATCGCAACCCCATTATAAATCATTCTATGTTGCTTGCTCTGTCTTGTGATTGCGATACCCCAATGCGATATATCACATCACAATTCTGCCACCTTGTTAACATTTTATGTTTCCTGCTCATAAAAACCCCTGATGCGATTGGTAGGACCCACCTTATTTCCATGTCACTTACCGCGCAATCTCAAATCACAAATCATTTGTTGTTTCCTTATGTCCTCTGCTCCTAAACTACTGATGCGAGATGGTTGAACTCGCCGATGCTTTGGACCAAGGTTTAATACTTTGGGTTAGTGAAATATGTTGCAGATATATGTTGTATTTTCATTCGAATATGGTTTCAGCCATTAGTCCCAACCTTTCTTTTAAAAAATATGCGACCAACCTTGACCTTGCAATATGTAATGCATGCTCCTTCCAATTGAATATTTTTCGCTGGATTTCTTTGGCTCTTGGCTATAATGTTCCCAATTTTTAGCCTCAAGCTAAAAGGAAAATTATGGTTGCATAATTTTATTTTTTTGAATAAAAATGGGTAGAGTGACCCATTCATGAAATAAACAAGAATAAAATCCCTCACAATTTGAAAAGGGATCATCATGGAGCGGGATTTCACACCCTCATGTGTGAAAGAGGTTAAATTGCAAGTGGACAAGGCCTAGTTGACCAAGTCAACAGCGCTGAGACAATAGGTGGAAGCCACCAAGTGGGACATCGCAGTTTTAGTGGAGGAATATTCCATGGGGGAGGAAGCTTCTAGAGGAAGGAAGGCCAAGGGTGGAGACTACATTGTGTTTAAAAAGAGGAGCAAGGCAGTCATTGAGATTATCTTTTGATCATTTTACATTAAAGTCTTAAAGACTTGTTGCTGCCTCTTGCTGTTCAGCGAAGTTGTAGTGCCTTTGGGAATGAGGGAGTCATGTTTAGGATTTCCTCTCCTTCGTGAGGGGCTCATGAAGGATTGCACTCATTTCCCATATTCCGGCATTCAGGCCATAGCATCAGCCTACGCCATCAGCGCAATATCTGTAGCAGATTATTGTGCAGTGTTGCAGGGTGTTGCTGGGGAGGTTTCCTACAATACCATTTCGAGATGATCTTTCAGAGGAGGGAGGTTCTCTACTTCCAGGAGGTTAGTGAGGATGGTTCCTGAGCTTATTCCACCATCATTGGCAGGAGGCCAACCACTACCATCAGTTACAGCGCAGACCCTCTCATAGACTGCGTTCTAGTTGGAGCATATTTGTAGTTAGGGTGTTGCAGATATTTCAGAGGGTGAGATCTTTGGTGTAAGGATCAGCCTTGCACTTAATATTTCCAATGGAGAAGGGCTCTTCATCATCTACAACCATTCAGCCTTCTCCATTCCATTCCATGTATTGAGTTGCTGCTGCTACCCGACAACTCCAGCATTTTTGCAGTTTTGCATATTTCAGTCAATCCTTCTAGGATTTCCTTGAGGTAGTGATTGGGAGCTTAGATATTCTCTCCCAATGATGTATGAGCCACATATATGCAGATCCATGATGTTTTGTACTCAATGTAGCAGTCTCCCTTCTATGACTGCGTTTCTCTATTCATGGGTATCTTGCTATGATGCAACATTTTGTATTTTGGCATATGTTTTCATGGAAGGCTTCTTGCCTTGTTCCTTTGATGTTCAATGTATCATTTTGCTGCTGTTATCTCATAATAAAATGGCTCAAGGGTTTTTATACATTTTGGCATAATGTTTATTCACTGCTATTTCTAGTTTACATTTTTATATTGCTGTAGCTACATTTTTGGGTTATCTTGAAAGATTCCCAATCTTGTTGTTTGTCCCTCTTGGGGATATTATCTCTTGACAATGCTCTATAGACAGAGTCTGCTAGTGGGCCAGGTAGCCTCTGGAGCTCATCCTTTGTTTAAAGGTGACAAATCCAGTAAATGCCCCTACAGTCTATCTCTGGAATAGATTTGCTTTGTCGATTGATAATGTTTCTGAAAAAGGAACATTACATCGGCTATGCCTCATGGCCCTCCCCCATTGGCCTATAAATTCCACCAATAAGATAATCCACCATAGTAATAATTCCAAACTTAGGAAATAGGAGGAAAATTCAACTTCCCCAAGTAACATTGGTGAATTTGGAGATGACACTTGTCACAGTGTCACTGGTTGAAAAACTGGAGAATATTCCCTGAAGATTCCTGAGGTGTTGATTGGACTGCCAAGTCATCAGTCTGTCACTATTTTGAAATTTTTTAATAATTTTTTTTTTTTCCTGTTTTGAACGGCAATCAACAAACCATAACTCCTTCATCCGGACTCGGTTTTCAATGAAACGAGTTGCGTTGGATTCCTTCCGATGGGCTGGTCACTCTCATCATTAGGGGAATTTTGAGGTATTAAATAGGCCTCCCAAGGAAATTATAAAATAATAGTAGAAATAATAAAATAATATTTGATTACATCATCGAATTTTAGAGGGAAAAAAGAAAAAAAATACTTTTTCAACTCGTATTTTCAACTTATCTCCCAAAGCTTTTACTCAAATTTCGAGTAAGAGTACTCGTTGGATGCAAAAAATGGTGAATCATCCCCCATGGTTGACATCATAATCTTGAATCCTATTGGTTCTTATAAATTTTATTTTGGTTTTACATTTTTCTTAGGAGACCCATTTTAGACCTCAAAATTCCCCTAATGTCTGGTTTCATTCAATTATGAGGACTTTCATTTTTGAGCTAAAATACTAAGCCTCTGATCAGTTGCAATATCATTGACACAGATGTGCTCATTGCCATTGTTTTTCATTATAGGCATATTATAGAGCTATATTTGTATATCTATTCCAACGGGGAAAAATTTAGGGGCGAATTTTATCCCAAGGGCGAAATTTAAGGGGTTTTAGATTTTGGAAGGGAAAATTTTTGTATATAAAACCCTTTTTGTTCTTTTTGTATAGTTAGCCCCAAAATTATTTTAAAAATAATTAATTATTATGTTTTAGCCCAAAAAAATAGGAGCACATAAAACATGAAAGTCTTGATTCGCCTCCCGATTTACTGGTTTGGTCTGTTTTCGGTTGCATTCGCCCCCGATTTACTAGGTTGGAGGGTTTTAGAATGGAATTCACCCCCAATTTACGCCGATGATGAGGGAAATGGAGATGATTTACTGGGTTGGAGGGTTTTGGAATGGCATTTTCCTCCAATTACATTTACACCAATGATGAGGGAAATGGAGCCGATTTACTGGGTTGGAGTGTTTTGGAATGGCATTTGCCCCCAATTTACACCGTTTACGCTGATGATGAGGGAAATCGAGGGTTTTGGGTTACATTCGTCCCCCATTTTCTGGGTCAGAAAGTTGGAGGGTATTGGAATGGCATTCGTTGATTGAATGAATGTGGAACATGAGAATTTTCAAGAGAATGTTTGTTACAGGAGATGTATCAAGATTTAACAAAGGAAACGCTGACTGAGGACAATGCAACAATGATAATGGGATATGCCTAACAAGGGAACGGAGAGAAGGCCCTGAATTTCATTCAACAGATGCAAGGAGAAGGCATGAAGCCTACCAACTTCACGTTCGCGAGTGTTCTTAGTGCATGTGCTAATTTTCAATCTATCAGATAGGGGAAACTAGTTCATTCCCAAATAATCAAAAGAAGATTTGATTGTAGTGTCTTTGTGGGAAATTCTCTTGTTGATATGTATGCAAAATGTGGGGACTTAGACGAAGCACACTCAATATTTGAGCAAAGACCTAACCGTAATGTCATATCATGGACTGAAATGATAACAGGCTATGCACAAAAAGGACATAGTGAGGATACCTTGAAATTATTTCAATAAATGCAAATGAGAGGCGCTAAACCAGATCATGCCACCTTTGTAAGCATTCTTAGAGCCGATGCCACTATAGGTGCCTTGGAACTGGGAAAGGAGGTTCAAACCCATACTTTCAAAACTGGGTTTGTAACAAATGTCTTTGCTGGAAGTGCTCTCATTGATATGTATTCCAAATGTGGAAGCATAGAGAGTGCACTCCACGTGTTCAAAAAAATTATTGAGCGGAATTTGATTTCATGGAATGCTATGCTTGCATGACTTTCTCAGAATGGGTATGGCAGGGAAACACTCCAACTATATGAAGAAATGTTGTGTTCTAACATGAATCTAGACTAGGTAACTTTCATTAGTGTTCTCTCTGCATGCAACCATGCTGGACTAGTGGATGAAGGTTATCAATATTATAATTCCATGAGTCGAGATCATTGTCTAACACCAAGAGCAGAGAAATATGACTACATGATCGATCTTCTTGGTCGCTATGGATGCCTGGATGAAGTAGAGGAATTATTTAATGAGATGACATGTGAATGTAATGCTATTATGTGGTTGGCACTACTTGGTGTGTGAAGAATTCATGGAAACATTCGGTTGGGAGAATGTGCATCATATTTTCTTTTCAAGTTGGAACCAAAAAATGCAACACCATATATACTACTTTCTAATATGTATGACGTTGCTAGCAGGTGGGAGGATGTAGCAAAGGTGAGGAAAATGATGAATAATAGGGGAGTTAAGAAAGAAACACCATATAGTTGGTTTGAGGTTGAGGCTAGGGTGCATGCCTTTGTTTCAGATGATACATTGCACCCACAAATTAAGGAGATTTATGCAACATTAGATAAATTCGTTGTGCAGATGAAAGCAACTGGTTATGTGCCAGACACAACTTTTGTGTTGCATAATGTGGATGAGGAACATAAAGAAAATTTCCTCTGTTATCGCTATGAAAAAATAGCAGTTGCATTTGGGCTTATCAGCAGCCCTTCTTGGAAAAAATAGTAGTTTCATTTTGAAAATAACAGTATATTTACTTTCTGAATATATATTTTCTGCATTTTGGCATGATTAGAAATTTCAACAGTTAGATTCGGTTAATGTAATTGCATCAGTTTCTTGAAATGGAATTGCGCTTTCCGTAAAATGTTTTCAAAAAGGGTTATTAAATGGATGTGTTTGCATGTGAATTTAACCCCTATTATCCTTTAAATACAATGATAAAAGGATAGAAACTTAAAATATTAGAAGCTTATTTTTTGAAGGAAATGTAAGTATAATTTGCCCCAAAATGTTGAAACCATCAAGGGAGTCACTGGTGCAACTCTTCCATTTGGTATTTCATGTTCTTATGTGTTTGAAATTTCTCGTTTCTTGATTTGTCTTCTATTATTGCACACACTGGTGGCTGCTCTTCAACTTGCCTGGCATATCTTAATTTTCATTAGATATCTGGAAACATGGAAAGGTAATGCGTTTATGTGAAATTGATGTTGCATGGAAGGTACTGCTTGTTGGTTGTTCTCTTTTTCAATTTGTCCATTCTTTTCAAAACCATATTGTGAATTGATTATGGAATTTTATTTTTTTTATCAAGTGTATTAGGTTTTCGTCATGCAATTATATTGTTTATCTTACACTTGCTAAATTTAAGATCGTTAATTCAGAAGTTTTGAGTGAAATGCCATTTTCTCTTGGTACCTCCTACTCCACCCTTGACAAGCAAGTAATAGCCCAAAAAAAATCGTTATCTTTGTGTGTTTTGAGGTGTACATATTAGTTTTCCTTATTTTTAGAATCAAAGGTATATTGAGGACAAAAAATATGAAGAAATTCTATTTCAATTTTCATGAGAAGAAGCCAAAAACATTTTTGCCTTTGGGAGATTTGGAGAATGTTGGCTGATAGTTTAGGCCTTGTGATATTACAACTTTTTTTTTCAAGCCTTGTTCATGAGAAGGCTACTGAAAAATAAAGCTGCATGTGGCCTAGCTTTATATAGCAGTAGAAAATTTCTGTAAATTACCTACATTTATCAATTTGAAAAAAAAAAGTTGTACAGGAAAATAACCTTCTTATGGGTCTAAAGAGAGAAGCAATGTCTACCTCCAAATATTGTGGTGTGTTTGGTGGGCTGTTGGAACGAGGTTCCCTAACCGCATTTTTGGTCCAGTTTTGTAATTATTTAGTAATATTTGGTCTAGCGTAGGGGCTTTTGGTTGGGTCGAAGCCTCGATGTGTTGTAATGGGTCAAAGGGTAGACCAAGAGTCCGCAAACCACATTTTGCGAACCATAGAAGTATCGTAGGATAAGATGCTATAAATAGATAGGTAAATCGAGTCTAGAGGTAGAAGGAAAGGATATAAGTTAAGCTTGGATACGAACTTGTGATCTTTTGTCGAGTGCCTGGGTAAGGGCTCTTGATGGTTGTGTGCGTGGAGACCCTGAAGTCCTGCTGTGTGCTAATCCAAATGGAAAATGACATCCACCCATGGTATTCATCCACCCACGTTATCCATCCACCCATGGAATTTTCCCATGGTATTGTAAATGACACTGACCCATGGTATTCATCCAGGAATGGTATTTATTCACCCATGGTATTGTAAGTGACATCTATCCATGATATTCATTCACCCATGATATGTATCCACCAATGGTATTCATCCACACATGGAATTTACCCATGGTATTGTAAGTGGTATCCACCCATGGTATTGACCCATGCTATGAAACCATGGTATCCACCTATGGTATCTACCCATGGCATTGTAACTCAAAAAAAGGCTATAAATAACAAGCCACCACAATGTAGCTTCTACAGTTATTCTCTGTTTTAATAAAAACAAGTTTCTTTGTGGTTTTATTTGCTTTGTGTTCTCTCCTTTTTTTTTCTGGCATTGTAATTTTGTAGATCTTGTTAGACCCATTTCAATTTTTTAGATCTTGGGGGCCACCCCCAAGATTCATATTATTGGTATCATATTCAGGTTATGAATCCATGGAAATGAGGGTTTGAAGCATATTTCAGTTTTAATGTTTTGCAGCAATCTTCAACGAACTCTGTTGTTTTTTTGGGCGGCGAGTTTGCAGATCAGATATGAAAAATTTGGTGAAAAATATACAAAAAAACACCATATCTGGATTCCTTGAGAAAAAAAACCCAAATTCAAAAAAAAAATCGGCTGAATTGGAGTTTGGATGAGGGAGATATCACTGATTCCAAATCAACAATGTTGCAGAAAATGTTCTGACGACAATTTGTGGGCGGCGGCTCTCTTGTCATTTTTTGTAGTTTTAAATGAAAAATTTCAGATAAATGGTTATAGATCTGAGCTTCCCTTGAAAAATTTTCCGATTTAAAAAAAAATTCGATTGAATCGGAGTCTGGAAGTGGGAGTTATCGTTGATTTAAAATCAAATATTTATTTATTTTTTTTAATTTTTTTTTTCCAGAAAATTTGTGACGGCATGATAGTTCCATCACAAAGCTGAGAGTCTATATTCTCCATATAGTGATTTCAAACACATGGGAAGATGCAGAATGATCATTCTATTTCCAAAAAAAGGCTATATTAAATATTCTGGTTTATATTGACCGAGTTATGCGCATTTTAAATCTAGAGCAGCATTCAGTGCGGGTTCCCTTTGGAGACGTCCCCTCCCACCCCGCTTTAGTAGGCACCTGCTTCACATTCATCAGTTTCAGCATAGCAGTGTTTGGCTTGGGTTATTTGGATACATTCCCTCCCACCCCAAGCTATGTAGGCACCTGCTACTTCATCAACAATGAGCATCACAAGTATGGGTCAACCACACAAAATCCTTCTCATCGAAGTCCATTTGTTAGGCTACACACTGTTAGTGACACAGTTGGTCACAAGAATTACAGGGTATCTCTGTCCTCGAATCTTCATTTGTCATGGTTTTGGTTCATCCACAATCTCACACTTCATCGAAGTCCATTTTCTAGGCCGCACACTGTCAATATCATAGTTGGTCACAAGCATTACAAGGTATCTCTATCCTCGAATATTCGTTCATCACGGTTAAGGGTTAACTACACAAAACCATTCTCTTCAGTGGCTCTTCATATTCAACAACGAATTCTCACGAGGGAACTCCATGCAATAGGGACCATTTCTTCTTAAGGAGGAAGGAATGATCCGAATGGAAAATGGAATCCACCCATGGTATTCATCCACCCATGTTATCCATCTACCCATGAAATTTACCCATGGTATTGTAAATGACACTGACCCATGGTATTCATCCACCCATGGTATTTATTCACCCATGGTATTGTAAGTGAAATCTATCCATGATATTCATTCACCCATGGTATGTTTCCACCAATGGTATTCATCCACACATAAAATTTACCCATGGTATTGTAAGTGGTATCCACCCATGGTATTGACCCATGCTATCGACCCATGGTATCCACCTATGGTATCTAATCATGGTATTGCAACTCAAAAAAGGCTATAAATAACAAGCATCACTTTGTAAAAGAACATATTGTCCACCACAATGTAGCTTCTATAGTTATTCTTTGTTTTAATAAAAACAAGTTTCTTTGTGGTTTTATTTGCTCTGTGTTATCTTTTTTATTTTGTATTTTGTGTTTTAATTTTAATTTTTAATTTTTAATTAATTAATTAATTTATTATTATTATTTTTTTTCTGGAATTGTAATTTTGCAGATCTTGTCAGACCCATTTCAATTTTTTAGATCTTGGGGGCCTCCCCCCAAGATTCAGATCATGTGCGAACCCTGCTGGCTGTGTGTGCGGGCTGGTCATAGAGTTTGTGTTGAGAATTTGGAAGGCTGTAGGTTAATACAAATTCTCTTCTTGATAATTACTTGTGAACGTACTTGATGTACTTATGTATTCTCTTCTTTTAGTTAAGTTAATCTTTCAACAAGTCAATTATAAAAAACACAAGACACAAAGATTAGGCTCCTAGAGCCAAGGCAAAACCTCTCCCTCTTGGAGAGGAAAACCTGCAAAGAATTCTTCTTATCGATCTTAAAATGACAAGTACCATGACCCAGACATAAACCCTAGACCTAGATTTGCTTTCAGAACTTCGATCTTCACCTTGTGTATGCTTATATTTGAATTGCTTGAACTGTGAGAAGGTAAATCAAGGATTTACCTTCCTCACTATTGCTACCGATTCTCCTTATGATCACTGTCTCAGCTTTTGCTAATTTAATATTGATATCACAGTCCTTAACTATGTATATCAACCACTTGCTATTACAAATTGTTATTGATTATCCGCAGACTGTCCTCTTCCTTCAATTCCGGATTCATAAGTTTCCTATTATCAACATGATTAGAGGTATATATATATATATATATATATATAGGTGATAGCTCAACTTTTAGGCCGACCTGTATGTAGGCTTGTAGGCCGACTTCAAAAAATTATAACAACCTCTTCTTCCATCATTTGAGAGAGGTTGGTTTGAAGAAATTTTCTTACATAAACTCTTGGATGTAATATAAGGCTCTGACAAGATCTGGAGCATATGCTGAAGAAAAATTCCTTCATATATATACATGACACATAATTATATTCTATGCCTAGAAGACCCAAACCTAGTAGACACCAAGAAGAAGTCTATCTACTTAAAAATCTTGCTCATGAAACCCATGAAGCAAGTACACCAAATATATTTTATTATCTTTGACTTCTTCTTTACATATATACATAATTACATAGTCAACATGAAGACCGACCTAGTTACACTTTTCAACACTCCCTCTTAACTAGGGAGGTATTCATACAAGTACATGGTTACTTTCAAACTGAAGAATATCATAAGAAGAATCGGATTGGTAATCGCATCTGTATAGCATCATATCAACCAACATTGTCCTAGTGAAAGGCCTTGACTAACAACCCCATCTCTCAACGAGACAATGGGCTACAATGTTGGTGAGACACATGACTTATAGACACCATCGTCATTATCTCTCCAAGGTACATACTCCACTCGGGTGTTCCCAAAGTCTGACCTTCTTGGACTATTCTTTTCTTGGGTAGCTAGCTCTCAAAAGAATATCGGTCCCCGACTACTCTTATCTTGAATGCCCTAATACATTCTCAAAGAGTATCAAATTCCAGATGATTACCCAATCCTCCATTCTGTCTTCCCAAGTGAAGACTAGAATGATGTGTCTATCTATCCCTCTCAACCAGGGAGGACCTATTCCAGAAGGGAATGTACTCATTCCTATACAAGGAATGTACCTAAGCTCATTAGGAATTACCAAGTTTCTTCCAAGTAAGAAACTTACCATCATGCTCCCTCTTAACCAGGGACCTCCAGTAGCAATGGTGAGACACCCAACTACTCATGAAGAATTCCTGTCCTCGATGTCATGGATTTCAATATTAAGGAATATTCAAATTTTTAGCTTCATAGGGCATAGATCATCCATTCATTTCATCCTGAGTCATGTCATCTGTCAGAAAGTGATTCATCAGACTTCCTTATCTGGTCCATTGTTATGCCATGCTTCTTTCCTTAGAATCATCTCCCTGGATCATACATCCTTTCTCATGATTAGCAGCCCTGCACAAATTCATTCAGATAAACATATACATATGAACTTTTAAAACAAAAGTTATCTCAATGATGATCTTTCACCATGACATCTTCCTTTAGGCATTGACATCCTTCATACAAATTGACACATCTCCTAATGATATCTTTTTCCAAGGGTTTTCTTCTTTACCAGAATTTCGTCAGAGTCTACATATCTTTCTAGGAGATCTCCTAGTCACATCTTCTTGGCCTCCAGATGATAACTGCCTCTTGAAACGGTTGCATTTCATGATCTCTTCCTCTCTACAAATTATTGATTCCGAGGAACATACAACTTTTATAGTTTCTCATTCATATACAACCACCTCATATTCCATGAGGACATATTATGTTTATTTCATATGTCTGTGCATTGAGAGATACTCCTCCATAGATCATACTTCTAAGTATAGAAGTCCATTACTTGCAACAACATGACATGACTTCACAACATCCAATGTCAACATATAAATATATACATACCTCATACCTTTTTCCCTTGAGTCATCCTGTAGCAATTTCTCTTGAATGAAGAGCTTCAGCTTCATTCCTTTGACCTTCTTCAACAATATGTCATCACATCCCAAAATTCTGTCTCCATGATGACCCTTGATTTGATGACTGCTTTAATTTTAGTAGAGAGGTTTTCCAGAAGCTTTTTCACCGAGAGCTCCTTCCATGCTTTTATCGAGATGCTTCTTAATGTACATGATATCATACAAATTTACAACTAATCAGAGATAACTTACAGAGGAAGATGATCTCAATCATAATAGAGATCTCTTACTTCCTCCTTCTTAGATATTTTAGCGTTAGGTTCTTCTATTTCATAAGCGACATGGGCCTCTTCCTTTTTCCTCTTGTCCTTTCTAGATTTAGGACAATCTATTTTATAATTTCCAAGCTCATCACATCCAAAGCATCACACGTTGTCCATATTTCTTCTTTTATTCTGAGGGCCAAATTTTCTGAATATTCCTTTCTTCCTGCATGAGGCTACAAAGGCATGATTCTTTTCACTTGTTCCTGTATCAGCTTTGGCCTTTAGTCTTGTTTCCTCTATTACATAGAGACCATAAATCATGGAATGGAGTGGTTTCTTTCTTCCCATATAGACTAGAAGTGAAGCTTACCCATTCCTCTGGTAGGGCATTCAACACCACTGTTGTCATATCAGTGTCAGACATCACTTCTCCTAGTTCTTGCAGTTGATCTCTTATTTCAAAAATACTCATAAAGTATGGAGCGATTCCTGCTTCCCTTGATAATTTCATTTTGTATAGTTATTGTCTCAGAGATATTGCTTCTATAGTAGTACTCACAGAGAATAGCTCCACCAATTTCTCATATGTTTGTTTTGTAGTCTTTAGTTTTTATACATAGGGAATGAAAGAGTATTTCTTGGATTCTACGAGAATCCTTTGGGCTCTAATTTCTCCCCTCATGTACTTGGCATGGGCTGAAGTATCTTATTTTGGAGGTTGAACAGTAGATCCTTCGATATATTCCATTACTTCATCTTTAATTAAATTCAAGTCTGTTCTCTTTCTCCATGCACCGAAGTTTGATGACCCAACCGGCTTGTTTCTTTCTTTACAATAAGGCATCTTGATAGATAGGGTCATGAATACTTACTTGAGTGGATTTTCTTGCAACTTCCTTGATGATGATTGAGAATGAAGTCAAGGGTTTCCTTTCTTTAATGTTTTTGTACTTGAACCCTTGATTATAATGACTATCTTTAGAAGTTGAGATTTCCTTCAAATAATGTCTTGAGTGCAAATTTTTTGATGCCAAAGATTAATTTCCTGAATGAGTTGATCTTTTGAATGAGGTAGGAGATCTCACATGAAGTAGTTGGATAGTCTTCCTTGCAAACTAGTTTTTCTTTCCAACCCAAAATTTGATCTTTGCTTATTTGAGTGTCTTTGTTGACAAGCAACCCTTATGTTCAGCACCTTAGCTCTGATACCATGTTGAGAATTTGGAAGGCTGTAGTTAATACAAATTCTCTTCTTGATAATTACTTGTGAACGTACTTGAGGTACTTATGTATTATATTCTTTTAGTTAAGTTAATATTTCATCAAGTCAATTATCCAAAACACAAGACACAAAGATTAGGCTCCTAGAGCCAGGGAAAAACCTCTCCTTATCGATCTTCAAATGACAAGTACCATGACCCGGACTTAAACCCTAGACCTATATTTTCTTTCAGAACTTCAATCTTCACCTTGTGTTGCTTGTATTTGAATTGCTTGAACTGTGTGAAGGTAAATCAAGGATTTACCTTCCTCACTATTGTTGTCGCTTCTCCTTATGATCACTGTCTCAACTTTTGCTAAATTAATCTTGATATCACAGTCCTTAACTATGTATATCAACCACTTGCTATTACAAATTGTTATTTATTATCCGCAGAATTTCCTCTTCCTTTAATTCCACATTCATTGGTTGCCTATTATCCACATGAATAGAGGTATATATATAGGTGATAACTTAGCTTTTAGGCCAGCCTGTATGTAGGCTTGTAGGCCGACTTCAACAACTTATAACAGCCTCTTCTTCCAGCATTTGAGAGAGGTCAGTTTAAAGACATTTTATTACATAAACTCTTGGATGTAATACAAGGCTTTGACAAGATCTGTAGCATATACTGAAGATAGATTCCTTCATATATATACATGACACAAAATTATATTCTATGCCTAGAATACCCAAACCTAGTAGACATCAAGAAGAAGTCTATCTACATAAAAATATTTCTCATGAAACCCATGAAGCAAGTACACCAAATATATTTTATTATCTTTGACTTCTTCTTTACATACATACATAATTACATAGTCAACATGAAGACCAACCTAGTTACACTTTTCAACAATTTGTAAGTCAGATCTGGATATAAATGAATGAGAAATATGTTGATGATAATATAGTATTCCTATATCTTAATTATTGGCTATGTTTATGTGCTAAGATTATGTTGCTTACTAAATACTGACAAATAAACTGTAACACACGTGGATGCGATATCATGAATGCGTAGCTCTGATTAAGACACTCTACTTAAGTTACCTGTTAATTATGATATGTGCATAACTGATATACTGTAAAAGGGTTTTGTGTTTGGTTCCTCCTGTGCAAGATTGATAGATCCGCAGGGACCCCCTTTAATTAACCCTCTCTCTCTCTCAGGGTGCAAAAACCTTGTTCCAATACCCTCCCATACTACTTCGAGTGAGACCTTGAACTGCGTAAGCAAGCCATTGTCGAAAGGGCCAGTAGTATCGGGGTTTGTTGGAAAACCTTAAAAATGAACCTAGGTCAAGACCCCTAAAGCCAACAAATGGTCCGTTGCCGGGACGGGGAGTATTTTGAGAGAGAGACTGGTTAATGCCACAGGGTCATTGGCAGCCAGTAAAACTTGAGTTAGAAGACTGGTTTGAAAAACAGATTCAAGAATTTTCCCTAAAATAAAATAGAAGTAAGAAGCTATCTATTGAAGAGTGGGAAAACAAGTATATTTTTACACAAGTACATGAAATATTCTTCTTATCCTTTGCACATGAATTACAGGAGTGGATGGCATGATTGGCAGAGTTCCAGACTTGCTAGAAGGACGATCAGGTCACACAGTGGACCCCCGAATTGATCCAACGATTGGAAAGGATTGATAACAAGATTACCAGAACTGTAGATCACTGGGTTGACAGTATCTTGGGAGGATTCGTGACAGAATTTTCCGTTGATCAATTTGTGTCATATTCAGTAGCGAAGCAAAGGTTCTTCAAGGGATTTAGAGGTAAGTTCCTAAAAACCTTGCTGCTTTTGATTAAGATGCTATTGAGTGAAAAGGGTGTCTTGTGTGGCCACACTGAGTGAATGACCTCTGACCAGAGTAGGAGCACGACACAAAGTGGTAGATACTATCGGGTTAATCAAGAAGGAGATAGATCGCTATATAGTCCCTTAAGGGAATCACCTGATTTTAACCAAGAATGGGTTGCGCAAATTGGAACCAGCCCCCCGGCCACACCTGCATCAAACCTACATAAGGGTAAGAATTCTCCTACACCTCCTCCACCACCAGAGGACGACATGGCCACACAAATGAAGCTACCTACCTTTAAGGGCGTAGGAGATGAGGATATGGATCAATTCTGCTTTGTAACAAAGTCTGTATGGACCATGAAGAATGTTAACAATCATGTTATCAAACGAGCGCAACTAACCATAGATTTCGAGGGAAGGGCCTGTAGTGCTCAACTTAGTGTTCCTAAATTGATAACATGAATTGTCAACCAGGGCTAGTAAACTGCTGAAGTGTGGTGCACTATATATGCCTAGGTAATTGTCTCTCACTACGTTGTGTTTAGTGTTTTTATGATGTTTTTGGTTTTATGATTTTATGTTTAAAAAAGGAAAAGAACTAAGTGTTAATAAAGGGAAGTTTACACTAAAACAGAGTGAAACTATTCTAAACTATGTGTGCACTAAAGAACAGAAAATGCAAAGCTTGATAAGGACTCATAGCAAAGAAACAAATCACAACATGAACTCAATAAACCATATCATGAAATCATCCAATTCATTCATTTAGAAATATGTTGGAATAGCTTTGAGAAAAGGACAAGTTTTTAGTGCAATTGAGGTTCTCTCAAGTCAACAATCAACTTACAATGTTACAACATCTCATCCATGGTTAGAGGTTTATTGGAACATAATTGGAAAAGAATATTTGTAGCACAATAATATTTCTACTCTAAACTAACTTTCTAATTCTATTCTGAAACTCAATTTAACACCACTAGGCCTCATTCAAAAGTTATAGATTTCTTTTTAGAATAGTCTTTGAGAAAAGGCTTGTTTGTGGAATTGTAAAAGGTTGCACAATACTCAAGGTCTTAAACTGTTATTGATAATTCCTGTCCATATGATGATGTTTTAAATAGGAATTTAGAACAAGAATATTTTGTAAATAATGAAGACCATAGTATCTAAATTTAACAACTAATACAATTTAAAATGCAATGGATAACAACTAAACTAGAATACTAATACAGTGAACTAAGACTAAACTAGAGTGCTATTATCTAACTTGAAATGAATTGGAACTGAAATAGAATGATACTAATACAGTGAACAGAGTTAAACTAGAGTACCATTATCAATCTTGAAATATAGTGACAGAATTAAACTAAAATGACATGAAAAAATTAAACTAGAATGATATCTACCTCCGGAGTATTTCAACTGAACCAAAATGCAACTAATTCTATGAAATGCTACAGCCCTGTCTTGTTCAAGATGAGTGATGTTTTGGAATAGTTTGTACAAAAAAGTCTGGCTATATCATTTAGTGCAAATAGCATAAAAACACAAGTTCAACAAAACACAGTAAGCTCTGAAATACCACAGCTAAGTCCTATCTAGAATTAGTGATATTTTGGAAGAGATTAATGAGAATAGGACTAGCTGTAACAACTAATTGTAATTGAACACAAAAAATGTAAATTTCTAAATTGCTACAATTACGCCTCATTCCAGATTAGTGATGTTTTGGAAGACTTCATGAGAACAAAGCTAAACTGTAGTATCTAATGTAAGCAAAGTTCAGAAAACTATTCAAATTGAGAATGAAACAAAGCTACGGCTACTTATCTAAACCAAATGCATAATGCTTCACGGGCAGTAGGGGCACTCTACCACCGGATCAGCACGCGGATCTACTCAAGATTGACTCAGCTCGTGCAATAAAATGATGCTTCTTTCATTAAAGGAGAAATTCTTCAAAACAGAGTATTTACGGTCTTCAAAGATCTAGGTAGCAAAACAAAATCTAACCAACAGTTTCTCGGTCTCTCGAGTCATACTTATAGTGAAATTACATAACTACCCTTTGAGAAAAACAGGGATAAATTTCTTTCCCACTTCTAATCAAATTAAAACTCTTATTTACAGTCTCGTACTTCATTGCGGACATCTGTAGAATCCGTGTTTTGATAGGAAACTGCCTCTTAGTTTTAATCTCTTCTACATGCATAACCGCTTGGAGACTTTAACTCAGACTTCGTGGAGAGAAAAAAATGATGGGGGAGTGCTGTGGATTTTTCCCATATGAATTTTTCCTTTTCATGACACCTGGAACCTACATAAACATGAGGATGGCTGCAGAACAGTTGACTGGCTACAAAATGCCTGTATTCTGTAGCCGAGTCTTAGTCAAAATTACTACACCAACAAAATCATGAAAACATAGCAAGTTAGCCATTATATAAATTATTAAAGCAATTTTAATTAATCCTACTGATCATTTAAGCCTGTAATTGATGAGGGCCAAAGAAAATGAAGTGGAATGTGGTGGGTGAGAAGAACATCTTTGGGGCTCAACATACCCCCACTGCAAGGTTTTTGCATGTCCTCATGCAACTACTCCATGTACTCTGAGACCTCTGATAGGACATCCAACCCTCTTCTCCTGCTTTGCATGACAATCAATGGTCTTCTGGGCTTTCTTATGACTAACTTGAATCTTAAATTTGTAAGTGCCCTGATTAGCTTTTTGTTTTTCTTCTTCACTTTTTCATTGGCCATGTACAATTTCTCCATTTGTAGAGACAAAGTTGAATTCATATCACTTTTTAGTTTCACTTTCTCCCTCAAAATGTCATTCTCATTCTTGATATGCCGGTTGAGTACTTCTAACTCATACTTATCTCTTCTTAGCACATCAATTTCAGATTTTGGTGGGCTAGGAGTTCTGTCTCTAGATTCTGAAGCTCTCCTCTCTAAGGACTCAATATAATTGTAAACTTGTTGTTGTGCTGGGTCAATTTCTGCATTTTCTTCATCCTCAATGTTTATGATCCCTGTTTGTCTAACCTCTATTTTCTTTAGTATACCTCTAAGTCTGTGGCTTCGTCTTGGTTGAGATGGCTCTTCACCTCTGTCTTTGGAATATTTTCTCTCTTTCTTAAGCTGCTTCTTTATTTGAGCCAATTTCTCAGAAATCATCTCTTCACTGTCCTCTTGAATTGATTTACCAGTTTCAACTTCAATAGCTTTGGAAGTTTCCCTTCTCCTGCTTCTTCTTGTAGGTTTGCTTTCAGGTGGAGATTCTTTGGGTTCCTCACTAGAAATTCTTCCCAATTATCTCCCATTTTTGCCAAATGATGTTCAATTAAGATCTTGAATAAACCATGGTGGTACAAGGTTGTTTCTAGAAATTGAACCCTTTTTTGAACGTTTGAGGCCATTATTTTTAGACTATGAAGTAGGAAAAAGGGAAAATTAATTTCCTCATCTAAAAAATGCATCATTAACCGAATATGGTAGACATAGAGAGTACCAAATCTACCTTCACAAGTGATAAATTTTTGTAAAATGAGCAACATGTTCCTCCACTTATTCTTTAATGCCGAGCTAGGAATACCCTTTTTGAAAATGGAAACATCCATACCTGGAGTCTTAAGCATTTGCCTCCATGCTTCGTTATGGAATTCCCTATTTTTGAACCACCTTTCTCCTTGCCTAGGTAATTCCGTTGCCTCTGCAATGAAAGCCTCTGTGACAGTGAATTTAATATCTCCTATCTCGACCTCTGCTCCATTGAAGGACCTTGCAAACGTTTTAGTCACCTCTTTGTGAAAACCACAGAATTTCTCCAAGAATTGCAACCAACCGGCCTGCTGTAGCATTTCTTTGATTTGTGGATAACCTTCCAAGTACTTGGCTCCAACCGGTTCAGTCCTCACTATGAGACCCATTCTTCAAATTACTGCTCCTCTGCTCACAGTGAAAATGGCTACTAAAGAGATGTTTCTGCCCCAAAGATGTTTCCTCCGTTTTACAGAGCGGAATGGCTAAGTATTGGCTGCGGAAAGGAATGATATGGAGTGGTTTTGAAACGAGTATAATGCGGTGAGGTGGTTCATATGAGTTGAAAGTTAACACGAAAGAAAAGACCGTGGAGATATTTCGTGAGAAATTCAAAAATCATCATTAAATGCTTTGGCCTAGTGACGTGACTGATCAAATCACTTCGGTACTCAACCATTAAATTTTAAATGATGATCGGATATGGCAAGATGGAAGGGTTTTGTGTCTAAAGTTTTTATGATATGGTTGATAGGCATGATCAACATGACTAATTAAAATAACCTTTTTGAATCATACATGACCTAACTATGCTAAAATTTTCATGATTTTTCACCATAATAATTTCATACCTTTGCCTTTGCTTTGATTTTCTTTGTGGTTTTGATATGCCTTGTCCTCAATCATTAATCTCCAGTCCCCATAACTTATTTGATTTTTCTTGTTGTCTTGGATATGCAGGATCAATTTGTTGCTCAATCAGGTGATTACTGGATAGTGCCTTCAGGATCTCTGGCTGCAGAATGTCTTCCTAGCTGCAGAATGTCTAACTAATTGCGGAATGTACCTGTAGAATTCTTTGGAACATGAAATGGAATGGTTTGAAGCATGAATGGAATGATGGAATATTGTATGAAATGAGTTAAAAATGGATCATGGAACATGGTGTAATGGAGTATAAGTGGGGTGAATGATGGAATAAAATGAATCACAACTATGAAATGGAGTGAAAAGGTGGCTTGCAACTTCTGATGTGTATTCTTCAACTGCAGAAAAGATCAATTCTTAAAACTCTGAGATGGAAATGAGGTGGACCATGGAATGAAATTAATGAAGTACGGATGAATGAAATGAAATGGAGTATGGAAGAATGGAGTGAAATGGATCATAAGTGGGATGTGAATCACTTATGATTTTATGTTAGCTGATTGCAGAGAGAAAAACAGACTTGAAAAGCTAAAGTGTTAGAAAGATTCTGATTTTCACTCTATCTTTTCTGTATAAACATGCTAATCAGAGATTAGTTTTCATGTTTATACTTTATTTATTTATTTATTTTTTTTAATATCTGACTTCAGAAAATTCAATTAAGTTGATGAAGAAGAAAAATTCTTCTTCATTAACTTCACATCACTGTTTTCCTGGAATTTCTTGACAAATTCTTCTCTTGAGAGTGGCTTATGATACAGCTTCAATCTATGACCATTCGCAAGAAAAGTGACCTTCTCTTCATCTATTGTCCTGATTTTTATTGCTCCATTGTCAAAAATTCTTATAATTTCATATGGCCCAAGCCAATGTGTTTGGAATTTACCTTGAAAATCCTTGAACTTTGAATCAAACAAGAGAGCCTAGTCACCTTCTTTGAACCTATTTTCCTTGATGTACTTGTCATTCCATCTAGTCCTTTGCTGTTGGACTATACTTGTTTTCTGAACTGCATCTTGTCTGATCTCATCCAATTCATTAATCTGCTCCAATCTGTGCTTTTGTGCCTCTGTTAGAACAAGTCCTAGATGAACTTCCATTCTGAAAGTTTGAATTTGGAACTCTATGGGAAACAAAACTTTCTTTCCATAAACAAGTTCATAAGGAGTATGGCCTGTTGTGCTCCTCCATGCAGTTCTATAGGCCCACAAGGCTTCAAGAAGCCTATCTGCCCAATCTCTTCTATGCAAATGAACAGTCTTCGTTAGGATCCCTTCAATGACCTTATTAGTAGATTCCACTTGACCATTTGCTTGTGGATGATAGGGAGTAGATTTTCTGTGTCTGATTTTGTACCTCTCCATCATTTTCTCCACTAGCTTTGATGTAAATTTAGCTCCTTGATCTGTAACAATTTACCTTGGGACACCAAAACGAGTAAAAATATCCTCAAAAAGAAAATTAACTACAGATGCTTCAGTAGCAGAAAGTAATGGCTTGGCCTCTACCCATTTGGTAACATAATCAGTGAAAACTAATATATATTTCTTTTGTCTTGATGGAGGAATAATAGGTCCTACAAAATCCAAAGCCCATTTTTCAAAAGGTTCAATATGTACCTGAGGCTGCAATGGCATCTCACCTAAAGGAGAAGGTTTCCCTACCCTTTGGCAACTGTCACACCTTTTGACATAATCTTTAGCATCTTTAAACAGGGATGGCCAATAATATCCCGAATGAAGGATCTTATAGGCTGTTCTTTTATTAGCAAAGTGTCCGCCACAAGGTTCATCATGACATGCCTTGAGAATCTCAGGCATCTCATCTTCCCGAACACATCTCCTAATGATAAAATCTGGACCTGTCTTGTATAACTCATTAGCAACCCATGAATATTTTGCACTATCATAAATGATCTTTCTTTTGTCTCTTGCATTCATTATTGAAGGAAATTTCCCTGAAACTAAATAATTAGCAATGTCAGCAAACCAAGGAGTTTGAGTAGAAATTGCAAAAAGATATTCATCAAGAAATTGATCTTCAACTGGGGTATTGTCTTGGATGTTTTGGAGTCTAGATAGGAAATCATCTACTGTGTTTTGTTTTCCAGGCCTATCTAGAATGGTAATGTTGAATTCTTGTAAAAGCAATAACCATCTTATGACTCTGCCATTAGTAATTGATTTGTTCATTAAATATCTAATTGCAGAGTGATTTGTGTGAACAAAAGTTTCATAGCCTGTTATATAGTGTCTGAATTTGTTTATGGCATGAACAACAGCTAAAAACTCTTTTTCAGTTACAGTATAGTTTAACTCTAAAGGAGTCAAATTTTTACTGGTATAGTAGATGGCATAAGGAATCAGGTCTTTTTGTCCCAATACTGCTCCTAGAGCTGTATCCGAGGCATCTGTTGAAATATGAAAAGGTAACTTCCAGTTAGGTCCCCTTAAAATAGGTGCTTCAGAGATTTTTGTTTTCAGGGTCTCAAAGGCTAACTGGCAATCGGGATTCCACTTGAATTCACAGTCTTTGGTAAGTAATTTGAAAAGTGGAGATGATATCTTGGTGAAGTTTTCTATAAACCTTCGATAATATCCTATAAATCCAAGAAAACTCCTAACATATTTTTGACAACTTGGAATAGATAAGTTAGAGATGACTTCAACTTTTGACTCATCAACTCTAATCCCATCCCCTGAAATGTGATGTCCCAAAAAAATTCCTTCAGTAAACATCATAAAACACTTTTCATGACTTAGTGAAAGATTTTCTTCTTTACATCTCTTTAAGACTTTTTCCAAGTTTGCTAAGGCTTCTTCAAATGTGTTTCCATAAACTGTGAAATCATCCATATATACCTCTACACAATCATGTATTAGATCTGAAAAAATTCCTAGTACTACCCTTTGAAATGTTGCAGGTGCATTGCATAATCCAAATGGCAATACTCGGTAAGCATAGGTACCCCAAGGACAGGTAAATGTGGTTTTGTCTTGATCTTCCAGTGCTACTTGGATTTGATTATAACCACTAAACCCATCTAAAAATGAGAAGTACTTTTTGCCAGCTAATCTGTCTAACACCTGATCTATGAAGGGTAAGAGAAAATGATCTTTAAGAGTAGCTTTGTTTAATTCCCGGTAGTCAATACATACCCTCCATTTACCATTTTTCTTTGGCACAATTACCAAAGGAGAAACCCACTGACTATCTGAAATAGGATAGATAAAGTTGACATTCAATAATTTATGCAATTCTTCTTTAACAATCTCCCTAAGATTTGGATTCATCCTTCTCTGAGGTTGTCTGATTGGTTTACAATTTTCCTCTATGTAGATGTGATGAGTGCAAGTCTTGGGGCTTATCCCTTTCATATCAGTGTACTCCCATGCATATGCAGAAGAATTTCTCTGTAACATCTTGACTAGCTCTTCTTCTTGAGATTTCTCTAGGTTTTTGTTTATGTTTAAAGTTTTTCCTGGAAATATCTCAATTGTAGAGCTGCCAAATTTATCCATGGAATAGAGAGACATCTGCCTTGATGACAAAAACTCAGTGTTGGATTCTTCTTGAAATTGTTCATGTTTATATTCCGAAGAGGATTCAAAGTTTTCCAAGGTATTCAGAATTTGACTATCTTCACTGATTTCTCAAATTGTGAAGAGAGGTTGTAAGTCTTCTTCATCCTCTATCCATTGAGTATCATCTAATTCTGTAATTGTTCTTGCTGGAGGATACAAGGTAAATTTCTTGGTTGAACTACCGTCAGAGATATACATATCACTGGATCTACAGCTAATGAAAGCATCAGCTGTAGCTAACCAAGGTCTTCCTAATATAATAGGGTGTCCTCCTAGATTATTCTTAGGAGTTAGAATCATAAAATCCACATGATACTCCCAAGAATCTAGGGACACTAGAATGTCTTCTATTACCCCATCAGGTTTAATCACAGATCTGTCTGCTAATTGTAATAATGTGGGTGTAAAAAGAAGATTAGGAAGTTTCAGTTTATCTATGATTTGTCTACTCATAATATTGATTGCTGCTCCTAAATCAATGAGTGTTTTTTGGATTTCAATTCCATTGATGTGAATTTTAACAACTGGATTTCCTGGGTCTAGATACTTTGGAATAACAATCTTACCCATCATGACATCTGCTATTTTTCCTGCCAGTTGAATTTTCTTTATCTCTCTTATTATTTTTCTTGTTTTCTTCATGCTCAACTCCTTTATTTTCTTTGCTAAGATTGGAATTTCCTTGATGGCTTGCAATAATGGGATCTTAATACAAACATTTCTCAGCTCATCTAGGAAATCATAATTAGGCACCATAATTTTTTTTCTACACCCCTATCAATTTGTAATCTTTCTGGGAAGGGAGGTGTAGAAGTGGATGTTGATGGATGCTCTAATATAGGAGTTGAAATTATTGGTTCTTTTTGTTTTGATTTTTCAATGTTTGAGTCTTGGAAAGTTGTGTTCTCTTCAAGACTTTTATTTACCCGTAGAGAAT
Organism: Pinus albicaulis; assembly: GCA_034641835.2. Lineage (NCBI taxonomy): Eukaryota > Viridiplantae > Streptophyta > Pinopsida > Pinales > Pinaceae > Pinus > Pinus albicaulis. The sequence goes on from CM076580.1 coordinate 1,068,852,594, forward strand.
CTTCCTCGGAATTGTCTTGCTCTTGTATGATTACAGAAGGTTTCCTCTTTTCAAGTATTCTTCCAGACCTAAGTTGAACATCACTAAGGTCTAAAGGAGTGATCAAATAAGTTGGAAATTGTTGGCCTTCTATCATATATGTGTTCTGAGGATTTTTATTGTTGGGGTTTGGTATGGGTTGGGCAGGCAACTGATTTGTTTTCTGAGGAAATGGTAATGGAAGTGGTTGATTTTGATGTTGTGGATTTTGAGGATTGTGTTGAGAATTTTGTTGAAATTTTTTTTGAGGGGAGAAATATGGATATGGTGGATAGGATGGTGGATATTGATAATACTGAGAGTATATTCCATAGGGATTTTGTGCTCCTTGTGCCCAAGTTTGTAATTGATTGTGAAATTGGGGCCAAGGTTGCTGCCAAGAATTCCAATTTGGTGGAGGTTGATTGTACATCTGATCATGGAATCCTTGTGTTTGAGTTCCTTGCCAAGGCCTCCTGGAGACAAAATTGAGAGATTCTGTGGAACTTGTAGGAGTATCTTCTTGAAAGACAACTTTAAGACCAGGAAGTGAAGGACAACTCTTGGTATCATGTTTTTCTGAACAAATTACACAAGTCTCCACAACTTTGGAATCCAAAGGGCACTCTCTCAAGGCATGTTTCTTTCTACATTTGGGACAAAAGATTGCTAAGGCATCAGATTCAACTTTTTGCTTGTTTTGTAACTTAAGGGTGTCTATTTTTTCACTAAGACTCCCCAAGATATCATATTTGAACTCATCAAGCATATGTCCTATTTCTGCCCTACTTACTGTCCCAGAAGCAGACTTACTTGCCCTTGCAAGAGCAGGGTCTCTTGGTCCTTTTACAATTTTAGATTTCCCTCTTGAAAGGTTGATACATAATTCAGCTATTTCAGGTAATGTGAGCTGAGATATATCCCCTTTTCCCATCATGTTAAGGATATCTAACCATTCATCCCTAATTGTTTTCAACAAGAGAGCTTTCAAAGTGTCTTGGTCTAGGTTTTCCATTTTTTCTCTTTTGATGTTGTAGTTAAATATCTCCAACAAATCTTCCAGATTTTCATCTTCTTTTTGTAGCATTTTAAACACTTCCTCCTTATGGTTGACTGGCATACAGTAATCCAAATACCTCTCTAGAAATGCTTGTTTCATGTCTTCCCATGTCCTAATAGAACCGTTGATCAAACTCATAAACCACTTCAATGCTGCTCCTTTCAATGTTGAAGGAAATAGTTTAAGTTTTTGAGCATCTTGTAAGTAGTCATAGGTTCTACATAGGACTTCAAATTCAAATAGGAAGGTTTCAGGATCTTCAGTTTTAAGTCCATAAAAGTTTGGAAGGACAGAGGGTGAAATTTTTTTCATAGTTGTATTGGTTTCTTCATCTACTATAGGAAACCAAAAAGAGCTTCCCATTTCTCTTCTACCTCTTCCTCTGTCTCCTTCTCCTTCTGCACCTCTACCTCTACCTCTACCCCCTCCAAATAGTGTGTGTTCTCCATTAAAAACTCCTCCTCCCCCTTCTTCTGCCATAGTTGATTCTTCTGTAGAAGTTGAAAAGTTTATGTCCCTAACAGGGGTTCCTGAATCTTCTTCTAAGACAGGCTCAGTGGGTAAAGTAGAAGGTCTTTCTAATGGAATATCTGATCTTAAGTTCTCTGGAAGTCTAGGATCAGTAGAGGATGGAATGTGGGTTTGAGTTGGAGGTGTGCTGGCTCTAGGTCTTGGTGAAACAAGTGGTGTTCTAGGAATCAAGATTCTGCCTCTTATGAATCTACCCCTTGAGTCTCTTTCTCTACGCATATCATTTTTTTTGGGTGGTAAGAAACAAGGCTACCTAGTTACACTTCCCCGGCAATGGCGCTAAAATGTAGTGCTCAACTTAGTGTTCCTAAATTGATAACATGAATTGTCAACCAGGGCTAGTAAACTGCTGAAGTGTGGTGCACTATATATACCTAGGTAACTGTCTCTCACTACGTTGTGTTTAGTGTTTTTATGATGTTTTTGGTTTTATGATTTTATGTTTAAAAAAGGAAAAGAACTAAGTGTTAATAAAGGGAAGTTTACACTAAAACAGAGTGAAACTATTCTAAACTATGTGTGCACTAAAGAACAGAAAATGCAAAGCTTGATAAGGACTCATAGCAAAGAAAAAAATCACAACATGAACTCAATAAACCATATCATGAACTCATCCAATTCATTCATTTAGAAATATGTTGGAATAGCTTTTAGAAAAGGACAAGTTTTTAGTGCAATTGAGGTTCTCTTAAGTCAACAATCAACTTGCAATGTTACAACATCTCATCCATGGTTAGAGGTTTATTGGAACATAATTGGAAAAGAATATTTGTAGCACAATAATATTTCTACTCTAAACTAACTTTCTAATTCTATTCTGAAACTCAATTTAACACCACTAGGCCTCATTCAAAAGTTATAGATTTCTTTTTAGAATAGTCTTTGAGAAAAGGCTTGTTTGTGGAATTGTAAAAGGTTGCACAATACTCAAGGTCTTAAACTGTTATTGATAATTCCTGTCCATATGATGATGTTTTAAATAGGAATTTAGAACAAGAATATTTTGTAAATAATGAAGACCGTAGTATCTAAATTTAACAACTAATACAATTTAAAATGCAATGGATAACAACTAAACTAGAATACTAATACAGTGAACTAAGACTAAACTAGAGTGCTATTATCTAACTTGAAATGAATTGGAACTGAACTAGAATGATACTAATACAGTGAACAGAGTTAAACTAGAGTACCATTATCAAGCTTGAAATATAGTGACAGAATTAAACTAAAATGACATGACAAAATTAAACTAGAATGATATCTACCTCCGAAGTATTTCAACTGAACCAAAATGCAACTAATTCTATGAAATGTTACAACCTTGCCTTGTTCAAGATGAGTGATGTTTTGGAATAGTTTGTACAAACAAGTCTGGCTATATCATTTAGTGCAAATAGCATAAAAACATAAGTTCAACAAAACATAGTAAGCTCTGAAATACCACAGCTAAGTCCTATCTAGAATTAGTGATATTTTGGAAGAGATTAATGAGAATAGGACTAGCTGTAACAACTAATTGTAATTGAACACAAAAACGTAAAGTTCTAAATTGCTACAATTATGCCTCATTCCAGATTAGTGATATTTTGGAATACTTCATGAGAAAAAAGCTAAACTGTAGTATCCAATGTAAGCAAAGTTCAGAAAACTATTTAAATTGAGAATGAAACAAAGCTACGGCTACTTATCTAAACCAAATGCATAACGCTTCACGGGCAGTAGGGGCCCTCTACCACCGGATCATCACGCGGATCTACTCAAGATTGACTCAGCTCGTGCAATAAAATGATGTCTCTTTCATTAAAGGAGAAATTCTTCAAAACAGAGTATTTACAGCCTTCCAAAATCTAGCAACAGAAACAAAATCTAACCAACAATTTCTCGGTCTCCCGAGTCATACTTATAATGAATTTACATAACTACTCTTTGAGAAAAACGGGGATAAGTGTCTTTCCCACTTCTAATCAAATTAAAACTCTTATTAACAGTCTTGTGCTTTACTGCGGACATCTGTAGAGTCCGTGTTTTGATAGGAAACTGCTTCTCCTCTACGTGCATAACCGCTTGGAGACTTTAACTCAGACTTCGTGGGGAGCAAGAGATGATGGGGAAGTGTTGTGGATTTCACCCATATGCCTTTTTCTTTGCAGTGACACCTAGAACCTACGTAAACATGAGGATGGCTTCAGAACAGATGACTGGCTATGGAATTCTTGTTTTTTTAGCCGAGTCTTAGTCAAAAATTACTACACCAACAAAATCATGAAAATATAACAAGTTAGTCATTATATAAATTCTTAAAGCAAATTTAATTAATCTTATTGATCATTTAAGCCTGTAATTGATGAGGGACAAAGAAAATGAAGTAGAATGTGGTGAAAGAGAAGAACATCTTTGGGGCTCAACATACCCCCACTGCAAGGTTTTTGCATGTCCTCATGCAACTACTCCATGTACTCTGAGACCTCTGCTAGGACATCCAACCCTCTTCTTCTGCTTTTCCTGACAGTCAATGGTCTTCTAGGCTTCCTTATGACTAACTTGAATATTAAATTTGTAAGTTCCCTGATTAAATTTTTTTTTTTCTTCTTCAATTTTTCACTGTCCTTGTACAATTTCTCCATTTGTAAAGACAGAGTTGAATTCATATCTCTTTTTAGTTTCACCTGCTCCCTCAAAATGTCATTCTCATTCTTGATATGCCTATTGAGTACTTCTAACTCATACTTATCTCTTCTTAGCACATCAATTTCAGATTTTGGTGGACTAGGAGTTCTGTCTCTACTTTCTGAAGCTCTCCTCTCTAATGACTCAATATAATTGTAAACTTGTTGTTGTGCTGGGTCAATTTCTGGAGTTTCTTCATCCTCAATGTTTATGATCCCTGTTTGTCTAACCTCTGTTTTCTTTAGTATACCTCTAATTCTGTGGCTCCGTCTTGGTTGAGATGGCCCTTCACCTCTTTCTTTGGCATATCTTTTTATTATCCTCTCCTTCTTAAGTTGCTTCTTTATTTGAGCCAATTTCTCAGAAATCATCTCTTCACTATCCTCTTGAATCGATTTACCAATTTCAACCTCAAAAACTTTGGAAATTTCCATTCTCCTGCTTCTTCTTGTAGGTTTGCTTTCAGGTGGAGACTCTTTGGGTTCCTCAAAATGGTTCCTCACTAGAAATTTTTCCCAATTATCTCCCATTTTCCTCAAATGATGTTCAATTAAGATTTTGACTAAACCATGGTGATACAAAGTTGTTTCTAGAAATTGAACCCTTTTTTGAACGTTTGAGGCCATTCTTTTCAGACTATGAAGTAGGAAAAAGGGCAAATTAATTTCCTCATCTAAAAAATGCATCATTAACCGAATATGGTAGACATAGAGAGTACCAAATCTACCTTCACAAGTGATAAATTTTTGTAAAATGAGCAACATGTTCCTCCACTTATTCTTTAATGCCGAGCTAGGAATACCCTTTTTGAAAATGGAAACATCCATACCTGGAGTCTTAAGCATTTTCCTCCATGCTTCGTTATGGAATTCCCTATTTTTGAACCATCTTTCTCCTTGCCTAGGTAATTCCGTTGCCTCTGTAATAAAAGCCTTTGTGACAGTGAATTTAATATCTCCTATCTCGACCTCTGCTCCATTGAATGACCTTGCAAACGTTTTAGTCACCTCTTTGTGAAAACTACAGAATTTCTCCAAGAATTGCAACCAACCGGCCTGCTGTAGCATTTCTTTGATTTGTGGATAACCTTCCAAGTACTTGGCTCCAACCGGTTCAGTCCTCACTATGAGACCCATTCTTCAAATTACTGCTCCTCTGCTCACAGTGAAAATGGATACTAAAGAGATGTTTCTGCCCCAAAGATGTTTCCTCCGTTTTACAGAGCGGAATGGCTAAGTATTGGCTGCGGAAAGGAATGATATGGAGTGGTTTTGAAACGAGTATAATGCGGTGAGGTGGTTCATATGAGTTGAAAGTTAACACGGAAGAAAAGACCGCAGAGATATTTCGTGAGAAATTCAAAAATCATCATTAAATGCTTTGGCCTAGTGACGTGACTGATCAAATCACTTCGGTACTCAACCGTTAAATTTTAAATGATGATCGGATATGGCAAGATGGAAGGGTTTTGTGTCTAAAGTTTTTATGATATGGTTGATAGGCATGATCAACATGACTAATTAAAATAACCTTTTTGAATCATACATGACTTAACTATGCTAAAATTTTCATGATTTGTCACCATAATAATTTCATACCTTTGCCTTTGCTTTGATTTTCTTTGTGGTTTTGATATGCCTTGTCCTCAATCATTAATCTCCAGTCCCCATAACTTATTTGATTTTTCTTGTTGTCTTGGATATGCAGGATCAATTTGTTGCTCAATCAGGTGATTACTGGATAGTGCCTTCAGGATCTCTGGCTGTAGAATTTCTGTCTGGTTGCAGAATGTATTCCTAGCTGCAAAATGTCTGACTGATTGCAGAATGTATCTGTAGAAGTCTTTGGAACATGAAATGGAATGGTTTGAAGCATGAATGCAATGATGGAATATTGTATGAAATGAGTTAAAAATGGATCATGGAACATGGTGTAATGGAGTATAAGTGGGGTGAATGATGGAATAAAATGAATCACAACTATGAAATGGAGTGAAAAAGTGGCCTGCAACTTCTGATGTGTATTCTTCAATTGCAGAAAAGATCAATTCTTAAAACTCTGAGATGGAAATGAGGTGGACCATGGAATGAAATGAATGAAGTACGGATGAATGAAATGAAATGGAGTATGGAAGAATGGAGTGAAATGGATCATAAGTGGGATGTGAATCACTAATGATTTTATGTTAGCTGCTTGCAGAGAGAAAAACAAACTTGAAAAGCTAAAGTGTCAGAAAGATTCTGATTTTCACTCTATCTTTTCTGTATAAACATGCTAATCAGAGATTAGTTTTCATGTTTATACTTTATTTATTTATTTATTTTTTTTTAATATCTGACTTCAGAAAATTCAATTAAGTTGATGAAGAAGAAAAATTCTTCTTCATTAACTTCACATCACTGTTTTCCTGGAATTTCTTGACAAATTATTCTCTTGAGAGTGGCTTATGATACAACTTCAATCTATTACCATTCACAAGAAAAGTGACCTTCTCTTCATCTATTGTCCTGATTTTTATTGCTCCATTGTCAAAAATTCTTATAATTCATATGGCCCAAGCCAATGTGTTTGGAATTTACCTTGAAAATCCTTGAACTTTGAATCAAACAAGAGAGCCCAGTCACCTTCTTTGAACTTCTTTTCCTTGATGTAATTGTCATGCCATCTAGTCCTTTGCTGTTGGACTATATTTGTTTTCTGAACTGCATCTTGTCTGATCTCATCCAATTCATTAATCTGCTCCAATCTGTGCTTTTGTGCCTCTGTTAGATCAAGTCATAGCTGAACTTCCATTTTGAAAGTTTGAATCTGGAACTCTATGGGAAACAAAACTTGCTTTCCATAATCAAGTTCATAAGGAGTATGGCCTATTGTGCTCCTCCATGTAGTTCTATAGGCCCACAAGGCTTCAGGAAGCCTATCTACCCAATCTCTTCTATGCAAATGAACAGTATTCGTTAGGATCCCTTCAATGACCTTATTAGTAGATTCCACTTGACCATTTGCTTGTGGATGATAAGAAGTAGATTTTCTGTGTCTAATTTTGTACCTCTCCATCATCTGTTCCACTAGCTTTGATGTAAATTGAGCTCTTTGATCTGTAAAAATTTCCCTTAGGACACCAAAACGAGTAAAAATATCCTCAAAAAGAAAATTAACTACAGATGCTTCGATGCAGCAGAAATTAATGAAGCAGCCTCTTACCCATTTAGTAACATAATCAGTGCAAACTAATATATATTTCCTTTGTCTTGATGGAGGACTAATAGGTCCTACAAAATCCAAAGCCCATTTTTCAAAAGGTTCAATATGTACCTAAGGCTGCAATGGCATCTCACCTGAAGGAGAAGGTTTCCCTACGCTTTGGCAATTGTCACACCTTTTGACATACTCTTTAGCGTCTTTGAAAAGGGATGGCCAATAATATCCCAAATGAAGGATCTTATAGGCTATCTTTTTATCAGCAAAGTGTCCGCCACAAGGTTCATCATGACATGCCTTGAGAATCTCAGGCATCTCATCTTCCCAAACACATCTCCTAATGATAAAATCTAGACCTGTCTTGTATAGCTCATTAGCAACCCATGAATATTTTGCACTGTCATAAATGATATTTATTTTGTATCTTGCATTCATTATTGAAGGAAATTTCCCTGAAACTATATAATTAGCAATGTCAGTAAACCAAGGAGTTTGAGTAGAAATTGAAAAAAGATATTCATCAGGAAATTGATCTTCAGCTGGGGTATTGTCTTGGATGTTTTGGAGTCTAGATAGGAAATCAACTACTGTGTTTTGTTTTCCAGGCCTATCTAGAATGGCAATGTTGAATTCTTGTAAAAGCAATAACCGTCTTATGACTCTGCCATTAGTAATTGATTTTTTCATTAAATATCTAATTGCGGAAGTGTCTATTGAGCAAGTTTCATAGCTTGTTATATAGTGTCTGAATTTGTTTATGGCATGAACAACGACTAAAAACTCTTTTTTAGTTACGGTATAGTTTAACTCGAAGGAGTCAAATTTTTCTTGGTATAGTAGATGGCATAAGGAATCGGGTCTTTCAATCCCAATACTGCTCCTAGAGCTGTATCCGAGGCATATGTTGAAATATGAAAATGTAACTTCCAGTTAGGTCCCCTTAAAATAGGTGCTTCAGAGATTTTTGTTTTTAGGGTCTCAAAGGCTAACTGGCAATCAGGATTCCACTTGAATTCACGGTCTTTGGTAAGTAATTTGAAAAGTGGAGATGCTATCTTGGTGAAGTTTTCTATAAACCTTCGATAATATCCTGTAAATCCTAGAAAACTCCTAGCATCTTTTTGACAACTTGGAATAGATAAGTTAGATATGACTTCAACTTTTGACTCATCAACTCTAATCCCATCCCCTGAAATGTGATGTCCCAAAACAATTCCTTCAGTAAACATCATAAAACACTTTTCATGACTTGGTGAAATATTTTCTTCTTTGCATCTCTTTAAGAATTTTTCCAAGTTTGCTAAAGCTTCTTCAAATGTGTTTCCATAAACTGTGAAATCATCCATATATACCTCTACACAATCATGTATTAGATCTGAAAAAATTCCTAGTACTGCCCTTTGAAATGTTGCTGGTGCATTGCATAATCCAAATGGCAATACTCGGTAAGCATAGGTACGCCAAGGTCATGATGAACAAAACTGCCAAACACTCGACCTCATGGTAGATAGGGGAAACTTATATAGTTTCGAAAACCCCTCACATTACCACTATCTCCTTGGAACCCCGGGGAGGATCCTGCAACGAGAGGAAGGGGAGGAGGAGGGGAGTGCGAGGTCGGGGAAGAGGGCAAGCGTGCATTTACAGGGTTGTGGAGACATGGGACATTTTGTACTAGATTATCGGGAAAATAAGGGGCATGCTATTTGAAAGTGAAGGCACAAGGGTGATAGTTCTGTTGGATCCAACATAAGGGGAGCGATACACTAAATTAGTACGGGAGGAAGAGGATGTTGATCACATATACAAGATGACTATCGAGGATGATGATTGGATCAACCCCACGACTGATGGCATGTTATGTTGGGAAAAGGACAGTGTATTCTTATTTGAATCAAATGTGGAGATAGAAAATTGGTAGAACTAGCTACATGACGTATCTGCGCTAAGGTGTCTTAAGGTCACAAAAAGCTTCTGATGCATCTCCTCAGAGGTAAGAGAACTACCCTACTTTGATGGTTCTGGTAATGTTAAAGAGTTCCTCAAGGAAATTGAATAAAATTTCCTTGAATAATGGATATTTTGGGCCCTTGACTTGGCCATGCGCGTACCTCTCGCGCGCTGGTGGGAAACCCATAAGGGAGCTTTTTAGGACTAGAAGGAATGCCATGGGATGATAATCTTACAATTTTATCCGCCGGTCAAACTTCCAATGGAACTCTTCTTGGGACGAGGGGATCTGCGCTAGCACTTGGCTCTCTGGATGGAAGTATGGAAGGGGGACGCCTGGAATGAATGGGTCCATATTTTTGTTCACACGTTGGGACCAATCCCTACCACTTAGTATTTGGATGCGAAAATACACCAACGTACCCAACACTAGGGTACAATGGTTGAAGATTTTATAATGACGTTTGGATTGATAGGAGGAACTGAGCAACTCGGTGAAGCCCTGCAAGATATAGAAGCTCTGGTCTTCAATGAGTCCCTCCCTAAGCATGAGTGTACTACACCAGCCTGGGATGCGCAGATAGAGGACATTGTAAACTACAGAATTTTTTCAATAGAAGACTGTGATGAGGACCCCCAGAATATCACTATCACAGATTCAGAAGGAGAACGTGCTATTGCAGGTTCGTTGCTGCAAGAAGTTTATGTTACCAAACCTTTGAAACTAAAGGAAGTCAATATTGGGATGGAAGATCAGCCCAAGATGGCCAAGATTGGGGATTACTGGGATGATGGCACAATGGGAAAGATCCATAATTGCTAACTGAATATTAGGATCTATAAAAGAAAAGATGGTGACTGCACCTATTCTTATATTCCCTGACTGGGTAAAGATCTTTCACGTACATCTAGATGTGTCAGGGATCGCATTAGGACCTATATTGGCACAACCTAGAGAAGGGGAAATTGAACAGCTAGTGGCGTTCGCTAGCAGGAAGTTTTCGAGCGTGGAGCATAACTATTCTACCACAGAACCTGAAGGGTTGGAAATGGTGAATGCCCTACAAAAATACAAGCACTATTTATTAGGTGGACATTTCAGAATGTTCACAGATCATTCACCTTTAAAATACCTGGTTAATAAACCTGTGTGGGGGTGGGGGGGAATCTGTCGGTGGCTATTGTTGTTTCAGGAGTATGATTTTGAAATCATTATGAAACTAGGGAGGTTGAACGCTAGAGCGGATCAGTTTTCTAGGATTGAGAATGGGGAAGAGCCAACTATCGTAGAAGAAGGATTACTTGACACACAACTATTTGCTATCAAGGTGGTTGATGAGCACTTTTCCGATATTATCCACTCCCTGACCATAGGTAAGGCATTTGATGGCTATTCAATACTGCAGAAAAAGGAATTGGTCGCCCGTGCATCCGATTTTACTATAATCATGGGAAAACTCTACAAATTGGGAGTAGATGAGGTGCTGCGAAAGTACGTACTCGAACATGAGAGACAAGATAAATTTGTTGAAGCCCATGGAGGAATTGCAGGAGGACATTATGCAGGTAAAGATACTACGCAAAAATTATTAAGGACCAGGCTATGGTGGCACACATTTCACAATGGTGCCCATGTATACTTTCGGGCCTGCGATGCATGCTAATGAACCGGGAAGCCCTCACGATGAAATGAGATGCCTCTGCAACTACAGATGGCCTTGCAAGTGTTCAAAAAATGGGTCATAGATTTTTTTAGACCCCTTAATCTCCTGGGAAAGAAGACCAGTGCCCGGTATATTATCACTGCCACATATTATGTCACCAGATGGGTGGAAGCAAAAGTTGTCAAGGATTGTACTACGGATACTGCTGCACACTTGATTTTTTATTATATTCTGACCAGGTTTGGGTGTCTAAATATCCTGATGAGTGACACAGGTACGCATTTTTTTAATGAAACTATTATGGATCTGATTGAGGAATTCCATATTCACCATGAAAAGAGTACCCCGTATCATCTACAGGATAATGTGACCGTAGAAGCCTTCAATAAAATTTTGGAACACGTGCTCACTAAGGTCTGCAACACGGACCGAAGCAACTTGGACATACACATCCTCTCTGTACTCTGGACCTATAGGACTACATGTAAGAAAATCATGGGAAAAACACCCTTCAGAATGGTCTACGGGAAGGAGGCCATCATGCCTATGGAATACATCATTCCCAGCCTGTGCATCTCGAATTTCACAAATATGGAGGACCCAGACATCATGGAGGAACACTTGGTTTAGCTGGTGGCCCTGGAAGAAGATCAGTTCATTTCTTAGTTCCACCAGCAGGTTCAGAAGGCACGTGAAAAAGCATGGCATGATCGACACATTCAGCAGAAGGTATTTGTGGAGGATGAATTGGTACTACTTTACAATAGCTAGTTTGTGCGATACTCGAGGAAGTTCGGTAAGCACTGGCTGGGTCTTTATATAGTGAAGGAAATTACCAATGGAGATGTGGTCAAATTGGCTACATTGCGCAGATATTTTCTGCCAGGATATGTTAATGGGAGTTTTTTGAAAGCCTATAGGGACTCCTCGGTGCCAATCAAATGACTATATTTCTGGAGTAGCTGTATCATGGATACTGCATGCATCAGGCCATGAAAATGGTGGCAAGAGCGATGGGTGCGGAGGGATGATGCACAGGACAGGCGGTGTGAGTGGGTGTGATGCAAGCGCAGGGGTTGCACGTGGTGGAAAAAACTAGCTGTTGACACAGGGAATTGGTGTGGAAAACCGAGTTTATCATTCAATGGAATGAGAAATGGGAAATTAATGTGGTGATTTACAAGGAGTTTTTACCGTTTCTGTAAGGATGGAGTGCAATTAAGGCTAATTGAGTCGTTTTCCACCCTCATGGGCTATAAGAAGAGGACTGTTGGTCACAAGGGGTTGGTTTGCTGTCTGAAACTCTCGCGCCTTGGCCACCTTGGTGAATATCATCTAGTCTATATAATTTCCATCCGCATGTCTGAGCGAGCTACTCCTTCTAACAGTAGTAATGCTAAATTCATCTTCTGAGCGAGAATGAATCCTACAAACCCTAATGAGTCTCTACCTGTCAAAGCTTCCGGGGAAATTGGATCTGACGAAGTATTTGAAGTAACCCCATAAATAGAGGAAGTCATATCTATCCCAACAAAAAGGAAGGGAAAAAGGAAGGAAATTAGGCAAAGTGGCTTGGAGGGAAACCTCGTACGTCTCCATGGATTGTGCGTTCCCCGCACAAAGTGCCTAAGGGACGATCGCCTGATTCATTCAAGTCCCCTATGACGCACATAGAGGAAGGCCTACATCCGACTCCACTGACCTAACTGCCACCTTATGTTAAGCCACACAAGACAACAACACGCGGCCCCAGGAATGAGATGTCGTCCGCATTTTCCTACAGATGCCTTTAATCCCGAAGGAGATGCCCTTATAAGGAGAGATGTTTGGCGGCCTTCCACTCATAAAATTCATTGATCATGATTTGGGCAACCTGAATGCCTTCACTTCGCTAGCTCTGGAGCTATACCTGGAACGAGTAATGGATGGAAACATAGTAAAGGTTGAGCCAATGGCGTGGGTACGAGGTTTGGCAGGGTCAGGGATCTTAAACCTGCTGCGCATCCCCCACTTTGGCCGATACAATATCACCGACCTGGTTGTTCGCTAGTTGCTGGCTCTCGTCCACGATGGGTGCTTATGGCTCCAAGGTCACATACTGATTTATGTTGATTTAATTCACACAATAACCAACCCCCCCATGTAGGGGAAAAATCCTAATGAAGGCACTGGCAAGAAGTTTGAGCACCAGATTACTAAAGATGTCTGAGAAAGATACCATATCACAAACAAGGATTTTAGATCGATACAATTAGCGACCCAGGGATGCTCATGGGAACCCTGCTACTTGCATGCAAATTGATGCACAAATGCCAGGCGACGGGTGCCCCTGCCCATGCAATTCAACTCATTGATAGATGCGAAAAGGGATTTTTCTTCAATTGGTCGTAGTACCTTGTTGACGAATTCCTAGAAAATGTGTGTGAGGCCCAGGATCAAGGAAAATATTTATACTACTCATGGATGATATTGCTAATTGCCTTAGTTGCGTGGGAGACACCTGAAGAAGAAATATCCCCCCCTCTCGAGCCAAGCATGTGTGAAGGAGCATGGTTTTCTAACCTCTGGGATTCAAAGGATCCCAAGCGGGTCGAGGAGAATAAGATGTTTTGGGTACTCTATGATCAAACCGTGGCCTCAAAAATTCATTCCCAACTGTGTTTGTCCCCGACAGTCCATAAAAAATAGAAACATATCGCGAAATTTCAAGTGACCATGCATAGTGTGCAGATTTAGGCCCAAAAATATCTTGTCTGGTATAACCTTCCATATATGACCACCGAAGAAGAGATTGACCAAGTAATTTCCACTTGGCCACCTAAGTGGAAGATTATAGCCCAGACAACTGGCCCAGGCACAACGGGCACATCCGTCCACAGTGTAAAATCAAAATATACAACTCCGCCTGCCACAATGATAGATTCTACGATTCCTGCTTCAACATAGCACATGACCCCCACCACCCCTGTGAGCGCTACCGTGCAGCCAGAACCAGAGTCTCTGCTGGATCAAAACCTTAACACGCTCGATGGCGTAGACATGTTGTCCCCACATGGTCTCAAACGCACCAGTGAACCGCCTAAGGGGTCTAGGAAGAAGCATAAGGCTATTAAGCCTGGCGCAAACACAGAGGTTACATTGACAGAGGATGACCTTGAGCAGATTGTCAACACCGTCACCATTATGTCTGAGGATCGATGGAATGCTTTGGAAGCACATCAAAAGGCCATGGTAGAAGTTTTTCAATTGGAGCTACAAGCTCTTCGGATAAAATCAAACACCCTTCAAGTGAGCATGGATCAAGCAAGGCAGAGTCAAGTGAGCACGGATCAAGCGAGGCCAAACCAAGCAGGCCAGCCAGCTATAGTTACAACCTTGACGAATGTCACAGACAAACAGATCTTTCGCCTCCCAGGTTACACATTTGCAATGGAACCCACAAAATTATGCAACCAAGTCCAAGCATGCTCTTTAGTCAATCTCGATGTCGAGCGCTTGATGGGTGCGAAACTACATGATTTATTTACCTCTGTCACCAATGAACTTCATCACAGAGAGCTCTGAGTGAAACATCACCTTAGCGAGGCTGAGAAGACTATTGTGACTCAATCCAATGAAGCCACCCAGGCCCAGGTGATGCACATTGCCACCATAACATAGCAGGTTGCGTTAGAACATTTGATAGAACGGCTCCGTGAAGACATGTTGGAAGTAATTATTTCCTCCGCTGTGCCACAGGTGAAGGTTGAGGGCTTGGTCACTGCCTTGAAGGCATCTCAGACTGAGGTACAAGTTGTTAAGGCCGATTTTGAACTTCAATAGTATCATTACAGGCCAAGCTACAACTTGAGACCCCCCCAGAAGTACGTGCCTAGCGAGTTGCGCTGGTCACAGAAGCAAAAAAAACTATTACTGCACATATCAATCAAGGAATCACTCTATTTGAGGCTGCTATGGAATTATGGTCCTGGGTGCAGCATGATCCTCTCCTTCGCCAAATTGATCAGGAGTTGCACCGCAAGGAATAACATTGTGAGTAGATGGAAGCCACTATGACCACCCTTGTTCCAGCCTAGTGAATAACACACCTTCAGACCAACCACACGCTCATAAGTGAAATTGTGGGGCTCTGGCACAAGAAATAGGTACTTAACGACCATCTGACACCCTGGGCTGATGAAGGTCTCAAAATTTCACAGGAGTTAGAAGGGGTTGTGTGACAGTTGAACTAGACCTTGGACAGTGTCACCACCGCAACTAAAGGCCCCACTTTGCAGAAGCTAGTTGACATTGCACAGACTGCTGTCATGCAGAGAATTCATGTTCTCTCCCTGTTGACCTCTGTTGTTGAGTAGGTCAAGGAAACAATGAAGACCCCACTGGCGCTGTGACTCAGGACGAGTCATAAGATTGTGCTGGGGGACTATTGGAACGAGGTTCCCTAACCACATTTTTGGTCCAATTTTGTAATATTTTAGTAATATTTGTTCTAGCACAGGGGCTCTGGGGTGGGTCGAAGCCATGTTGTGTTGTAATGGGTAAAAGGGTAGACCAAGATTTCGAAAACCATGATTTGTGGACCAAAGAAGTATCGTAGGCTAAGATGTTATAAATAGATAGGTAAATCGAGTCTAGAGGTAGAAGGAAAGGAGATAAGTTAAGCTTGGATACGAACTTGTGATCTTTTGTCGAGTGTCTCGGTAAGGGCTCCTACTGGCTGTGTGCACGGAGATCTTACAGTCCTGTTGCATGTGGACCCCACTAGCTGTGTGCGTGGGCTGGTCATAGAGTCTGTAAGTCAAATCTGGATATGAATGAATGAGAAAGCTGTTGATGATATTGTAGTATTCCTATGTTCTGATTATTGGCTATGTTTATGTGCTAAAATTGCATTTCTTCCTGAATACTGATAAATAAACTGGCATGCACGTGGATGTGATATGATGAATGCGCATCTTTGATTAAGACACTCTGCTTAAGTTACTAACTAATTATGATCTTTGCGTAACTGATATAATGTAAAAGGGTTTTGTGTTTGGTTCCTCCTACGCAAGACTAATAGATCCGTAGGGAACCCCTTTAGTTAACTCTTTCTCTCTCTCAAGGTGTGGAAACCTGGTTCCAACACCCTCCCATACTACTTCATTTGAGACCTTGACCTGCGTAAGCATGCCATTGCTGAAAGGGCCAATAGTATCGGGGTTTTTTGGAAAACCTTAAAACCGAACCTGGGTCAAGACCCCTGAAGCTAAGATGGGCTATGCTATGTCAGAACTAAACACAACCAAAAAGGTGGCTTTCTTATCATAATGGAGTATTGTTTATGGTAATCTCAAGACCAAGATCATATTACTCTTGTACAACATGATGATTGGTGCTTGTTTTTTGGGCAACTAGAATAAATAATGATGTACATGATTAGCCCATTTAGCCACAAACATCAAGTGTATTGTACGTCAAAAAATATTCATTTGTATTTATGTTTTGTACATATTTGGTGAGTCACCAAATTGAGCAATTGGGAAAAAAAATTTGTGGCCATATAATATTTTTGTGTTTGAGTTGGCTAGAATCTCATATCCATATATCTAATTTTTACTCTTAGCTAAAAATATGTTATATTGGTTGCTAGCCTATCTTTTGAATTTAGATAGTTTGATGCTAGGTTAAGGGAAATGAAAGCTATAGTGAAAATTCTTGTAAAGTGTGAAGTTGCTTGGTATGCAGACAATAGTTTCTGTTGTTGGTTACTTGGTTGTCTTTTTAAGATTTGTGTTAGGGGCAGTGGGAAGATAAGATTACTCAAGAAATAAGTGTATGTCTAAGGTGTGATAAGCAACACAAATTTTTTCTCAAAGTAAACAAAGAAGTTTATTTGAGAGTGTAAAATTCTGTGATAAGGATAAAATAAAGTAATATGGATAAGGATGTTCTTATTTCTGGACTGGCATGAGTTGTCTTGAGGTGGAACTTGTGGATTTTAACAAATATACTGCTTGTTTCGGGGAAATATATCAGGATGTGATGAAAGGAAAGGTGTGAATGAGGATAAATTGAAATTCAGAAAAAATAGTTGATTGTAGTGTTGAACTATAATTAGAATGCCATTAAAAGAAAAATCATGCTACTCTTGTTGATCTGGTGTCCATTTAGGAAAATCATGAATCTGTAAAACGGAATGGACAATCAATCCTGATTTTTGTTTTACTGAACAGAAGATCAGGATACAATCGATCTTGTTTTTTGTTTACTGAAGAGAAGTTGCAACTAAGAGATGTTTAACATCATTACAAAGGAAAATTTATTAGGATTTGAATGGAGTGGTTCAGTCAATATATAGCATCAATGAAGGCATGGTGATGTTTAGACACCATCTTTCATGTTTTCAACCTCATAATTTTTATATGGTGTGGATCATGGTGAGGAGATGCATGCATTATTATCACTGGTGAAGGACATATTTCCTTCAATGCCCCTCATTTTCGTAACCTAATTTTAGTTGAAAAACCTAAATGATGATTTTAAATTTTTACCATCTAAGGAATCAAAAGGTTGCTTCACTTAAAAGTTGACAAGCCACATTAACAATGATTTTACCATCTCAAAAATTAGAAGGTAGGCCATTTAAAAGTTGACAAGTGCCAATAGAGAACATTCTCAAAATGTTATTGGCCTACATGCCTTACACAAGCCACATCCTGTAGTGGGATTTGAAGTAGTTAGACAATTTTTGGATGCTTGTGATGGGTTTCCCTTATCTATGATAATTATTGGTGCAAAATTTTAGGGAAAAAATGTTTTGGATTATTTGAAAGCCCAATTCTACAAAATATCTAATGCACTTCCTTCAGAAATACAAAGAAGGCTTAAAATTAGCTATGACACACTTGAAGAAGAGGAGAAAGATATTTTTTTCTCTCTGTGGATTTCCTCTGTCCCTTGCTGCTTTATAAATTTACCGATAACTATCTTGCTATCCGGCCATGAGATGGGGTGTAAGAACCCACTGCAGAGAAGTCTCTTACATCCCAATCCCTGTGATCAACAATTCAGTATGGGTCATGTGACAGCATCTTTTCTTTGTCATTTTGGTACTATTCTTCAGCTTTGACATTGGATAGACATAGATTTCACAGTGCAGTTAGGCACCTGGAATGTAGCTCAGAAAATATACTATGAAGAAATTCTATGTTAAAAATGTAGATACATATAACAAAGGATATCCCCCTTTGTGTTAGGGAGTGGTTATAGTTAGGGATAGGATAAAGTCTCTTTAAATCTCTCTTCTGGTCTCTTGGGATGAATATGATATATAGGGGGAATTTCATGGAAATTTGGGATCCTTTCCCACTATTGAAACCTGGAACCTTGTATCTCAGATTCTCTGTTATAGTTCTTTTCAAGAGTATATATAATATATCTTAATTAAGGATTTTATTCAAAAAATATGGATCACCAAAAGAAAGAAGAAAATTCAATATTGGCAGTCACTTTTTCTTCATAGAAGAAGATTATAGGGCATAAGAATAAAGGATGGATTTGGTTGGGGAGGATTTTTGAGTCTCCATAACTTGGAAAACAAGTGTCTTGTAGAGGTCAACAGTAAAATTTGTATGTTTCACGATCACCTCCGTGAAATGGGCATAGCCTTTGGATGAGGAGGAGCCTTGGCAGCCTATGTGGTGCATCACTGACAACCTCAGGAGTTTAGTAACTGCTCCATTGATGTGAGTGGGTGAAACTACTAAGGTTTGAAGGTGATTATTTGGGAGGTGTATATATATTATATCCTGATGAGATGATCAGATCTTTAATGCCTCTACTAGGTTAGTTGTCCATACTCCTCCCCGCATTCTTAGATTCCTATAAAGAACTATTTTAGAAGTGGCAGAGGCTGGAGAAGCCACTAGGAAACATTGAGAATGAAAGTGAAGTGAATTTTTCTAGTTATGAAGAAATATTGTGCTCATATTTTTACCTTGCTAGAAGGAAGGGGTCTTGAAATAATCATATTTAATATTTAAAAGTGCATCACAAGAGCCTCCTCAGTTAACAAAGTTGATCTATCTCGCCTCCTTATGGTTACCAAAGATAGGGCAGCTGAAGCATCTAAAAAGTTAGAAACAATTGCTCTGAAAGGATGCACAATCAGATTGAAGGAACATATGGGGAAAGCTTACATCCTAACATTTCCAAAATAATTTTTTCGTATCTACTCCTTGAAGAACTAGACTCCAAGCATGCATGATGTCATTGCCAGATTCCTTTTGGGAACTTAATAAACCTCCAACATATTGATGATTCAAGAAAAGGTGCTAGTTTTGCTTCTTTTTTCATTCCATATTTCATAAATCACAGGGCAAGGCACTTTGATGTTACAAGAAGAATGAAACCCCGAAAGTCCCCATTGAACTTGAGCACATGTTTGGACTTGCTTACTATATAGGTTGGGAGGAAAGAATCTTATTTAAATCTTGATCAGATTCTTAAGCCTATATGTCAATTATTTTAGGAGTGTGACTTCTTTGGTAGTAACTAAATCTATAAATAAGACTGGTTTGCAGTCTCTCCTTATGTCTTTGTATCACCTCACTGTTTCCACACTCCAGTATGATGCAATTAGAGATGTTTCATTTTCCTTTGGTACCTAACAAATTCCTATTGACCTAATTTTATGGTCATCTGTTGGACATTAATAATTATTTTTTATCTTATTAATATAGCCAAGGATACCCTCTCTTTGAATGGAGCTCTTCCTTCTTCTAAGGGCTTGTTAAGGATAATTATGATAGGTGATTCAATATTTCAATTTTGCATACCTTTATTATGTTGTATACTTCCTTATTTGACCCTCGTAAATAGCACTCAGTAGCTTAAAATTGGGTTCACTTAATTTCTACATTCAAAGCGATGCATTGTATTTTCATAATCTTTGACCCTTTGGAATTATTAACTAGTTTTTTCCAAGCATTTAATGGTCTGCTAATGGTGACTGTGTGCATTAGCTGTAGCATAGTTAATTGACAGAAGACAAGGGTAAAGGTTTGTGGTGTGTCTGGAATGCAAAACAAGGGTATGCTGACCAATGTTCCTTACATGGGACTAGTTGATTGGGATACCTGGGGAGCCCAGATTAAATATCCAAGCTTGTTTCTTGAAATTGTTTGGTATTGGTGTGTGTAACTCAAATTCCAAGCCTCCTCCCTTCATCTTTAGAGTTTCTTGTTGTTGGGATTCCTTATGAAGTGGTGATTTCCTGCTTGACATGGAGGTATATTGGTCATGCGATAATTTGAATTGGGTTTTTATCCTTGGCTCTAAATGGTACATATGATCTACCAATCAATAAATATTTTAACAGGGACTATAAGTTATCCTATTTGAAGAAAAATATCATCAATTTGTCAAGGTTGGAACTGGGTTTTGTCTTTGTAGGTCAAGAACCCCTACAAAAATGTTCTTGTCATTGTCCACTTGATCACATTTGTGGTTGTTGTTACCCCTCATGTTTACATGATTGGTAAATGCATATTTCAGGGGTAACTTGCAGGATGCTCAAGGACCACAAACACACTTATTTTTGGTTGAGAGTAGTCTTTCATGTGATGATTTTCCTAAATGATAAGCATAGTGATTCTCCTTGATAATAATGTGGTTTCCTTGGTTGGAATGATGATTCTAGCCTTCACAAGGTTAGATTATCAGTGGAGGTTGCTTTAGTGGTGCATAATGTTCTTCACGAACCAACAACAAGGTGGTCAAATAATCACATCCTGGTCACTTTCACCTTGTGCTACATGGTTAGATCATTATTATCCTTTGATGTGGTAATACACTTACCTCGTTTCATTCATGTTCATGCCATTTTTCCATAGTTTTACCTAAGCAATTTTTTTATTGGAAGCATATTAAAAATTTTGCATAGGTGAAATCACTTCACACATACATTTTGATGGCACCTCATCATTTTTCCCACGTGATTTGTGTACCTCATCGAATCTTAATCATTTCACCAAAGAAAAATTCACTTTCATACTTACATACCACTTCATTCCATCTCTTGGAAGGTGCATGGCATGTTTTAGGCTTTTAGCTATAATTCCCTAAGTTGTATTTCTTATTAGCACTTCAATTCTTATATAGCTGAAATTTCTAGTGTGAACACACCTAAGTAGTTTAGGATATTTAAGTCTTAAACCTTTAGTTGAGTGAGTAAGTATTTGTTGAAAATGTAAGTAGTTTTGTTCTTCATAATTGTTGTTGTACTCATTTCAATATGTATCCTATGTAACAAACAAAAAAAAGTTATTTTATTAAAGCGTGGGTTTCATGTTCTTTAATGATGGTATTCTAGGTAAAAGCATGTTCTTCATGCTTCTAGGACTCATTAGGTCTTAGGATTTATTGTTATGAGTCAAATGAATCAACATAATGTGTATAAGACCCTTTTGTTGAAATTATTTACTATTTGACATTACTGGTGCATTTATAAATTCTTGTTGTCTATCGGGATATGATATACCTGTCATTATAAAGTGAAGAACGTTCAAGAAAGCCTATATTTTTTTGGAAAATTTTACTAAATTTTAACTTTGCATAAAAAATTCCAGATACAATTTGCTAGTTTCAAGAATAATGAATGTCATCAATCAATCTGCTTCTGTTGACTGAAATAGCCTAATTTCTAACTCATCTAGCACCCTCAAGAACTTAAATGAAGCAATATTTCTCATACCCTGCCAGCCCTAATAAGCCCATGAGAGAACATGTTACAAGTGGGTTTTGAACATTGGTGGGGAGTATAGTGGTCTAGCGTTCTAGGATTTTCTGAGACAAAATTGAGTAAGGACAGTACCATTTATGGTCAATTATTTGATGCTTTATGATAGGCATCTCTTGAGAATTTTATTTGAGAAAGCTTGTGGTTATTCAAATTGTAGTTAACAAAATTCATTTCATCTCAAATTATTGTTCCTAATATATGTGTTCTCCAAGAAGAGCAATATTAACAAGGATGCAATGAGAGAAGTCCTGTTTTGGTCACATTGGGAACTTCAGATTGCCAACATTGCACCCAAAAAACCCACCTAACAGGATACCTTAATGCAATTAGTAATATCTTTCTGTGAATAAATTCAAAATAGTAGTTATTTATTTTTTATTTTTGAATAAGTCATTCCCACAAAAATCCTTACATAGAAAGGCTTTTGAAGTTGTTAACTTGTTATTAATGACCCTTGCATCGTTGTCAATAGTTTTGATATTTCATACTGAGAAATTTGAGGGATGATAAATATGATGAATAACCATAATTATAACATTTTTTATTGTTGAATAAGTCATTCCTACAATAGTCCCTATATAGCAAGCCTTTTGAAGTCGCTAACTTGTTATTAACTACCCTTGTAGGGTTGTCGATGAGTTTTGATATTTAGTTCTTGTCGAGCTATTCGAGAGATGATAAATATGACGAATAGCCATCATTAAAACATTTTTTTCTACCAATTTGCAGTCCGTTTATTTGTTGATGATACACCTCCGCAATAGATATTGTATAGAGAATATATTGATGTAGGGTTCAGTTTTAAGAGTGCATATGGAATGGTATAAATTTTGACCAATTTTTCATATTGTTGATGATGCGTCTGTCCAATGAAGTTCTTGGGAATGATCTAAGAACCAAAATTGGTGATATAAAAAGATGAAACATAATACATAATTTTTGTGCTTGGCAGTTTTGATATGACTAATAATTAGGTATTGTTTGACTGTATATCATGTTTAATATAGTTCTCTGTTTGTATATTTCCATATTTGATTAAGATAAACTGTTATAATTGCAATGTGAAGGTAATGGTAAATTGTATTGGACACGTGTCCATACCCCACCGTACCTTATTGTTCATTGCAACACTTTTGCATATTTTGTCATACCCAGGGAGAAATTGGAGGCATACCCCAATTTCGAGTATGGAAACAGTGATTTTAGCATGAAAGAAAGATATTTTAATACCTAACAAGCTTTGTTAAGTTTTCATTTAGGGTGGGGCAAAAAAGATGCCCCAAAACAACAAAGTGTTTCAAACTCTAATTTCATGCTCATTTCGACATTTTTGGTTCGGCTATGTGAGCTGGGAAGGTACCAATAGAGAAGAGAGGAAGTAGGGAATTGTTCATTGTTTTTATTCCAAGAAATTGATGTCCATTCAAACATTCTTCATCCTTATTTTAATTCTTCTCTTCCTATATACCTAAATTTCATCTTGAAGTTTCTGTATTCATCATTTTTCTCAGCTATGCCTGGAAAGAGGGAGGGAATGCCAATGGGGAATTTGAATTCATTTTTTCAGACTTAGACTCGGCTAGCTGGTTACTTTGCAAAGACTATTTTTAGACTCGATAAAGAGGGAAAATTTTGTGAACACAAAATATACTGATGACATTTCCAATCCATATAGGTTATAAAACCACAATCTATGCATAAATTCATAAGATCATGTCATACAATATAAGAACACAACATTTGACACTTGATTTATGTATGCAAAATAATGAACTGAAAGATGATTCCATGATCAAATTTACAAATATTACTCAATTCAACTACATAGCTTGTAGTCTCATAACATAATTGGAAAATCAAAATAGACAATCTTTACTCTCCAAGTCCAATCTCAAGCCTCATGCATGACTACAAAAGTTCCTAGAATAAGCCATAGAGGAGCTGGTGCCAACATCGCTAGATTGTAGCAAAAACTATGATGCAAGTATATTTGGTGTAGCAACAACATCGTTTGATAGTTTCATTCCTAGCTTAGAGAAGTAAAATATACTCTGAAATTTCTTGTAATTTTTGGTCTTGCCAAAATTTGAGTTTTCTTTATTTTGTCCTGGTTTTTTTCTTTTCTTCTAAATAAGTCTAAATTATATTATATGATACAAAAAATACAGAGGACATCGCAACTTCCAAACCGAAATTGCTGAGTTAGCCAATTCCGGTGGGAAAGAGAAAATTAAAAAATACAAAAATAGGGCTGCCCCTAGTGGGGAAACCAACCCATAAACCATTCCATAGAGCATAATAGGAGCTTACCCTTAAGGGAAAACCAACATTAAACAATATAATCTAGTAGCCAAGTTTGCTGTGCAGAAATTAAATAGTCATAGAAACTAGAATTGAGTTGGAAAAAGCAAGAAAAGGAGGAACCATGGCGCTAGGAGTTCTGGTCATTTGCATGTTGAATTTACTAAGGAGGTTGCTCTTCCTCTATGTAGTAACCATAATCGAAGCGGTCGTCCTTTGGCTTGGAAAGAAGCGAATCCTGCTCAGGTGTGGAGGTGGATCGAGCACTCGTTGCTTCTGCCTTTTCCCTAGCTGCTGAACTGTTGCTGCCATTGCTGTCCGAAGAATACTCCATAGTTTTGACGGGAAGAGCCACCATCTTCCTGAGCTGCTGAGGGGAAGAGGGAGAGAGATTTGATTTCATCATCCTCTTCCTGGACCCCGAGCCAGAAGATCGAGTTTGGGCTTTAGGAATTCAGAGAGAAATATGGGCAGAGAGGTGTTGAGGGTCAAGAACCTCCATCACATCCATGACCAAGGAAAAATCCACTGTGCACTCCACAATTGCAGGGATGGGAGGGCGAACCTCGGCCTTCGCCTCTGCGACAACGCATATATATGGAGGCGAGGCATGGAAGCAACTTAATTCTGAGAATGCAACTAAGTGGGATGAATAGAGAGTGAAGGACGATCAAAGAGATTGAAGGCAGTGTGGGCCGAGTGGGCAGAGGGAGTCTGAAGGGATGACAGAGGGGCAGAGGCACAACTAGAAGAGATAGAGCCAAGAGCCAACATGACAGAGAAGTGGAGGGAGAAATTCAGAGGAGCGTCATTGCCATTGCCCATAAATGGCTAGGCAGCTTTGCAACCAGGTCAGACCGAACAGATTTCACGACGGAGGAAATGAATGCTGAATTGAGTGTCTGTTATGGTGCCTTGCTTCGAAGCCAACAAGGAGAATTTAATGGCACCCACACCAGAGCCATGTGCTGCCTCGTGGCGAGGACAACTGCTTGGTGAAAGGGGGGCCGTGTGGCATGCCGCCTTCTCTCTACGAGGCACCCGCATTAGAGAATTTTACTACTGATTTTGATTTTATAAGACAATATAATATGGTGAGAGATTCGCCAAAAAATTATATATACATATTATATTATTGATAAATTTCCTTCCTTTTTTCCTATGTATCATGGAGATTCGTCCATTTATCATACATATAAATTTAAGGGGGTTCTTGAAATTTTCCCTGTACTCCAATGAATTTTTGTTCATGCCCAATATTTGGAGGATTTGGGTACAAGTACATACCTGTAGGAGCCACACACTGAACAATATTCTAATATTAAATTTTCCTTATAGAACTGCATTGAACTTCAAAGCTTATGTGGTTTTTGGGAGGTTGAATTGGGTTATCTTCCCTTGGTAGTGTCCATCTATTCAAATTTAAAGTCTAGCCTGAACTTGAAAATCTGCAACAATTCAAAGTATATAACTTACCAAGCTCCTTGGGCACTACCACAAACAATGATGTTTATGGGTATTGGATTATATTAAAGATAAAGGGATTGGAGTGGTTGCCACAAAAAATACAAATATCTGTAGGAACTATGTGTTTTTGTTAGACCCTGATGGTCAAATAAATGTTCTAGACTCAAGATTCTTGCAAGAGAAAATATTCACTTTGGATGGATCACTTCTTGGCAATGGTATTTAATAGCCAAGAAGATAAATCAATCATATCTCAAGGTTCATTCTTGAGTATTGGCATGTATTGTAGTGGAGATATCTTCATATTCAAACCTTGTATATGAAAAATGGGGAATTTATGGTAAGGTACTAGATTCAAATATATATCAACCAAGCCATAGCCAAAGCCTGAACCAGAGCCAACTTCCAGAGTCAACTAGTGCCAAATTCAGAGTTGTAAATAGAGAAATATTCATGTTCCATGAGCATGAATTGGTTAGTGGCCAACCTTAAACCAACACCTATAGAAGACTTTGGTTTTTGCTACTCACTTCATCAATGTTTGGTCATCTTTAAACCATCATTAGGGGCACTTCCACTTCACATAAGACTTCAACTTCTATCCAAATTCAAATTTTTTCCAAGAATTTCTTTGAGCCAAGTTCCAGAGTTGGTGGTTAGCCTTAAACCACCATTGGTAGAACAATTTTGGTTCAAATACTTCAATTGGTTTGTGGTCTTCCTTAAACCACCATTTCAGAGAGCACATCCAACCATTGGTTACCATGCACTTTTATATTTCAAATCTCTTCTTTGACTCACACACCCCGTTAGGATTGGGGGGATGTTGGACACCAAATCTGTTAGTGTTGGTGTGGAGGAATGCCAAACAATCATAGAAGTCCAAGGGACCTCGTGATAGATGAAAACCAAAAATCATTAAGAATTGTATTTATGTATATCTTGTGAATATAATGGAAGACATAAGTTATCCAAATTTTCCTTCATTACTTTTTGTGTTTTTATAATACTTTAGTTGACTTTTATATATATATATATATATAAAAGTTTATTTTTTAATACTTATTTTATACATCTTTTATAAATATTTTTTAATACTTTATTATTCATTTTTAAAAATTTTCACTTTCCCATGTTTTTTCATTTTATTTATATTTCATTTTAATTATTTTTATCTCTTTAATTCATTTCTCTTTATATGTTTAAATTATTTTATATTTTATTTTTTAAATAAAACTTTATATTGCTCAAAATACCATATACATGATTTTTCTAGATTACTCTTTCAAGAGTTAATTCCCCTTAAAACACTACTCATATCTAAACTAGGACTAAAAATCTACATACACACCAAAACACCAAGTACAAAAGTTCCCATGCACAACTACACCATGGTTGACCACTATTAAACCACAACTACACCCATGGTTGACAACTATTCAACTAACCGACAACAAAATACCATAAACAAGCAAATATACCTACAAAACTAAGACCACCATAGCCGACTCTTAAGAAATAGAATAGTACGCCAAAAATAGCAATTATACAAAGACAAGAGCCTTCCTAACCGGGCCAAAGTCAAACATAGAAGCCATCAAATTGCAAGTAAAAACTAGAAAATGAAAATGATTGTTGAAGCGATGAAAAGGAAAGTGAACGTTAGTGATTTGTTATTAATAATTAATATTATTATTAAGTTAATAAGTGATTGAGAGAATAATGAGAGAAAGTTAAATAAAAATAAAAATGGATAAGTAAAATAATAGAAAATATAAGGAAAATTATAGGTGAAATAATAAGTTTAAATTTTTTGTTAAATATTTCAATTAAATATATAATAAAATTTAAATATGAAAATATAAAAATATTGTTAAATTAAAATATTAAATCATTAAATTATTGAAAATAGAATTGAATTATTTTACTAGTTTACATTCTTGCATATTTAACTTCTGCAATAGTTTTTAACTAGAGTTTCTTACTTTATTAATCTCTTTTAATTTTCATGTTCAAAATTAAATTTGCAACGTCAAAATTCTTCATGTCAAATTTAGAGGACAACTAAGTGTTCACTTTCTTCATGATTTCCATGTTATTTCCAATCAACAACATATCATCCACGTGAGACCAAATAAATAAAATGAATCTACTAATTTGAAATACACATGGTGAGCAACTCCACTCCTTATAAAACCAATTCCTAATATATAAGTATCAAATCTTTGATACCCTACAACCCATACAAGGACTTTCTCATCTTTCATAACAAGTCTTTCTTACCTTTCACTATAAATCCTCTAGCTATTTCATGTAGAGTTATTCTTCCATATCCCCATTTAAGAATCTTGTATTCACACCCATATGTTGTACTTCAATATCAAAAGAAACAACAATAGATTAGATAAATATAATAGAAGTTAGCGTAGTAACAAAAGAAACACTGTTACCGATGAAATAGGTAACTTGACCTCAAAACGGGAACTCTAGTCCAAAAAGACTCAAAAAACATGAAAAAACACCCCAAAAACAAAAAAAGTGTATTCCAGAATGCACTTGGTTTTTTTTGAAGGTCAAATTTCAACATTTTATAAAATTATGCTAAAAACAAAATTGTTTCTTGAAAAAAGGATTGAAAAAACACCCTCAAAACAAAACGAGTTGATGCTGGAATAACAAAAAAAAAAATGTGTCATATTTTTGACATTTTTAAAAATAGAAATAACATTTTTTAATTTTTAAAATTCAAACATTAAAAAAAACCTAAAATTTAAGAAAAAAATAAATTTAAAAAATAAAAACATTTTAAAGCTTAAAATTAAAAAATATATAGGAATAAAAAAATAAAAATAAAAACAAAATAAAAATTTTAATTCAAACATTAAAAAAACCTAAAATTTAAGAAAAAAATAAAAAATAAAAAATAAAAAATAAAAAAAATTTAAAGATTAAAATTTCAAAATATATAGAAATAAAAAAATAAAAATAAAAACAAAATAAAAATAAAAATATTAAGTTAAAAAGAAAAACAAGTTAAGAAAAGAAAAAAATTATAAAAAATAAAATATAGAAATTAAATTTAAAAAAGAAAATGAAAATGATTATTAAATTTAAAAAAAAAAAAAAAAATTTAAAGAAATATATTAAATGTTAATAAATTTAAAACTAAAAAAAAAAAAATTTTGAAATAAAAAGTAAAAAAATGAAAAATTAATTAAAAATAAAAAATGAAAAAAAAATACAATAAAAATATTAAATTTAAAAAATATATATTAAAAAAACAAATAAATTTAAAAAAAATATTAAATTTAAATTATAAAAAATAAAATATATATATATGAACTTAAATTAAAAATATATATATATATTAGATTTTATTAAATTAAAAAAAAATGTTGATATTAAAATAACAAATTAAAAAAAAGAAAAAAAAAGAAAAAAAAGTTAAAAAACTTTAAAAATCAATTAAAATTGAAAAATTAAAAAAATATATTAAATAAAAAATAAAATAAAAAACAAATTAATTTGAAAATATTAAGTTTAACTTAAAAAAAAAAAAATCTAATTTTAAATACACAATTTTAATTGAAATAAAAAAATATAAAAATTTTATGTAATTCAAAAAATAATAATAAAAAAAAAAAAAATTAAAAAAACAAAAACAAAATTTACTAAATTTTAAAAAATTAAAAACATAAAATTTAATAATAAAAAAAAAATATGAAAAAATTAAAAAAAAATCAATTAAAGAAAAAAAAAAAACAAAATTTAATAAAAATTATTAACAAAATTTAGAAAAAAAAATTTAAAAACAAAAAAATGAATAAAATTAAAAAAAAATTAAAAAAAACAATTTTTTTTTTACATTTACGAGTTAATCGGCCTCCCGCGGCGGGTGGGCGATTTCGGGAATTAGCCTCCCGCGGCGGGAGGGCGATTCCCGGAATCGATCGCCTTCCCGCGGCGGGAGGGCGATTCCCGGAATCGATCGCCTTCCCGCGACGGGAGGGCGATTCCCGGAATTGATCGCCTTCCCGCGGCGGGAGGGCGATTCCCGGAATCGGCCTCCTGCCCAGGTGGCGGCAGAGGCCGGCCGCTGCCACCTGGGCGGGGGGCTGCATGCATCCTCCCTGCCCACCCAACGGCCAATCTCCGCTGCCACCTGGGCGGGAAGCTGCCTGGCAGCGCCACCACGATCAAATTTTTTTTTTATTTTTTTTAAATTTTTAATATTTTTTTTAAATTTTTAATATATATTTTTTTTAAATTTGATTTTTTATTTTTTAAATTTAAAAAGAATTATATATATATATATATATATATATATATATATATATATATATATATATATATATATATTTTTTTTTTTTTTTTTTTTTAATTCAAATTTTTTATTTTAAATTTAATTTGTTTTTTTTTTTTTTGTTTTTTTTTTTTTAAATTTTGTTTTTAAATTTAATATTTTAGATTAATTATTTTTTAAAATTTAAAATTTATTCATTAAATTTATTAAATTTTAATTTAATTTAATTTAATTTAATTTTTATTTTAATCTTTTAGTTTATTTGGTTTTTCATTTTTTTAAATTTATATATTGTTTCATTTTAAAAAAAACAGTAAATTTATGGATTTTTTTTTTAAAATTATTTGCTTCATTTTTTTTTGTTTTTTAATGATAGTTTTTATTTATTTATTATAATTTGTTTATTTTTATTTTCTTTTTCAATTTTAAATTTTGTTTTTGTTTTTTTTTGTTTTTTTTTTTTTAAATCTGTTTTTTTGTTAATTTTAAAATTTGTATTTTTGTTTTCTTATTATTATTATTTTTTTAATTTAAATTTATTTATTTATTTATTTTTTAATCTAAATTTTAATTTTGTAATTTAAATTATTTTTAAATTTTCTATTTAATTTTTTTTTTTTTTTTTTAATTATATGGATTTTTTTAATAACTTAGAAAAAAATGTTTTTGATGTTTTTATTTTTTAATTTTTTTTTGTTAATTTTGTTTTTTTTTTTTTCAAATTTTGTCATTTCTTTTGATATAATTTTGGAATTTTTTTTTTTTTTTGTTTACATTTTTTTTTTTTACGCATTAATTTTGTTTTTTTTTACATTTTTATTGGTTTTTTTTATTGTTTATATATATATATATTTATCTAAGTTTTGTGTTTTATTACGAACATGAAAATCACCACTCTAAAAAAAAAGGTTGATGCTGCATCAATACGTTTCAAAATTAGCATGAAAATCACCGCTCTAAAAAAAAAGTTGATGCTGCATCAATACATTTCAAAATTAGCATGAAAATCACTAACATTTTAAAACAAATATTCATACTTCATAAATAAAAATATTAGAGTGTCAAAAATGTGCTAAAAAAAAAAAAAAAGTGATTCTGCATCACCACTTTTCAAAATCGGGTGCTTTTTATGCTACCAAAAAAAAGTAGGTAACAGTGCGGTTACCTATTTCATCGGTAACAGTGTTAAGAAAAATTTCAGCAAAGTCAATTCTCTCTCCTTGAGAATAACCTTTTACTACTAACCAATTTTTTGTATTTCTCCACTTTACCTTATCCATTCAACTTATTTCTCACCCCCATTTCCCGCGAATGAGATTTTTTCCAAGTGGTAATTCAATAGATCCCAAGCCTCATTTTTGTCTAAAGATGCCATTTCTTTGATCATGGAACTTTTCCAAAGCTTAACATCCTAAAAATCCATTGCCTCCCTAATCCTTGTATATATTATATGTTTATTTTTAATTTATTATATACAATGCATGACTATTTTTCTATGGCTTATAATCCTACTACCACTATCTTTTACATAAGTTATTCCAAATCCCTACATGTTCACTGCTAATGTCCTACATGTTCACTACTAATGCATTTCACATAAGTTGTTCAAAAATCTTAAAACTCTAGCTATGCTCTAATCAAAATATGTATTCATATTACAGATCAACAACCAAATAAGATATGGAGTCTAAAAGGTCACAATTCATTGAGAAAACTAATGTCCCTTGATAAATTTATTTAAGACAAGGAAATCATTAACCAAGTTCAAAGGTTCTCTAAATATTGAGTTAGTAATTATCTAAATATATGAGTAAAACTAATAATATGAAAAAAAATAGATATCTTTCAAATGTGAAACCACCTATCATGAACCCAGTGTGATGATATTTCATTATTTGTCTATTTAGTAGTCATAATAGAGCTTCCAATTACACAAATTTATTATCTAAAGCACACTTTAATAGGAAAAATATTGCTCTAAATTCATCGTAATTAGTGGTCCCTATTCCAAGGTTTGCCTTATTAGTGAAATAATGATCTCCTAGTAGTAAATAACACAAAACCCATATTACAAAAGTGCTTTGGATTATGGTAGGTTGCATAAAAAATTCCATGCATAATCCTTGTTTATATTCACCTCTCCAACCACATGACTAAGTTTGAGTTTTATACTATAATTATAAGAAAAAAACATACTAACTTTGAGCTTATCACGAAACTTTAAAAATTGGAACTTGAACATCCTTCTTTTTAACTCAATTTAATTAATTTATGCTTTATTAAAGTTAAAAAAAGAAAGTGTTTTTTTTCCCTTTAAGCTCGATATCTAGTCAATCATGGGGGAAGATATTGCACTCACCTTACATATGAAAAACTCCATAGCACAAAAAATTAAGTCAATAAGTGAATGAATTTCAGGCCTTCCTTCGCCCCGGTAGTGACCGCTGCTAGATATTTATTTTTAAATCATTTGTATTTGTTGGATACCTAATCCATTAGGGTTAGCGTTGAGGGATGCCAATAGTCATAGGAGTCCAAGAGACCTCTTCATAGATGAAAACCAAGGGTCATTAATATTTTCATTTATATATACCTTGTGAATATAATGAAACACATGAGTTATCTATTTTTTTCTGTATTACTTTTGTGTGTGTTTAACATGGTATTAGATCAGGTGTATTCCTTCCCTACTCAATTTGAGCCACAATTGTGTGTTTCTTAGAGTTATTTTGAATTCCTTTTGTAGTTGAAATTTTTATTAGAGTACAAAATTCATTTATGTCATAGCAAGTTAGCTCTACACCTCGACACTCTGACATATTCTCTCTACATGCGTGTTCTACATTTCAGCCTTTGCCATTGTGGAACTAATTCATACTTTGCTCTAACATGGTCTACCTCATCTTTTCTTATACATAGTCATAACTGAAACGTCCTCCATGCCTATGAATATTAAATTGAGTTTCTGAAGCTAGAAATCATTCTACTTGTCCCTCAATCTGTTGGCATGATCTCTCTCAACCTATGCTTGACTAACAAAAGGACTTGAATTAAATTTATCTATTTGTGGCCATAACATAGGAGTGAACATTCATGAAAAATAGGAAACTTATTTTGATGCATTTTTCCTCTTGAAAATTGAATTGATAAGTTTGACCTACCATCCAACTGCCCATATGGTCCATAGGAATGTGCACCTAGCTTGAGAGGGCACGAAATGATAGCTGACTTTCGAAATCATAGCACCATATCCTCCATGTTTGGTTACTCACAAATATCCAAGGCAGTAGCTCCACAGACATTGAATTTGTAAAATATTCTTGCAAGTCCTATTTATTTTCACCATTGTTTCTTTGGTACTTTTATTCATGTAAGTGGGAGAAAGTGAGGCAGTGGGAAATGGGGATTTTGGCCCATGGTAAATTCCTAAATAAGAGTCTATAAATCACTTTTTGTTATTTATGCATGAAATTATAGTGTTGCAAAGATCATTTATCATATTTATAGGCTTAAAACGGTGGTTCCCCTAGTCCTTTATTTTGGTGAGCACACATCAAGATTCCAGGCCATCAAGATTCCAGGCCAATGGGATAGTGTCTCTAGGTGCTAACCATCATGTTTCTTTATTTCTATGTAATTTCTCATTGCTACAAACATTTGTGTAGTGTTTTTAGCTCATTAACCATTTTTTTCCATAACATATATTTGTTTGTGTTTGCTAATAAATCACTGATGGGAATCCTTCTTATGATTAAGTGCAGGCGATCACTCACAAGAGCCTTGAGCTCCTCATGCATTCTTTTCCCAATTTCAGGGTTCTCATGCTTACCAGTTGTACTCAACACGGATAGGATCGTTACTATTATTGTGCATTGCAAGCATACTGTAATGCTATATTTTCATATCTACTCCATCAACAACTTTTGATTCATGCCCCACATTTGGAGGATTTGGGTACAAGTGCATACCTGCAAGAGCCACACACTGAATAACATTCCAAGGTGAAAGTTTACTTATATAATTGCAAGGAATATAAAATATTATCTAGTTTTTGGGATGTTGCACCTAGTTTTTTTCCTTTGGTGGAGACCATCTATTCAAATTTGACTATTCTAAACTTGATTTCTACGAAAAATCAGAGTGTATAACTTACCAAGCTCTTTTGTGACTACCAAAAATAACAATGCTTATGGGAATTGGATTATAATGAAGATAAATGTCTTGAAGTGGTTGCCTCAACTAGCAAATATTTGCAGGAACTAGATGTTTTCTTGTTAGACCCTAATGATCAAGGAGCTGCGAAAAAGGAAGGCCTTGTGGCTATTTCAAGGGGTTGTCCTAAATTGACCTTTGCACTATACATTTTTGATAAAATGACAGATGTAACTTTTCTTTCACATTAACATAGTTTATTGACCATTTCACATCTCTACATGGAGTTAATGTGATGTAGTTGATATAGGATCCTTGGTTCATAGTATTATTTTGAAATGTTTCCTTCTTATTTAGTTGGCACATTCAATTTTGAAGAATATTGGTTGGATTTTTAGAATAAGCCTACATTCTTCATTTGGTTAGTTTAAATTATTCGAAAATGGCTCTAATTGGTGAAGTATCATGGATATCAAATACTCTAATGACCTCTACTATTGACGATACAATAAAAATAAGAAACATCACTCTCTCAGATATTTGAACCCATTTGAAAAATGCACAAGGCAAGATTGAGTTTATGTAGCTTGAGTCTTAACTTTAGCAATATGAACTACAACAAAAGAATCATCATTTTGAACTAGTTATTGTTCGAAAAATTTCTTTGTTTGAGTTTGAGATAGAATCTTGTATAAAATAAACAACTAATTAGATTAGTGAGGTCATTTCAAGAGAAGATTTACATGAAGATGTAGAGGTCTAGCTTGCACTTCCCAAGCCCATCATCAGACCTACAGAAGAAATTATCAACAACAAGAACATAAATGGTCTTGGATATGACAAAGATGTGTCCTTTCACATTGAACTAGAATACTTTAGACCCATAAAGTTTAAGAGCGCTAGGTTTCTTCAAGACAACTCATCTTCATTTGCTCCTATTCCACAACCACTTCAGATTGTCAAATACCAAAATTGTGATTAGGTTGACTATGTGAAAGGTTAAATTTTTTGTCTTCATCCTTGTGAACATTGTGATAATCATAGTCTTCATTCATATAGATGTTATAGAAACAAGAATCCTGCAAGAGAAAATAATCACGGGACCATTTTTACCGGTTGGACCTAGTTTGGAAAAATAGGGTTTGAAAACTTCCAGGAGCATTTTGCGGCATCAAAAGACATTTTTTGGGGGTAAAAATTCACTTATTTAGAAAATTACCTTTTCTTCCTATTATACACATACATACCTTTCCAACGATGCAAGAATCACATCAATCCAAGTCTGAATGCGAACTTATGCCACTCAAGAGTTGAACTTCCTCTTTTCACCACCATAGTTCGAGAGGATGCCACATTCACCCCAATTATTAATGAAAAAGGGACCAACCACATGATTATGATGTAGAAAACTATAGAAGAGTATATTGTAACTCTATTTAAGAGTTGAGCTAGTCAAACCTGACCACTAGTAGGCTATCGTGATATGTTATAACCAAACCTCTAAGAGGGAAAGGGATTCCATTATTTCGAGTGCATTTGTTCCAAACCTGAGAAAAATTAACCAAGAGGAATAGGAGGTAGAGCACACAGAGAGGATTTGTGTACTGTAGCAACCCACGAGCCATATTTCATACTTCTTTGTACGCATAACCATATTTCCATTTAGAGAAAGAGAAAGGAGCGACCTCACCTTCTAGCTAGGTTTTTTTCTTGAAAGGGTTTCCGAGAGCATATCTTGCGCCGAAAATTGGTGTGTGAGGTTTTATTTTATTTTTCTCTATTTTGTGCATAATTTTGAATTCGCATGTATGCCCTATTAACAATAATTTACAAATCTAATAAAACTAGAATAGTGTAGAACTTTATTTTTAAAATATTATTTTATGATATCTATTGTGACAAACTGTCCAGTGGAATATCTGTGGTAGTTTATGGATCACTCAAAGTTCATTCTTGAGTATCGACATGTATTGTAGTGGAGATAGCTTCATCTTCCCACCTTGTATATGAAAAGGGGGAAATTAATGGTAATTTACTAGATTTAAATATATATCAAGCGATCTAGAGCTAGAGCTAGAGCCTGAACCAGAGCCAACTTCCAAAACCTAGAGCTAGAGTTAGCCATTTCCAAAGTTAGAGTTGTAGCTAGAGACAAATTCCTGTTTCATGACCATGAATTGGTTGGCGGTCAACCTTAAACCACCACTAGTAGAAGAATTCAATTTATGCTACTCATTTGATCAATTTTTGGTGATCTTTAAACCATCATTAGGGAGC
This sequence comes from Pinus albicaulis, assembly GCA_034641835.2. NCBI lineage: Eukaryota > Viridiplantae > Streptophyta > Pinopsida > Pinales > Pinaceae > Pinus > Pinus albicaulis. The sequence goes on from CM076580.1 coordinate 1,068,888,971, forward strand.
ACTTACACTTCATAGAAGACATCAAATTTTATATAGATTCAGAATTGTTACAAGGATTGCTTCAACCCAAGTTCTAGAGTTGTTGGTCAGCCTTAAACCACCACTGGTAGAAATTTTTTGGTTTATATACCTCATTTGGTTTGTGTTCTTAAGCCACCAATTTAGAGAGCACCTCTAACCATTGGTTTCCATGCAAATTTTTATTTCAACTCTCTTCTTGGACTCATACACATCCCTTTGGATTATTGGAGGGGGGGATAGAATTCCTTATCAGGCATAAGTGCATGGTGATCCATGATAAGAGCCTTGAGTTACTCGTGCATTATTTTCCTAATTTCAAGGTTCTCATGCTTACCAGTTGCTGGTCTAAATTTTTAATGTTAGTTATTGCTGTGCTAATCTAATTTTCAGATATAAAACTTATTCACGGATCTTATGCTTGATGTGCAGGTTCCCTTGTTGCTTATGTGTGTTAAAAGAGGAATTAAAACTGAATTTTATGAGTGTTTTTGAAAGCATAAATCATGAATTTAAAGTGATGAACAAAAAAAAAAAAAATGAAATCAAACCACACAAACTGATACAATAAAATAGAGTTTTGATGAAGGATTTCATCCCTCCTGGGCTACATCTCCTTGGTCCATCTCCATAGCTTGGGCCTCTATATTAGCTCAAATTTTCTCAAAGTGATGTTTACAGGAATCAAATTCTCTTGGAACCTATTCTAATGAGTTTAAAACATCCAAATATATCAGAAACGACTATTTGTTTACTGAATCTGGTTACCAGATGCTCTGGGCATGACCTTCCCTCCTAGTGGCCCTAAGCTTAAAAAATGTTCACGACAACAAAAACCCGTGTAGATGACCTCCTCTGCCTCTTAAAACTATTCCAATGGCTCCAAAACCTAAAAATATATCTATAATGACTATCCTCACCCCCAATTTGGTTGAATATTTCTTCAGTTATGGAAAAACCAATTTTCCCTAGTTTTCCTCCACTAAATCTGGAAGTCTGCGTAGATGACCTCCTCTGCCTCTGAAACCTATTCCAATGGCTCCAAAACCTAAAAATATGTCTATAATGACTATCCTTGCCCCCAATTTGGTCGAATATTTCTTCAGCTATGGAAAAAACAACTTTCCCTAGCTTTCCTCCACTAAATCTGGAAGTCCACCAGTTAACTCCACTAAATGTGCAGCTTCTCCACATTTGGCGGGTCCGCCATATCTTTTGCTAAGATAAGCATGCAATTAATTAAGGATAAACGATAATTTAAGTGTAATTAACATATGGATTAGTGCACAGCGCGTTTAAACATTGATTGCGTATTAGTTTGAATTAACCACATATTAGTGGTATTAATACAGGACTTAACATATTTAAATCTCCGCAGATCACATGAAAACACAATCACTTATCGCAGATCGCAGCGCAGTCACTTATCACAGATCGCAGATCGCATCGCAATCACTTATAGCAGATCACAACCCCACTATAAATCATTCTATGTTTCCTACTCCGTCTTGCAATTACGATACCCCGATGCAATATATTGCATCACAATTCCGCCACCTTGTTAACGCTTTATGTTTCTTGCTCCTAAAAACCCCCGATATGATTGGTAGGACCCACCTTATCACCATGTCACTTACTGCACAACTGCAAATCACAAATCATTTGTTGTTGCGTTATGTCCTCAGCTCCTAAACTACCTATGCGAGATGGTTGAACTCGCCGATGCTTTGGACCAAGGTTTAATACTTTGGGTTAATGAAATATGTCACGGATATATGTTGTATTGTCCTTTGACTATGGTTTAGACCATTTGTACCAACCTTTGTTTAAAAAAATATGCGACCAACCTTGACCTTGCAATATGTAATGCATGCGCCTTCCAACTGAAGATTATCCGCCGGATTTCTTTGGCTCTCGACTGCACCTCGTGGCCTTTCCCCATTGGCCTATAAATTCCACATATAAGATAATCCACCATAGTAATAATTCCAAACTTAGGAAATAGGAGAAAAAATCAACTTCCCCAAGCAACATTGGCGAATCTAGAGATGACACTTGTCACAGTGTCACTGGCTGAAAAAATAGATAATATTCCTTGAAGATTCCTGAGGTGCTGACTAGACTACCAAGTCATCAGTCTGTCACTGTTCTGCAATTTTTTAATAAAAAATTTCCTATTTTGAACGATGTTCAACAGACCAAAACTCCTTCATTTGAACTTAGTTTTCAACGAAACAAGTTGCGTTGGATTCCTTGCGACGAGCCGGTCACTCTCGTCATTATGGGAATTTTGAGGTCTAAAATGGGCCTCCTAAGGAAATTATAAAGTAATAGTAGAAATAATAAAATAAGATTTGATTACATCATCAAATTTAGAGGGAAAAAACAAAAAACTACTTTTTCAACTCGTATTTTCAACTTATCTCCCAAAGTTTTTACTCAAATTTTGAGCGAGAGTACTCGTTGGATGCAAAAAATGGTGAATCATCCCCCATGGTTGACATCATCATCTTGAATCCTATTGGTTCTTATAAAGTTTATTTTTGTTGTACATTTTTCTTAGGAGGCCCATTTTAGACCTCAAAATTCCCCTAATGTCTGGTTTCATTCAATTATGAGCACTTTCATTTTTGAGATAAAATACTGAGCCTATGATAAGCTACAATGTACTTGAAAAATATGCGCTCATTGCCATTTTTTTTCATTATAGACATATTATAGAGCTATATTTGCAGATATACTGCAATGAATTTTGATTCATGCCCAATATTTGGGGGATTTGGTACAAGTACATACCTGTAGGAGCCACACACTGAACAATATTTTAATATTAAAGTTTCCTTATAGACTGCATTGAACTTCAAAGCTTATGTGGTTTTTTGGAGGTTGCATTGGGTTATCTTCCCTTGGTAGAGTCCATCTATTTAAATTTAAAGTCTAGCTTGAACTTGAGTTCTGCAACAATTAAAAGTGTATAACTTACCAAGCTCCTTGGTCACTACCACAAACAATGATGTTTATGGGTATTGGATTATATTAAAGATAAATGGATTGAAGTGGTTGCCACAAAAAATAAATATTTGTAGGAAGTATGTGTTTTTGTTAGACCCTGATGGTCAAGGAGCCATGAAAAAGGAATGCATTGGGGCTATGTCAAGGGGTTGTCCTAAGTTGACCTCTAAACTATATTTTTTTTTCAAATGGAAAATGCGACTTTTATAGCCCATTAACATAGTGGTTTGACCATTTAACATCTATGCATGGAGCTCATGTAATGTAGTTGAGATATGAGCCCTCATTCATAGTATTGTTGTGAAGTGATCCTAGAAGTATTGTTAGGATACATGATTAGGGATTGTTTCCTTCTTATTCATTCAACACGTCTGATTTTGAATAATATTGGGTGCATTTTCGGAATAAACTACACCCTTCATTTGGTCAGTTTAAATTGTTGGAAAATAGATCGAATTGGTGAAGTATTAGAGATACTGAATATTTTAATACTCTATATTGTTTATGAGAAAATGAAATTAATAAACACAATTCTCTTTGATACTCAGACGTGTTTGCAAAATTTATAAGACAAGATTGAGTTTCTACACCTAAAGCCTCAGCGCCAACGAGATGAACTACAACATAAGAGTTATCATTCTGAATTGGTTCTTGCTAAAAAAAATTCTTTCTTTGAGTTTGAGACAAACGATTATTATCATACAAAACCTTTTTGGATCAGTGAGGCCATTTCAAGAGAATATTTACATGAAGATGTAGACGTTCATCTTGCATTTCCTAAGCCCATCATTAGACCATGGGAGGAAATTATCAACAACAAGAACATAGTTGGTATTGGATATGCAAATGATGTGTCCTTTCACATTAAATCATACTACTGTCAACCCATAAAGTTTTAGAGTGATAAGTTTCTTCAAGACAACCCATCTTCACTTCCTCCTATTCCACAACCACTTTAGATTTCCAGATACCAACATTGTGATTTTGTTTTCCAAGTGAATTATTAGTGTTTTGATATTCACCCTTATGAGAATTGTGGTAAACATACTTACCATTCAAATAAATGTTCTAGACTCAAGACTCTTGCAAGAGAAAACATTCACTTTGAATGGCTCACTTCTTGGAAATGGTATTTAATAGCCAAGAAGATAAATAATTCATATCTCAAGGTTCATTCTTGAGTATTGGTATGTCTTGTAGTGGAGATATCTTCATATTCAAACCTTGAATATAAAAAATGGGGAATTTATGGTAAGGTACTAAATTAAAATATATATCAACCAAGCCATAGCCAAAGCCTGAACCAGAGAAAACTTCCAAAGTCAACCAGTGCCAAATTCAGAGTTGTAAATAGAGAAATATTCATGTTCCATGGGCATGAATTGGTTAGTGGCCAACCTTAAACCAACACCTGTAGAAGACTTTGGTTTTTGCTACTCACTTCATCAATTTTTGGTCATATTTAAACCATCATTAGGAGCACTTCCACTTCAAAGAAGACTTCAATTTCTAGCCAAATTCAAAATTGTTCCAAGAATTTCTTCGAGCCAAGTTCCAGAGTTGGTGGTCAACCTTAAACCACCATTGGTAGAAAAATTTTGGTTCAAATAATTCAATTGGTTTGTGGTCTTCCTTAAACCACCATTTGAGAGAGCACATGCAACCATTGGTTGCCATGCACTTTTATATTTCAAATATCTTCTTTGACTCACGCCTTGTTTGGATTGGGGGGATGTTGGACACCAAATCCGTTGGTGTGGAGGAATGCCAAAAATCATAGTAGTTCAAAGGACCTCATGATAGATGAAAAACAAAGGTCATTAAGAATTTTATTTAAGTATAACTTGTGAATATCATAGAAGACACGAGTTATCCAAATTTTCTTCTATTACTTTTTGTGTTTTTATAATACTTTAGTTGACTTTTATATATATATATATATATATATATATATATATATATATATATATATATATATATATATATATATATATATATATATATATATATAAATATAATAAAACACACACACACACACACACATATATTTATTTATCTATCTATACATATGTTTTATTTTATATATATATACAATATTATTTTTTAATACTTATTTTATACATATTTTACAAATACTTTTTAATATTTCCTTAATATATATACTTATTTATTTTTAAAAGATTTCACTTTCCTTTGTAAATTTCTTTTCATTTTATTTATATTTTATTTTAATTATTTTTATATCTTTAATTCATTTCTCTTTTATATAAATGGTTATTTTTTATTTTTTCAATAAAATTTTATATTACTCAAAATAGGATATACATGATTTTTCTAGATTACTCCCTCAAAAGTTGATTCTCCTCAAAACAATACTCCTGTCTGACCTGGGATTGGAAAAGTTCCCATCCACAACTAACCGACAAAATACCACAAACAAGCAAATATACCTACAAAACTAAGACCACAATAACCAACTCTAAAGAAATAAACTAGTACGCCAAGAATAGCAATTATACAAACATAAGCTAATACCATCATAAAAGACAAGAGCCTTGCTAACCGGGCCAAAGTCAAACATAGAAGCCATGAAAATGAAAACTAGTAAAAACTAGAAAATGAAAATGATTGTTGAAGGGATGAAAAGGAAGGTGAACGTTTATGATTTGTTATTAATAATTACTAATATTATTAAGTTAATAAGTGATTGAGAGAATAGTTGAGAAAGTTAAAAAAAATCAATAATTAATAATAATAATATTAAGTTAATAAGGGATTGAGAGAAAATTTATAAGTAAAATATAAAAAAATTTATAGGTCAAATAATAAGTTAAATTAAATTGGGGTTAAATATTTCAATTAAATATATAATAAAATTTAAATATGAAAATATAAAAATATTGTTAAATTTAAATATTAAAATATTAAATTATTGAAAATAGAATTGAATTAAAAATTAATCTAGTTTCATTTTAACTTTGAAAGATGGATCTATAGGAGGGTTTAATTATTTATAAGGATGGTTTATTTATTTATAACTATATTTTAATTATATTTTTATTATTATGTAATTTGATTGAGTCAAAATGTTTTACAATCATCTCTTCCATATTAGACTCTAGAGCACCTCTAGATGCAGTGATTATAGTTTTAATAGTATTAAAAGGAGATTATAGTGGAATTAGAAATTAAATTATCAATAATAGAGTATATTGATAAAATTGAATTAGGGTTACAAAATAAATAAGTTTATTAAATTAGTATTAAAATATTAAATTAATATTAAAAATAGAATTAGTGTTAAACTATAATTAAATTATTAGATTATTAAAATATTTTTAAACTGGAATTAAATTAGGATTGAAATAGAATTAAAAACTAATTTTTTAATAGAAAAGGAGTTGGAAAAATAATTAATAAAGAATAAGAAATGGTAGTTATTAGGGAGATATAAATGATTATGTGGGTAGGAAAAATAATAGAAAAATATAGGTCAAATTAAGTTTGGGGTAGAATTAAATTAAAATTGCAATTAAAATTAAAATATAAAATTATTAAAAAGAGGAAAAAATTATTAGATTAATATAAGAAATAAGAAGAGAAATTAGATAGGATGAATGTGACTAGAGAAGGGGAGGTAAGGGGGACAATTAAGGGAGATAAAGGATAGGGGTGGGGGAGGATGTGGTTGACAGGGTATGAAAGAGGACCAAAGAATATTAGGGGAATGACAAAGGGGAATAGGTTACTAAAGATGGATAGGAATGACAATAGTGTTAGGGAGATTGGGTTTAAAGGAAAAAAATGGATAGTGGGTTTCCAAGAATGGATCAAATTATACCCATCTACCCGATTAAAGTTGTTAGGGTGATTTTTGATTTCTAGGGCTTCCTTGATGACACGGTTCGAGTGGAATGGGGAAGAGAACAATTTTTTGTTTTTATTGAAACAAATAAAATGTTGATATTGTGGGAGTGTTCGAATATGGTGGATTTAGAAATTCAATTATGGTAGTTTTCAACCATATGTTCTTTAAGGTGGCCTTTGAAGGACTTCCGAGTTTTTCCTATGTAAGATATTCCACAAGAGCATGAGATCTCATAGATTTTGGGGCCAAGCATAAGGTCATTCTTATATTTGGCAGATATTAAGAGCTAGATGAGGGTTTTATGGGGTTTGAACAAGGATTTTATGCTATTTTTAGAAAGGGTTTTGCAAATATGAGCAGTAACCCCTTGAATGTATGAAAGGGAGGTTTTGGCTAAAGGTAGATATTGGAAATGTTTTGAGGATTGGGGTGGAAAGCAAAATGGAATTCCTTTTTGATCTAGGATGAGGAGTAACCATTGACTTTAAGGGTTGTGGTAAGATGGTATTTTTATTTGGAAAATGATTAAGGGGACGAAACTTGAATAGCTCAATTAATGAGAGTTTTAAGTACTAAAAACATTTGAGTAGGATGATGGTGGCAGTTGGCATGGAGATACCTATCAATATGCGTATTATTTTTATAGACTTGGTGGGTAAGAGAACCATCATGGAGATGAGAGACAAGGAAGGAAATTGATTGGTTAGATTCAAGTTCAATAGTGAACTAGATGTGAGGATAAATGTGATTAATATGGGTATGAAAGGCTTAGAGTTCATGCATACCTTGTGACCTAATAAGGGTGTCATCGACAAAGTGATTCTAGAACTTGGGTTTGAAGTGGAAGCTTTAAAGAGCTAAGTTTTCAAAGTGCTCCATGAAAATGTTGACTACAAAAGGGAGGAACCCATGGTCGTTCCCTCAATATTTTGGTAGCAGACTCTATTAAAAGTGAAGAAAGTGGTCTCCAGGAAAATTTTTATAAGGTCAAGGGTTTCAAAGTCAACAAATTCGGAAATGACATAAATGGATTATGAGATAGGGATTTTAGTGAATAATGAGACGACATAAAATCTAACCATGATGTTATTTTCATAAAGCTTCATGCCAATTTATGTCAATTCCCTAAGGTTTTTTCCTCTTGTAATCACCCTCTCATTTATTCCTGCAATCATCATGTTTCATCTCCTTCTGCTTGTGCTTCTTGTTTCATTCTCTCTTCTCAAAATCTCTTTAATGATTCTCCCTCCCTAATATCTCTACCTAGTTCCTTGTTTCACTCTTCTCCTATCCTCACTTAGAAATATTCACCTAAAACCCTTCACTCTTTCTCTCTTGTTGAACCATGGTTTAACAACTCTACATGCACCTCCTTGAAATCCATCTTGTTTCAATCTAATAACCTTATATCTCCCACCCTCCATTCTCCTGGTTTGCATAGGCTATATAAATATTCTCACGTCGTCTCTAGCTATATTCCCTTTATAGACATCTCGACCATATGTTTTCTCTCACTTGATGATTTGCGCAAACCATTTACTTCTCACGGTGTGATTTCTCCTTCGTAGTGAGTTGATACCCAACCTCATAATGGTGTGTCCCATCCCAGAGATCATGTTCTCCTACACTCTCCCCCTCCTTTGAGAAATTTGACTTTCAATTTTCTCCACCTAAATCTGAGGCTAGGCATCATCCTTGTCTTCCCCTCAATAATCCTGCTCCCCTTGAGGATAAGTCAACCCCCCCCCCCCCTCCCTTACCCTTTCCCTTCATCTTTACATTTCTCTTATTCCCTCACTATTCCCAACTCCCTCCATTCTAATTATTCTTTTGTTTCCTTGCCCCTTTTTAACCTCCTTGCTTTTAAATCTAACCCTCATTCTAATACAAATTCTTTCGCCATTATTAATTTTAATTCATTTCCCATCCCTCCCCCCCTTAATACTATCTCTTCGTTTCCTTCCCATTTCATTACCAATTTGGGAATCCAATGCTCTAATCCCTTTAATCCTATTTATACCTTTAATTCTAATTATGTTAATAATTCCTTTTCCTCTATTAACCCCCGAACACCCATTCCTCCTACTCTTTTCACTCTTAATGCTAAGGTGGTAAAACTGTCCTCTAGAGAACTTGAGAAACCCACCTCAAGCCTTTTAGAAAAAAGGATTTAATTACTCAGTTATTCTAACAATATGGATCTAGTTAGAACTCTTCACTCTTTTTCTCTTGTTGAACCATGGTTTAAAACCTCTACATGTCCCTCCTTGAAATCCGTATTTTTATAAATAACCTTAGATATCCCACCCTCCATTCTCTTGGTTTGCGTATGCTATATAAATATTCACACGTTGACTATAGCTATATTCCCTTTATAGATTTGTTGACCATCTATTTTCCCTCGGTTGATCATTTGCACATATCCTTTCACTCCTGTGCAGTTTATTCTTCACAATGCATTGATATTCAAGCTCATAATGGTGTGTCCCATCCCCAAATATCATGTTCTCCTATCCTTTCCCCCTCCTTTGACAAATTTGACTCTGAAGTTTCTCTGCCTAAATATGAGGCTAGACATCACCCTTGTCTTCCCCTCAGTAATCCTACTCCCCCTGATGATAATTCAATCCACCCCCTTAACCCTTTCCCTTCATCTTTACATTTCTCTTATTCCCTTTCTATGCCCAACTCCATCGTTCTAATTATTCTATTGTTTCCTTTCCCCTTTTTAACCTCCTTTATTTTAATTGTAACCCTCATTCTAATACTAATTCTCTCTCCATTCTTAATTGTAATTCATTTCCCATTCCTCCCCCTTAATTCCATCTCTTTGTGTCTCCTTCCAAATCTATTACCAATATGGACATCCAATGCTCTAGCCCCCTTAATCCTATTTATTCCTTTAATTCTAATTCTATTAATAATTCCGTTGCCTCTCCTAACCTCCTAACATTCCTTCCTCCTAATTTTCTCACTCTTAATGCTAAGGTGGTAAATATGTCCTCTAGAGAACTTCACTGACCCACCTTGAGCCTTTTGGATAAAGGATTTAACTATTCCTTTAGTCTTTGTATCATTCCATTTTTTTGATAATTATTATTTTGATTTTTAATATAATATATTTTTTATTTAATTAATTATAAATTGAATATTATCAATTTTTTTTTTATATATTTGTATAATAAAAAATGTTGAAAAGTATAAAACACCAATACTAATACTTAAATAAATAAATAAATTATATAATAATTGAATATTAATTCTGAACCATTATAATTACTTAATAATAATAATAAAAAACTATAATTACCTAATAATAATAATAATAAAACAAGAAGAAGATTAATTTTGAACAGCTACAACCAATTACTTAATAATAATAAAAAGAAGAAACTAAAAATCTTCTTGAAAATTCATATACTCAAACCCCAACTCTTTGAATTCCCCAAAGCCCTTCCTAGAGAGCCTTTTATCTTTCTTTCAAAGGAATCAAGCCATATATATGAGCCTCCCTTGTGAATAGGCCTTTAGGATCACCTCTCTTCCCATCATTGATCCATTCAATTAATGATCCTTATCATAACGGGTCTCCTCCCATCGGTGAAATTCCATAAATATTAGAGAGCCTTAGCCAAGGTGACAGTGGGCTATTGCTCTATTGTTGCCCTTAATCTGGTAGTATCCCTCCAAGGATCCTGTTTTAGGACCCCTGCTAGTTTGAGGGGTAACACAGCTAAGCTTCATTTAGGCTTATATATATAGAGGAAGTTGATCAGACTCTATCTCTTGGGTTCGAGTGGTTTGAATAGTCATCTTTATATTATTAGATTATTTACTACGAATTAAATTTTTTATGAATAAAGATGACTATAGAATAAATAAATTATAATTAAAACTCATTTACTATGGTTTAAAGCATATTTTCAGTGTTACACAACCATTAAAATTTTAGGAACAAATATTAACTTTTAAAACAGACAAATTGAAATTATGAGTTGAATCTTTTGGGTCCATGACAGATTCATTGTACAATACTATATGAGAGTAATTATTTTGATTAATTAAATAATAATAATTTATTCTGATTTATTATTCACTATGATTTTAAAGTATACATCTTAAACAACCATTAAAATGTCACTTTGTAAATAATTAAATTCAAATTAAAACTTATTTACTACAATTTTATAGCTCTCTCGTCTCCTTTGACTACAACATTCCTTTTGATAGACTTGGTAGAACAACCTCAATACACGAAATAAAATTCATTAATATCAATTCAAATCAAAATAAATGAATCTTTGGAAAAACAAAACTTTTTTTTAGAGAAAATCTAAACTAACTGAAAAAGGTAAAACTTGCATATTTCAAATTCCATAATAGATTTCCTCAACCCTTTAAATAAGCTTTATCATAACAAATAACAAATCAGAAAGTCTTCATCAGAAGAAATAAGAAATAGGAAAGACTTCATTATAAGAAATACCATGGACAAATACCATGTGTTGTTCAAACTTGGAGCCCAAAATTACCAATGATAAATTATTATTTTCTTTTCTTTTAAATAACAAATCAAATTCTCTTTTATTAATTATGAAAAATTTCTTATTAAAACTAATTATTATTTTATAGAAAAACCAAAGCATTTTGTTAACTTATAGAAAACTAAAATAATTATGTTAAAATTATTTATTATCTTAAATATTTAATGTAAATTAACATTCCAATTTTAAAAATTAGAATTATCATTTTAAAAAATTAATTAAATATATAGATTTTAAAAATGCTTTGGTTAAAAAAAAAAATACATACTACTCAAATTTAACCACTTATCTAAGTGACAAGGATAATTATCATTCTAGTTCACATATTGAAATATATAACAAAATAAATAATTATTAATATTTATTTACTTATTTAATTTTAAATAAATAATAAATATTCATTTAATTATTTAATTTTAAATAAATAATAAATATTAATTTTAAATATTTTTTTGGTATTGGGTTAATATATTTTTTGAAGGTTCAAAGATATCTTTTAACATATTAGTTGAGGGATTTGAATCTAAGTAAGGGGATGACGATTATCATCATTTGACATATTTATAATATTAATATTAGTCTAGAGGGTTAGTTCATTTGCTGAAGACTTAGTCTGTGAAGAACCTTTGTTATTAAAAGGTCACTAGTTCAATTCTCTAAACAATCTTAGCGGTTGAGTTGACTAAGATAATGATAATTCCAAATGGACATTTAAATGAATGCAAATATTGAAATATTCATTTATTTTAGTTCAATTGCTGAAGTCTTAGTTCAATTCTCTAGACACTCTTAGCGGTTGAGTTGACTAAGATAATGATCATTCGACATGAGATATTTAAATGAATATAAATATTGAAATATTCATTTATTTTAAATGAATAATAATATTAATTTTTTTTTGTATAGGGTAAAAATTTGTCTTTAATGTTCAAAGTCATCCTCAACTTGTTAATTGAGAGAATTGAATCTACAGATAATGATAATTCCTGTCACATATAACTATACAATTAACCTATGTGAAGTAACAATATTTTTTTTTTTTTTTTTTTTTTACCACTAACCAAATGTAAACACATCTGCATGCTATCTAAACATTTCCACAACACATAACTGTGACTATACCAATCATGGAATCATATTAACTTAATAAAACGAAATATATATATATTCATCATGATTACAAATTTAATCATGTTTATGGTGAGATTCATTGACCTGGTACGAGAATGCATATACGGTGTACATTCGGCTCTAATGGCTTTAATATAACCATTTGGATTTGTCTACTCCCATGCGCATCGTTTTAATCACTTGGTTCATAGGTGATCGATTTAATGCTTGGTTAATTGGTGAAATCGTGTGTCACACTTGTCGAGGCTTACATTTATTTTACTGTGATCCGATCATAACTTACCCCGCCATCTCCGAGATATCTGCTCCGCCATTTGGCTCCATCTCTACCCAGCTAGTACAACTGTCACACGCTAGCCTCTTTGGCGGTAACCAGCTAATTCGACCTCGTTCTCCGCATAGATTGCGAGGGAACATTAGCGTTTCGGAGTTTCTTTCCACCGCCTGTCTCACAGGCTTAGAGTCTCTGGTGTTCGTCTCCTCCATGGCGCGCCTCTCTCCAATCCCTCCGTCTGCATGGCAATACAGCTGGTTCGAAGGTAACATAATGGTGAATACTTCAGTTAACAAGCAGTGGCGTTTTTATAAATATACCTACAGGTTTTCGGGACATTCACTAAGTCTTACAATCTCGCTCCCGTGCATGATATTCCTCGAGTAGGGCCGTCTATGCATGTTCAGCTGCCGGGGAAGAAAGGATTTGCAGAAGACAATTTTGGTTTCTTCAGATTGAAGCCGCCCCAACTCCACAGGTATGTTTAACTTCGGCCTACCTCCTCTTTCATACCTTACACAGTTAGTTCGAGAATCCGTTTTAACCCTATGCAAACTGGTGTTTCCATCTCTGCTCAGGCTATGCGGGGTTTATTCCTCTTTACAGGTACGAATTTTTATTCGCCCGCTTTTCGGCTCTTTAAGAAATGTTTCCGCTCGTGATTTCGCCTTCCGGCGCTATTCACTTAGAGTTTCCTGACAGTTGTTTATGGTGTATCTACAGGTATAAAGACCGAACTGTCTTTCTCTCTCCCTGCGCGGGTTAATCCGTCTAGCTCGACAGATAATGATGTCGCTCTCCCTTGTACAGGTACTTGGCGCTCATGCTTGCTCCGAATCTTGGCGTAATGCTCAGTTATAGCACTAAATGTTTACAACCCTTTATTAACCTAGGTTTTCCTTTCGTTTTGCTTCAGACAAGGATGTCTGCATAATTCCAGAGGGTTTATATTTTTGGCATTGTAAACAATGTATTAACATTTGATTCTCCGCCTTCAAGGCCGGACTGGTGTTTGTCCTGTTTTAAATTTACCTAACTGCAACTCGTAATACCATAATCTTATTTAGAATGTTCTTTTGGGTTTTCAGTTCAAGTTTTCCTTTGGGTAATGTATGTTTTGTTCACGTCAGGGAACTATGGCACAACTCTTAACTACAGATGTCTATTGTAATTTCTTGCTTTCATTAGTGCGGCTATGCTTCTAAATGCGTGTCTCTCCTATCGCGTTTTACTGCACCCGGCCAGATTTAGAATAGGTTGGTTATTGTCCATAATGGGGTAGAAGCTATGCATGCATCCAGAATTAATGTTTTCTTTTCCTGTTTGTATTATCAGTACTATCTCCTCAAATGTATTTGTAATTATCATGCATTTGTACTTCCACGTTCTACTGTAACTGTTCACAAGTTAAATTTTTCTATTCTGTTATGTGAATCACCTAACCCTAGGTGGCACCAGCCGCCATGAGCTAGGCCGTGTATAGTTTCGAAGTGAAAGAACAAGAGCGAGTGGGGTTTCTTGCCCAACTCTGCTCTACAAGTTCAGAGTTATAACATGCAACTGTTAAGACATAAGTATATATTGTTTTGCAGCTTATATAACTTATTCTTATCATTTTCTTTTCTGTCGCAAACAAGATAAATAGCCATGGTTCTTCTTTTGTTCGAGTATATACAGCACATAGGTTTACTAAAGTTTAAGCGAGCTCGTTCTTTCTTTAAATGTAACTCTAAGTACAATGTTTATAGAAATATCTGCTACAGTTCTCATAATTCCAGAGTTATCTACAATTTTCCCACTACGAGACTGAGTCATTTTTACGAATGGTTATCCAATATTCACTATTACTGCACTCAACTATTTCACCACTAACTAGTGCAACAGACGATAACTGTAAACATTTTCATCAGAAACAGTAATGCATGTAATTATATAAGCGTGAATGTTCTGTAATTTCTTCCTCACATTAAATAGAGTAACCAGATAACAGTACTGCACCATTAATAAACTAACCAGGTAACAGTGACTTTCCATACTGCAACTTGAACAGTTGTAAATACTTATCTGGTAGGACAAGAATACCCTCCAACTGTGGTCCACCCAACCTTCAAGGGAGGCAATGACGTCCTCCACTTGCCCCCTAGCTCTAGAATTCAGTCTGCACTCCGAAACAGTAGAAATCCTGTTGCAGCCTCTGGACGGCCAATCCAGCCACACACAGATCACCTGAAGTTAAGGTTACAGAAGATGTTCTCCACTGTCCATTTTCCCAGCTCTAGAGAAATCTTCACCTTTCTCCTTCAGAGGAAAGAAAAAAACACAGAACCCCTAACCCTCCCCTGGGATTTCCTTTTATCCCTGGAGGTTAGGTAACTGTCCTCTAACTGTTCCCAAGTAACCAACTTCTATTCTTAGATACTTTTTACCAACAGTTAAAGAGATTCATTTCCTTTCACCAGCTTAGTAACAAAATAGTGTTTTCTTGTTGAGTTTCTTTTACCAAATAAAATAAACATATATTAAAAATAAATAACTTGTCTTTTAACTAAAATCAAACTAATGAGCTCTAAATGAGGCTGTCACAATTCCAATTGACATATTTATAATATCAACATTATTTGTTCTATAAATATAATATTTAATACAAAATAATATTTTGTAATTTCAAAAATTATTAAATATTAGTACCATGTAATTATCTTGATAAAAAAATAATTGTATGAGTATTGTTTGTATTTTTAATATAATATAATATATATTTAGTCCAGAAAGTCTAATGTAGATGGTGAGAAAGTGTTCTATTAAGACACGTCATGGTATAAAAGTCAATGGTTCAAAACTCTATGTGCAAAAATCCAAATTATAATATTACATATTAAAAAAAATTAGAAATACTTTTAAATTATAAAACTAATCATATATATATATATAGATATATATATGAAAAAATTATTCTTCTGAAAAAATATATATATGAAAAAATTAATATATTTTTTTAAGGTTCAAAGTTATTCTCAACATGTTAGTATGTTAGTTAAGAGCATTGAATGTAAGTATTAAATAATTTCAAAAATAATATCTAATATAATGCATTGCTAAAACTATAATTGATTTAATGAGCCTATTCACAATTTAACAATTTGAATTAGTTCATATTTAAACATGCATAGCTTAATATTTAAAACGAACATATAACTACTAACAAATAAGCATATATTCAAACAAACTTATTACAAAATAATACTATATAATTCTAAAATTCATTAAATATTAATATTATTTAATCATTATTTTGATTTGTAATATAATATATTTTTTAATTAATTAACTATAAATTAAATATTATCCAAACAAATTCATTATAAAATAGTACTATATAATTCTAAAAATTATTAAATATTAATAACATTTAATTATTATTTTGATTTGTAATATAATATATTTTTTAATTAATTAATTATAAATTAAATATTATCAAATATAAATATTTGTAGAATACTAATATATTCTAAAACTTATTAAATGTTAATAATATTTAATTATTATTTTGATTTGTAATATAATATATTTTTTAATTAATTAATTATAAATTAAATATTATCAAATATAAATATTTGTAAAATATTATCTAATTCTAAAATTTATTAAATATTAATAATATTTAATTATTATTTTAATTTGTAATATAATATATTTTTTAATTAATTAATTATAAATTAAATATTATCAAATATAAATATTTGTATAGTAAAAAATGTTGAAAAGTATAAAACAACAATACTATAAACTTAATATATAAGATTAATGATTAATTCTGAACCACTATAATTACTTATTAATAATAAGAAAACCAGAAAAAAATTACTTTTGAACAACTACAAAAATTAAGTAATAATAAAAGAAGAAAGTAATAATAAAAGAAGAAGATTAATTTTGAACAACTACAACCAATTACTTAATAATAATAAAAAGAAGAAGATTAATTCTGAACAACTACACTTACTTAAAAAATAATAATGAGAAAACAGCACAGAAAATTACATTTACTTGAAAATAATGCATCTTGTCTGAGGCCATCCATGCAAGAGCCATTCTGTTGAACTGTGAACAGAGTGAACTGTGGCCAAATCCAACACACCCACGATACGCTGCACATGGTTGAAAATAGATAGCCAGGGAATACATGATAACAAAAGCTGCAGATCATGGCAATTAAGAAGAACGCATTACAAGACAATCCCCTTTCCATGGTTTTTTTTCATGCAGTACCCATTATACTGTAAGAATTGGTATAATACTATAACGGAGAAGGACATGGACATGGAGGGTACTGCATGAGAAACACCTTGGAAAGGGGATGTCTCGCAATATGTTCTTCTTCACTCCCATGATCTGCAGCTTCTGCGATTATGTATTCCCTGGTTATTTATTCTCAACCCCGGCAGCTACTGGACTGGATGATGGTTTTGCATTTATGGATATACTACTACGCTGGATCTTTGCCATGCTTATTGAATCTGTTGTTGATGTTCAATGTTTTTGCATTCTGTTTTTCAAGTTAATAGGTATAAATGCCATGTCACCTCTATGTGCACTCATTTCTGTTATATTATATATTTAATTCAAGAAAGCATAGCTTTTTTCACATTTGTTTTTGATCATAGTTTTACTCTGCATAATAGAACACAAGTATCTACTTTCTTACTTACAGTCCTTTTCTTTCTATTATATATTTAATTCAAGAAGGATAACCTTTTTCACAATTGTTTTGGAGCATAGGTTTACTCTGCATAATAGAATACTAGCAATGGCACCGGGAGGTGCAAAGGAACGCTGAAAGGAAACCTCCCAATGATGTAAGGGGGGCAAAACAGGTAGATGTTGAGTTAAATCTTCTCCAACTCCTCCTAGGGGAACAGAGGAAGAAGAATAAATGGGCTGCAGGGACTGAAATCAACCGAATTCACTATCATGCCGTCTCTGGTAACATAGCAATGGAATGTAGCCTTTCGGGAGGGCGTATACTTGTCATTGCTTGGGGTTATGGTCTAAGAAGTTCGAACATCAAATATAATGAGAGGATATTGCCTTTTAATACAGTTTACAAGGGGAGGATTTCTATTAATATTCAAGCACATTATAAAAGAGAGAGATAGCCTTTGTGCATTATTCAAAGGATATTCAATTGTTTTTATTATTATCGAATAAATTAAATGTTAAAAGTAATTAAATAATATTTAAAATTTGAATTTATATATTTACTTTATTTTTAATAATTACATGCTATGATAAGAAAAGATTTCAAAACCAATAAAAAAATAAGAAAAATAAGAATAAAAATTAATGAAATAAATAAATAAAAAGAAATAAAATAAAATAAAGATATAATTAAAATAAAAAATAAAATAGGTAAAAATAAATAAATAAATAAATAAATAAATTTGTAATTACAAAAATGAGAATAAAATAAATAAATGAAAAGAAATAAAATAAAATAAAGATTAATAAATAAATAAATAAGCAAACAAATAAATAAAATGAAATAAAAATAAGCACATATTATCTCATATTAATAAAAAATAGAAGAAACTACCTAAACTTACCCAAAAAAGAAAAAAAAAATTTATATGTTTAAATAATTCTAAAACTATTATTTAATTGATCATCATAAAAACATAATTATGCTTAAAATTCTGCACTATTAAGTTTGTTATAATTTTAAAACTATTATTTAAGTAGTTATCATAGATCATAATTATGCTTAAAATTTTGCAATATTAAATTTGTTATAGTTTTTTTTATAAAATTAATTATTAAAAAAATTGTATTAAATTTGTTATGGTATTTTTTTAATAATAAAATTAATTATTAAAAAAATTCCGTATAAATTATTTAAAATTTAGTTAGAGTATATTTAAAACTATTTTTGGTTACTAAAAATTTCTTCAAATTTAAAATAACATATTAGCTTTATAAATTATCAACAAATAATTTTAAATAATATAATTTTCCGATGCTATGATTTTCGTTAAATAACAAAAATGATACAACGTGCATTCCCAAAAATAGCAGCTCGTAATAACTATCGCAATGCTCTTTTCACAAATTAAGATAAGCTTTTCGACTATTTAAAAAAATAACAAATTAGGTATTTCAATGCCTACATGTTAATAGATGATAGGTATAAAAACCCTTCACGCGGATAAGTAGTATACTGTCCCCTTCATCAATTTCATCTATAGAACATCGCAGTTAAGTAAAGTTCTTTCTACGAGAACGACCGCGAGTTCTGCATTACAGAATCGACTTCGTCTGCCATTAATGGATTCTATTGACACCTTGTTCGCAAGAAGAAATGAAATCCAGGTGGTGATGCTGCCATTGCCAGCACAGGGACACCTTAATCATTTGCCTCACCTTTCAAGGGCCCTCGCTGGGCGAGGTGTAAATGTACTATTTGTCACCACTTCTGTGCATATCAATCAAGCTCCACATCGTGTTCTGGGATGGGATCCCCACAACTTTCCCATTCGTTTTTCACGAACTGCCGATGCCCTCTTTCTCAGAAGAGCAGCCAGATCTTGAAAACAAGGAGCACCCTTTCCCCGTGCATTTTATTCCTCGCTTCGAAGCCTTGGAACATCATCTCAAGGAGCCTTTCGATGATCTGATACGCAGTCTCGATCGGAATAGAGTTGTGATTGTGCACGACCCGTTGCTGGG
This sequence comes from Pinus albicaulis, assembly GCA_034641835.2. Taxonomy (NCBI): domain Eukaryota; kingdom Viridiplantae; phylum Streptophyta; class Pinopsida; order Pinales; family Pinaceae; genus Pinus; species Pinus albicaulis. Next base: position 1,068,908,541 of record CM076580.1, read on the forward strand.
GTGGGCTCAGACCGTGGCGGCCAAGTATGGCGCCCCGGCACAGATCTTACAACCTCGTTACTAAGGAAACTTGACAACCATGAAGACGTCTCAGCAGAACAATCAGAGCAGACTCGACCAGCAGACCTGACTGTTAGATGGTGAGAAAGAAAAGTACTTGTTGCACAGTTCACAGTTGCAAAGACAAGAAACAACATACATCTGACAGCTATCCATACATACATACAGAGATTCGGTTACCGGAGAAACCCAACACCAGAGTTGGAATTTGACGAACTGATTTCTTTTTTACTCTGCTATAAATATTATCCTTATTTGATGGCAAAATGCCGCATGATGGGCACTGTTTGACACCTACGAAGACATCCCAGCATAACAATTTCATATGTTATTGGTGTAGCATAACACCCTATTTTCTGGTGGATTTTCTATACAAATGCGTAGGGATTTTTTTATAAATGTTATTACTACAAGCCCAACTAAGAAAAGGACTGTTACTTCATCGAACGAATGCGTTTATCTTAAAACGTACGCGGTTTCTGCCGAAATTCGTTTCCAAAACAACAAACTTCTATTAGATATTGAGTTTCTAAATCCAGTGCCGTACCAGCAGCCACCTCGCTCATAGGGTTCTCAAATCATTTCGGATCCATTCCCAATGCCAGAATGCTTTGTGTGCATCCAACTTATTCTCCAGGATAAGTTCCCCATACATCGTCTCTCTAAATTTGACAATAAACTGTAGCTGCACCCCCCTCTCACACTGAAGTTTCTGGTAAGTTTATTGAAGGTAAATTTATGAAATAGTGCATCTCACATCTTGTCTAATATAATATGCAATAGTAGTTTGTGCCCTTTGTAAAGAGACCCTAATGCTTAATATTCAAACATTCACCGATTCTCTAATCATTTATTCAAGGATTATAAGCCAAAGAGGCATCCAGAGTTGTCAAAATATTTTTTTGTAAATACAAAGAGAGGAAAGGTCAGCCGCAAAATAACGTTTAGTTTGCAAACCTTCTGCCGTTCCTACGAAGACGTTGCAATTAGAATCTACCATAGTAAGTTTCAGCTTTGTCCCGTTAAGCAGAGTCTCATTGCTGTTCACGTCTTTCACCGCCAATTCTAGAGCCGACTTTGCAACTCTTCCAATTATAGAATTGAATGTAAAAAAGAGCAGCAACATTGACAACAGAAGGCCTTGTATTACCAGCGGTGCTAATATTTCCATCAGCATTTGTGCAATTGCTCGGAATCAACACGGAGAATGCTACTACCAAAATGACCAAATAATCCAGAAAGTGCGGTAAGCGGCACATGTTGAAGTATCCCGTTCACTTGGACATGAACTCCAAAAATATAAACCGTAAGTTTACACGGCGTAAATATGAATGACAAATTTTGGAGAGTTTCCAATATCCTATCATCGAATAAGAGTCATGATGACGAGAATTTGCATCAATGCATCTAGAGGCTAAAGAGATTTAAACAGAAATTGCCAATTCCAAAACAGTGTAAAATAAAATCAAAACAAAAGTTCAACGTATCCGGAGGTTAAAGAAATTGAAACATAAATTTTTAATTTCAAAACAGTGTCCAAAAGGAAAACCAAAACAAAAGTCCCGGAAAGGATGAGGGAAAGAGATATCAAGTTGTGAATCGCCAGAAGTGAACGCCTAGAGCTTCAAAGGACTTCAAAAGGAAGCAGGCTCATGAACATTAAATGTGAAACAGAGCATGACGCTATACGAGGATTGAACATGAGAGATCCATTCCAATAGCTTCAGGGAATTATTAAGATGCAGGGATTACACATCAAATAGCAAATTTAAAGCCGGAAATGATGGTAGACTCGGAGTTCAAAATAAAGATGCCTAACTCCGGGTCGAAGCGCACAGGCCTTCACACGGCAAAGTAGAGATGGTAGCCGTTAAAACTCATGACCTGAAAAGCAGACCGGCATTCCAAATATTTCCATTTTTAATAAACCATGTCGTACAGGATTTGACAACGCAGGCCGCGGCGCCATACTGGCATTAAAGTTTCCGGACATGTGTGAGATTTTCCGCGATCATTTGCATTCTTCGATGCTTACTCCTAAGATTAATAAACCATGTCGTACAGGATTTGACAACGTAGGCCGGGGCGCCATACTGGCATTAAAGTTTCCGGACATGTGTGAGATTTTCCGCGATCATTTGCATTCTTCGATGCTTACTCCTAAGATCTTCATCGTTAATGGTTTGATGATCGACGGTGTTTGTTTAGGCGGGAATTACCACTGCCAAAACCTTAAGCCTTGCCCGTATGTTATCGCTGAGCAGACAAATGTCAAATTTTAACTGGCGGTAAGAACGATGAGAACGGGTTTTCATTGGCTGAGCGAAAAATCGCATTTGGAAAACCCATAAAGGGAACGCTTTCAGCGTAACAAGTATCTACTTTCTTATTTACTCTCTTCTAGGTAAATTTAGAATAATGTCTTTTTTGCTAACAAAATTTTACTTAAAATATTTGAAAAGATTGAACCAATAACTTCTTAAATATAGTTAAAAACTCAACCAACTAAACTAAAATCTCTAGCAAAGTTCAATTATAAAAAAGAACAAAGTTCAATACAACAAATATAAGCTAAGAAAGAGCAAAGTTCAATTATAAGAAAGAGAAAAGTTCAATTATAAGAAAGAGAAAAGAGCAAAGTTCAATGCAACAAATGTAAGCTATCAGGTTTAACCCAATAACTTCCTTATATTTATATTTGAAAGCTGGTTGTTAATCATTCCTTTGTTATATTTCCTTTGGCAGACCTATTTTTTATGCTGGTGGAAAGTTTGATACTGTATGGGTTCGTATTTCATATTGTCATGATGATCATGCTGGGATAATATGCATAACATGATGATTGTGTACTCATACAAGTAATCGTGAATAGCAGTTATTCTTTTCATATGGGTGGATGTTTTGTCTGTACCGCAAAATCACAGACCATCGTTTTCACCCTGCACATTTTAAAGTTTTTATTGTGGGATTGAAGTGGTACGTTCAAGGAGAGGCATGAAGAATGTTTTTGGAGTCAATTTAGTCAAATTTCGTCACATGCAAATTTTTTTAAAATGTAAAATGTAATGTGTTATTTTTAAATTTTCATTATTTAAATTGTATTTTTGATTGCTATACAGACTAGACATAGGACCAAATTAGTTAATAGAGATTTTCTAATAATATATTGTTGAAATATTTTTTAAAAGTATAAGATTTAAACAACTTGCTCACACAATTTTTTTTACTTCATGGACAAATTTACACATTCCCTCATAGTGGGTTGTAGAGTGAGCCTATTGGCTCAATAAAATTTATCATCAATCAAGATGTTTGATATATATATTTATATGTTCAAAACTATATTCAATAATGGTCTTCTTTGGTAGAAAAATACATAACCATGATAGTGCTATGTAAATACCTAAAAAGCCCTCTTTACTAGTGCCTAAAGATCATTTCATGGTTTTGACATATACTTTCTCAAAACTCCCTCTCTAGGTGCAATGATAAGTCTAACACAAACCATTGCATACATTAAACTAGGACCGACACCAGCATACAAAACATGGGAATGTCTCGGTACATTAATCTATAGATAACTTTACACCTACACGAATAAGGACATTTAATAATTTACATTCTTGCATATTAAACCTATGCAATATTTTTCTCAACATATTTCTATGATTTAACTAGAGTTTCCTACTTTATTAATCTCTTTTAATTTTCATGCCCAAAATGAAATTAGCAATGCCAATATTCTTCATGTCAAATTTAGAGGACAACTAAGTTTTCACTTTCTTCATGATTTCCATGTTATTTCCAGTCAACAACATATCATCCACATAAGATCAAATAAATAAAATGAATCTACTAATTTGAAATACACATGGTGATCAACTCCACTCATTATAAAACCAATTCCTAATATATAAATATCAAATTTTTGATACCCTTCAACCCATACAAGGACTTTCTCATCTTTCATAACAAGTCTTTCTTACCTTTCACTGTAAATCCTCTAGCTATTTCAGGTAGAGTTAATATTCCATATCCCCATGTAAGAATCTTGTATTCACATCCATATGTTGTACTTCAATATCAAAAGAAACAACAATAGATTAGATAAATCTAATAGAAGTTAATGTAGTAACAAAAGAAAAAATTTCACCAAAGTCAATTCTCTCTACTTGAGAATAACCTTTTACTACTAACCAATTTTTTGTATTTCTCCACTTTAACTTATCCATTCAGATTATTTCTCACACCCATTTTTTCCAAGTGGTAATTCAATAGATCCCAAGCCTCATTTTTGTCTAAAGCTGCCATTTCTTTGATCATGGACTTTTTCCAAAGCTTAACATCCTTAAAATTCATTGCCTCCCTAATCCTTGTATATATTATATGTTTATTTTTAATTTATTATATACGATGAATGACTATTTTTCTCTGGCTTATAATCCTACTACCATTATCTTCTACATAAATTATTCCAAATCCCTACATGTTCATTGAGAATGTCCTACATGTTCACTACTAATGTCTTTCACATAAGTTGTTCCGAAATCTTAAAAATCTAGCTAAGCTCTAATAAAAATATTTATTCATGTTACAGAGAAACAACCAAATAAGATATGGAGTCTAAAGGTCACAATTCATTGAGAAAACTAATGTCCCTTGATAAATTTATTTAAGACAAGGAAACCGCTAATCAAGTTCAAAGGTTCTCTAAATATTGAGTTAGTAATTATCTAAATATATGAGTAAAACTAATAATCTGAAAAAAATAGATATCTTTCAAATGTGAAACCACCTATCATGAACCCAGTGTGATGAAATTTCATTATTTGTCTATTTAGTAGTCATAATAGAGTTACCAATTACACAATATTATTATCTAAAGCACACTTTAATAGGAAAAATAATGCTCTAAATTCACCTTAATTAGTGGTCCCTATACCAAGGTTTTCCTTATTAGTGAAATAATGATCTCCTTGTAGTAAATAACACAAAACCCATATTGCAAAAGTGCTTTGGATTATGGTGGGTTGCATAAAAAATTCCATGCATAATCCTTGTTTATATTCACCTCTCCAATCACATGACTAAGGTTGAGTTTTATACTATAATTATAAGAAAAAAACATACTAATTTTGAGCTTATCATGAAAATTTAAAAATTGGAACTTGAACATCCTTCTTTTTAACTCAATTAATTAATTTATGCTTTATTAAAGTTAAAAAAAAGGAATTTTTTTTTCACCCCTTTAAGCTCGATATATAGTCAATCATGTGGGAAGCTATTGCATTCACTTTACATATGAAAAACTCCATAGCACAAAAAATTAAGCCAATAAGTGAATGACTTTCAACCCTTCCTTTGCCCCGAAAGTGAGCTTTGCTAGATATTTTTTTTTAAATCATTTGTATTTGTTGGATACCTAATCCATTAGGGTTGGTGTTGAGGAATGCCAATAGTCATAGGAGTCCAGGAGACCTCTTCATAGATGAAAACCAAGGGTCATTAAAAATTTAATTTATATATACCTTGTGAATATAATGAAACAGACGAGTTATCTATTTTTTTTCTGTATTACTTTTGTGTGTGTTTAACATGGTATTAGAGCAGGTGTATTCCTTCCCTACTCAATTTGAGCCACAATTGTGTGTTCTTCTTAGAGTTCTTATGAATTCCTTTTGTAGTTGAAATTTTTATTAGAGTACAAAATTCATTTATGTCATAGCAAGTTAGCTCAACACCTCAACACTCTGACATATTCTCTCTACATGCATGTTCTACATTTCAGCCTTTTCCATTGTGGAACTAATTCATACTTTGCTCTAACATGGTCTGTCTCATCTTTACTTATACATATTCATAACTGAAATGTTCTCCATGCCTATGAATCTTACATTGAGTTTCTGATGCTAGAAATCATTCTACTTGTCCCTCAATCTGTTGGCACGGTATCTCTCAACCTATACCTGACTAAAAAAAGAAATCAAATTAAATTGATATATTTGTGGCCATAACATAGGAGTGAACATTCATGAAAAACAGGAAACTTATTTTGATGCATTTTACATCTTGAAAATTGAATTGATAACTTTGACCTACCATCCAATCACCCATATGGTCCTTAGGATTGTGCACCTAACTTGAGAGGGCATGAAATTATAGTTGAATTTTGAAATCATAGCACCATATCCTCCATGTTTGGTTACTCACAGATCTCCAAGGAAACAGCTCCACAAACATTGAATTTGTAAAATATTCTTGCAAATACTATTTCTTTTCACCATTGTTTCTTTGGGACTTTTATTCATGTAAGTAGGAGAAAGTGAGGTGGTGGGAAATGGGGATTTTGGCCCATGGTAAATTCCTAAATAAGAGTCTATAAATCACTTTTTGTTATTTACGCATGAAATTCTAGTGTTGCGAAGATCATTTCTCATATTTTTAGGCTTAAAATGGTGGTTCCCCTAGTCCTTTATTTCGGTGAGCACACGTCAGGATTCCAAGCCAATGAGATAGTGTCTCTAGGTGCTAACCATCATGTTTCTTTCTTTCTATGTAATTTCTCATTGCTACAAACATTTGTGTAGTGTTTTTAGCTCATTAACCATTTTCTTCCATAACATATATTTGTTTGTGTTTGCTAATAAATCACTGATGGGAATCCTTCTTATGATTAAATACAGGTGATCACTCGCAAGAGCCTTGAGCTCCTCGTGCATTCTTTTCCCAATTTCAAGGGTCTTATGCTTTCCAGTTGAAACATCTTCAACACGGATGGGATGGTTGTGTAATACCCCTAGTTTCTATGTTTTTTTTTAATTGAAAATTGAATAAGTCCAAAGGGGAAGTGGATCCCAATGGAGAACTAGTGTGTGGATTTATTTTAAATTGAATTAATAAAAATAAATGGAAAAGATATGAGTACAATGACTAGACTGGGAATGGAGATCTGAAACCTAAATCCATGATGATGTGGATAAGGTGAAGAGACTTTCCCACCCCTTCCATAAATCCTTGGAAGGAAATTTACCAAAAATTTGATTTGGAGATAAAATATCAAATTTCCCCAATGAAGAGGAAAGTAATTGAGAAGAGGAAGAAAAAGCTGTAAAAGCGGAAAAGACAGCTTTAAATTAGCTCAATGAGGGAAAGCCTAGGCAAAGCAGGAAGAAAGCATCCTTAAATTTCTGGACGCAGAAATTGGAAACATGCTTGGGAAAGCACAAATTAAATAAGCTGCTCCAGGATAGACAAGGGGTTGTCTATCACTGGGAGCTAAGGTCTTGGCTCGGGGGTGAGTTACGAAGAGAGAAATATATGGTTGGGTGGAACTAGTCAGAAGTACTGGTATGCACATCTCACTTACATGTTTTTTTCTAAATGGATAGAAAAATTCTTGTGATGTCCTATTAAACCTACTAATGTAATTAGTTAGATATGTGTGGAATGATGGTTAATATGAGGGTAGGCTATAGAGTCAGGAATTGTTAGTTATATTGAGAAATTTTATGATTATCTATGGAAACCATGCATTTAACAGATGTTATACAATAGAAATCTGCAAATCTGTATAGTTGCATAGTTAAGTGTTGAGTTAGCCCAACCCCCGAATGTCTAAATCTGACTCAGATTTAAATCGAAAGTTTGGAAGTTAAATCTACAATTTTGTTATTTTCAATATGAAACAAACGAGTATTTACCCATAAAAACAACAAGTCAATTTTATTCTTAGGCAAGTAAAATGCTAATAGAGACTAAGTATAGTGTATGAAAAAGAAAACACTATATGCAAAATATATCTGTATATAAATAAATTATGTTCTTATTTACTTAACCTAAATTTTGAGGCTGTAAGAGTACCTATGAACAATATATTTCGTTAATTGATCTAAATATTTTAACCTTCTATCCTATATTCCAAGATGAAGGAAAATTCTATTAGCGGCAGTTTCAAAGAGATAGGAAACTTATGATAAGAGTAAACAAACATTCTAAAAGTAAAGATCAAGGTGTAATAATGTATAAATATAAAAAAAATTACTTCTTGTCCTTGTTAAAATACTTACAGAAATTAACCTCCCACTATAAATTCTTCAATTTATGGAAGTAATATTTTAGAATTAACAGAACATGCAATGAAAGAAATGAATCTATACTTATTATCGAATATATAGTGAGATTGATATTTTTAGAGATAAGAGCAAATATTTATTAGTAAACTGTGAAGCATTCTGGTATGTATTAAAATATCACAGTTAATAATCTCTATATGAAATTACTGTAAGTACTGTAGTCAAAATAACAAAGGCAATACTATTCTGCATATGAAATAAAATAGAGAAATTTTAATAAATTCCATCAGTCCAGTTTGGGACAAACCTGAGATATCAGTGTTCATATATTACAGTTAAAACTTTAAAATTTATTGTAGTGCTATAGCTGATGCTAAAGTCACTTGAAAATCACAAAATAGACACCAATATGAAATCTGCAAAAGATATAATTTTCGAATATGTCCAGGGAAACCCGATACCAACCTGTTGAAAAGATAGTAACTCAGGTAAGGAGAGAGAAAGTTGCTGGAAGAAAATTCTGTGTGGTAAATGAACATAATGAATACAAATGGAACACACCTTAAATCCAACCACAAGGACGTGAGATGAGGTAAATATAAGAGTTTAAACCAATATAAACCATATTCCCCAAGAACATACGTGAAATATTACCTTATAGGATTCAGAGAAATTATGGTCTCGACTGCATACAAAATAAACTAGGAAGAAATTGCAAAACTATACCATTTGCAAACGTAATTCTAAAGACAGAGTATATCTAACCAAACAGGTGCGAATGGGACTTGTTTTCAAAAAAGAAAACGATACCTGTAGACTGTGATGGAATAAATGAAGTCTCGAACCTTCGTTTTGAAGCATCAAATGGTATAAAAGAAAATATAATAGAGTGTGACAACTCCCACGTCCTCTTAAGAGAGGTGGATTTGGTCTTCACTGCTGTGCATGATTCACCATATGCATGAAAATAAAAAATAAGGCAGGATATTAAAAAGAGAATTCTGAATTGAAATCGAAGTGGAAATTCACTGAAACTACTCATAAATCATTTATGGAAGAGTTACTACTGTAACGATGCCTTACTTATCCAAATTGAATTGGGGGTTTCTGGGTGTGTGGTTATTTCATTTTGATGATAACCCAGGATTTTCATGCAAACGAAAACAAACATGCTAATTATTTGAATGAAGAAAGGAAACTGAAATCCTAGTTGAAAAACTCGATTAGGATATCATATTTCAAAGCGTAATAAATGTTACATAGCACTATCTTGGGAATAAAAACAAATGAATACGGAAAACGTTTTCTAGGTTACCAGCTACACGCATCTTGAATGTAATAGAATTAAAATTTATGGAATAGAACAAATTGTTACTGCCTCCCGTTACGAGAGAAGTAGGAATTACCAAAGATATTCCTATTCACACTAAAAAGTCGAAGAGAAAGAATGAAAGCTGAGGAGTAAAATTTTTAATACAATTAGGGTGTGAAAACCTAATAAATCCTAACCTTACAGGTGTCAGCAGATCACACCGTATCCCTCAGATCCATAACTCTAAGACCTAGATTAACAAGCGATCACGTGATTTCGAAGGAGGAGGTACGTTGATGGTTGGAAAATTTAATACGCAGGACAATAAAAATAATGGCAATGGCTATTCTGAGATTTTCTCAAACCGAACGAAAGATGGGTAAGCCTTTAATGCGGTTTCATTTCCATAGCAAGTAAATGATAGTGACGTGTTAAGTTATAGGATTCATGGTTAATGTTGTATAGTTAAGTGGCCATCTCATTAAATTTATAAAATGTAAGACCTTAGGTTTAAGAAATGGTATGAAGGACTATATTTAAATAATACTTTAGTCGAATATGGTATAAGATACCTTCACATATTTTGTTTGAATAAAGAAACGAAATATGTGAGAGTTGGATATAAAAAAAAAAAAAAATCATTAAAAATATGGTATATATCTAAGTGTGGAGACATAGTATATATACATATAAAAATATTATGCATAAATGTTGAGTCGAAGAATTTGATAATGGAGTTACTTGGTACCCTAAATCTGGTGTTAAGTTAGTAACAAGTATGTGAAGAGGAGAGAAATAAGTATATAAGTCAAGGATAGGAAATAATACTATTCAGGTTGATAATAACACCTCATAACATTGCGATAAAATAATAAAGGACAATATGGTGAAATCTAGTTCGTGTTTCGGCAAATGTCGATAAGGAAATTTAAGGAGTGTTATAATATTGTCAAACTGTGACGATTTCTTAGAGAAAATAAAATAATAAATATAGAAAAAATGATTTTTTTTTTTTGTTGGTGCGAACTATGGTACATTAAAAGTTTCCATTATTGTGCATTGCAAGCATACTGTAATGCTATATTTTCATAGCTACTCCATCAACTTTTGATTCATGCCCCACATTTGGAGGTTTTGGGTACAAGTTCATACCTGCAAGAGCCACACATTGAATAATATTCCAAGATGAAGGTTTCCTTTTATAATTGCAAGGAACATCAAATATTATCTAAGTTTTGGGATGTTGCACCTAGTTGTTTTCCCTTGGTCGAGACCATCTATTCAAATTTGACTAGTCTAAACTTGAGTTCTGCAAAAATTAGAGTGTAGAACTTACTAAGCTCTTTGGTGACTACCACAAATAAAAATGCTTATGGGTATTGAATAATAATGAAGATAAATGTATTAAAGTGGTTGCCTCAACTAGAAAATATTTGTAGAAACTACACGTTTTCTTGTTAGACCCTAATGATCAAGGAGCTGCGAAAAAGGAAGGCCTTGTGGCTATTTCAAGGGGTTTTCCTAAATTGACCTTTGCACTATACATTTTTTGTCAAATGATAGATGTAACTTTTCTTTCACATTAACATAGTTTATTGACCATTTCACATATATGCATGGAGTTAATGTGATGTAGTTGATATAGGATCCTTGGTTCATAGTATTCTTTTGAAATGTTTCCGTCTTATTTAGTTAGCACATTCAATTTTGAAAAATATTGGTTGGATTTTTAGAATAAGCCTACACTCTTCATTTGGTTAGTTTAAATTGTTCGAAAATGGCTCTAATTGGTGAAGTATCATGGATATCAAATACTCTAATGATCTCTACTATTGACGATACAATAAAAATAAGAAACATCACTCTCTTAGATATTTGAACCCATTTGAAAAATGCACAAGGCAAGATTGAGTTTATGTAGCTTGAGCCTTAACTTTAGCAATATGAACTACAACAAAAGAATCATCATTTTGAACTAGTTATTGTTTGAAAAAATTCTCTGTTTGAGTTTGAGATAGAATCTTGTATAAAAAAAACAACTAATTAGATTAGTGAGGTCATTTCAAGAGAAGATTTACATGAAGATGTAGAGGTCTAGCTTGCACTTCCCAAGCCCATCATCAGACCTCCAGAAGAAATTATCAACACCAAGAACATAAATGGTCTTGGACATGACAAGGATGTGTCCTTTCACATTGAACTAGAATACTTTATACCCATAAAGTTTAAGAGCGCATTGAACTAGAATACTTTATACCCATAAAGTTTAAGAGCACTAGGTTTCTTCAAGACAACTCATCTTCATTTGCTCCTATTCCACAACCACTTCAGATTGTCAAATACCAAAATTGTGATTAGGTTGACTATGTGAAATGTTAACTCTTTTGTCTTCATCCTTGTGAACATTGTGATAATCATACTATCCATTCATATAGATGGTATAGACACAAGAATCCTGCAAGATAAAATAATCATGAGACCATTTTTACCGGTTGGACCCAGTTTGGAAAAATAGGTTCTAAAAACTTCCAGGAGCATTTTGCGGCATCAAAAGACATTTTTTGGGGGTAAAAATTCACTTATTTATAAAATCACCTTTTCTTCCTATTATACACATATATACCTTTCCAACGATGCAAGAATCACATCAATCCAGGTCTATATGCGAACTTATGCCACTCAAGAGTTGAACTTCCTCTTTTCACAACCATAGTTCGAGAGGATGCCACATTCACCCCAATTATTAATGAAAAAGGGACTAACCACATGATTATGATGTAGAATACTCTAGAAGAGTATATATTGTAACTCTATTTAAGAGTTGAGCTAGTCAAACCTGACCACTAGTAGGCTATCGTGCTATGTTATAACCAAACCTCTAAGAGGGAAAGGGATTCCATTATTTCGAGTGCATTTGTTCCAAACCTGAGAAAAATTAACCAAGAGGAATAGCAGGTAGAGCACACAGAGAGGATTTGTGTACTGTAGCAACCCACAAGCCATATGTCATACTTATTTGTACACGTAACCATATTTCCATTTAGAGAAAGAGAAACGAGTGACCTCACCTTCTAGCTAGGTTTTTTTCTTGAAAGGGTTTCTCAGAGCATATCTTGCGCTGAAAATTGGTGTGTGAGGTTTTATTTTATTTTTCTCTATTTTTTGCATAATTTTGAATTCGCATGTATGCACTATTAACAATAATTTACAAATTTAATAAAACTAGAATAGTGTAGAACTTTATTTTTAAAATATTATTTTATGATATCTATTGTGACAAACTATCCAATGAAATATCTGTGGTAGTTTATGGATCACTCAGAGTTCATTCTTGAGTAACGACAGGTATTGTAGTGGAGATATCTTCATCTTCTCACCTTATATATGAAAAGGGGGAAATTAATGGTAATTTACTAGATTTAAAGATATATCAAGCGATCCAGAGCTAGAGCTAGAGCTTGAACCAGAGCCAACTTCCAAAACCTAGAGCTAGAGTTAGCCATTTCCAAAGTTAGAGTTGTAGCTAGAGACAAATTCATGTTTCATGATCATGAATTGGTTGGCGGTCAACCTTGAACCACCACCAGTAGAAGAATTCAATTTATGCTACTCATTTTATCAATTTTTGGTGATCTTTAAACCATCATTAGGGAGCACTTACACTTCATAGAAGACATGAAATTCTATACAGATTCAGAATTGTTACAAGGATTGCTTCAACCCAATTTCTAGAGTTGTTGGTCAGCCTTAAACCACTACTGGTAGAAATTTTTTGGTTTATATACCTCATTTGGTTTCCGTTCTTAAGCCACCAATTTAGAGAGCACCTCTAACCATTGGTTTCCATGCAAATTTTTGTTTCAACTTCTTGGAATCATACACATCCCTTTGGATTATGGGAGGGGGGGATAGAAGTCCTTATCAGGCATAAGTGCATGGTGATCCCTGATAAGAGGCTTGAGTTACTTGTGCATTATTTTCCTAATTTCAAGGTTCTCATGCTTACCAGTTGCTGGTCTAAATTTTTAATATTAGTTATTGCCGTGCTAATCTCATTTTTAGATATAAAACTTATTCACTGATCTTATGCTTGATGTGTAGGTTCCCTTGTTGCTTATGTGTGTTAAAAGAGGAATTAAAACTGAATTTTATGAGTGTTTTTGAAAGCATAAAACATGAATTTAAAGTGATGAACAACAACAACATAAATGAAATCAAACCACACAAACTGATCCAATAAAATAGAGTTTTGATGAATGATTTCATCCCTCCTGGGCTACATCTCCTTGGTCCATCTCCATAGCTTGGGCCTCTATATTAGCTCAAATTTCTCAAAGTGATGTTTACAGGAATCAAATTCTCTTGGAACCTATTCTAATGAGTTTAAAACATCCAAATCTATCAGAAACGACTATTTTTTTACTGAATCTGGTTACCAGATGCTTTGGGCATGACCTTCCCTCCTAGTGGCCCTAAGCTTAAAAAATATTCACGACAATAAAAACCCATGTAGATGACCTCCTCTGCCTCTGAAAACTATTCAAATGGCTCCAAAACCTAAAAATATATCTATAATGACTATCCTCGCCCCCAATTTGGTCGAATATTGCTTCAGTTATGGAAAAAACAATTTTCCCTAGTTTTCCTCCACTAAATCTGGAAGTCCGCATAGATGACCTCATTTGCCTATGCAACCTATTCTAATGGCTCCAAAACCTAAAAATATGTCTATAATGACTATCCTTGCCCCCAATTTGGTTGAATATTTCTTCAGCTATGGAAAAACCAATTTTCCCTAGTTTTCCTCCACTAAATTTGGAAATCCACCAGTTAACTCCACTAAATGTGGAGCTTCTTCACATTTGGCATGTATGCCATATCTTTCGCTAAGATAAGTATGAAATTAATTAAGAATAAGCGATAATTTAAGTGTAATTAGCATATGGATTAGTGCAAAGTGCGTTTAAACATTAATTGCGTATTAGTTTGAATTAACCACAGATTAGTGGTATTAATACATGACTTAATGCATTTAAATCTCCGCAGATCACATGACAACACAATCACTTATTGCAGATAGCAGATCGCATCAAAATCATTTACAGCAGATCACAACCCCACTATAAATCATTCTATGTTTCCTGCTCCGTCTTGCGATTGTGATACCCCGATGCAATATATTGCATCGCAATTCCACCACATTGTTAATGCTTTATGTTTCTTGCTCCTAAAAACCCTGATATGATTGGTAGGACCCACCTTATCACCATGTCACTTACTGCACAACCGCAAATCACAAATCATTTGTTGTTGCATTATGTCCTCAGCTCCTAAACTACCTATGCGAGATGGTTGAACTCGCCAATGCTTTGGACCAAGGTTTAATACTTTGGGTTAATGAAACATGTCACGGATATATGTTGTAATGTCATTCGACTATGGTTTCGACCATTTGTACCAACCTTTGTTTAAAAAAATATGCGACCAACCTTGACCTTGCAATATGTAATGCATGCGCTTTCCAACTGAAGATTATCCGCTGGATTGCTTTGGCTCTCGAATGCACCTCGTGGCCCTTCCCCATTGGCCTATAAATTCCACAAATAAGATAATCCACCATAGTAATAATTCCAAACTTAGGAAATAGGAAAAAAAATCAACTTCCCCAAGCAACATTGGCGAATCGAGATATGACACTTGTCACAGTGTCACTGGCTGAAAAACTAGATAATATTCCTTGAAGATTCCTGAGGTGCTGACTAGACTACCAAGTCATCAGTCTATCACTGTTCTGCAATTTTTTAATAAAAAATGTCATGTTTTGAACGATGTTCAACAGAACAAAACTCCTTCATTTGAACTTAGTTTTCAACGAAACAAGTTGCGTTGGATTTCTTGCGACGAGCCAATCACTCTCGTCATTAGGGGAATTTTGAGTTCTAAAATGGGCCTCCTAAGGAAATTATAAAATAATAGTAGAAATAATAAAATAATATTTGATTACATCATCAAATTTTAGATGGAAAAAAGAAAAAACTACTTTTTCAACTCGTATTTTCAACTTATCTCCCAAAGTTTTTACTCAAATTTTGAGTGAGAGTACTCGTTGGATGCAAAAAATGGTGAATCATCCCCCATGGTTGACATCATCATCTTGAATCCTATTGGTTCTTATAAAGTTTATTTTGGTTGTACATTTTTCTTAGGAGGCCCATTTTAGACCTCAAAATTCCCCTAATGTTTGGTTTCATTCAATTATGAGCACTTTCATTTTTGAGATAAAATACTGAGCCTTTGATAAGCTACAATGTACTTGAAAAATATGCACTAATTGCCATTATTTTTCATTATAGACATATCATAGAGCTATATTTGTAGATATACTGCAATGAATTTTGATTCATGCCCAATATTTGGAGGATTTGGGTACAAGTACATACCTGTAGGAGCCACACACTGAACAATATTTTAATATTAAAGTTTCCTTATAGACTGCATTGAACTTCAAAGTTTATGTGGTTTTTTTGAGGTTGCATTGGGTTATCTTCCCTTGGTAGAGTCCATCTATTTAAATTTAAAGTCTAGCCTGAACTTGAGTTCTGCAACAATTCAAAGTGTATAACTTACCAAGCTCCTTGGTCACTACCACAAACAATGATGTTTATGGGTATTGGATTATATTAAAGATAAATGGATTGAAGTGGTTGCCACAAAAAATAAATATTTGTAGGAAGTATGTGTTTTTGTTCGACCTTGATGGTCAAGGAGCCATGAAAAAGGAATGCGTTGGGGCTATGTCAAGGGGTTTTCCTAAGTTGACCTCTAAACTATATTGTTTTTGTCAAATGGAAAATGGGACTTTTATAGCCCATTAATATAGAGGTTTGACCATTTAACATCCATGCATGGAGCTCATGTAATGTAGTTGAGATATGAGCCCTCATTCATAGTATTGTTGTGAAGTGATCCTAGAAGTATTGTTAGGATACATGATTAGGGATTGTTTCCTTCTTATTCATTCAACACGTCTGATTTTGAATAATATTGGGTGCATTTTCAGAATAAACTACACCCTTCATTTGGTCAATTTAAATTGTTGGAAAATAGATTGAATTGGTGAAGTATTAGAGATACTGAATATATTGTTTACGAGAAAATCAAATTAATAAACACAATTCTCTTTGATACTTAGACGTGTTTGCAAAATTTATAAGATAAGATTGAGTTTCTACACCTAAAGCCTCAGCTCCAACGAGATGAACTACAACATAAGAGTTATAATTTTGAATTGGTTCTTGCTAAAAAAAATTCTTTGTTTGAGTTTGAGACAAACGATTATTATTATACAAAACCTATTTATATCACTGAGGCCATTTCAAGAGAATATTTACATGAAGATGTAGACGTTCATCTTGTATTTCCTAAGCCCATCATTAGACCATGGGAGGAAATTATCAACAACAAGAACATAGTTGGTATTGGATATGAAAATGATGTGTCCTTTCACATTAAATCATACTACTGTCAACCCATCAAGTTTTAGAGTGATGAGTTTCTTCAAGACAACCCATCTTCACTTCCTCCTATTCCACAACCACTTTAGATTTCCAGATACCAACATTGTGATTTTGTTTTCCAAGTGAATTATTAGTGTTTTGATATTCACCCTTATGAGCATTGTGGTAAACATACTTACCATTCAGATAAATTTTCTAGACTCAAGACTCTTGCAAGAGAAAACATTCACTTTGAATGGCTCACTTCTTGGAAATGGTATTTAATAGCCAAGAAGGTAAATAAGTCATATCTCAAGGTTCATTCTTGAGTATTGGTGTGTCTTGTAGTGGAGATATCTTCATATTCAAACCTTGTATATAAAAAATGGGGAATTTATGGTAAGGTACTAAATTAAAATATATATCAACCAAGCCATAGCCAAAGCCTGAACCAGAGAAAACTTCCAAAGTCAACCAGTGCCAAATTCAGAGTTGTAAATAGAGAAATATTCATGTTCCATGGGCATGAATTGGTTAGTGGCCAACCTTAAACCAACACCTGTAGAAGACTTTGGTTTTTGCTACTCACTTCATCAATTTTTGGTCATATTTAAACCATCATTAGGAGCACTTCCACTTCAAAGAAGACTTCAATTTCTAGCCAAATTCAAAATTGTTCCAAGAATTTCTTCGAGCCAAGTTCCAGAGTTGGTGGTCAACCTTAAACCACCATTGGTAGAAAAATTTTGGTTCAAATAATTCAATTGGTTTGTGGTCTTCCTTAAACCACCATTTGAGAGAGCACATGCAACCATTGGTTGCCATGCACTTTTATATTTCAAATATCTTCTTTGACTCACGCCTTGTTTGGATTGGGGGGATGTTGGACACCAAATCCGTTGGTGTGGAGGAATGCCAACAATCATAGTAGTTCAAAGGACCTCATGATAGATGAAAAACAAAGGTCATTAAGAATTTTATTTAAGTATAACTTGTGAATATCATAGAAGACACGAGTTATCCAAATTTTCTTCTATTACTTTTTGTGTTTTTATAATACTTTAGTTGACTTTTATATATATATATATATATATATATATATATATATATATATATATATATATATAAATATATATATATATATTAAAACACACACACACACACACACATATTTATTTATCTATCTATACATATGTTTTATTTTATATATATACACAATATTATTTTTTAATACTTATTTTATACATATTTTACAAATACTTTTTAATATTTCCTTAATATATATACTTATTTATTTTTAAAAGATTTCACTTTCCTTTGTAAATTTCTTTTCATTTTATTTATATTTTATTTTAATTATTTTTATATCTTTAATTCATTTCTCTTTTATATAAATGGTTATTTTTTATTTTTTCAATAAAATTTTATATTACTCAAAATAGGATATACATGATTTTTCTAGATTACTCCCTCAAAAGTTGATTCTCCTCAAAACAATACTCCTGTCTGACCTGGGATTGGAAAAGTTCCCATCCACAACTAACCGACAAAATACCACAAACAAGCAAATATACCTACAAAACTAAGACCACAATAACCAACTCTAAAGAAATAAACTAGTACGCCAAGAATAGCAATTATACAAACATAAGCTAATACCATCATAAAAGACAAGAGCCTTGCTAACCGGGCCAAAGTCAAACATAGAAGCCATGAAAATGAAAACTAGTAAAAACTAGAAAATGAAAATGATTGTTGAAGGGATGAAAAGGAAGGTGAACGTTTATGATTTGTTATTAATAATTACTAATATTATTAAGTTAATAAGTGATTGAGAGAATAGTTGAGAAAGTTAATAAGGGATTGAGAGAAAATTTATAAGTAAAATAATAAAAAATATAAAAAAATTTATAGGTCAAATAATAAGTTAAATAATAAGTTAAATTAAATTGGGGTTAAATATTTCAATTAAATATATAATAAAATTTAAATATGAAAATATAAAAATATTGTTAAATTTAAATATTAAAATATTAAATTATTGAAAATAGAATTGAATTAAAAATTAATCTAGTTTCATTTTAACTTTGAAAGATGGATCTATAGGAGGGTTTAATTATTTATAAGGATGGTTTATTTATTTATAACTATATTTTAATTATATTTTTATTATTATGTAATTTGATTGAGTCAAAATGTTTTACAATCATCTCTTCCATATTAGACTCTAGAGCACCTCTAGATGCAGTGATTATAGTTTTAATAGTATTAAAAGGAGATTATAGTGGAATTAGAAATTAAATTATCAATAATAGAGTATATTGATAAAATTGAATTAGGGTTACAAAATAAATAAGTTTATTAAATTAGTATTAAAATATTAAATTAATATTAAAAATAGAATTAGTGTTAAACTATAATTAAATTATTAGATTATTAAAATATTTTTAAACTGGAATTAAATTAGGATTGAAATAGAATTAAAAACTAATTTTTTAATAGAAAAGGAGTTGGAAAAATAATTAATAAAGAATAAGAAATGGTAGTTATTAGGGAGATATAAATGATTATGTGGGTAGGAAAAATAATAGAAAAATATAGGTCAAATTAAGTTTGGGGTAGAATTAAATTAAAATTGCAATTAAAATTAAAATATAAAATTATTAAAAAGAGGAAAAAATTATTAGATTACTATAAGAAATAAGAAGAGAAATTAGATAGGATGAATGTGACTAGAGAAGGGGAGGTAAGGGGGACAATTAAGGGAGATAAAGGATAGGGGTGGGGGAGGATGTGGTTGACAGGGTATGAAAGAGGACCAAAGAATATTAGGGGAATGACAAAGGGGAATAGGTTACTAAAGATGGATAGGAATGACAATAGTGTTAGGGAGATTGGGTTTAAAGGAAAAAAATGGATAGTGGGTTTCCAAGAATGGATCAAATTATACCCATCTACCTGATTAAAGTTGTTAGGGTGATTTTTGATTTCTAGGGCTTCCTTGATGACACGGTTCGAGTGGAATGGGGAAGAGAACAATTTTTTGTTTTTATTGAAACAAATAAAATGTTGATATTGTGGGAGTGTTCGAATATGGTGGATTTAGAAATTCAATTATGGTAGTTTTCAACTATATGTTCTTTAAGGTGGCCTTTGAAGGACTTCCGAGTTTTTCCTATGTAAGATATTCCACAAGAGCATGAGATCTCATAGATTTTGGGGCCAAGCATAAGGTCATTCTTATATTTGGCAGATATTAAGAGCTAGATGAGGGTTTTATGGGGTTTGAACAAGGATTTTATGCTATTTTTAGAAAGGGTTTTGCAAATATGATCAAGAACTCCCTTGAATGTATGAAAGGGAGGTTTTGGCTAAAGGTAGATATTGGAAATGTTTTAAGGATTTGGGTGAAAGCTAAATGGAATTCTCGATCTGTGGATGAGGAGTAACCATTGACTTTAAGGGTTGTGGTAAGATGGTATTTTTATTTGGAAAATGATTAAGGGGACGAAACTTGAATAGCTCAATTAATGAGAGTTTTAAGTACTAAAAACATTTGAGTAGGATGATGGTGGCAGTTGGCATGGAGATACCTATCAATATGCGTATTATTTTTATAGACTTGGTGGGTAAGAGAACCATCATGGAGATGAGAGACAAGGAAGGAAATTGATTGGTTAGATTCAAGTTCAATAGTGAACTAGATGTGGTGAGGATAATTTAACAGAAGTTTTAAGTACTAAAAACATTTGAGTAGGATGATGGTGGCAGTTGGCATGGAGATACCTATCAATATGCGTATTATTTTTATAGACTTGGTGGGTAAGAGAACCATCATGGAGATGAGAGACAAGGAAGGAAATTGATTGGTTAGATTCAAGTTCAATAGTGAACTAGATGTGAGGATAAATGTGATTAATATGGGTATGAAAGGCTTAGAGTTCATGCATACCTTGTGACCTAATAAGGGTGTCATCGACAAAGTGATTCTAGAACTTGGGTTTGAAGTGGAAGCTTTAAAGAGCTAAGTTTTCAAAGTGCTCCATGAAAATGTTGACTACAAAAGGGAGGAACCCATGGTCGTTCCCTCAATATTTTGGTAGCAGACTCTATTAAAAGTGAAGAAAGTGGTCTCCAGGAAAATTTTTATAAGGTCAAGGGTTTCAAAGTCAACAAATTCGGAAATGACATAAATGGATTATGAGATAGGGATTTTAGTGAATAATGAGACGACATAAAATCTAACCATGATGTTATTTTCATAAAGCTTCATGCCAATTTATGTCAATTCCCTAAGGTTTTTTCCTCTTGTAATCACCCTCTCATTTATTCCTGCAATCATCATGTTTCGTATCCTTATGCTTGTGCTTCTTGTTTCATTCTCTCTTCTCAAAATCTCTTTAATGATTCTCCCTCCCTAATATCTCTACCTAGTTCCTTGTTTCACTCTTCTCCTATCCTCACTTAGAAATATTCACCTAAAACCCTTCACTCTTTCTCTCTTGTTGAACCATGGTTTAACAACTCTACATGCACCTCCTTGAAATCCATCTTGTTTCAATCTAATAACCTTATATCTCCCACCCTCCATTCTCCTGTTTTGCATAGGCTATATAAATATTCTCACGTCGTCTCTAGCTATATTCCCTTTATAGACATCTCGACCATATATTTTCTCTCACTTGATGATTTGCGCAAACCATTTACTTCTCACGGTGTGATTTCTCCTTCGTAGTGAGTTGATACCCAACCTCATAATGGTGTGTCCCATCCCAGAGATCATGTTCTCCTACACTCTCCCCCTCCTTTGAGAAATTTGACTTTCAATTTTCTCCACCTAAATCTGAGGCTAGGCATCATCCTTGTCTTCCCCTTAATAATCCTGCTCCCCTTGAGGATAAGTCAACCCACCCCCCCCGCCCCCCCCTCCCTTACCCTTTCCCTTCATCTTTACATTTCTCTTATTCTCTCACTATTCCCAACTCCCTCCATTCTAATTATTCTTTTGTTTCCTTGCCCCTTTTTAACCTCCTTGCTTTTAAATCTAACCCTAATTCTAATACAAATTCTTTCGCCATTCTTAATTTTAATTCATTTCCCATCCCTCCCCCCTTAATACTATCTCTTCGTTTCCTTCCCATTTCATTACCAATTTGGGAATCCAATGCTCTAATCCCTTTAATCCTATTTATACCTTTAATTCTAATTATGTTAATAATTCCTTTTCCTCTATTAACCCCCTAACACCCATTCCTCCTACTCTTTTCACTCTTAATGCTAAGGTGGTAAAACTGTCCTCTAGAGAACTTGAGAAACCCACCTCGAGCCTTTTAGAAAAAAGGATTTAATTACTCACTTATTCTAACAATATGGATCTAGTTAGAACTCTTCACTCTTTTTCTCTTGTTGAACCATGGTTTAAAACCTCTACATGTCCCTCCTTGAAATCCGTATTTTTATAAATAACCTTAGATATCCCACCCTCCATTCTCTTGGTTTGCGTATGCTATATAAATATTCACACGTTGACTATAGCTATATTCCCTTTATAGATTTTTTGACCATCTATTTTCCCTCGGTTGATCATTTGCACATATCCTTTCACTCCTGTGCAGTTTATTCTTCACAATGCATTGATATTCAAGCTCATAATGGTGTGTCCCATCCCCAAATATCATGTTCTCCTATCCTTTCCCCCTCCTTTGACAAATTTGACTCTGAAGTTTCTCTGCCTAAATATGAAGCTAGACATCACCCTTGTCTTCCCCTCAGTAATCCTACTCCCCCTGATGATAATTCAATCCACCCCCTTAACCCTTTCCCTTCATCTTTACATTTCTCTTATTCCCTTTCTATGCCCAACTCCATCGTTCTAATTATTCTATTGTTTCCTTTCCCCTTTTTAACCTCCTTTATTTTAATTGTAACCCTCATTCTAATACTAATTCTCTCTCCATTCTTAATTGTAATTCATTTCCCATTCCTCCCCCTTAATTCCATCTCTTTGTGTCTCCTTCCAAATCTATTACCAATATGGACATCCAATGCTCTAGCCCCCTTAATCCTATTTATTCCTTTAATTCTAATTCTATTAATAATTCCGTTGCCTCTCCTAACCTCCTAACATTCCTTCCTCCTAATTTTCTCACTCTTAATGCTAAGGTGGTAAATATGTCCTCTAGAGAACTTCACTGACCCACCTTGAGCCTTTTAGATAAAGGATTTAACTATTCCTTTAGTCTTTGTATCATTCCATTTTTTTGATAATTATTATTTTGATTTTTAATATAATATATTTTTTATTTAATTAATTATAAATTGAATATTATCAATTTTTTTTTTTTAATTTTTTTTTTTTTTTTATATTTGTATAATAAAAAATGTTGAAAAGTATAAAACACCAATACTAATACTTAAATAAATAAATAAATAATATAATAATTGAAGATTAATTCTGAACCATTATAATTACTTAATAATAATAATAAAAAACTATAATTACCTAATAATAATAATAATAAAACAAGAAGAAGATTAATTTTGAACAGCTACAACCAATTACTTAATAATAATAAAAAGAAGAAACTAAAAATCTTCTTGAAAATTCATATACTCAAACCCCAACTCTTTGAATTCCCCAAAGCCCTTCCTAGAGAGCCTTTTATCTTTCTTTCAAAGGAATCAAGCCATATATATGAGCCTCCCTTGTGAATAGGCCTTTAGGATCACCTCTCTTCCCATCATTGATCCATTCAATTAATGATCCTTATCATAACGGGTCTCCTCCCATCGGTGAAATTCCATAAATATTAGAGAGCCTTAGCCAAGGTGACAGTGGGCTATTGCTCTATTGTTGCCCTTAATCTGGTAGTATCCCTCCAAGGATCCTGTTTTAGGACCCCTGCTAGTTTGAGGGGTAACACAGCTAAGCTTCATTTAGGCTTATATATATAGAGTAAGTTGATCAGACTCTATCTCTTGGGTTCGAGTGGTTTGAATAGTCATCTTTATATTATTAGATTATTTACTACGAATTAAATTTTTTATGAATAAAGATGACTATAGAATAAATAAATTATAATTAAAACTCATTTACTATGGTTTAAAGCATATTTTCAGTGTTACACAACCATTAAAATTTTAGGAACAAATATTAACTTTTAAAACAGACAAATTGAAATTATGAGTTGAATCTTTTGGGTCCATGCCAGATTCATTGTACAATACTATATGAGAGCAATTATTTTGATTAATTAAATAATAATAATTTATTCTGATTTATTATTCACTATGATTTTAAAGTATACATCTTAAACAACCATTAAAATGTCACTTTGTAAATAATTAAATTCAAATTAAAACTTATTTACTACAATTTTATAGCTCTCTCGTCTCCTTTGACTACAACATTCCTTTTGATAGACTTGATAGAACAACCTCAATACACGAAATAAAATTCATTAATATCAATTCAAATCAAAATAAATGAATCTTTGGAAAAACAAAACTTTTTTTTAGAGAAAATCTAAACTAACTGAAAAAGGTAAAACTTGCATATTTCAAATTCCATAATAGATTTCCTCAACCCTTTAAATAAGCTTTATCATAACAAATAACAAATCAGAAAGTCTTCATCATAAGAAATAAGAAATAGGAAAGACTTCATTATAAGAAATATCATGGACAAATACCATGTGTTGTTGAAACTTGGAGCCCAAAATTACCAATGATAAATTATTATTTTATTATTGTTTTATTTTCTTTTAAATAACAAATGGAATTCTCTTTTATTAATTATGAAAAATTTCTTATTAAAACTAATTATTATTTTATAGAAAAACCAAAGCATTTTGTTAACTTATAGAAAACTAAAATAATTATGTTAAAATTATTTATTATCTTAAATATTTAATGTAAATTAACATTCCAATTTTAAAAATTAGAATTAGCATTTTAAAAAATTAATTAAATATATAGATTTTAAAAATGCTTTGGCTAAAAAAAAATACATACTACTCAAATTTAACCACTTATCTAAGTGACAAGGATAATTATCATTCTAGTTCACATATTGAAATGTATAACAAAATAAATAATTATTAATATTTATTTACTTATTTAATTTTAAATAAATAATAAATATTCATTTAATTATTTAATTTTAAATAAATAATAAATATTAATTTTAAATATTTTTTTGGTATTGGGTTAATATATTTTTTGAAGGTTCAAAGATATATTTTAACATATTAGTTGAGGGATTTGAATCTAAGTAAGGGGATGACGATTATCATCATTTGACATATTTATAATATTAATATTAGTCTAGAGGGTTAGTTCATTTGCTGAAGACTTAGTCTGTGAAGAACCTTTGTTATTAAAAGGTCACTAGTTCAATTCTCTAAACAATCTTAGCAGTTGAGTTGACTAAGATAATGATAATTCCAAATGGACATTTAAATGAATGCAAATATTGAAATATTCATTTATTTTAGTTCAATTGCTGAAGTCTTAGTTCAATTCTCTAGACACCCTTAGCAGTTGAGTTGACTAAGATAATGATCATTCGACATGAGATATTTAAATGAATATAAATATTGAAATATTCATTTATTTTAAATGAATAATAATATTCATTTTTTTTTGTATAGGGTAAAAATTTGTCTTTAATGTTCAAAGTCATCCTCAACTTGTTAATTGAGAGAATTGAATCTACAGATAATGATAATTCCAATTGACATATTTATAATATCAACATTATTTGTTCTATAAATATAATATTTAATACAAAATAATATTTTGTAATTTCAAAAATTATTAAATATTAGTACCATGTAATTATCTTGATAAAAAAATAATTGTATGAGTATTGTTTGTATTTTTAATATAATATAATATATATTTAGTCCAGAAAGTCTAATGTAGATGGTGAGAAAGTGTTCTATTAAGACACGTCATGGTATAAAAGTCAATGGTTCAAAACTCTATGTGCAAAAATCCAAATTATAATATTACATATTAAAAAAAATTAGAAATACTTTTAAATTATAAAACTAATCATATATATATATATATATATATGAAAAAATTAATATATTTTTTTAAGGTTCAAAGTTATTCTCAACATGTTAGTATGTTAGTTAAGAGCATTGAATGTAAGTATTAAATAATTTCAAAAATAATATCTAATATAATACATTGCTAAAACTATAATTGATTTAGTGAGCCCATTCACAATTTAACAATTTGAATTAGTTCATATTTAAACATACATGGCTTAATATTTAAAACGAACATATAACTACTAACAAATAAGCATATATTCAAACAAACTCATTACAAAATAATACTATATAATTCTAAAATTCATTAAATATTAATATTATTTAATCATTATTTTGATTTGTAATATAATATATTTTTTAATTAATTAACTATAAATTAAATATTATCCAAACAAATTCATTATAAAATAGTACTATATAATTCTAAAAATTATTAAATATTAATAACATTTAATTATTATTTTGATTTGTAATATAATATATTTTTTAATTAATTAATTATAAATTAAATATTATCAAATATAAATATTTGTATAATACTAATATATTCTAAAACTTATTAAATGTTAATAATATTTAATTATTATTTTGATTTGTAATATAATATATTTTTTAATTAATTAATTATAAATTAAATATTATCAAATATAAATATTTGTATAATATTATCTAATTCTAAAATTTATTAAATATTAATAATATTTAATTATTATTTTAATTTGTAATATAATATATTTTTTAATTAATTAATTATAAATTAAATATTATCAAATATAAATATTTGTATAGTAAAAAATGTTGAAAAGTATAAAACAACAATATTATAAACTTAATATATATAAGATTAATGATTAATTCTGAACCAATATAATTACTTATTAATAATAAGAAAACCAGAAAAAAATTACTTTTGAACAACTACAAAAATTAAGTAATAATAAAAGAAGAAAGTAATAATAAAAGAAGAAGATTAATTTTGAACAACTACAACCAATTACTTAATAATAATAAAAAGAAGAAGATTAATTCTGAACAACTACACTTACTTAAAAAATAATAATGAGAAAACAGCACAGAAAATTACATTTACTTAAAAAAATAATGAGGAGGACACCACCAAGAAAGCTGGGAGAAGCATTGACATCTCTATGCTCTCAAATAAAAATAACAAAAGGCAAGGAAGGGAGAATTAAAAAGTCTGCGATGGCAGTCCAGTCGAAACCAGAGGCATCTTGTCTGAGGCCATCCATGCAAGAGCCATTCTGTTGAACTGTGAACAGAGTGAACTGTGGCCAAATCCAACACACCCACGATACGCTGCACATGGTTGAAAATAGATAGCCAGGGAATACATGATAACAAAAGCTGCAGATCATGGCAATTAAGAAGAACGCATTACAAGACAATCCCCTTTCCATGGTTTTTTTTCATGCAGTACCCATTATACTGTAAGAATTGGTATAATACTATAACGGAGAAGGACATGGACATGGAGGGTACTGCATGAGAAACACCTTGGAAAGGGGATGTCTCGCAATATGTTCTTCTTCACTCCCATGATCTGCAGCTTCTGCGATTATGTATTCCTTGGTTATTTATTCTCAACCCCGGCAGCTACTGGACTGTATGATGGTTTTGCATTTATGGGTATACTACTACGCTGGATCTTTGCCATGCTTATTGAATCTGTTGTTGATGTTCAATGTTTTTGCATTCTGTTTTTCAAGTTAATAGGTATAAATGCCATGTCACCTCTATGTGCACTCATTTCTGTTATATTATATATTTAATTCAAGAAAGCATAGTTTTTTTCACATTTGTTTTTGATCATAGTTTTACTCTGCATAATAGAACACAAGTATCTACTTTCTTACTTACTCTCTTCTAGGTAATTTTAGAATAAGGTCTTTTTTGCTAACAAAATTTTACTTAAAATATTTGAAAAGATTGAACCAATAACTTCTTAAATATAGTTAAAAACTCAACCAACTTGTCACATATTCAGACACTTGTCATATATATAAAAATTAACACATAAAAAAATTTACCGAACCAAAACTATTACAGCTATTACACAAGGCTAAGTTTTCTGTTGTGGCAACAAAATATAGTTTTAACCTTTGCTAGAAGAGTGTTATTATATTGCGCCAATGCCATATGTAACCTACGAGGCATACCACGTAGGCCAAACCATCACAGTCTCCGAGTTAAAAAGAAAGAAGACTGATTAACATGTGTAGGGTTGATGAGTCACAAGGTGGGTTTACAGTCAGGTCATCGGATGACTCACTACAGGTTTGGCGCGCATCAATTAAACGGGCCTTAATTTCTATACGCATGAAAATTCTGTAATTGTACCACCTGGCAGGTACATTTATTACCTCGTCCGGATGGCAGCGAAACCCTCGCTCGGCAGTCTTTGGTTTCCCGCCGGTCTATCCTTTGTCATTTGTTCCAAGTGTAGTCACTGTGCTCGTCGACATTAGCTCTTTGTTCAGCTCGGTGTTCACAGCTTCAGGATTTTTCTCCCAGAGTCCCTGTGATTGTGCGACGGACTTAGCAATCTCCGCTCTGGCAAATATTTAAGGGATAAACCCCTTTCCAGGTATACAGTCATTTTAGCGCAAAGCTCTCTGGTTACCATTCTCGGCTGTCTTTTACCTTATCTCTCTGTTTACAGTCTCAGGGTTTTATCTAACTCAACAAGTTTGACGTGTAGAGTTCTTCATGGACACCACAACAGACCTTGCCGGTTATGGCAGTCTTCTGTCAATGTTTCCTTCATATCGAGGTAAACGTTTGTTGCGCCCTTTCCCCAAGTAAAAAGCTCTAGCTGAACTTCTGCGTGTTCCTTTCTTCAATTCTTGGTTATTCAGGCAATGCCTTACATTATTTCTTGACTATTTTCCTACAGGGTATCCTACTGGGCTCAATCCCTCATCAGGTAATTCTTCACACGAAAAATAGTTTTATTTTTGTTTTTGTTTACAATTAATGTACAAACCCTCCATACAAGAAATTTTTCCCTTGTTTCTTTTACTGACTCCGTCTCTGTCTTTCTTGTGCAGAATGGGTAAGTGGATTAATCGACCCTCCAACGCCTTTCCTTGGCTGCCACTTTCAGTAAGTCCACGGCTAAACTAAACGTTTCCCCTGTACAGGTATTTAATCCTATTTCTCTGTCGAAACTTCAAGGGTTCGGTTGCTATGGTCTGCGTCGAAACAGGCCTTGTGTTATTAGACTTCTCTGTGGATTAACTTGTTAGCTGCTCAAATATTTTTCCTATACCCCTCGGCAGTATTTGCGTTTTCTATCCATAGGGGTTTTTCTCTAGGTTTATCGCATTTATCGAACGATGAAGAGTAAATGGGTTACCGGATTTAAGTTCCGGCACGAATTTGTATAATGGGGTCAGATCTTTACACTGGCTGTACTGTGCCTATTATTTGAGTTTTCTGCATGATCTTGATACTTTAAACTGTTTTGAAATGAAGTTAAAGAGATAGTCGATTTGCATGTAATCTCAGTTTTTATAGTTTTAAAGCATATCTTTCTGATTGTAACCACAATTATCTATCTCTGCGTTCTGTTATGGTTGACTTATAAGGTGTAAATCTTCTTCCTTGTATCGATTCTTCTTAGCGGATGTTCTTGTGGTTTATATATTTTCTGTGCTATCTCCTTCCTTAAAGATTTTAGCTTGTGAATGTACATTGAACTTGTATTTGTCAGGCATCGGTTCCGCTCGAGCTTGAGGGTTACTTCAAGAAATTTTCTTTCCTACCCTTTTACTCTGAGGACGCTATCTTCCTATAGAAGTTAGGGTTTTTCTTTATGTAAAAAGATATTACGTTCTCTGGTTTGTTCTTTCGGCTTATGGCTAAAACTAACAGGCACTACAATAATTTTCCATGCACTTTGTTCTGCTCTCTATTTTCACTTACAGAACGTTTCTATCTTACTTTCCTGTTTGCTTGCCATAAACGAGATTTCGCTATTGCTATTACAATCACAGGAAATAATAATAATATTTTGACCAGAAAAGGAAAAGAATACTTCTTTCTTTATTCTAGAGGTTTCAGGGCAAAAGAAATACAAAGAGAACAGAATGTTTTCATAGTTTTGTTATTTAAACTATTAGAGCCCGTGCTGTTCCTTTCCTGAAATCTATACATTAACCTAAACATATTTATTTACTCTATTGATATTTTGGGTTTGCTAAAAACAAACTAGCTCAAACCCTTGTAAACTACATTCATAAATCTGTTGAAATTATTCCAAGATGTTTATACAATCAACCATATCACTCTAAACTATTTATCCAGTTAATAATAGCACACAAAAAACTGAATAAATCTATTTACAAATCACACAGCATTTACTTATCTGAGTCTTAGGTAATCCTTCCTTTTCAGTTGTTATCCTCCCAACCTTTCAAGGGAGGCTATTACGTCCTCCACTTGCCTCCTAGCTCCTGAATTCTGGATGGTGCCACGGGTTAACAGTGGAGATACCTCTGCTGTGACCTCTGGATGGCCTATCCAGTCACTAACAGGAATCTGATCAGTCAATGGATTTCAGGAAAACAATATTCCACTGGGCTTCCCCAGCTCAAGAAAAATTATTTTCCCCTTTCTCCAGAAGTTTTCAGAACCCCCACCCCTTTCCAGGATTCTCCTTTTATCCTAAAGGGGTGGGTAGCTGTATCTCCTAACTGTCAATCCAACCACCTCCTATTCATAGAAACACTTTTGCAATAGCTTTTAAGGATTCCATTTCTTTAATTTTATTTTCTGTTTCCATTTATTAACTCAGTAACCCAATAATGTTTTATGTCTTGAGAAATTGCCATAAAGTTTTTCCTTGTCCATAATAATAAAAGAAAATAAAACAAAACTAAAAGAGAATAATTAACTAATAATCTTTTAACTAACTGTAATTAATTTGTCTCTTTAATGAGGGTGTCACAGTTTCCCCCCCCTGAAAGTAACACCATCCTCGGTGTTTCAGCCCCTCTCTGGAAAGAGTTCGGGGTATGCTTCCTGCATAAACTTTTCTTCCTCCCAAGTAGCTTTGTCTGGTGCAAAGTGCTTCCACTGCACTTTCACCTGAACGACTACTCTTTTGCGGAGCTCAATTTCCCTTCGATCAAGTATGCGTAGAGGCTCTACCAGGAACTCTCCGTCCGGTTCTACCTGAATATTCTGCCAATGAATTACATGTTTCTCATCATGTATGTATCTCTTTAGTAGGGATACATGAAACACATTATGTACCCGAATGTGACTGGGCAGTGCCAATCTATAGGCTACTGGTCCGATTCTTTCCAATATTTGGAAAGGACCGCAGTACCGGGGAGCCAGCTTAGCACAAGAGGTCCACCTCATAGTGCTTCTTTTAGGCTTAATTCGTACATATACGTGGTCTCCTACCCCGAATTCTCAGTAGGATATTTTCCGGTCTGCATAAAATTTCTGCCTATCCTGCGCGGCTTTCAAATTCTGTCTTATTCGTTTTACCTCTGCCTCCATTTCAGCCAGCATTTCAGGTCCCAATAACAGTTTTGTTTCGGGACTGGTCCAGTTTATAGGCGTGCGACATTGCCTACCATATAATGCTTCGAAGGGGCTCATTTTCAGAGACTCTTGATACCCATTGTTGTATGCAAATTCTACCAAGTGCAAGTAATCTTCCCACTTGGTAGGTTGTTGCATTACATACATTCGCAGCATGTCTTCTAGAACCTGATTTACACGCTCTGTCTGCCCATCTGTTTGAGGATGATAAGCAGTACTAAAGTGTATCTGGGTCCCTAATCCAGAAAATAAAGTTTTCCAGAAAGCAGATGTAAATTTGACGTCTCGATCTGAAATCACAGTTTTTGGTATGCCATGCAATCTAAAGATCTCCTTCATAAATATATCCGCAATTTGTACCGTCTTATAGGTAGATTGCACAGGTATAAAATGAGCGGATTTGCTTAGTTTGTCCACCACCACCATAATAGAATCATTCTGTCTCCTTGTTCGCGGTAACCCTGTGATGAAATCTAAAGAGATAACTTCCCACTTCCATTCAGGAATGGGTATAGGCTGCAATAACCCGGCTGGATGCTGATGCTCAGCTTTAACCTGCTGACACTCTAAACACTTGCTTATGTATTCGGCAATGTCCTTACGCAATTCCTGGCCAGTAATAAACTTTCTTTACTGCTGTAAGCATTTTCTGATATCCAGGATGACCAGCGTAATTGTTGCGGTGAAATTCATTCAGGATTAATTCTTTAAGATTAATGCGGTTAGGCACATAGATCTTCCCGCGAAAGGTCAAGGCCTGATCCTCACTTTCTCCAAACTCTGTTGCTTTGTTATGCTGTTTGTCATTCTTCATTTGCTGCCACAAAAACTTATACTCTGGGTATTCTTGAGCTTCTTTCTTCAGTTGCTTCAACAATTTGCTTTCCAACTGGTTAAAATATAGAGCAAACAGACTGTGCAATTTCTGACTTAAAACGTCGGCAACTCTATTCTCTTTTCCTTTAACGTGCTGAATGTCCATGTCGAACTCGCTCAGAAATGCATTCCATCTCGCCTATCTAGAGTTTAAATCTTCTTGTTTAAAATAGCTAGTTAGGCTGCTATGATCTGTTTTCAGCACAAATCTTTTACCTAGGAGATAATGCCTCCATACCCAGAGAGCGTGGACTACTGCCGTAAGCTCCAAATCATAAGCAGAATATTTCTGCTCATATTCCTTAAGTTTCCTTGACTCGTAAGCTATTACTTTTCCCTCTTGGGTTAATACTGCTCCAACTCCTTCTTTACTGGCATCCATATAGACTTCGTAATCTTTTTCCGGGTCAACTACCTTCAGTACTGGAGCTGTGGTTAGAATTTGTTTTAGCTTTTCAAATCTTTCTTGGCATTCTTTTGTCCATCTAAAAAGCTTGCCCTTCCTCTGCAAGGATGTAATGGGAAAGGCAATTTTGGAGAACCCTGCTATGAATCTTCTATAATACCCGGCTAAGCCCATGAATGATCTAATGTCTGCCACATTCCGAGGAACTTGCCATTCCATAATGGCTTTGATCTTTTCGAGATCCACAGCTATTCCTTCAGCTGTTATGACGTGTCCCAAGTACTGAATTTCTGTTTTAAAGAAATCACACTTGCTGAATTTCGCATAGAGTTGATGCTTCCTTAGCGTTTCCAATACAATACGCAAATGCTCCTTATGATCTGCCTCATTTTTAGAGTACACCAGAATATCGTCAATAAAGATGAGTACAAAATTATCTAGGAAACGATGAAAAACACCATTCATTAATCTCATAAAAGTTGTTGGCGCATTTGTTAATCCAAAGGGCAGTACAACAAATTCATAATGACCATATCGGGTGCGGATAGCTGTCTTGCAGATATCTTCATCTTTAATCCGAACTTGATGATATCCAGATCTTAAATTGATATTGGAAAATACCTTGGCCCCTCTTACCTGGTCAAACAAATCATCGATTCTTGGTAGAGGGTACTTGTTTTTAACAGTCAGCTTATTAAGCTGCCTGTAATCCATACACATGCGCAATGTCCCATCTTTCTTTTTAACGAAAAGAACTGGTGCGCCCCATGGTGACACACTTGGGCGGATATAGCCTTTGTCTAATAATTCTTGTAACTGTATTTTTAGTTCAGTTAACTCCGGCACACTCATCCTATACGGGGCTCTTGATACTGGTGAAGCACCCGGCAGCAGCTCGATAGTGAAATCAATATCCCTTTTGGGTGGTAGTCCAGGAATTTCTTCTGGGAATACGTCCAAAAATTCCTGCACCATAGGAATATCTTCCAATATTGGGGCATTTTCCTTAGAAGCTGAGTATCCCACTTGAATAGCATATAACTAGCACCCTTTTCTAATACACTTACCCATCTGAGATGCTGTTATTGGTCGTAATTGTACAGGCTTTTTAACTCCTTGAACCACTTTCTGCGTACCATCTTGCTTTCTGAATGAGATGGTATTTTCCTTACAGTCTACTATTGTCCAATGTCTTTCCAGCCAATCCATACCCAACAACACATCGTACGATCCTAATGGTAAGATATTTAGATCTACCTCAATCTGCTGTTCCGCCACTTCCAGCACACAGTTAGGAATTTTCGCTGTTACCTTACGTTTCGCCCCGGTGGCTAACTATACCAGCCATGAATTTTTAAATTTCCGCTCTTTTAATTTACATAACTCTACTAACTTAGGACTGATGTAACTCAGACTTGCTCCAGGATCAACCAGAATTGAAACAGGTTTGGTTAGTAATATACCTTCAATTTCAATCATCGTAGGCTGAAAATCAGCCTGTCGATCTTCTAGCGCTGCATTGATGCGATGCACGCTACGCGCCCCGTCTCCTACTGCAGATGCTTCTTGTAGATTTTCTACAGTTTCACTTTTGTTTCGTCTAGGACAGTTCTTAAAATAGTGAGCTTCCCCACATCCCCAGCACTGTAAGGGAGGTTTGGAATTCTGTCCTAAATCAGGTTTACTTGATGCTTCCATGGGCTTCTCCTCAGCTGGCCACTTGATTCTTTGGTGGTTTCTCCCAAACTGCTTGCTGATTGTGCTTCGTGTTGTATTCCTGAAGCTGCTGTTTTTATTATTCTTAAAGGTAGAGTTACTTTTCTGCCCTTTTTTAGGCTGCCAGCCTTTTCCCACTTCACTCTTGATTTTATTTTGCTGATAACACAACCATGCTTTTCGGATAGCCTCATCCATGGTCTGGGGGTTAACGAATTCTATTCGTTCTCTCATATGAGCAGGTAGGCTGCTTAAAAATCTCTGTACCTTAGCCTTCTCTTCTCGGAGATAAGGTACATAACCCAGCAGTGAAGTGAACTTTGACACAAATTCTTCTATCGTCATTTGTCCCAGCCGGAGATCATGGAATTCCTTCGCCTTATCATCATAAAATATTTTTGTCAGGTATTTATCTTTAAAGTACTGTTGGAACAGTTCCCAGGTTATGTCGCGCTCATCAATGATGCACACATTCTTCACTTCTTCCCACCACAGGGTGGCTTTTTCCCGTAATTGATATATGGCCAGTCTGGCCTTCAAGTTGCTGCTGTACTCATAGACCTGGAAATATTTGTTTATATTTATCAGCCAAGCTTCAGTTGCTTCTTCTGCCTCACTATCAAATGTCGGTGGCTTAATCTTTCGAAATTCTCCCTGCAGCTCCACCCTTTGTCTTTTAGAGTCTTGTTGTCCAAACAAATTGCCCGATTCTGCCTCATTATAATTTCTATTTTTACTTCTCTGAGAGAGCTCTTTTCAGTTCTGTCATCTGCATTGTACTAAGTCTGCTGGTCTTCTGGTTCTGCTGATAATTCTTTTTCAGCACTAGGGTGTTTCATACCCTGATTCTGTTTATCTGACAAACTCTTCAGGATCTTCTCTTGGTCCTGTAACAGCCTCTCGTTGTCCCTTCGAACTCTTGTCATTTATTCCTGAAGTTGCTGTACTGTATTTAACAAATATGTAGTTTGTTGCTGCTGCTCTTCAAGCAGCCGACTAGTCTTTTGGTTCTGCTCCACGGTCAATTATACCCACATCTCCGGGTTCAAAATTGTGGGGGTTTGAGTCCCCTCAGGTTTTGATTGTGTTGCCATTTCCAACTAAACTAAAATCTCTAGCAAAGTTCAATTATAAAAAAAGAGAAAAGTTCAATACAACAAATATAAGCTAAGAAAGAGCAAAGTTCAATTATAATAAAGAGCAAAGTTCAATTATAAGAAAGAGCTAAGAGCAAAGTTCAATGCAACAAATGTAAGCTATCAGGTTTAACCCAATAACTTCCTTCTATTTATATTTGAAAGCTGGCTGTTAATCATTCCTTTGTTATATTTCCTTTGGCAGACCTATTTTTTATGCTGGTGGAAAGTTTGATACTGTCTGGGTTCGTATTTCATATTGTCATGATGATCATGCTGGGATAATATGCATAACATGATGATTGTGTACTCATACAAGTAATCGTGAATAGCAGTTATTCTTTTCATATGGGTGGATGTTTTGTCTGTACCGCAAAATCACAGACCATCATTTTCACCCTGCACATTTTAAAGTTTTTATTGTGGGATTGAAGTGGTACGTTCAAGGAGAGGCATGAAGAATGTTTTTGGAGTCAATTTAGTCAAATTTCGTCACATGAAAATTTTTTTAAAGTGTAAAATGTAATGTGTTATTTTTAAATTTTCATTATTTAAATTGTATTTTTGATTGCTATATAGACTAGACATAGGACCAAATTAGTTAATAGAGATCTTCTAATAATTTATATAAATATCTTGTTGAAATATTTTTTAAAAGTATAAGATTTAAACAACTTGCTCACACAATTTTTTTTACTTCATGGACAAATTTACACATTCCCTCATAGTGGGTTGTAGAGTGAGCCTATTGGCTCAATAAAATTTATCATCAATCAAGATGTTTGATATATATATTTATATGTTCAAAAATATATTCAATAATGGTCTTCTTTGGTAGAAAAATACATAACCATGATAGTGCTATGTAAATACCTAAAAAGCCCTCTTTACTAGTGCCTAATGATCATTTCATGGTTTTGACATATACTTTCTCAAAACTCCCACTCCAGGTGCAATGATAAGTCTAACACAAACCATTGCATACATTAAACTAGGACCGAAACTAGCATACAAAACATGGGACATGTCCTGTTCTTTTTCCTATGTCTCGGTACATTAATCTATAGATAACTTTACACCTACAAGAATAAGGACATTTAATAGTTTACATTCTTGCATATTAAACCTATGCAATATTTTTCTCAACATATTCCTATGATTTAACTAGAGTTTCCTACTTTATTAATCTCTTTTAATTTTCATGCCCAAAATGAAATTAGCAATGCCAATATTCTTCATGTCAAATTTAGAGGACAACTAAGTTTTCACTTTCTTCATGATTTCCATGTTATTTCCAATCAACAACATATCATCCACATAAGATCAAATAAATAAAATGAATCTACTAATTTGAAATACACATGGTGATCAACTCCACTCATTATAAAACCAATTCCTAATATATAAATATCAATTTTTTTGATACCCTTCAACCCATACAAGGACTTTCTCATCTTTCATAACAAGTCTTTCTTACCTTTCACTGTAAATCCGCTAGCTATTTCAGGTAGAGTTAATATTCCATATCCCCATGTAAGAATCTTGTATTCACATCCATATGTTGTACTTCAATATCAAAAGAAACAACAATAGATTAGATAAATCTAATAGAAGTTAATGTAGTAACAAAAGAAAAAATTTCACCAAAGTCAATTCTCTCTACTTGAGAATAACCTTTTACTACTAACCAATTTTTTGTATTTCTCCACTTTAACTTATCCATTCAGATTATTTCTCACACCCATTTTTTCCAAGTGGTAATTCAATAGATCCCAAGCCTCATTTTTGTCTAAAGCTGCCATTTCTTTGATCATGGACTTTTTCCAAAGCTTAACATCCTTAAAATTCATTGCCTCCCTAATCCTTGTATATATTATATGTTTATTTTTAATTTATTATATACGATGAATGACTATTTTTCTCTGGCTTATAATCCTACTACCATTATCTTCTACATAAGTTATTCCAAATCCCTACATGTTTATTTCAAATGTCCTACATGTTCACTACTAATGTCTTTCACATGAGTTGTTCCAAAATCTTAAAAATCTAGCTAAGCTCTAATAAAAATATTTATTCATGTTACAGAGCAACAATCAAATAAGATATGGAGTCTAAAAGGTCACAATTCATTCAGAAAACTAATGTCCCTTGATAAATTTATTTAATACAAGGAAACCGTTAATCAAGTTCAAAGGTTCTCTAAATATTGAGTTAGTAATTATCTAAATATATGAGTAAAACTAATAATCTGAAAAAAATAGATATCTTTCAAATGTGAAACCACCTATCATGAACCCAGTGTGATGAAATTTCATTATTTGTCTATTTAGTAGTCATAATAGAGCTTCCAATTACACAATATTATTATCTAAAGCACACTTTAATAGGAAAAATAATGCTCTAAATTCACCTTAATTAGTGGTCCCTATGCCAAGGTTTTCCTTATTAGTGAAATAATGATCTCTTTGTAGTAAATAACACAAAACCCATATTACAAAAGTTCTTTGGATTATGGTGGGTTGCATAAAAAATTCCATGCATAATCCTTGTTTATATTCACCTCTCCAATCACATGACTAAAGTTGAGTTTTATACTATAATTATAAGAAAAAAACATACTAATTTTGAGCTTATCATGAAAATTTAAAAATTTGAACTTGAACATCCTTCTTTTTAACTCAATTAATTAATTTATGCTTTATTAAAGTTAAAAAAAGGATTTTTTTTTTCACCTCTTTAAGCTCGATATATAGTCAATCATGTGGGAAGCTATTGCATTCACCTTACATATGAAAAAATCCATAGCACAAAAAATTAAGCCAATAAGTGAATGACTTTCAACCCTTCCTTTCCCCCGGTAGTGAGCTCTGCTAGATATATATTTTTTAAATCATTTGTATTTGTTGGATACCTAATCCATTAGGGTTGGTGTTGAGGAATGCCAATAGTCATAGGAGTCTAGGAGACCTCTTCATAGATGAAAACCAAGGGTCATTAAGAATTTAATTTATATATACCTAACGCAACAGCAGCAGTAAAGTCACAATCACGCTCCCAATAGATCTCAGATAAGCAATCTAATACCAATAAAAGTCCTTTATGATCTCGGAATCGAAACTCTTTATATTTGAAAAACACAGATCCAACATAAACCTTTTAAGTTCCTTCAAAACAGTGTTGAACACTGTTTGTCAATAGATATTACATATATATTACTACCACAGATCTTAGTCGATCAAACATTTAAAACAGTTTGCTAATCGACAGTCGCCAGTCCCATTTTAAACTATTGACATTCGTCTCCACTCCGACGCGATGTCATCGGCAATCTCAATTCGCAAGATTTAAACATTACCTATCCAACAATCGACCAACCCACAGTTCTGATGCGATGTGACTCAATCAATTAGTCATCGCAATCAACACTGGGCTGTTATATGTGTTGTTTATCAATTGTTCTGATGCAATGTCAATCGCAAATCAGAATCGCTGTATTGCAATAGTTAAACAACGCTTACCTGTAGCCTCGCGAGATCTTTCGGATCCGATATCATACCAACACAATCTATAATGTTTCGCGTCCAAATCTATTGTTATGTGGCACGATGTGGATTGCCTCTCCTCGCTTTGATGCGACAAACTAGATGGACCCGACGCATTACAAACCCATCATATATTAATCAATCGCTCAAGGATTCTGCGAAATCTTTACATTAAAACTTCTTCAGTTCACAATGGTTAACAGCGCCAGACTTTCTTTAAACATGTGTTTCTCACAATTGAAATTAAAACACACAGGTCGCCCACCATTTAATCAATTACACAGACATCAATACTCAAATTCCCACCATTTGTCATTCGATTTGGCACAGAATATAATTGTGTTCATAATACTCAGAGAAAAAAAACAAAACAGAACCTTTCTTTTGCCAAATTATCCCAGAATCAAAAACTCTAATACACACTGTCACAATATCACAAAATCTGAGCTTTTGCTCCACACAAAACCTCACACTAACTCTCTCGCTCATAGCATTTTTCTCACATTACTTCTAATAATATCTAATAGAATCTCCTAATTTCCCTAAAGATCCTAACAACAAAATCTCCTATCTTCTCACTCTCGGTTACACCTATTTAACAAATCTTATCACTAAATCTTAAATAAAACAGTCACATTTATTTCAATAAAAAACTATTTGTGAAGTCTGTCCATCTCGGTAAAACCGAATTTGACCAATCAGTCAATGAGTTTCACTGTGGTTAGCCACAACATGTGGACAAATCTCCACATTGCTGGCTAATTCTGATGCTCCTGCATCAGACTCCCGGGGAAGAAAAGATTTGTCCTTCAGACTTTCTGGGTTTATTCCATATCTTTGTAATTCAGCTTCTGTCAACCAACTGGAATCTTCCATTGGTTGCTCTTTCCACTTGACCAGATATTGGAAATATGTTTGTCCTCGAGTTTTCTTGAACATTCTTTGATCTAAGATAGCTTCCACGTCCCTCTTGGATGCTTTTGGTACCTGTTCCTCCCAGTCTACAGTTTGAACTTCATCAGCTGTAATTTCATTCTGCAATTTGGTTTCTGCTTCTTTGAATGGATATAAGTCTGCAACATTAAAAATGGGGGATATTTCGATACCTTCCGGCAACTCAATTTCATATGCATTGGTTGAAAATTTTCTTTTGATTTTACAAGGTCCTATCTTCTTCAGTTTCAGTTTGTTATAAGTCTTTGTAGGAAATCTTTCTTTCCTCAGATATTCCATGACTAAATCTCCCACTTGAAACTCTTTTTCTCTTCTTTTCAGATCTGCTCTTTGCTTGTATCTTTTGTTGCTTTCCTGCAATTTATCTTTAACCTCTTCCTGTAGCTTATGCATTTGTTCAACAAAATCTTCAACACTTGCACTTCTGGCTTCTTGTTTCCCCAAGTCCCTAAGCTCATATACTCCTCTCGGATGCATTCCAAAGACAATCTGAAATGGACTCATTCCAATGCTTCGGTTTGGTGTATCATTGTAGGCGAATTCAGCTTGAGCTAATGCCAAATCCCACTGTTTGGGATTCTAATGTACTAAACTTCTTAATATATTTCCCAAGCTGCTGTTTACTACTTCAGTTTTTCCATCTGTATGAGGATGGTATGCTGAACTAAAACTGAGTTTAGTCCCCAGCTTCTTCCAAAGTGTCCTCCAGAAATTCCCTACAAATTTAGTTTCTCGATCTGATACAATGCTTACAGGTAAACCATGCAATCTTATAATCTTTGAAAAGAATAAATTTGCTATGTATGTGGCATCATGAGTTTTCTTACAAGCAATAAAATGTGCCATTTTCAAAAATATGTCTACTACAACATAGATAAAATCATTTCCTCTCTGAGTTTTTGGTAAACCTAGAACAAAGTCCATACTCACTGCATCCCATGGTCGATCTGGTATGGGCAATGGCTGATATAGACCTGCATTCTGACTCCTTCCTTTGGCATATTGACATACCCTGCATTTCTTAACAAACTTTTTAATATCAGTCTGCATTTTAGGCCAATAATAAAAAGCATTCACCTGAGCGAAGGTTTTATCTTGTCCAAAATGACCAGACAACCCTCCACTGTGCTTTTCCTTAATTATGTTCTCTCTCATGGAACATTTAGGAATACATAATTTGTTGCTTTTAAATAACATGCCTCCTTGAATAAGGTAGTCCATCCATTGAATTCTGTTATCGTTCACCAGATTCTGAACTGTTGTGTAGATGTCTTTAAAATCCTCATCATCCTTGTACATTTCTATCATTTCATCAAAACCTACAACACCCACTTTAAACTCTTGCAAAAGAAAACTTACCCTGCTCAATACATCTTCCACTTTATTAGAC
This sequence comes from Pinus albicaulis, assembly GCA_034641835.2. Taxonomy (NCBI): domain Eukaryota; kingdom Viridiplantae; phylum Streptophyta; class Pinopsida; order Pinales; family Pinaceae; genus Pinus; species Pinus albicaulis. The sequence continues at coordinate 1,068,950,146 of CM076580.1, forward strand.
TTACCACTTTTATGCTTTATTACAAAAGTGAAACTTTGCAGAAATTCCACCCATTTGGCATGCTTCTCATTTAGCTTTGGCTGATTATTAATAAACTGCAAAGCATGATTGTCTGAATATAAGATGAATTCCTTTGGCAGCAAGTAATGCCTCCACTTTTTCAATGCCTGCACAATAGTGTAAAATTCTTTGTCATAGGAAGAATATTTCTTTTTCACATCATTTAATTTCTCGCTGAAATATGCTATCGGCCTTTTCTCTTGGCTTAGCACCGCACCAACTGCTTCTCCACTTGCATCGGTTTCCACTTGAAAGACTTTCTCGAAATTTGGCAATGTTAGAATTGGATTTTCTGTTATCTTCTTTTTCAGCAGATTAAAATTCCTATCAGCTGCTTCTGTCCACCAAAATGGCTGATTGACCTCTTTGATTGTCTCAAGGATTGGTGAACAAACTTGACTAAACCCTTTTATAAATTTTCGGTAAAAACTAGCAAGTCCATGAAAACTTCTTACCTCAAATACACTCTTGGGAGTAGGCCAGTTCCTGATTGCTTGTACCTTCTCCTTATCCATTTTCAAACCTTCTGTTGGGGTTCCCATGTTTTGGCCAGGTTGACAGAGACCAAAAGATGAGACAACATAGAACCACTTTGGGACCTTAGGATCTAGCCCTCCTAGGTCCAGAGAGGGATCTCTCTATATGAGTCAAAGTGTATGTCTTTGAAGCTCTAAATTACGATTTTAGGCTAGTTGTAGGCTCATGGTTGTTTGTTTGATTGTTTGTGTTTGGTTGGAGGGAATCAGGAAAGGAAGGACCAATAGAAGACAAGGATGAGCAAAGGTGAAGCTTAGGCAGAGACAGATAACTCAAAAAACATCAAATCCATTGGGCTATGGAGTCAAGGAAGGATTTACTTGTAATCAATGTCCAAGCTTTCAGTTGGGCTAGTCATCTAGAGCATTTGGATCTTAAAAGATGATTGGTGGAATGGGACATTAAGGACAAAAAGTGAAAGGGGGAGAACCAACCAACTCTGTCTATAGATCAGGTCAGAGGTCATTTAACTCCAGACCTACTTGGACAAAATTAGAGGCGAAACGAGGGATCTTGGAAAGGTTGGATGGTCGCGCAAAGATCCTAGTGGACAGGGCTAACACTAATCCCCAGTGTTCCCAAAACTTCCAGCTAAATCTTACCAAGAACATCTAAACATGGACTTCATCAATTCATACATCAGAGAGCAGGCAATATCATCCACTACACTGGTTAAATCAATTGAAATCAACATTCAGATACACATATAAGCAGAAAACATTGAGGTAGGGAGAGCAAGAAACATAGGGCACCTATCAAGGGTGAATCCTATATTATACTTCTGTTACCTACCAGTAGAAATGAAATGAAATGGAACATAACATAAGAGCAAGTCAATCACAAATACAAAGAAAGAGGAAACATCACCAGCTGCTTTAGATCAGGATCCAAAGAAACATGCTTGTCATATTAAAAACAACACCAATCAGGTACATTATAGCCCATAGCTTGAACATTCAGTCTGAATACATCTAATCTCAGTCTATCTTACAATATACACAGAGAACTTGTCTCAAATAGGAACAATGCTTGCATTCCACTGATTTCTCATCAACAACCATTACAATGTTTCCTTCTGTGCTTTATAGCAAAGGGTGAACCTAAGATCGACTGAAGGAGTAGGTGAAAATTAAATGTATCATTAAAAATAACAATGAATGCAGGGCCAAAACCCATCCTGCTTGACATACTGTATATTTAATCCCCGTCACCTTCCTTGTGAGAGAACGATCTGCTCCAGATTTGATCTTGACATCTTTTGGCTGAAGTACTCTTGGTGATTTTAACAAAAATGAAGTAAACTACTAGGAGGGTCTGTCTCATAAATGTATGACTGTTTTGAGGTCCGTTGTCTCGTGGAAAACACTTCAGGGACATGGTGCATAATAAAACTGTATGGGCGCCATGTACTTGATGAAGAACAAACATTCTGCCGATGAAAAACCCAGACATTACCTTTTGCCTGTGCTTGGAATCCTATAGTCGATCCTCGGGGCCTGTGAACTGATGCTTTTCCCTCTAAACTTCGGATTAAAAGCTCAAGATCCTCATAAGCTAGCTTTAATCTTCCTTTTTCTCTGCGCTGAAACATTCTGCTGCTCCATTTTCTTCTGACAGGGTAGCTCGGGTTTTAATGGTGATGGGAGATTCTCAGAGTTCGAGATCTGCCTTTTCCTTGATGTAAATCCCGTAAGCAGCTTTCTTTGACAATTTTATGGCAGCGCCGGCCCTCGGATTTAATTATGCCTGCAAACTTTGGTATGATCATAACATGGAGGCTTTCACATCTAGCAACCCTACAAAACAACAACTGTGAAGAAATCCATGGTCGTGGATGATGGAGAAGGCGAGGACACACTGTGGACGTGGAAAATAGCCATGCAGACGGAGAACTGGGGAGAAAACGTGAAAAATGGTGACAGAATGCTCTGGTGGAGGAATAGTTAAACACAACACGAATGCACGTAATAGACGAACGAAAACATTAAAAAGCATGACAAAACCAAAGATATCATGACGGAGACGGAGAATGTATGGGGCGTACACGTGGCAATGACGTGGTGAGACGGGGTGAGGTGGGAGACCGTGGAATGGTCAACAATTCCTGGACAGATTTGGACCGTCAGATATCCAGAGAGATCGACGGCGGAACGCGACGCACAGTGGGCCATGGGGGCGAGGGACAGTAGGTTAAGCAGTGTGCAGCTTCGATGAATTATGACCATAGGATGAAGCGCTCAAGATCGGACAGTGATCGTGAATTCCGCTGCCCGGCTTTCGTCCGGGAGGTAATGCGCGAAAAGGCGGTTTTAAAAATAGTATAGGAGGACACGTGGCGGGAGATGAATGGAATCACTGGGTCTCCGAGGAAAACCGCCCTGCGCGCAACGGTGGTGCGGAGAAAACAGGTGGTTTCAGGGCGTATGACGCATGCAGGTGTAGGGACCACCATTGCGGGCGGGCTCCGCGTCGTTGGATCGGATTTTTAACGGACGGTCGAGATCCGTTGATCAAAAAAATATATTAAAACCCACGAATGCGTGTTTTCAAAGGTTTTTTGATGATTTTCGCGTGGAGAAAGGTTTGGAGGGGCTAAGCGCCTAGTGGATTTGGTGCTGGTCACGGCGCCGGGTCTTATGAGAGAGGAAGGTGCGGGGGCTAATGGGGAAGGGGGCTAAGGCCCAAACTCATAAATTTGATCATTTTAACTCATTTTGAATACAATTTTAGGCCCAAGGGAGGTAACGATAAAGGGGTGAAATGGAAATTTGGAGAGATAAAGAGGTGATGGTGGGGTTGAGGTAGGATTTTAGGGGAATTTTAGGGAGATAATGGGGGGAATTAAAGGGGAGTTTGACAAAGGGAGAGGGGGAAGGTGATATTTTGCAAAGGTATAAAGGGAAATAATGAGCCTTTTGAGGAATGGACCAGCAGAGGGACTACATTTTAGGCACAACACACAGAGACTCCAAGGAGGATGAATTTTCAAGGGAAAGGCATTCCTTGGAGGCTCCAGAGCAAACTAGCCCCCAGCTTGCTTGCCAAGAATTTCATAGGGGGGCTAACAGTGGCTCCACATGGGGATGGTTGCTCCTTGGAGGAGTCAAGAAACCAGAGATGATCTTTGGAGTAGGCCAGATGCCTGCTGTCATCAGCCATCTTTCTTTTTCAATTTTAGCTTCCACAGTGTGATATAAACATCAGCAAAAACCTTTCCCAACCAATCTACCTACCCAAACTACAGTTCTACTATTTTCCCTTGGGTGCATTTTAGCTGGCAGACCCTTTACATTTATTTGCAAAACAAAAACAAACCTATTCTGAATCTACCCTTATTGCTCCATGAGGCCAGATTAGACTGTTGACCTCATCTATTTCTCTACCTAATCTACTACCTGTTGGGATTAAACTGTCCAACAAGTTTCTTCACCTACATTCTAAGACAGGAAATTTAAACACAGCCAAGCCAGGATTAGACTGTCTGACTTGCTAGGCAGAAACTTGTAGGAAACAAAACTGTAGAGGCATGTAATTCTGCAACTGTGAAACAACCTTCTTTCTTTCTTGTGACTCAGGTTTTGAGCATATTTGAGTCATCTCTTTTCTTTGCCTTCAGCTCTGGTTTTGGGCATATTAGAGCTGGTTTCTCTTTCACTGCTGATCCAGATTTTGAGCATATTAGGATCAGCTATTCTTCTTGCTTTTGGCTCAGATTTTGATCAGGTTTGAGCCATGATTTTTACTTCAGAGGTTCATGTTTTGAGCATATCTAAACCTCTCTTTTCATTCTGTTTTTCGGAACATTTTCTCCTTTTCTTTTGAAAATGAAAACTTGCAATGGTATGTACAATGGAGATGAAACTAGAAATGGAAAATCAATAGAAGTAATGTTTGAGCATCCTGCCATTGAAAGGACCCCCAAACAATTCTGTGCCATCAAGTTCTTGCAGAAAAAATGCATTAGGACCCACAGTGGCTTCAATTATGTACGGACCTTTCCACAGACTGTTAAATTTTCCATGTTTTCCTTTGTCCTCTCTTCTCGAATCCCATCTCAGAACCTTATCTCCAACCTTGAAATCTGAAGCTTTGGCTCTTTTGTCAAACTGTCTTTTTATGTTTTCTTGGACTCTGATAGCTCTTTCATAAACCTGCTCTCTTGTTTGCTGTATAGTTTCATTGATTCTGCTTAGCATTCTGTCTTCCTTTGATTGGATCTCCTGAACAAGCTTGATTACTGGAACTCCAAGACTAGTAGGAAAGACTGCTTCAGTCCCATAAACCAGCTGGAAGGGTGACATGCCAATGGATTTCTTTGTAGTGAGCCTGTCTGTCCACAAGGCATGTATCAAATTTTTATGCCATGAATTTTTGTTCTCCTCCAGCAGCTTCTTAATGATTGTAACCAGGCTTTTATTTGATGATTCAGCTAGGCCATTACCCTGGGGGTAATAGGAAATTGAATGTCCAAGTGCTATTCCGCACCTGTGACAAAAATAAATCATTCTTTTGGATCCGAAAGTAGTAGCATTGTCAGTGATTATTTTCCTTGGACAACCAAAATGAGATAAGATGAAGTCTTCTAGGAACCTAATGCTGACAGAGTCAGTGGCATTCCTAGTGGGTATAGCTTCTATCCATTTAGTGAAGTAATCTGTAGCAGTTAAAATCCATTTATGTTGTCCAGAGGAGGCAGGATGAATCTCTCCTATAAAGTCTAGGCCCCATTGCATGAAAGGACCTTCTATGGTGATGGTTTGTAGAGGGAGGGGAAGGAGCTTTCTTTTGCCCTCAAAGATTTGGCATTTGTGGCAGGCAAGAATCATTTTATTGACATCACTAAAGAGTGTAGGCCAATAGTAACCCGCCCTGAGAATCTTATTTGCAGTGGTTTTCCAACTCAGGTGGCCTCCACACTCCCCAGCATGGAATTCTTGTTTGACTCTTTCAGCTTCAGTTTCAGACAAGCATTTCAGCAAAAGGCCATTCAGATTTTTCCAATATAAGCTTTCATTCATAATGCAGTAATTTCTAGATTTGAGTTTTATGAATCTAGCCTTTGTTTTGGACAGTTCTGGAGGGGCATTGAGGCTAGTGAGCACATAAAGGATATCAGTATACCAAGGAGAGTTGTGAAACTTCTCCTCAACAGTTGGATGGTGCAATCCTTTCTTCTCATCTAAGGCATTCATCATATTAATGTCAAGGGCCTGCAGGTTTGATTCAGCCATTAATTGGGCCAGGCCTTGACCTTTGATTAGCTTGGTGGGTTTAATTTCGAGGTCATATTCTAGGATGGTAGCAATCCATTTGCCTCTTTTTCCATCAGGGTCTTGGGACAAGATATCTTTGACCACTATATTTGGCACGAAAGCAATGGTGTGAGAATGCAGAATGTACACCCTAAAGTCTTTTAAGGCCTTAATCAGAGCATAGGCCTGCTTTTCCATGATGTTATACTTTAAGGGTGCATCTCTTAAGGCTTTACTGAAGAAGGCTATAGGCTATTCATTACCTTCTGAATTTTTCTGCAGCAAAACTGCAGCTATTGTGTGTTGGGAAGCAAATGAAAAAATCAGAAAATATTTTGAGAAGTCAGGGATGATAAGTACAGGGGCATGAGTGAGTGCAAGTTTTACTGACTCAAAAGATTTCTTGGCTTCAACAGTCCACTTAATCCCTGCATCTTTCTTTACCATTTCAGTCATTTTCCTAAGATGTTCAACAAAATTGGGGATAAACCTTCTAAGGAAATTGATCTTCCCTACGAAGGACTGCAACTCCTTGATGTTTCTTGGATGTGAAATTTGAAGTATTCCCTCAACTCGTTGTGGGTCTATCCTGATCCCTTTCTCAGATATAATGTGGCCAAGAAGTTTACCTTCTTGTAGCCCAAAAACAATCTTCTTAGGATTTAGGGACAGGCCATACCTTCTACATTTTTCAAAGAATTTACTCAGATGTTTCAGATGTTCTTCTTTAGTTTTAGAAAAGACAGTCAAGTCATCCAAGTAGATAACTATAAAGTGTCCAATTTCATCTGAGAAAGCAATATCCATTTCTCTCTGGAAGGTAGCTCCAGCATTCATCAATCCAAAAGGAATTTTCAAGTACATGAAGGTGCCCCATGGAGTGGTAAAAGCTGTTTTGAGTTGATCTTCTGGGAGTACCAGAACTTGATTATATCCTGAAAAACCATCAAGCAGGGAGATTCTCTTAGAGCCTACTACCTTCTGTAGGATATGCTCCATTCTAGGCAAAGGGTAGTTGTCTTTCAGGGAGGCTCTATTGAGGTTTCTGAAGTCTATGCATAGCCTGATCTTCCCCGTCTTCTTCCTTACAGCCACTAAGTTAGACACCCAATCAGAAAACCTTACAGGGACTATTATGCCTGCATCATACATTTTCCTGATCTCTTTTTCTACTGCAGGCAATTGTTTTGGATTGATTCTTCGAAGTTTTTGTCTGAAAGGTTTCTGATTTTCCTTTAGTGGTATCTTGTGTTGTATGATGTTGGTGTCATAGGCCTTTAAGTCTTCATAGCTCCATGCAAACACATCAATGAATTCCTTAAACAAGTCAATGTATTTTTTCTTCATGTCTGCAGGTATAGACTTAGCCAGTTTTATCATTTTGGGTCTTTCTTCAATGCCTATGTTGCATTCTTCCACATCAAAATCAGCATGTTCAATTGTGGGCTTCTTTGCTACATCATTAAAGTAAAAAAGGTCCTCTAAGGGTGCTAGGCCCCTGGGTATGTTCTTGTCTTTGGCCTGCAGCACTTCGACCTCTTCATTTTTTGCGTTTTCACTATTTTCGTTGAAATTTCCAGTTTGCTCAGAAAAAGAATTTATTTCTATGTTACAGGGTGTTTCTTGTTCATCTGGGGGATCCTCGCTCGGGCAGGTATCATCAGAAATCGAGTCTAAATCAGAAAATTCAAACTTATTTCTGCCCACCAGGAAATCTTCGATCTGTTTGTCTCCTTCAAAGACCTGCCAATATTTTTCATTGTCTGGCACTGCAGGCCTGAATTTGGTTTGAATGATAATTTTTTGGTCAACTGGGGTCTTAGGATATGAGCTAGCTAGGCAATCTAACCCATTTGAAATTGTATTGTTCCCCCTAGGAATGAACACTAATTCATATTCAACAAACGTTTTCAGCAAATCTAGAGTGTCATTCCTGTATGCCCTAAGCCTGGGGTGTTTTGCTGAATACTCACCATTTACCTGTTTGATCACTAACTCTGAGTCTCCTCTCATAGCTATCCTACACGCTCCTAATTTTTTCAACAGATTTAAGCCCAAGATCAGAGCCTCATATTCTGCAATGTTATTCGTGCATTTGAAATGCAGATTGATAGTGTGGCTCTTTGCGTGATCATTTTCAGTGTTACGCAGCCGCACTCCTGCTCCAGCACTCTGCCTAGTACAGGACCCATAAAAATTAATTTCTCACAGGGGTTATTTGTTTACTTCGTCTTCATCCCCTCCCCTACAGCTGGATTCGCCATTAGGTTGAGTTGTGAGGTTTGTGCTAGGAGGGGGGTCATTTTGTGGTTCATTACGGGCATGGAGATCCGGGAGGTGGCTAGCTTGCTATTTTTGTTCTGTTTTTGTTTCATTCAGAGTTTTTTTTTCAGCAGTTTGCCCATCGTCTTCTTCTTTGTATTCTTCCAGAGTAGCCATTATGTTGAAATCCATGGGCTCTACGTTTGTATCTCCATCTTCCGATCTTGGCTCTTCTAAGGGTTGGTCATTGTAGAGAATGAAAGAGTCCAGGTCTGTATGTACAGAGTATAGTGGTGAGTTTTTAGGTTTCTCGGGGCTACTGACTAAAAATTTCATCTGAGACTCTCTATACAGTCTTCTAAGTTGGCCAAATATAGGGATGGTGGCATAAGAGCCATCCATCTGCATTGTCCCCTGCAGTTTGGATCCCCATGATCTTGACAATAGCATGCCATACTTTGGTGGCACATCTGCCACCACAACATCCATGACCATACACTTGGCAGGAATTTGGGTTAGACTCACACATAAATCCTTGATCAGTCTTAGGCATTTTACTCTACTAGAGTCAAATGAATATAAGTCTTTGTAGGGTCTGGTGATTTCTAGGCCTAGCCTCTCCATCACTACCTTAGGCATTAGATTGTGTGATGCACCAGAGTCATGCATGGCATTGTGGAGTATTTTTTCATGAATGTTAACACTGATATAAAAAGGTGGAACTACCCCTTCCTGAAACTTTCCCTCAATTTTTGGACCAAAGAGCAGGGCTGGTTGATCATCATTTAAATTTACAGAATCATTCATTTCTCCCAGATTTAATGCTTTCAAAATTTGGCCTTTATATACATCCTGAGTGGCTAGCTCAGATAATGGTATAGAAATTTTGATTTTTGCAAGTTCACTTTCTAAATTGAAAGTGGACTGTGTCTTGGAAACACTTGACTCCGTTTTATTTGATGCCTTGGTGGCTGAGTCATTTGGTGTTTTCTCACTATGTACAAGGTTTGAAACAGTTGTATCAGGAGCACTAACTGAAGTGCTAGTACTACTGGTTGGTTGAATTTGTTTTCCAGTGTCCTGGTTGTCCTTCTCTTTATGTTTACCAGAACCTTCAGCTACTATTTTTCCATTTGCAGAGGTTGCTTTGGAAGTTTTGTCAGGTATTTTCTTGATGGTTACCTCAGGAGTCTTTGTTTTTGGAGTATCTTGGCTTCTCTTGCTCCTAAGTTCATATTATTCCCTGACCTGTAGCATGGCATCTTCAAATCCTAATCTATAATTCTCAGTTTCCAACCATTCCTCATCATAACCAGTGGTGGAGGGCTAGTCTTCTTCTGAATCATAGTTTAGGATTGAGTCTTCTGCTTCAAACATGTTTATGGTATTCCCTTCAGACTCTTCGATGATTCCCTCATCTTCATCTACAAAATTTTCTTGAAATGGGGGAATGATTTGTTAGTCTGACTCTCTTTGTCTTTTGGGAGCAGCATTGTTTCTTCTAAGGTTTTGGTTCTGGTTTCTGTTTTGGTTGTTGTTTTGGACAACCATCGTCTTTATCATTTGTTGCAGTTCTTCCACATTTTTTGAGAGTCTGTCATATTTGGGGTCAGATGTGGAAGCTATACTGTCATCCCTATATTTTACCCTTTTTTCAGCTTTTAATCTTGCCCTTTTTCCCATTAAGTTTGCTTCTATGGTTATGGTTCCTTTCTGCATGTCTTCTAGTGTGGTGTATTCTTTGTCTCTAAGCTCATAGGCCAGGTCAACATCAAATCCATCAGGATACTTAGCCAAGGCCATACCTTGTGGAGGTTTCATGTGTGGAGGGAGAGCATTATAAATGCTGTTGAATCTAGTGGTGTAATCATGAACACTCTCTCCTACATTCCTCTTAAGGGACATGTATTCTGCAAGAAGCAGGCGAGGGTTTGCTCTAACCTCCCACTTGTTTATAAAGGTCTGGTATAATGCAGGGAGATATTGAATGCTGCCAGGGGACAACCCTTTAAACCATTTCTTGACCTCGCCCCCTAAGCTTTGGGCAAAGATCCTCATTTTGATTGTTTCATCATCAATTTCCATATAATCAAAAGAGTCCTCCATTTTATCTACATGTTGCTGAGCTATGATGGACTCTTTAGCAGTGAAGTGTGGGATATTTGATTGATAATCATTGGGAAAGGGTAACAAGGGTTGAGGTAAAAGCAAAGGTGCGTACCAAGCTGCCATAATGATGTTCTGATGGGGTATAGGGTTAGCTTGAGTAGCTGGTATTTGGAGGACAGGGATGTTAGGACCAGCAGAAGTCTGTTGAGCAGATCTAGGGTGAGAGAGCCCCAAGTTTTGAAGGAAGTGAAAATCAGGTGGTGTGGAAGGAGGGGTTTCACTATCCCTAGTGTTTTGACCTCTGTTTGATGGTGTATTGTAAACTTCGAGGTCTTGCTGGCCTAGATGATTGAATGAGCTAGTTCTCGGTAGTCTATTCGGTATGTCTAGGTCAGGGAGACAATGTGATAGAGCTCCTAGGTCTTCATGTGCAGAGTTATATATATGAATGTGACTGGAAATAGTTGGTCTTGTATGTGTAAGAGTTCCTCTGAGGATACTTTCTGGATTTTCAACTATTTCCGGTGGGTCGGGTTTGGGGTAAGCTCTTGTGTGGATGGTTCTGAGAGCCAGAATGCTGTTTATAAGCCAAGCAGCTTAACCCTACTCGTTACTTCTACTGTGGTCAATGTTGTCTCAGGGGCTGGCCTCCCAGTGGAGTCTTCATTATGTTTCAGGTCTGGTCTCCCAGTGGAGTCTGATGTGAAACCAAAATGATCAGCAGGCCTACTGATCACCAGTGGAGTCTTTTCGTTTTAGGAACAATGGAGTCACCAGGTGGAGGGTTTAGGATGTTTCTAAGGGGTACACTATCCACCACAGTGCTCAGGCACTATCACCTTTCAGGAATCTCCTCTAAAGAAACAAGCTCCAACCAAAGATTGACTGGGAGGGCATTTACCAGATATGTCACCTCTGAAAAGAGGATGAGATCTGGAGGCTACCTGGCCCTTTCCAGACTCTGTCTAAGAGTATGGCGGATATTCAATAATGGAGGTTGATTCAAGAAAGGGGTGACTTACTGTCAACCTAACCAGAGTTTCAGGCTTCTGAAGTTTTAGATGTAGTGAGAGGAAGATCATTCAGAATTGTCCCCAGCGGAGTCGCCATTATGTTGGGGTTCCCATGTTTTGGCCAGGTTGACAGAGACCAAGAGATGAGACAACATAGAACCACTTTGGGACCTTAGGATCTAGCTCTCCTAGGTCCAGAGAGGGATCTCTCTATATGAGTCAAAGTGTATGTCTTTGAAACTATAAATTACAATTTTAGGCTAGTTGTAGGCTCATGGTTGTTTGTTTGATTGTTTGTGTTTGGTTGGAGGGAATCAGGAAAGGAAGGACCAATAGAAGACAAGGATGAGAAAAGGTGAAGCTTAGGCAGAGACAGATAACTCAAAGAACATCAAAGCCACTGGGCTATGGAGTCAAGGAAGGATTTACTTGTAATCAATGTGCAAGCTTTCAGTTGGGCTAGTCATCTAGAGCATTTGGATCTTAAAAGATGATTGGTGGAATGGGACATTAAGGACATAAAGTGAAAGGGGGAGAACCAACCAACTCTGTCTATAGATCAGGTCAGAGGTCATTTAGCTCCAGACCTGCTTGGACAAAATTAGAGGCGAAACGAGGGATCTTGGAAAGGTTGGCTGGTCGCGCAAAGATCCTAGTGGATAGGGCTAACTCTAATCCCCAGTGTTCCCAAACCTTCCAGCTAAATCTTACCAAGAGCATCTAAACATGGACTTCATCAATTCATACATCAGAGAGCAGGAAATATCATCCACTACACTGGTTAAATCAATTGAAATCAACATTCAGATACACATATAAGCAGAAAACATTGAGGTAGGGAGAGCAGGAAACATAGGGCACCTATCAAGGGTGAATCCTATATTATACTTCTCTTGCCTACGAGTAGAAATGAAATGAAATGGAACATAACATAAGAGCAAGTCAATCACAAATACAGAGAAAGAGGAAACATCACCAGCTGCTTTAGATCGGGATCCAAAGAAACATGATTGTCATATTAAAAACAACACCAATTAGGTACATCAAAGCCCATAGCTTGAACATTCAGTCTGAATACATCTAATCTCAGTCTATCTTACAATATACACAGAGAACTTGTCTCAAATAGGAACAATGCTTGCATTCCACTGATTTCTCATCAACAACCATTACAATGTTTCCTTCTGTGCTTTATAGCAAAGGGTGAACCTAAGATCGACTGAAGGAGTAGGTGAAAATTAAATGTATCATTAAAAATAACAATGAATGCAGGGCCAAAACCCATCCTGCTTGACATACTGTATATTTAATCCCCGTCACCTTCCTTGTGAGAGAACGATCTGCTCCAGATTTGATCTTGACATCTTTTGGCTGAAGTACTCTTGGTGATTTTAACAAAAATGAAGTAAACTACTAGGAGGGTCTGTCTCATAAATGTATGACTGTTTTGAGGTCCGTTGTCTCGTGGAAAACACTTCAGGGACATGGTGCATAATAAAACTGTATGGGCGCCATGTACTTGATGAAGAACAAACATTCTGCCGATGAAAAACCCAGACATTACCTTTTGCCTGTGCTTGGAATCCTATAGTCGATCCTCGGGGCCTGTGAACTGATGCTTTTCCCTCTAAACTTCGGATTAAAAGCTCAAGATCCTCATAAGCTAGCTTTAATCTTCCTTTTTCTCTGCGCTGAAACATTCTGCTGCTCCATTTTCTTCTGACAGGGTAGCTCGGGTTTTAATGGTGATGGGAGATTCTCAGAGTTCGAGATCTGCCTTTTCCTTGATGTAAATCCCGTAAGCAGCTTTCTTTGACAATTTTATGGCAGCGCCGGCCCTCGGATTTAATTATGCCTGCAAACTTTGGTATGATCATAACATGGAGGCTTTCACATCTAGCAACCCTACAAAACAACAACTGTGAAGAAATCCATGGTCGTGGATGATGGAGAAGGCGAGGACACACTGTGGACGTGGAAAATAGCCATGCAGACGGAGAACTGGGGAGAAAACGTGAAAAATGGTGACAGAATGCTCTGGTGGAGGAATAGTTAAACACAACACGAATGCACGTAATAGACGAACGAAAACATTAAAAAGCATGACAAAACCAAAGATATCATGACGGAGACGGAGAATGTATGGGGCGTACACGTGGCAATGACGTGGTGAGACGGGGTGAGGTGGGAGACCGTGGAATGGTCAACAATTCCTGGACAGATTTGGACCGTCAGATATCCAGAGAGATCGACGGCGGAACGCGACGCACAGTGGGCCATGGGGGCGAGGGACAGTAGGTTAAGCAGTGTGCAGCTTCGATGAATTATGACCATAGGATGAAGCGCTCAAGATCGGACGGTGATCGTGAATTCCGCTGCCCGGCTTTCGTCCGGGAGGTAATGCGCGAAAAGGCGGTTTTAAAAATAGTATAGGAGGACACGTGGCGGGAGATGAATGGAATCACTGGGTCTCCGAGGAAAACCGCCCTGCGCGCAACGGTGGTGCGGAGAAAACAGGTGGTTTCAGGGCGTATGACGCATGCAGGTGTGGGGACCACCATTGCGGGCGGGCTCCGCGTCGTTGGATCGGATTTTTAACGGACGATCGAGATCCGTTGATCAAAAAAATATATTAAAACCCACGAATGCGTGTTTTCAAAGGTTTTTTGATGATTTTCGCGTGGAGAAAGGTTTGGAGGGGCTAAGCGCCTAGTGGATTTGGTGCTAGTCACGACGGCGGGTCTTATGAGAGAGGAAGGTGCGGGGGCTAATGCGGAAGGGGGCTAAGGCCCAAACTCATAAATTTCATCATTTTAACTCATTTTGAATACAAGTTCAGGCCCAAGGGAGGTAACGATAAAGGGGTGAAATGGAAATTTGGAGAGATAAAGAGGTGATGGTGGGGTTGAGGTAGGATTTTAGGGGAATTTTAGGGAGATAATGGGGGGAATTAAAGGGGAGTTTGACAAAGGGAGAGGGGGAAGGTGATATTTTGAAAAGGTATAAAGGGAAATAATGGGCCTTTTGAGGAATGGACCAGCAGAGGGACTACATTTTAGACACAACACACAGAGACTCCAAGGAGAATGAATTTTCAAGGGAAAGGCATTCCTTGGAGGCTCCAGAGCAAACTAGCCCCCAGCTTGCTTGCCAAGAATTTCATAGGGGGGCCAACACCTTCTTTGGAAATCACAAATCCCAAGTATACCAGCTCCTCTTTCACGAAACTACATTTCTTCAAATTGATTAGTAGTTTTTCTTTCTGTAGAGTTTTCAAGACTAACTTCAAGTGTTCCAAATGCTCCTCTCTAATTTTGCTAAAAACCAGAATATCATCAAGGTAAACAACAAAAAATTTACCTGTATATTCTTTCAAGACCTCGTTCATTAATCTCATGAATGTGTTGGGTGCATTAGTGAGCCCAAAAGGCATCACTAACCACTCATACAGTCCACTGTTGGTTTTGAAAGCTGTTTTCCATTCATCGCCTTCCCAAATTCTGATCTGATGATACCCACTTTTCAAATATATTTTAGTAAAGTACCTGGATCCACTTAAACATTCCATTAAATCATCCATTCTGGGCAAAGGAAATCTGTACCTGACTGTTATCTTGTTGATAGCTCTGGAATCAGTGCACATGCGCCATTCTCCTCCCTTATTTGGACTAAGTACTGTTGGCACAACACATAGGCTCAAACTTTCTCGAATTAGCCCCTTGTTCATCAGCTCCTGTACTTGCCTTGCAATCTCTGCATTTTCCTGGGGAGTTAGTCTATACACAGCTTTATTAGGTAGAATTGCTCCTGGTATTAAATCGATATGGTGGCTCACACTTCTTATCGGTGGTAATTCATTTGGTAATTCATCCACAATGATATCCATGTAATTATTTAACACAACTTGAATTTCTTCAGGAAAATAATTTAAGTTCATGGAGGTTAAGATTACCTTTGGCCTCCCCACGATAGTGAAATGCAGCTCCTCGCTTTTTTCGACCTCCTATAGTAGTTCTTTGCCACTTATCAACATAATGTTATTCTCAGGCAGTTCTTTGTCAACATCATTCTTCACTGGCAGCAACGTATGTTTAATTCCGTCCTTCTCTATGGTGTATGTGTTTCTCCTTCCGTCATGAATCGCCTTCTGGTCAAATTGCCATGGTCTTCCCAATAACACATGACATACATCCATGGGCATTATGTCACATAAGATCACGTCTTTGTATGTGCCGATCTGCATTTCCACATTACAATGCTCTATCATGATAACTTGATGACCCTTCTGAAGCCAAGATACTTTGTAAGGTGCAGTATGAGCTGTCCTTGTTAACCTGAGCTTTTCCACCATCTCTGTAGACACAAGATTGTCAGTACTCCCGTTATCAATTATAACCTTACAACACTTACCCTTTGATTTGCATATGGTTATGAACAAATTCTTCCTTTGCGCAGGTTCTCCAGTCTCTTTTTCTGATCTAAGCAAAGTTCTTCTGAGCAGCAATGATTCACCTTCTTCAGGTGGTTCTTCTTTCTCCACAAGTCGAGGTGGTTCTGGCTCTGCCTTAGCCACATTTTCACCCCTCTGGCTTGCTGATTTGTTACGAGGACAATCCCTCGACTTGTGTCCCCATTCTCCACAAGCATAACATCTAAAATATCTTCCTCGCCCTCTTCCTCTAGGCGCGAATCTTCCTCTACTAGATTCACCTGTCTGTGGTGATTTGCCACTTGAACTTCCTGCTTCATGTTGATGTTGTGTTCCTCTGGATCTGACAACTCCTCTACCTCTTGTTGAACTTTTTCCTCTGTTCCTTTGACTCTGTCTCCTCAATATTTTCTCCTCTACTTTCAAGCTTGCTTGATAGGCATCTTCAACAGTTTTCAAACTTAAAAAGCCAATCTCATCTTGTATTTCATACCTTAGCCCATTCACATATCTAGCTATTTTCTCCAAATCATCTTCTACATGCCCTGTTATGATACTAAATCTATAAAATTCTTTTGTGTACTCCTTAACAGAGATTCCCTTCTGTTTCAGATTTTGCATTTGCTTAAAAAGATTCAAATGATAGTCTTTGGGCAAAAACTTGGCTTTCAGTTTACTTACCATTTTATCCCACTGCTTAATCTTAGATTTCCCTTTTCTCTTTCTTGATGTCTGTACCTCGTCCCACCAGATGGCTACATGACCTTTTAATCTAGTGAATGCAAAATTTACCTTCTTATTCTCCTCAACCTCTTCATAATCGAAGTACTGATCTATGGATCTGATCCAATCCATAAGCTCCTCGGCATTCAGACTCCCTTCATACATAGGAATCTCCATCTTGGGGTTGCTTCCAAATTTTGCCAGCATCTTGATGAATTTACCATTTTCATTCTCTTCTTCTGCTTCCACATCTGCATCAGATTCTTCTGAAGAACTCTCAGCTCCATCATTAGGTGCTCTTCTTTGGGCTGTCTCCATTGTCTCCATTCATGCACTCAAATTCTGCACTTCTTCCAACATAACTGCATTTGGTTCTGGTCTCCCTCGACCAATTCCCCTTCTCGGTGGCATCTTCACTGCAAGTACTCCTTTCTTCTGGCTTTGATACTAAAATGACGTAGCAGCAGTAGTAAAGTCACAATCACGCTCCCAATAGATCTCAGATAAGAAATCTAATACCAATAAAATTCCTTTATGATATCGGAATCGAAACTCTTTATATTTGAAAAACGCAGATCCAACATAAACCTTTTAAGTGCCTTCAAAACAGTGTTGAAAACTGTTTGTTAATAGATATTACATATATATTACTACCACAGATATTAGTTGATCAAACATTTAAAACAGTTTGCTAATCGACAGTTGCCAGTCCCATTTTAAATTATTGACATTCGTCTCCACTCCGACGCGATGTCATCGGTAATATCAATTCGCAAGATTTAAACATTACCTATCCAACAATCGACCAACCCATAGTTCCGATGTGATGTGACTCAATCAATTAGTCATCGCAATCAACACTGGGCTATTATATGTGTTGTTTATCAAGTGTTCCGATGCGATGTCAATCACAAATCGGAATCGCTGTATTGCAATAGTTAAACAATGCTTACCTGTAGCCTCGCGAGATCTTTCAGATTCGATATCATACCAACACAATCTATAATGTTTCGCGTCCAAATCTATTGTTATGTGGCGCGATGTGGATCGCCTCTCCTCGCTCCGATGCGACAAACTAGACGGACCCGACGCATTACAAACCCATTATATATTAATCAATCGCTCAAGGATTCTGCAAAATTTTTACATTAAAACTTCTTCAGTTCACAATGGTTAACAGCGCCAGACTTGCTTTAGACACGTGTTTCTCACAATTGAAATTAAAACACATAGGTCGCCCACCATTTAATCAATTACACAGACATCAATACTCAAATTCCCACCATTTGTCATTCGATTTGGCACAGAATATAATTGCGTTCATAATACTCAGAGAAAAAAAACAAAACAGAACCTCGCTTTTGCCAAATTATCCCAGAATCAAAAAATATAATACACACTGTCACAATATCACAAACTCTGAGCTTTTCCTCCACACAAAACCTCACACTAACTCTCTCGCTCATAGCATTTTTCTCACATTACTTCTAATAATATCTAACAGAATCTCCTAATTTCCCTAAAGATCCTAACAAAAAAATCTCCTATCTTCTCACTCTCGGTTACACCTATTTAACAAATCTTATCACTAAATCTTAAATAAAACAGTCACATTTAATTCAACAACAAACTATTTGTGAAGTCTATCCTTCTTGGTAAAACCGAATTTGACCAAACAGTCAATGAGTTTCACTGTGGTTAGCCACAACATGTGGAAAAATCTCCACATTGCTGGCTAATTCCGATGCTCCTGCATCAATACCTTGTGAATATAATGAAACACACGAGTTATCTATTTTTTTCTGTATTACTTTTGTGTGTGTTTAACATGGTATTAGAGCAGGTGTATTCCTTCCCTACTCAATTTGAGCCACAATTGTGTGTTCTTCTTAGAGTTCTTATGAATGCCATTTGTAGTTGAAATTTTTATTAGAGTACAAAATTCATTTATGTCATAGCAAGTTAGCTCTACACCTCAACACTCTGACATATTCTCTCTACATGCATGTTCTACATTTCAGCCTTTGCCATTGTGGAACTAATTCATACTTTGCTCTAACATGGTCTATCTCATCTTTACTTATACATATTCATAACTGAAATGTTCTCCATGCCTATGAATCTTACATTGAGTTTCTGATGCTAGAAATCATTCTACTTGTCCCTCAATCTGTTGGCACGGTATCTCTCAACCTATACCCGACTAACAAAAGAACTCGAATTAAATTGATGTATTTGTGGCCATAACATAGGATTGAACATTCATGAAAAATAGGAAACTTATTTTGATGCATTTTACATCTTGAAAATTGAATTGATAACTTTGACCTACCATCCAATCACCCATATGGTCCTTAGGATTGTGCACCTAACTTGAGAGGGCACGGAATTAGAGTTGAATTTTGAAATCATAGCACAATATCTTCCATTTTTGGTTACTCACAGATCTCCAAGGAAGCAGCTCCACAGACATTGAATTTGTAAAATATTCTTGCAAATACTATTTATTTTCGCCATTGTTTCTTTGGGACTTTTATTCATGTAAGTAGGAGAAAGTGAGGTGGTGGGAAATGGGGATTTTGGCCCATGGTAAATTCCTCAATAAGAGTCTATAAATCACTTTTTGTTATTTACGCATGAAATTCCAGTGTTGTGAAGATCATTTCTCATATTTTTAGGCTTAAAACGTGGTTCCCCTAGTCCCTTATTTTGGTGAGCACACGTCAGGATTCCAAGCCAATGAGATAGTGTCTCTAGGTGCTAACCATCATGTTTCTTTCTTTCTATGTAATTTCTCATTGCTACAAACATTTGTGTAGTGTTTTTAGCTCATTAACCATTTTCTTCCTTAACATATATTTGTTTGTGTTTGCTAATAAATCACTGATGGGAATCCTTCTTATGATTAAGTGCAGGTGATCACTCACAAGAGCCTTGAGCTCCTCATGCATTCTTTTCCCAATTTCAAGGGTCTTATGATTTCCAGTTGAAACATATTCAACACGGATGGGATAGTTGTGTAATACCCCTAGTTTCTATGTTTTTTTTTTTTAATTGAAAATTGAATAAGTCCAAAGGGGAAGTGGATCCCAATGGAGAACTAGTGTGTGGATTTATTTTAAATTGAATTGATAAAAATAAATGGAAAAGCTATGAGTACAATGACTAGAATGGGAATGGAGATCTGAAACCTAAATCCATGATGATGTGGATAAGGTGAGAGACTTTCCCACCCCTTCCATAAATCCTTGGAAGGAAAGTTACCAAAAATTTGATTTGGAGATAAAATATCAAATTTTCCCAATGAAGAGGAAAGTAATTGAGAAGAGGAAGAAAAAGCTGTAAAAGCGGAAAAGACAGCTTTAAAGTACCTCAATGAGGGAAAGCCTAGGCAAAGCAGGAAGAAAGCATCTTAAAATTTCTGGATGCAGAAATTGGAAACATGCTTGGGAAACCACAGCTTAAATAAGTTGCTCCAGGATAGACAAGGGGTTGTCTATCACTGGGAGGTAAGGTCTCGGCTCGGGGGTGAGTTATGAAGAGAGAAATCTATGGTTGGTTGGAACTAGTCAGAAGTATGGTATGCACATCTCACTTACATGTTTTTTTCTAAATGGATAGAAAAATTCTTATGATGTCCTATTAAACCTACTAATGTAATTAGCTAGATCTATGTGGAATGATGGTTAATATGAGGGTAGGCTATAGAGTGAGGAACTGTTAGTTATATTGAGAAATTTTATAATTATCTATGAAAACCATGCATTTAACAGGTGTTCTACAATAGAAATCTGCAAATCTGTATAGTTGCATAGTTAAGTGTTTAGTTAGCCCAACCCCCGAATGTCTAAATCTGACTCAGATTTAAATCGGAAGTTCGGAAGTTAAATCTAAAATTCTGTTATTTTCAATATGAAACAAACGAGTATTTACCCATAAAAACAACAAGTCAGTTTTATTCTTAGGCAAGTAAAATTCTAATAGATACTAAGTATAGTGTATGAAAAAAAAACACTGTATGCAAAATACATCTGTATATAAATAAATTATGTTCTTATTTACTTAACCTAAATTTATAGGCTGTAAGAGTACCTATGAAAAATATATTTTGGTAAGTGATCTAAATATTTTAACCTTCTATCCAATATTCCAAGATGAAGGAATATTCTATTAGCGACAATTTCAAAGAGATAGGAAACTTATGATAAGAGTAAACAGACGTTCTAAAAGTAAAGATCAAGGTGTAATAATGTATAAATATAAAAAAATTACTTCTTATCCTTGTTAAAATACTTACAGAACTTAACCTCCCACTATAAATTCTTCAATTTATGGAAGTAAGATTTTAGAATTAACAGAACATGCAATGAAAGAAACGAATCTATACTTATTATCGAATATATAGTGAGATTGATATTTTTAGAGATAAGAGAAAATATTTATTAGTAAATTGTGAAGCATTCTAGTATGTATTAAAATATCACAGTTAATAATATCTATATGAAATTACTGTAAGTACTGTAGTCAAAATAAAAAAGGCAATACTGTTCTGCATATGAAATAAAATAGAGAAATTTTAATAAATTCCGACAGTCTAGTTTGGGACAAACCCGAGACATTAGTGTTCATATATTACAGTTAAAACTTTAAAATTTATTGTAGTGCTATAGCTGATGCTAAAGTCACTTGAAAATCACAAAATAGACACCAATATAAAATCTGCAGAAGAGATCATTTTCGAATATGTCCAGGGAAACCCAGTACCAACCTGTTGAAAAGATAGTAACTCAGGTAAGGAGAGAGAAAGTTGCTGGAAGAAAATTCAGTGTGGTAAATGAACAAAATGAATACGAATGGAACACACTTGAAATCCAACCACAAGGACGTGAGATGAGGTAAATAGAAGAGTTTAAACCAATATAAACCATATTCCCCAAGAACATACGTGAAATATTACCTTATAGGATTCAGAGAAATTATGGTCTCGACTGCATAAAAATTAAACTAGGAAGAAATTGCAAGACTATACCATTTGCAAATGTAATTCTAAAGACAGAGTATAGCTAACCAAACAGGTGCGAATGGGTCTTGTTTTCAAAAAAGAAAACGATACCTATAGACTGTGATGGAATAAATGAAGTCTCGAAGCTTTGTTTTGAAGCATCAAATGGTATAAAATAAAATATAATAGAGTGTGACAACTCCCACGTCCTCTTAAGAGAGGTGGATTGTGGTCTTCACTGCTGTGTATGATTCACCATAAGCATGAAAATAAAAAATAAGGCAGGATATTAAAAAGATAATTCCAAATTGAAATCGAAGTGGAAATTCACTGAAACTACTCTTAAATCATTTATGGAAGAGTTACTACTGTAACGATGCCTTACTTATCCAAATTGAATTGGGGGTTTCTAGATGTGTGGTTATTTCATTCTAATGATAACCCAGGACTTTCATGCAAACGAAAACAAACATGCTAATTATTTGAATGAAGAAAGGAAACCGAAATCACAGTTGAAAAACTCGATTAGGATATCATATTGCAAAGCGTAAGAAATGTTACATAGCACTATCTTGGAAATAAAAAACATATGAATACGGAAAATGTTTTCTAGGTTACCAACTATGCGCATCTTGAATGTAATAGAAGTAAAATTTGTGGAATAGAACAAATTGTTACTGCCTCCGGTTACGAGAGAAGTAGGAATTACCAAAGATATTCCTATTCACACTAAAAAGTCGAAGAGAAAGAATGAGAGCAGAGGAGTAAACTTTTTAATACAATTAGGGTGTGAAAACCTAATAAATCTTGACCTTACAGGTGTCAGCAGATCACACTGTATCCCTCAGATCCATAACTCTAAGACCTAGATTAACAAGCGATCACGTGATTTCGAAGGAGGAGGTACGTTGATGGTTGGAAAATTTAATACGCAGGAAAATCAAAGTAACAACAATGGCTATTCCAATATTTTATCGTGGCTCGAGAAGATGGGTCATGAGCTGGCCTCCTCAAATCGGTACTAAAAACCGAACGAAAGATGGGTAAGCATTTAATGCGGTTTCATTTCCATAGCAAGTAAATGATAGTGACGTGTTAAGTTATAGGATTCATGGTTAATGTTGTATAGTTAAGTGGCCATCTCATTAAAGTTATAAAATGTAAGACCTTAGGTTTAAGAAATGGTATGAAGGACTATATTTAAATAATACTTTAGTAGAATATGGTACAAGATACCTTCACATATTTTGTTTGAATAAAGAAACGAAATATGTGAGAGTTGGATATAAAAAAAATAAAAAAATTCATTAAAAATATGGTATATATCTAAGTGTGGAGACATAGTATATATACATATAAAAATATTATGCATAAATGTTGAGTCAACGAATTTGATAATGGAGTTACTTGGTACCCTAAATCTGGTGTTAAGTTAGTAATAAGTATGTGAATAAGAGAGAAAGAAGTATATAAGTCAAGGATAGGAAATAATACTATTCAGGTTGATAATAACACCTCATAACATTGCGATAAAATAATAAAGGACAATATGGTGAAATATAGTTCGTGTTTCGGCAAATGTCGGTAAGGAAATTTAAGGAGTGTTAGAATATCATCAAACTGTGATGATTTTTTAGAGAAAATAAAATAATAAATATAGAAAAAATGATTTTTTGTTGTTGTTGGTGCGAACTATGGTACATTAAAAGTTTCCATTATTGTGCATTGCAAGCATACTGTAATTCTATATTTTCATAGCTACTCCATCAAATTTTGATTCATGCCCCACATTTGGAGGTTTTGGGTACAAGTTCATACCTGCAAGAGCCACACATTGAATAATATTCCAAGATGAAGGTTTCCTTATATAATTGCAAGGAACATCAAATATTATCTAAGTTTTGGGATGTTGCACCTAGTTGTTTTCCTTTGGTTGAGACCATATATTCAAATTTGACTAGTCTAAACTTGAGTTCTGCAAAAATTAGAGTGTAGAACTTACTAAGCTTTTTGGTGACTACCAGAAATGACAAAGCTTATGGGTATTGGATAATAATGAAGATAAATGTATTAAAGTGGTTGCCTCAACTAGAAAATATTTGTAGAAACTACACGTTTTCTTGTTAGACCCTAATGATCAAGGAGCTGCGAAAAAGGAAGGCTTTCTGGCTATTTCAAGGGGTTGTCCTAAATTGACCTTTTCGCTATAATTTTTTTTTCAAATGAAAGATGTAACTTTTCTTTCCCATTAACATAGTTTATTTACCATTTCACATCTCTACATGGATTTCATGTGATGTTGTTGATATAGGATCCTTGGTTCATAGTATTCTTTTGAAATGTTTCCTTCTTATTTATTCAACACATTCAATTTTGAAGAATATTGGTTGGATTTTCAGAATAAGCCAACACTCTTCATTTGATTAGTTTAAATTGTTCGAAAATGGTTCTAATTGGTGAAGTATCATGGATATAAAATAATCTAATGATATATACTATTGATGATATAATAAAAATAAGAAACACCACTCTCTTAGATATTTGAACCCATTTGAAAAATTCACAAGACAAAAATTGAGTTTCTATAGCTTGAGCCTTAACTTTAGCAATATGAACTACAACGGAAGAATCATCATTTTGAACTAGTTCTTGTTCGAAAAAATTCTCTGTTTGAGTTTGAAATAGACTCTTATAAAAAATCAAAACCTAATTAGATTAGTGAGGTCATTTCAAGAATATTTACATGAAGATGTAGAGGTCTAGCTTGCACTTCCCAAGCCCATCATCAGACCTCCAGAAGAAATTTTCAACAAAAAGAACACAAATGGTCTTGGATATGACAAGGATGTTTCCTTTCACATTGAACCAGACTACTCTAGACCCATAAATTTTAAGAGTGCTAGGTTTCTTCAAGACAAATCATCTTCATTTGATCCTATTCCACAACCACTTCAGTTTGTCAGATACCAAAATTGTGATTAGGTTGACTATGTGAAAGATTAAATTTTTTATCTTCATCCTTGTGAAAATTGTGGTAATAATACTCACCATTCATATAGATGTTATAGACACAAGAATCCTTCAAGAGAAAATATTCACGGGACTGTTTTAACCGGCGAGACCCAGTTTGGAAAAATAGGGTCTGAAATCTTCCAGGAGCATTTTGAGGCATCAAACGACATTTTTTGGGGGTAAAAATTCATTTATTTATAAAATCACATTTTTTTCCTATTATATACATATATAAATTTCAAACGGTGTGAGGATCACATCAATTCGAGTCTGTATGCGAACGTTATGCCACTCTAAAGTTGAACTTCCTCTTTTCTCCACCATAGTTCGAGAGGATGCCACATTCGCCCCAATTATTACTGAAAAAGGGGCAAACCACATGATTATGATGTAGAAGACTCTAGAAGAGTCTATATTGTATCTCTATTTAAGAGTTGATCTAGTCAAACCTAACCACTAGTAGGCCATCGTGCTATGTTATAACCAAGCCGCTAAGAGGAAAAAGGATTCCATTCTTTCAAGTGCATTTGTTCCATACCTGAGAAAAATTAACCAAGAGGAATAGGAGGTAGAGCACACAAAGAGGATTTGTGTACTGTAGCAACCCACGAGCCACATGTCATACTTCTTTGTACGCGTAACCATATTTCCATTTAGAGAAAGAGAAAAGAGCGACCTCACCTTCCAACTGGTTTTTTTCTTGAAAGGGTTTCTGAGAGCATATCTTGCGTCGAAAATTGGTGTGTGAGGTTTTATTTTGTTGTTCACTATTTTCTGCATAATTTTGAATTCACATGCATGCACTATTAAAAATATATCTACAAATCTACAAATCTAATAAAACTGGAATAGTGTAGAACTTTATATTTTAAATATTATTTTATGATATCTATTGTGACAAACTATCCAATGGAATATCTATGGAAGTTTACGGATCACTCAGAGTTCATTCTTGAGTATTGACATGTATTGTAGTGGATATATATTCATCTTCTCACCTTGTATATGAAAAGGGGGGAATTAATGGTAATTTAATATATTTAAAGATATATCAAGAGATCTAGAGCTAGAGCCAAAGCGTGAACAAGAGCCAACTGCCAAAACCTAGAGCTAGAGTTAGCCATTTCCAAAGTTAGAATTGTGGCTAGAGACAAATTCATGTTCCATGATCATGAATTGGTTGGTGTTCAACCTTAAACCATCACCAGTAAAAGAATTCTATTTATGCTACTCATTTTATCAATTTTTGGTGATCTTTAAACCATCATTAGGGAGCACTTACACTTCATAGAAGACATCAAATTCTATACAGATTCAAAATTGTTACAAGAATTGCTTCAACCCAAGTTCTAGAGTTGATGGTCAGCCTTAAACCACAACTGGCATAATTTTTTTGGTTTATATACCTCATTTGGTTTGTGCTCTTAAGCCACCAATTTAGAGAGCACCTCTAACCATTGGTTGCCATGAAAATTTGTGTTTCAACTCTTTTCTTGGACTCATAAACATCCATTTGGATAGGGGGAGGTGGGGGTGGGGGTGGGGGGTGGTTGGGGGGGGGGGGGGATGGAAGTACTTATTAGGCTTAAGTGCATGGTGATCATTGATAAGAGCCTTGAGTCCCTCGTGCATTATTTTCCTAATTTCAAGGTTCTCATGCTTACTAGTTGCTGATATGAATTTTGAATGTTAGTTATTGCTGTGCTAATTTCATTTTCAGATATTAAACTTATTCAATGATCTTATGCTTGATGTGCATGTTCCCTTGTTGCTTATGTGTGTCAAAATATGAATTAAAACTGAATTTTATGAGTGTTTTTGAAAGCATAAAGCATGAATTTAAAGTGATGACCAACAACATAAATGACATCAAACCACACAAACTGATACAATAAAATGAATTTTTGATGAAGGAGTTCATCCCTCCTAGGCTACATCTCTAGCTCCATAGCTTGGGCCTCTGTATTAGCTCAATTTTTCTCAAAGTATTGTTTACATGCATCAAATTCTCTTGGAACTTGTTCCAATGAGTTTAAAACATCGAAATATATCAGAAAAGACTATTTTTTTACTTAATTTTGTTACCAGATGCTTTGGGCATGACCTTCCCTCCTACTGGCCCTAGGTTTAAAAAATATTCACGATAACAAAAACCTATGTAGATGACCTCTTCTGCCTTTGAAACCTTTTCCAATGGCTCCAAAACCTCAAAATATATCTAGAATGACTATCCTTACCCCTAATTTGGTCAAATATTGCCTCAAATATGGAAAAAACAATTTTCCCTAGTTTTCCTCCACTAAATCTGGAAGTCCACCAGTTAACTCCACTAAATGTGGAGCTTCTCCACATTTGGCAGGTCAACCATATCTTCTGCCAAGATAAGTACACACTTAATTAAGGATAAGCGGGAATTTAAGTGCAATTAACATATGGATTATTTTGAATTAACCATGGAATATTGGTATTAATACACGAGTCACGACTTAACGCATTTAAATATCCGCAGATAGCATCGAAACACCATCACTTATCGTAGATCGCAGCGCAGTCACTTGTCATAGATCGCAGATCGCAGCGCAGTCACTTGTCATAGATCGCAGATCGCAGCGCAGTCACTTATCACAGATCGCAACCCCACTATAAATCATTCTATGTTGCTTGCTCTGTCTTGTGATTGCGATACCCCGATGCGATATATCACATCGCAATTCCATCATCTTTTTAACGCTTTATGTTTCCTGCTCCTAAAAACCCCCGATGCGATTGGTAGGACCCACCTTATCGCCATGTCACTTACCGCACAATCGCAAATCACAAATCATTTGTTGTTGCCTTATGTCCTCTACTCCTAAACTACTTATGTGAGATGGTTGAACTCACCGTTTCTTTGGACCAAGGTTTAATACTTCGGGTTAGTGAAATATGTCGCAGATATAGGTTGTATATTAATTCGACTATGGTTTTAGCCATTAGTCCCAACCTTTGTTTAAAAAAATATGTGACCAACCTTGACCTTGCAATATGTAATGCATGCTCCTTCCAATTGAAGATTATCCACTGGATTTCTTTGGCTCTCAGCTGTGCCTCATGGCGCTTCCCCATTGGCCTATAAATTCCACCAATAAGATCATCCACCATAGTAATAATTCCAAACTTAGGAAATTGAAGAAAAATTCAACTTCCCCAAGAAACATTGGCGAATTTGGAGATGACACTTGTCATAGTGTCACTGGATGAAAAACTAGAGAATATTCCCTGAAGATTCCTGAGGTGCTTACTGGAATGCGAAGTCATCAGGCTGTCACTGTTCTGCAATTTTTTAATAATTTTTTTTCTATTTTGAACAATGATCAGCAGACCATAACTCCTTCATCCAGACTTGGTTTTCAATGAAACGAGTTGCGTTGGATTCCTTGCGACGGGCTGGTCGCTCTCATCATTAGGGGAATTTTGAGTTATAAAATAGGCCTCCCAAGGAAATTATAAAATAGTAGGAGAAATAATAAAATAAGAATTGATTACATCATCGAATTTTAGAGGGAAAAAAGAAAAAACTACTTTTTCAACTCGTATTTTCCACTTATCTCCCAAAGCTTTTACTCAAATTTCGAGCGAGAGTACTCGTTGGATGCAAAAAATGGTAAACCATCCCCCATGGTTGACATCATCATCTTGAATCCTATTGGTTCTTATAAATTTTATTTTGGTTGTACATTTTTCTTAGGAGGCCCATTTCAGACCTCAAAATTCCCCTAATGTCTGGTTTCATTCAATTTTGAGGACTTTCATTTTTTAGCTAAAATACTGAGCCTCTGATCAATTGAAATCTCCTTGAAACAAATGCGTCCATTGCCATTTTTTTTCATTATAGGCATATTATAGAGTTATATTTGTATATCTACTCCAACGGGGAAAAATTTAGGGGGTAATTTTATCCCAAGGGCGAAATTTAAGGGGTTTTAGATTTTGGAAAGGAGAATTTTTGTATATAAAACCCTTTTTGTTCTTTTTGTATAGTTAGCCCCAAAATTATTTTAAAAATAATTAATTGTTATGTTTTAGCCCAAGAAAATAGGAGCACATAAAATATGAAAGTCTTGATTCGCCTCCCGATTTACTGGTTTGGTCTGTTTTCGGTTGCATTTTCCCTCGATTTACTGGGTTGGAGGGTTTTGGAATGGAATTCGCCCCCATTTTACGTCAATGATGAGGGAAATGGAGATGATTTACTAGGTTGGAGGGTTCTGGAATGGCATTTGCCCCCAATTCCATTTACGCCAATGATGAGGGAAATGGAGCCGATTTACTGGGTTGGAGTGTTTTGGAATGGAATTTTCCCCCAATTTACACCGTTTACGCGATGATGAGGGAAATGGAGGGTTTTGGGTTGCATTCATCCCCCATTTTCTGGCTTGGAAAGTTGGAGGGTATTGGAATGGAATTCATTGATTGAATGAATGTGGAACATGAGAATTTTCAAGAGAATGTTTGTTACAGGAGATGTATCAAGATTTAACAAAGGAAAGGCTGACTGAGGACAATGCAACAATGATCATGGGATATGCCTAATAAGGGAATAGAGAGAAGGCCCTGAAGTTATTTCAACATATGCAAGGAGAAGGCATGAAGCCTATCGACTTCACGTACACGAGTGTTCTTAGTGCATGTGATAATTTGCAATCTATCAGACATGAGAAACTAGTTCATTCCCAAATAATCAAAAGAAGATTTGATTCTAGTGTCTTTGTGGGAAATTCTTTGGTTGATATGTATGCCAAATGTGGGGACTTAGATGAAGCACACTAAATATTTGAGAGAATACCTAACCGTAATATCATCTCATGGACTTCAATGATAGCAGGCTATGCACAAAAAGGACATAGTGAGGATGCCTTGAAATTATTTCAAGAAATGCAAAGGAGAGGCGCTAAACCAGATCATGCCACTTTTGAAAGCATTCTTAGAGCCGTTCACTATAGATGCCTTGGAATTGGGTAAGCAGGTTCAAACCCATACTTTCAAAACTGGGTTTGTAACAAATGTCTTTGCTGGAATTACTCTCATTGATATGTATTCCAAATATGGAAGCATAGAGAGTGCACTCCACGTGTTCAAAAAAATGCCTGAGCGGAATTTGATTTCATGGAATGCTATGCTTGCATGATTTTATCAGAATGGGTATGGCAGGGAAACACTCCAACTATATGAAGAAATGTTGCGTTCTAACATGAATCTAGACCAGGTCACTTTCATTAGTGTTCTCTCTACATGCAGCCATGCTGGACTAGTGGATGAAGGTTATCAATATTATAATTCCATGAGTCAAGATCATTGTCTAACACCAAGAGCAGAGCACTATGCTTGCATGATCGATATTCTTGGTCGCTATGGATGCCTGGATGAAGCAGAAGAATTCTTTAATGAGATGACATGTGAACCTGATGCTATTATGTGGTTGGCACAACTTGGTGTGTGCATAATTCATGGAAACATTTGGCTAGGAGAATGTGCATCAGATTGCCTTTTCAAGTTGGAACCAAAAAATGCAGCATCATATATACTACTTTTTAATATATATGATGCTGCTAGTAGGTGGGAGGATGTAGCAAAGGTGAGGAAAATGATGAATAACAGGGGATTTAAGTAAGAAACACCATATAGTTGGTTTAAGGTTGAGGCTAGGGTGCATGCCTTTGTTTCAGATGATACATTGCACCCACAAATTAAGGATATTTATGCAACATTAGATAAATTGGCTATGCAGATGAAAGCAGCTGGTTATGTGCCAGACACAAGTTTTGTGTTGCATAATGTGGATGAGGAACATAAAGAAAAGTTCCTTTTTTATCACAGTGAAAAACTAACAGTTGCATTTGGGCTTATCAACACCACTTCTTGGAAAAACTAGCAGTTGAATTTTGAAAATAACAGTATATTTACTTTCTGAATATATATTTTCTGCATTTTGGCATGATTAGAAATGTCAACATTTAGATTTAGTTAATGTAATTGCATGGGTTTCTTGAAATGGAATTGTGCTTCTCGTAAAATGTTTTCAAAAAGAGTTATTAAATGGATGAGTTTGCATGTGAATTTAACCCCTATTATCTTTTAAATACAATGATAAAAGGATAGAAACTTAAAATATTAGAAGCTTATTTTTTTAAGGAAATGTAAGTATAATTTTCCCCAAAATGTGGAAACCATCAAGGGAGTCACTGGTGAAACTCTTCCATTTGGTATTTCATGTTCTTATGTGTTTGAAATTTCTCATTTCTTGATTTGTCTTCTATTATTGCACACACTGGTGGCTGCTCTTCACCTTTCCTAGCATATCTTAATTTTCATTAGATATCTGGAAACATGGAAAGGTAATGCATTTCTGTGAAATTGATCTTGCATGGAAGGTACTGCTTGTTGGTTGTTCTCTTGTTCAATTTGTCCATTCTTTTCAAAACCATATTGTGAATTGATTATGGAATTTTATTTTTGTTATCAAGTGTATTAGGTTTTTGTCATGCAATTATATTATTATCTTATACTTGCTCAATTTAAGATCGTTAATTCAGAATTTTTGAGTGAAATATCATTTTCTCTTCGTACCTCCTACTTCGCCCTTGACAAGAAAGTAATAGCCCAAAAAAAATCATTATCTTTGTGTGTTTTGAGGTGTACATATTAGTTTTCCTTATTTTGAGAATCAAAGGTATATTGAGGACAACAAATATGAAGAAATGCTATTTCAATTTTCATGAGAAGAAGCCAAAAACAATTTTTCCTTTGGGAGATTTTGGAGAATGTTGGTTGATAGTTTAGGCCCTGTGATATTACAATTTTTGTTTTCAGGCCTTGTTCATGAGAAGGCTACTGAACAATAAATCTGCATGTGGTCTGGCTTTATATACTAGTAGAAAATTGTTGTAAATTAGCTACATTTATCAATTTGAAAAAAAAAAGTTGTACATGAAAATAACCTTCTTATGGGTCTAAAGAGAGAAACAATGTCTACCTCCAAATATTGTGGTGTGTTTTGTGGGTTGTTGGAACGAGGTTCCCTAACCACATTTTTGGTCCAGTTTTTTAATATTTTAGTAATATTTGGTCTAGCGCAGGGGCTTTGTGGTGGGTTGAAGCCTCAATGTGTTGTAATGGGTTAAAGGGTAGACCAAGAGATCGAAAACCACAGGTTGTGGACCATAGAAGTATCATAGGCTAAGATGCTATAAATAGATAGGTAAATCGAGTCTAGATGTAGAAGGAAAGGAGAAAAGTTAATCTTGGATACGAACTTCTGATATTTTGTCGAGTGCCTAGGTAAGGGCTCTTGCTGGCTGTGTGTGCGGAGACCCTAAATTACTGTTGTGTGCTGATCCAAATGGAAAATGACATCCACCCATGGTATTCATCCACCCACGTTATCCATCCACCCATGAAATTTTCCCATGGTATTGTAAATGGCACTGACCCATGGTATTCATCCACCCATGGTATTTATTCACCCATGGTATTGTAAGTGACATCTATCCATGATATTCATTCACCCATGGTATGTATCCACCAATGGTATTCATCCACACATGGAATTTACCCATGGTATTGTAAGTGGTATCCACCCATGGTATTGACCCATGCTATCGACCCATGGTATCCACTTATGGTATCTACCCATGGCATTGTAACTCAAAAAAAGGCTATAAATAACAAGTCTCACTTTGTAAAAGAACAGGTTGTCCACCACAATGTAGCTTCTACAATTATTCTCTGTTTTAATAAAAACAAGTTTCTTTGTGGTTTTTTTTTTTGGCATTGTAATTTTGCAGATCTTGTCAGACCCATTTCAATTTTTTAGATATTGAGGGCCTCCCCCCAAGATTTGGATCAATAGTATCAGATTCAGGTTATGAATCCATGGAAATGAGGGTTTGAAGCATATTTTAGTTTTAATGTTTTGCAACAATCTTCAACGAACTCCATGAATTTTTTAGGCGGTTAGTTTGCAGATCAGATCTGAAAATTTTGGTGAAAAATATACAAAAAAAAAGACCATATCTGGATTCCTTGAGAAAAAATACCCAAATAAAAAAAAAAAATTGGTTGAATTGGAGTTCAGATGAGGGAGATATCGCTGATTCAAAATCAACAATGTTGCTGAAGATGTTTTGACGACAATTCGTGGGCAGCAGCTCTCCTATCATTTTTTGTAGTTTTCAATGCAAAATTTTAGATAAGTGGTTATAGATATGATCTTCCCTTGAAAAATTTTCCGATTTAAAAAAAAATCGGTTGAATCAGAGACTGGACGTGGGAGTTATCGCTGATTTAAA
Source organism: Pinus albicaulis (assembly GCA_034641835.2). Lineage (NCBI taxonomy): Eukaryota > Viridiplantae > Streptophyta > Pinopsida > Pinales > Pinaceae > Pinus > Pinus albicaulis. The sequence goes on from CM076580.1 coordinate 1,068,982,872, forward strand.
ATCAGCTATTTTATTTTATTTTTTTATTTTATTTTCAAAAAATTTGTGATGGCAGGACAGTTCTACTGCGAAGCTGAGAGTCTGTATTCTCCATATAGTGATTTCAAACACATGGGAAGATGCAGAATGATCATTCTATTTCCAAAAATATTTTATAATAAATATTCTGAGTTATATTGACCGAGTTATGCCCATTTTAAATCTGGAGCAGCATTCCGAGCGAGTTCCCTTTGGAGACGTCCCCTCTCACCCCGCTTTAGTAGGCACCTGCTTCACATTCATCAGTTTCAACATAGAAATGTTTGACTTGGGTTATTTGGAGATATTCCCTCCCACCCCAATCTATGTAGGCACCTGGTACTTCATCAACAATGAGCATCACGGTTATGGGTCAACCATACAAATCCTTCTCATCGAAGTCCATTTGCTAGGCCGTACAATATTAGTGACATAGTTGGTCACAAAAATTACAGGATATCTCTATCCTCGGATCTTCGTTTGTCATGGTTTTGGTTCATCCACAATCCCACACTTCATCAAAGTCCATTTTCTAGGCCGCACACTGTCAATATCATAGTTGGTCACAAGCATTACAGGGTATCTCCATCCTCGAATATTTGTTCATCACGGTTAAGGGTTAACTACAAAAACCCTTCTCTTCAGTGGCTCATCATATTAAACAACGAATTCTCAAGAGGGAACTTCATGCAATGGGTACCATTGCTTCTTAAGGAGGAAGGAATGATCTGAATGGAAAATGGCATCCACCCATGGTATTCATCCACCCATGTTATCCATCCACCCATGAAGTTTACCCATGGTATTGTAAATGGAACTGACCCATGGTATTCATCCACCCATGGTATTTATTCACCCATGGTATTGTAAGTGACATCTATCCATGATATTCATTCACCCATGGTATGTATCCACCAATGGTATTCATCCACACATAGAATTTACCCATGGTATTGTAAGTGGTATCCACCCATGGTATTGACCCATGCTATCGATCCATGGTATCCACCTATGGTATCGACCCATGATATTGTAACTCAAAAAAGGCTATAAATAACAAGCCTCACTTTGTAAAAGAACAGATTGTCCACCACAATGTAGCTTCTATAGTTATTCTATGTTTTAATAAAAACAAGTTTCTTTGTGGTTTTATTTGCTCTGTGGCATATTTTTTATTCTGTATTTTGTATTTTAATTTTAAATTTTATTTTATTTTATTTTTTTCTGGCATTGTAATTTTTCAGATCTTGTCAGACCCATTTCAATTTTTTAGATCTTGTGGGCCTCCCCCCAAGATTCAGATCATGTGTGAACCTCACTAGCTGTGTGTGCGGGCTGGTCATAGAGTCTGTGTTGAGAATTTGGAAGGCTGTAGGTTAATACAAATTCTCTTCTTGATAATTACTTGTGACCGTACTTGAGGTACTTATGTCTTCTCTTCTTTTAGTTAAGTTAATCCTTCATCAAGTCAATTATCAAAAACACAAGACACAAAGATTAGGCTCCTAGAGCCAGGGAAAAACGTCTCCCTCTTGGAGAGGAAAACCCGCAAAGAATTATTCTTATAGATCTTCAAATGACAAGTACCATGACCCAGACATAAACCCTAGACCTAGATTTTCTTTCAGAACTTTGATCTTCACCTTGTGTATGATTGTATTTGAATTTCTTGAATTGTGAGAAGGTAAATCAAGGATTTACCTTCCTCACTATTGCTACCACTTCTCCTTATGATCACTGTCTCAACTTTTTATAATTTAATATCGATATCACAGTCCTTAACTATGTATATCAACCACTTTCTATTAAAAAATGTTATTCATTATCTGCAGACTGTCCTCTTCCTTCAATTCTGGATTCATAGGTTTCCTATCATCCACATGATTAGAGGTATATATATATATATAGGTGGTAGCTCAGCTTTTAGGCCGACCTGTATGTAGGCTTGTAGGCCAACTTCAAAAAATTATAACAACCTCTTCTTCCAACATTTGAGAGAGGTCGGTTTGAAGACATTTTCTTACATAAACTCTTGGATGTAATATAAGGTTCTGATAAGATCTAGAGCATATATTGAAGACAAATTCCTTCATATATATACATGACACACAATTATATTCTATGCCTAGAAGACCCAAACCTAGTAGACATCAAGAAGAAGTATATCTACATAAAAATATTGCTCATGAAACCCAAGAAGCAAGTATACCAAATATATTTTATTTTCTTTGACTTCTTCTTTACATATATACATCATTACATAGTCAACATGAAATCCGAACTAGTTACACTCTTCAACACTCCCTCTTAACTAGGGAGGTATTCATACAGGTACATGGTTACTTTCAAACTGAAGAATATCATAAGAAGAATCGGATTGGTAATCGCATCTGTATAGCAACATATCAACCAACATTTTCCTAGTGCAAGGCCTTGAATAACAACCCCATCTCTCAATGAGACAATGGGCTACAATGCTGGCGAGATACATGACTTATAGACACCATTGTCATTATCTCTCCCAGGTACATACTCCACCCAGGTGTTCCCAAAGTATGACCTTATTGGACTATTCTTCTCTTGGGTAGCTAGCCCTCAAAGAATATCGGTCCCCGAATACTCTTATCTCAAATTCCCTAATACATTCTTAAATAGTATCAAATGCCAGATGATTACCCAATCCTTCATTCTGTCTTCCCAAGTGAAGACCCGAATGATGTGTCTATCTATCCCTCTCAACCAGGGAGGACCTATTACAGAAGGAAATGTACTCATTCCTATACAAGGAATGTACCTAAGCTCATTCTTAAGAATTAAAAATTTTCTTCCAAGTAAGAAACTTACCATCATGCTCCCTCTTAACCAAGGACCTCCAGTAGCAATGGTGAGACACCCACCTACTCATGAAGAATTCCTGTCCTCGATGTCATGGATTTCGATATTGAGGAATCTTCAACTTTTTAGCTTCATAGAGCATAGATCATCCATCACTTTCATCCTGATTCATGTCAGCTGTCAGAAAGTGATTCATCAGACTTTCTTATCTAGTCCACTGTTATGCCATGCTTCTTTCCTTCGAAACATCTCCCTGGATCATACATCCTTTCTCATGATTAGCAGCCCTGCACAAATTCATTTAGATAAAAATATACATATGAACTTTTAAAACAAAAGTTATGTCAATGATGATCTTTCACCATGACATCTTCCTGTAGGCATCGACATCCTTCATACAGATTGACACATCTCCTAATGATATGTTTTTCCAAGGGTTTTCTTCTTTACCAAAATTTTGTCAGAGTCTACATATCTTTCCAGGAGATCTCCTAGTCACATCTTCTTGGCCTCCGGATGATAAATGCCTCTTGACATGGTTGCATTTCATGATCTCTTCCTCTCTGCAAATTATTGATTCCCAGGAACATACAAATTTTCTAGTTTCTCGTTCATATACAACCACCTCATATTCCATGAGGGCATATTATGTTGATTTCAAATGTCCGTGCATTGAGAGATACTCCTCCATAGATCATACTTCTAAGTATAGAAGTCCATTACTTGCAACCACATGACATGACTTCACAACATCCAATGTCAGCATATAAATATATACATACCTCATACCTTTTTCCCTTGAGTCATCCTGTAGCAATTTCTCTTGAATGAAGAGATTCATTCCTTTGAATTGCTTCAACAATATGTCATCACATCCCAAAATTCCGTCTCCATGATGACCCTTGATTTGATGACTGCTTTACTTTTACTAGAGAGGTTTTCCAGAAGCTTTTTCACCGAGAGCTCCTTCCATGATTTTATCGAGATGCTTCTTAATGTACATTCTATCATACAACTTTACAACTAATCAAAGATCGTTTACAGAGGAAAATGATATCAATCATAATAGAGATCTCTTGCTTCCTCCTTCTTAGATATTTTAGCGTTAGGCTCTTCTCTTTCATAAGCGACATGGGATTCTTCCTTTTTCCTCTTGTACTTTCTAGAATTAGGACAATCTCTTTTATAATGTCCAAGCTCATCACATCCAAAGCATCGCACGTTGTCCATATTTCTTCTTTTATTCTGAGGGCCAAATTTTTTGAATATTCCTTTCTTCCTGTATGAGGCTACAAAGGCATGATTCTCTTCACTTGGACCTGTATCAACTTTGGACTTTAGTCTTGTTTCCTCTATTTTAAATAGAGACCATAAATCATGGAATGGAGTGGATTCTTTCTTACCATTTAGACTAGAAGTGAAGCTTCCCCATTCCTTTGGTAGAGCATTCAACACCACTGTTGTCATCTCAGTGTCAGACATCACTTCTCCTAGTTCCTGCAGTTGATCTCTTATTTCAGAAATACTCATAAAGTATGGAGCGATTCCTGCTTCCCTTGATAATTTCATTTTTTATAGTTCTTTTCTCAGAGACATTTCTTCTACATTAGTACTCATAGAGAATAGCTCCACCAATTTCTCATATGTTTGTTTTTCAGTCTTTAGTTTTTATACATAGGGAATGAAAGAGTCTTTCTTGGATTCTATGAGAATCGTTTAGGCTCTAATTTCTCCCTTCATGTGCTTGGCATGGGTTGAAGTATCATATTTTGGAGGTTGAACAATAGATCCTTCAATATAGTCCATTACTTTGTCTTCAATTAAATTTGAGTTTGTTCTCTTTTTCCATGCACCGAAGTTTGATGACCTAACCAGCTTGTTGCTTTCTTTACAATAAGGCATCTTGATAGATAGGGTCATGAATACTTACTTGAGTGGATTTTCTTGCAACTTCCTTGATGATGATTGAGAATGAAGTCAAGGGTTTCCTTTCTTCAATTTTGTTTTAATTGAACCCTTGATTATAATGACTATCTTCAGAATTTGAGATTTCCTGCAAACAATGTGTTAAGTGCAAATTTTTTGATGCCAAAGATTAATTTCCTGAATGAGTTGATCTTTTGAATGAGGTAGGAGATCTCACATGAAGTAGTTGGATAGTCTTCCTTGCAAACCGGTTTTTCTTTCCAACCCAAACTTTGATCTTTGCTTATTTGAGTGTCTTTGTTGACAAGAAGCCCTTATGTTTAACACCTTAGCTCCGATACCATGTTGAGAATTTGGAAGGCTGTAGGTTAATACAAACTATCTTCTTGATAATTACTTGTGAACGTACTTGAGGTACTTATGTCTTATCTTCTTTTAGTTAAGTTAATATTTCATCAAGTCAATTATCAAAAACAAAAGACACAAAGATTAGGCTCCTAGAGCCAGGGCAAAACCTCTCCTTATCGATCTTCAAATGACAAGTACCATGACCCAGATTTAAACCCTAGACCTAGATTTTCTTTCAAAACTTTGATCTTCACCTTATTTATGCTTGTATTTGAATTTCTTGAACTGTGAGAAGGTAAATCAAGGATTTGCCTTCCTCACTATTGCTGTCACTTCTCCTTATGACCACTATCTCAACTTTTGCTAATTTAATCTTGATATCACAGTCCTTAACTATGTATATCAACCACTTGCTATTACAAATTGTTATTGATTATCCGCAGACTATCCTCTTCCTTTAATTCCACATTCATTGGTTTCCTATTATCCACATGAAAAGAGGTATATATATATATATATATATATATATATATAGGTGATAGCTTAGCTTTTAGGCCGACTTCAACAACTTAAAACAGCCTCTTCTTCTAGCATTTGAGAGAGGTTGATTTGAAGACATTTTCTTACATAAACTCTTGGATGTAATACAAGGATTTGACAAGATTTGGAGCATATACTGAAGATAGATTCCTTCATATATATACATGACACATAATTATATTCTATGCCTAGAAGACCCAAACCTAGTAGACATCAAGAAGAAGTCTATCTACATAAAAATCTTTCTCATGAAACCCATGAAGCAAATAAACCAAATATATTTTATTATCTTTGACTTCTTCTTTACATATATACATAATTACATAGTCAACATGAAGACCAACCTAGTTACACTTTTCAACAATCTGTAAGTCAGATCTGGATATGAATGAATGAGAAAGATGTTGATGATATTATAGTATTCCTATGTCTTGATTATTGGCTATGTTTATGTGCTAAATTATGTTGCTTACTGAATAATGATAAATAAATTGGAACACACGTGGATGCGATATGATGAATGCATAGCTCTGATTAAGACACTCTACTTAAGTTACCTGTTAATTATGATCTGTACATAACTTATATACTGTAAAAGGGTTCTGTGTTTGGTTCCTCTTGTGCAAGATTGATAGATCCGTAGGGACCACCTTTAATTAACTCTCTCTCTCTCTCAGGGTGTGGAAACCTGGTTCCAACACCATCCCATACTAATTCGAGTGAGACCTTGAATTGCGTAAGTAGGCCATTGCTGAAAGGGCCAGTAGTATCGGGGTTTGTTGGAAAACCTTAAAAATGAACCTGGGTCAAGACACCTATAGCCAAAAAATGGTCCGTTACTGGGACCAGGAGTATTTTGAGAGAGAGAATGGGTAATGCCACGGGTTCATTGGCAACCAGTAAAACTTGAGTTAGAAGACTGGTTCGAAAAATAGATTCAAGAATTTTCCCTAAAAGAAAATAGAAGTAAGAAGCTATTTGTTGAAGAGTGGGAAAACAAGTATATTTTTACGGAAGTACACGAAATATTCTTCTTATCCTTTTCACATGAATTACAGGAGTAGATGGCATGATTTGCAGAGTTCTAGACTTGCTATCAGGACGATCAGGTCACGCAGTGGACCCCCGAATTGATCCAACGATTGGAAAGGGCTGATAACAAGATTACCAGAACTGTAGATCACTAGGTTGACAGTATCTTGGGAGGATTCATGACAGAATTTTACGTTGATCAATTTGTGTCATATTCAGAAGTGGAGAAAAGGTTCTTCAAGGGATTTAGAGGTAAGTTCCTAAAAACCCTGCTGCTTTTGATTAAGATGCTATTGAGTGAAAAGGGTGTCTTGTGTGGCCACACCGAGTGACTGAACTCCGACCAGAGTAGGAGCACAACATGAAGCGGTAAATACTACCGGGTTAATAAATAAGGAGATAGATCTCTATATAGTCCCTTAAGGGAATCACCTGATTTTAACTAAGAAGGGGTTGCGCAAATTGGAACCATCCCCCTGGCCACACTTGCATCAAACCCACATAAGGGTAAGAATTCTCCTACGCCTCCTCCACCACCAGAGGACTACATGGCCACACACATGAAGCTAGCTACCTTTAAGGGCATAGGGGATGAGGATATGGATCAATTCTGGTTTGTAACAGAGTCTGTATGGACCACGCAAAATTTTAACAATGATGCTATCAAACGAGCGCAAATAACCATAGATTTTGAGGGAAGGGCCCTGGATTGGTTTATGGGATACATTGTTCAACATGTGAATGCATCAATAAAAGATATTAAGAATTCCCTAAAGAAACAATTCCAGAATCCTAAGTCATACTCTTAATGTGTAGTCAAATTAAAGGACTTTAAGAAGGGACCTACAGAGTCCTTCTAGGAAGCTGACCAACGATTAAATAAGGTTATCAATGATGGGGGATTTGTCTATGAGGATAAGCAATAGAAGGAATGGTTTATCGCTATGGTATTACCACACCTATGAGGACCCATGGGACAGCAGAAGATTGGCTCCCAAGAATAAGCTCTGGAAATTTCCATGAAATTAGAAGCTGTGCTAAGAGATGATACACAGTTTGCAGCTCTATAGATCCAAATCTAGCAAGAGGAAATGCATTTAGAAATTCAAAAATTGTGAAAGGATGGCAGTAAGGAAGCTATTCTGGATATTTGGTGCATACGTTGTAGGGTGTCGGGTCATACTAAGGATCAATGCCCCTTGTTATCAGATTATATGTAGGCTGGGGGACCGAGCCCTATACAACCTAGGGAAATGGCTGGCCTTAGCAGTCCTATGTATGGTGCGTTGAATGTCAAGTAGCAGGAAGACATGATATAGATCACTGTCCACGATTGGGTGCTTATGTTCCGGAATTGAAACAACAGTGGTGAAAATTCTGCTCATCTGTAGGTCATGAAAAAAAAAACTGCTAAACACTTGACCTCATGGTAGATAGGGGAAACTTATACAGCATGCAGGAAAACCCCTCATCACCATTATCTCCTTCTGGATAGGGAGGATCTCCTGCAAGAGGAAGGGGAGGAGGGAGAGGGGGGAGTGCACGTCAAGGAATAGGACAACTGATCTGTTACAACTGTGGAGACATGGGACATTTTGCACTAGATTTCCCAAACCCTGCGCGCCAATCCTGCAGATATTGTAGGCAGTTTGATCAATTCATTGAAGAATGCCCAGTATTAATAGAAAAAAGAAGGAGAAACAGTAGGCGCCCACGTAGAATGTGAAAAGGGTTTAGGCAGAACCACAAGACGATGGACCATGCATCACTGTGATCACATGCAACGACATTACCACCAGGGGAGCTGTAGAAAAGGTTGCGACTGAATCACTAATCCAGAAAGTTGCGGAAAAAACGGAAAGATTAGATTTGAAAAAGGAGAAAGAAAAATTCTTAGAAGTTCAGAGGGAGATGACCAAAGATGAAGCACCTATTGCAAAGAGTATGGTAGATCCAAAAGCAGATGAAGCAGTTAAACCATTCCTCTAGGCATGTATGAAGCTAATGCGCAACCAAAAGGCTGTAGAGAATATACAAGCACTAATAGATAGCTGCGCATAAAAGGTTGGTTTATAGTCAGAGGTTAAAACTATGAACAAGCTATACAAAAACAAAAAAAGGACAAGACGAGAAATGCGCATGACTAAACAGATTGGAGACTATGAAATGGGTCAAATCATCCTTGATTTAGGATCAGGCGCAAATTTCCTACCCAAGAAGACCTGGAAAAGAATGGGAGAACCTAAGATGGAATGGTCAAGTATTCAACTACGAATGGATAATCAATCAAATATTATACCACTGGGACGACTGACAAAGGTTGTGGTAGATATTGCAGGTGTTAAATTTTATGTTGATTTTGAGGTAATTCAGATAGTGGATGACGTAGACCCTTACCCTACGCTCTTAGGCCTGGATTGGGGCATTGACATGGGAAGTATCATTAATTTAAAAATAAGGAGCATGATATTTGAAAGTGAAGGCACAAGGGTGATAGTTTTGTTGGATCCTGTTAGCCATCTATAATAATTGTTATACCAAAAGGTGGCTAAGAATTTTTGAGCCTCCAAGGAACAAATTTTATCACTAAAAATTGTTGGCTCCTAGAGACTCCTTATAGGCCTCATGCCTCTGTTCAAAATCCTCATTGCTGTTCCCATTAATTCTGCTGATTTCATGTAAGAAACTGCTGAAAAAACCATCATTTTTCCCCCTTCTCCCACTCATAACTAACCTTCATTTGATTCCCCTTTTCTCCATATTATTTCCTTTACTTTTCATAAGTTTCTCCTTCCATTCATGAAAATCCTCCTTACATGGTTTAAAACTTATTTTTGAATTGTGCCGAGGCCCCCAAATCCATTTAAAACCTTGAAATTTTTTCATAAAAACAAGTTTTATTACTATGGACCTAAGCCCCTTGGGCTAAGTCCTAACCACTTCCCCCCACATGCCCATGCGTCAAAACCAAACGCCAAAGCCTTTCGGCCCTAATCGCATCGCACAGATTCAAAGTGCGCAAGTATTTTGCCATCATTCAAAAGTTCCGATGCGATAGCATTTTTGTGTTTAAAATCCCAAATCGCATCGCAAAAACTCAGCGCACCGTTTGTTTTGATGTCCTCTGAAGTTCCGATTGCGATTAAACCCTACCCTCCGATCGCATCATTATTTTATACATATCCTGTGGGCCCGCCTTGGCACTTAAAACCTTATAATATTTCTTCCCCGATCACCCTTTTCCTTTGTAAAGTCGGAAAACCCACTTTTCCAAAGTTTTAACTTAAAAACTCTAAGTCACATGTTGAAATATTTCAATGGGTTGATTAAAAAGACCCGATCGCACAATCGCAATCAGAGAATTCAAAATGGGTTGATCGGAGAGACCCGCATCCAAAGTTCTGATGTGATTGGGTCTTATGTATTATAAACCCTGCCCCTTTTATTTTCATTCCATATAACTTTTCCCCAGGACCAAGTGTTAAGGATCCCGGGTGATAATCACATCGCAAATATTCCAAATGGGTTGATCAAAAGACCCGGTCCAAACTCTGATTGCGATTGGCCCTTGTTTCAAATACGCCCCGGGCATATTATCCTCCATATAATTAAAGGCCATGCAGTCGAGCGCCTATTCATTCTATGCACTTTTTCGGCCCCTGAAGCCGAAAAAACCTTTATTTTGTTTCAAACCTTTGTTTTTTCATATATTACAAAGGTTTTCTCCCGGTTCATCTCTGTCGTTGATCGACAGCCGATCAAACGGCTAGCGCTCCATCGCATCGCAAAGTTTAATCGCATGCGTTTTGTTTACCCCTCCGATTGCAACTCCCCGATGCATTCTCCACCGTTGATCTGATCCTCAAATCCAACGATCATCGTCTAATTGCTTCTGCCCTCCCGATCGCACAATCGCATTGGAGATTTCTCATCGCACCCTTTTCCACCTCCCGCCGATTGCGATTCCCCGATTAGATCTGGACCGTCCACGTGTCTCGATCCAACGGCTACGCTCCTCTCCCGCCTTCTGAAGCAGTTTAACCTATTTTCGCAGGATTTATTAACTATTTTTGTGTTTTTCAGATGTTTTTATGATTTTCCACTGTTTAACGAAGAAGGGCCGAAGGTCGGGAAAGACGTTTTCCACACCTTTGAACTATTAAAGGGAACCATTCCGTCGAGCTCTATTTTCATTTTTCGTCGATGCTCTATGGGGCATTGATGTATTTAAAGGCTCTGCGCGGCTCTACACATTGACAAGACACTGCATTTTAAACTAAATTTAAAAGAGTATCAGTTTTGAAGACACAGCACAGAAGAACAGAAGATTGAAGATAGATATGGGAATTACGGCTAAGAATGCTTATCAAAAGCCTAATTCCCAGAGTTAAAACACAGTCAGGAGAAATTATAAGTGTTTGACAGGCAGAAAAGACCACCACCGCTGCATTCTGAGGCGAATTCATTCCTCAGCTAACACAGAGCCACCTATTGCCTCAAACCTTTCAAACAGAGGCCGAAGTTATTGCTTAAAGAAATATCTGCCTCCAGTGTTGCCAAGAAGTTAATTCTACCACAGGAAACTAATGCAACAAATATCTGTAGAATTACTCCACATTATGCAGAGCCTCAATGTCAACAAAGCTCCCATCGAACTTTGATATTAATCGTAAAACAGTTAATACAGAGAAACACCTATAAAATTCTTCATTGAGCCCCTCAAAAGGCCAAGAAGTCCCGAATCTGTATTAATTAACTTAGGAGATCTTTTATCAGATCTCACCTCCTCATCCTTCTATAAATACTTCTGTAGAAGATGAGAAGTTGTTGGTTGATTGGTTGTTGTTTGATCACAAGTTGTAATACTGAAACCCTCTGAAATAAATACATATTCCGTTGAAGTTGAAGAAGAAAGTGGGGTCTTTGAAGTCTTAATGATGTTGTTGCATGCTTGTTCCTGAGAAGGCTCTATCATTGGATCCATGAGCTTGGATGTTGGTGAAGTATTCTGAACTGTTTTATATTTTTTCCCCTATTTTCATTATGTTCCATGATTTCTTACTACAGTAGGCTGAAAGTTTTAGGCTAAGAAATGACTCTTGGAAGCACCTTAGACCTGTTCACCCTTCACTGTTTAATGTTTTCTGCTGCTGAAGTAGTTTAGAGGCTTTAATCTTTCTCTTTAGTCTTCATGCTTGTTTATTTCCTTAATAGTTTGAACAGTTGGTTTCAACATGATTTATGGTTCTCCCTGCTTGTCTGCTGGCACTTAAAAACTGTTATTGAAGTCTCCCTTTGAAGTTCTTTGCTTACAGTGAGTCAGAGAGGTCTGTTTTGATCTCGCCCTTTGTTCTCACTTAAACAATTGGCTTAAAGGTCGTTATAATTATGATCATAGATGTTTTTATGTGTTCCCTCTTCTATGACTGTGATTATCAGTAAATATTATATGTTTTCTAAATTCCTTCATAATAAAATCTTTGAGGAAATAGGGTGTTCCCCGAATCTTAGATTTTAATTTGAAAGTTGTTTTGAAATCATTTTTTGCTTAAAGGTGTGATTTGTAGAATTTATGGTTAGCCCTGTCTATCAAATAACCCTTTATTGTTTCAAATTATGCTTTCAAATTCCCTTTGTTGAGAATTCAATTTCTCTTTCCAAATCATTAATGTTCATCCCATTCCAAAAACAAAAGGATCCTGTGGCCAAGTTAGATTTGCCCTTTGATATCCCATATCCTTTGATAAGTGTGTTATGACCTTTTTTGACTCCATTTGCCCAATGAAACAGATATTTTGCTGTCCTATATATCTTTCCTAGGCCCTTCATGTTCTACTGTATCATTCCAACCAAACAATCAAACAAATAAACACCCGCACTTAATAACTAGTCTAAAATCAATACTCAAAGCACACAAGATAAAATTTTGCAAACAAACATTTGAGAGATCCCTCTCTGAGAATAGGAGGACTAGATCCCGTAACTCTAAAGATTGGTTCTGATGTTGCCTTGTCTTTTGATTTTCCAAACTATCAAAACACGGGACACCAACATAATGGCGATCACAGTGGGACACTGAGTAAAATCTGTAAAAAAAAACACTCACTGTCTAAGTATAACATAAGTAACCTTTTTCAAGCACTACCAAGCAATGGTAATCATGATAGGATCTTTTGAATCAGTGACAAACTAAGTAACCCTTAGGATTCTCGTTAAACCTTATCAAACCTTGAAGGATCCAGTTACCAAGCCATAAGAGCAACTCTGTTTGTTTGAACACCTTAGCTAAGTGCGAAATCAGACTTATAACACTATCTTAACCTATAAGACCAAAATAACTTAGAAAAACCCAAAACAAATTTCATTTTGGCTTCATAATAAACCCGGTGGTGGACCATAAAACCTTTTACCTCCAAAAGAGCTAAAAATTTCCACCTGGTGACTCCACAATCCTGAAAATAGACCTTAAGACTCCACTGGGAAGATCCCAAGTCTTTATAAACATCATACAAATTCGGTTAGGAGACTTTAATATTAAGGTTTCCTTCTTTTAAAAATTTCAGTTAGCCTCTTAAAGATTGTCATATTTGGTTAAAATTTTCATTTAAAATAGGTCTGAAAAACATAGCATAGTGGCTCCTAGAAAGATTCATACTAGAGCCCACCCTGACCCAAACCCACCAGAAGTAGTTGAAAACCCTGAAAGTATACTTAGGGAGTCCCCTAAGATTAAATTTTCAACTGTTTTCAGACCACCCTTGAGAGCAAATTCAGTCCCTGAAAATCTTGTAGCTCTACACCAATCACAAGTCGATTTAAGGAATCCCTTTAGAACTAGGTCGCTTGATGATATAATTCAGATAGACTCTGAGTCTTCACTTTCATCCCCAGAACAAAGTGAACAACCTGGTAGTAGAGAAACCACACCACCTGATTTACATTTCCTTCTAAATTTAGGTGTCTCTCATCCAAGGTCAGCTCAACAATCTATCCCCGGTACATCCACATCTGTCCATCCAACATCTACTGTCCAAACCACTCCACTTCAACCCACTCCCCCTCTTGTGAATCCATCCCCACCACATATCATGGTAGCATGGTATGCTCCCTTGGTCCTTCCTATGCCACTAGTCAATCTTCCACAGGACTATCAGTCCAAAATTCCATTGTATGATGCTAACAATGCTACAACTGCATCACAACATGTAGATAAAATGAATGACTACTTTGAAAGAAACAAAATTGATGATGATTCTGTCAAGCTTAGGTTATTTTCTCAGGGCTTAGGGGGAGAAGTAAGAAAATGGTTTAAAGGTTTAGCCCCTCATAGCATTAATGATCTCCAAGGCTTTCATCAAACATTCTTAAACAAATGGGAAGTGAAGAAGAATCCTCTCCAAGTCCTTTACGATTACAAAAATCTCCATAGAAACCCTGGGGAAAGTGTGCAAGCTTATTGCACTAGATTTAATAGTGTGTATAATGCCCTTTCCTTAGAACTAAAACCTCCACAGGGCTCAGCTTTAAACAAGTTCTCTGAAGGGTTTGACTCTGACATGACCTATTCGCTAAGAGAGAGAGATTTTACAACTCTTGAAGATATGCAAAGGGGTGCTCTTTCTGTGGAAGTCAACTTAATGGAGAAGAGAGAAAGAATGAAAATTGAGAAGAGAGTGTCTTTTAGAGAAGAGTCCACTCCTTCTACTTCAAGCTCAAAAATGGGGAGGATGTTGGAAGAAATGATGAAGGAGATGAGCATAATTAAGAAAGCACAAGAAAATCAAAATCAAACTGCTCCTCGAAATAGAAATCAGAATTATAGAAGAGAAAAAAATCAAGACAAACAAAACGAAAGTGACCAACAGATTAGACCTCCCTTCCAAAAAAGTTACGTAGATCAATATGAGGAAGATAGGGAGTTGGAAAGGTTGGAAGGAGCTCATGTAAACTTGATTGGATCAGACAGTGGGGATGATGTTTTCCTCATGGAGGAAGAACAAGGTTTCTTCTCTGATCAAAGTACAAACACCCATGAATATTCTGATGACTATAGATTAGGGTTTGAAAATGCAATCATGGAGGTACATAAACAGTATGACCTTAGGAGCAAGGGAAGTATAGATAATTCGAAAGATAAGAACACTAGCACTTCTGTCAATAAAAACGCAGAAAACCAGCCCAAGAGGACAACAGAAAAAACCAACATTTCGGCCAAAAAACCAGACTTAAACAAAGACAAAGGTGTCCAGCCAAATGTTGAACAGAGTACCCCTAGCACTTCAGCTAGTGGTACTAATAAAACTATCCCAATTACCATTCCAAACAAGATTCAACAAATCAAAGTTGCTGAAAAGAATTCAATTGAAAAAACAAATGTAAATACAAACAAGTCAATTATTCCTTTCAGCCTTGAGGGAGAAATTTCCAAAATAAAAATCACCATCCCCCTAGCTGAACTAGTAACCCAAGAGGTGTACAAAAACCAAGTTTTGAAAGCTTTGAAATTAGGAAGTGATACAAACACTTTAAACTTGATAGATGACAAACCTGAGTTGTTGTTTGGTCTAGAAGTTGAAGGAAAATATCAAGAAGGGGCTGTCCCTCCCTTCTATGTTAGCTTGAACATACATGAGAAAATATTACACAATGCCATGTTAGATTCGGGAGCTTCGTACAATCTGATTCCCAAGGTGGTAATGGAGAGCTTAGGCTTAGAGATTACTAAACCATACAAAGATTTGTATTCTTTCGACTCAAGCCGAGTCAAATGTTTGGGTTTAATCAAATATTTGTGTGTTACTTTAGCTCAAATTCCTGGTAAGAGTCTAGTTATAGATATAGTTGTAGCTGACATTCCCCCTAAGTATGGCATGCTCTTATCAAGATCTTGGGGAGCCAAACTTCAGGGAAGCCTTCAAATGGACATGTCTTATGCAACATCCCTATTTTTAACCAAAACAGGAGGAGGCTATACAGGGAATCTCACATGAAGTACATGGTGAGCGACATAGACAAACCAAACAACTCTCCAATCTACTCCATTCAGTCAAGTTTAGATTCCTTTATCTTATGTAACGAAGATAAAATTACTCAACAAGATAAAGAGAACATAGACCCAATCAGTTCACCAGAACAATCCAATCTTCCCCTCAATCAAATTCGAAACACTTCCAATCAACAGGGACAAGAAAATGAAAATAGGAATGACATACTTTGGACGATAAACTTTGACGGATCTTGTAATAAGACAAGTGCAGGGGCAGGTGTGTGGATTCAAAATACAAATCAGATTTTTTCATATAAATTGGATTTCCCATGCACTAATAATATCACCGAGTATGAAGCACTTCTCCTAGGCTTACAATTACTTAAACAGCTACAAGCCCAGAAGATATCAATCTTAGGAGATTCTGAACTTATCATAAAACAAATCAAAGGAGAATACTCAGCCAGAAATCCGAGGCTTAGGGAATATCGGAACACTGCCCTCGATTTATTGAAAACCTTTGAAAAATACGAACTTATTTTCATTCCTAGAGCGTTTAATCATTTGGAAAATGAACTCGCTTTCAATGCCAGTAACTGTCAAAAACCTAAAATAAATGAACAGCTTACCGTAAAAGTAAAACACAGGCCTGCTGTACCTGATAACGAAGATCACTAGCAGGTTTTTGACTCTAACAAACACATAGATGATTTCTTGAAATCAGAAAATGATTTTAGTATACCAATATCAGAAACTAGCCATAAGGAAAACTGTTTATATATCGAAGAAATCCCAGAAGCTAAAATAACACACTCTGCTGATATAAATCATTACAAGAGTCTGTTTGAAGCAGAGTTAATTGACGACATGGACCAAAAAGACCCGAAAGTTTTAGAATGTAAGAATGGTTCAATTCCAAGAGGTCTCTCACCTTTAGAACACCTTTTCGACTTTAATGATGTAGCCAAAGAACCAAAAATGGAGCCTATAGAAACAAACGTAGAAGAACACAACATAGGTTCCCTAACAGAACCCAAAATGATTAAATTGTCCAGCACTCTTTCAACTCATATGAAATCTCGATACATTGACCTGTTTAAGGAGTTTAAAGATGTTTTTTCCTGGGCATACACTGATCTGAGATCTTATGATACCAGCATCATTCAGCACAACATTCCCCTGAAGGAAAATCAAAATCCCTTCAAACAAAAACTAAGGAGAATAAACCCACTTTTATTACCATTAGTTAAAGCTAAAATTGAAAAGATGCATGATGCTAGAATTATAGTACCTGTTAGGTTTTCAGAATGGGTATCAAACTTAGTTTCTGTTAGGAAAAAGACAGGGGAGATCAGGCTCTGTATTGACTTCAGAAACTTAAACAAAGCATCCCTAAAAGACAACTACCCTTTGCCTAAGATGGACCATATACTTCAGAAGGTAGTTGGGTCTAAAAGGATATCGCTCTTAGATGGGTTCTCAGGTTACAACCAGGTGTTAGTGCTCCCAAGTGATCAAATCAAAACTGCTTTTACCACACCTTGGGGCACCTTTATGTATGTCAAAATGCCTTTCGGGTTAATGAATGCAGGGGCCACTTTTCAAAGGGCCATGGACATATCCTTTTCTGAAGATATTGGCTATTTTATAATTATTTACCTTGACGACATAACTGTTTTTTCAAAAACTGATGAATAACATCTGATTCACTTAAGAAAAGTGTTTGAGAAATGTAGGAAATTTGGCTTGTCCTTGAATCCCAAGAAAACACTCTTTGGTCTCCAAGAAGGTAAACTTCTTGGCCACATAATTTCAGAAGAGAGAATCAAAATAAACCCTACAAGGATAGATGGCATATTGCAGATCAGTCATCCAAGAAGCCTCAAAGAATTACAATCTTTCATTGGAAAGATTAATTTTCTAAGGAGATTCATCCCCAACCTTGCCGAGCTATTAAAAAACATTACAAACATGCTTAAAAAATATGTGGGTGTAAAATGGACTTTACCCGCGAAACAATCGTTCGAACTGGTCAAACAAGCTCTTACCCAAACACCAGTCCTGATTAGTCCGAATTTTACCAAAGATTTTTACATTTTTCCTTTGCATCTGAACATACAATAGCTGCAGTTTTACTTCAAAAGAATGATTTGGAGCAAGAACAACCAATATATTTCTTTAGTAGGGCCTTAAGAGATGCTCCTCTCAAATACAACATCATGGAGAAGCAAGCCTTAGCATTAGTGAAAACATTGAAAGACTTTAGGGTCTATATTTTACACTCTCACATAATTTATTTTGTTCCACATACTGTTTTCAAGGACATTCTAAGTCAAGACCCTGATGGTAAAAGGGAAAAATGGATTGCAACTATTCTTGAATATGACTTAGAAATTAGGCCCACCAAACTAGTTAAAGGGAAAGGATTAGCAAAACTTATGGCTGAATCTAACTTCCAAGCACTAGACATGAATATGGTAGACGTGTTGGAAGAAATAGAAGAATCTGATGCTCCTTTTATTGAAGAAAAATTTCTAAATTATCCTTGGTATGCTGACATTATTTATGTGCTTTTGTATTTAAATGCCCCTCCTTCTTTGTCTAAAACTAAAGCTAGATTTCTAAAACAAAAAGCTTTGAGTTTTTGCATATTAGACGGAGTATTATATTGGAAAAATGTTGTTGGAATTTTTCTTAAATGTTTACTTGAAGATGATGCAGGAAAAATCATGCATGAAATGCATGATGGAGAATGTGGAGGACACCTCTACTGGAAGGCCACAGCAAACAAAATTCTTAGATCTGGTTACTATTTGCCTACCCTTTTCCCAGACACTCAAAAGCTCGTCATGTCTTGCCATAAATGTCAAATCTTTGATGGCAAGAGAAAACTCCTTCCCTTACCTTTACATCCTATCAGAGTTGAGGCACCTTTTCAACAATGGTGTTTAGACTTCATTGGGAAAATTCACCCATCCTCCTCAGCTCAGCATAAATGGATCCTCACAGCTACTGACTTCTTTAAAAAATGGATAGAAGCTATACCATCTAGGAATGCTAATGACTCTATCATTATCAAGTTCCTTGAAACAAATATCCTATCCAGATTTGGTTGTCCCAGAAAAATCATAACAGACAATGCTGCTGATGCTTGATTTCTATCACAAAGATGGTTGATTTATATCACAAATACCACATAACCTTGGGCCATTCCACTGCTTACTATCCCCAAGGGAACGGATTAGCTGAATCCTCCAACAAAAGCCTCATCAATATCATTAAAAATTTGTTGGAGCAAAATCAGAAATCATGGCACAGTAAACTGGTTCATGCCTTATGGGCTAATAGGTTGACCACAAAGAAATCAATAAAAATATCCCCCTATCAGTTAGTTTATGGCATGGATGCAGTCTTTCCAACGTCATTGGGAGTGCCAGTCATGAAACTTCTTGAAGAAGTGCAGATTGAAGACAATGATATGCATAGAAGAATCAACCAGACAATCCATTTACAACAAACCAGGGAGGAAGTCTATGAAAGAACACAGTTAGTCCAAGATAATATGAAGAAGCAATTTGATAAAAGGACTAAGGAAAAAAATTTCCAAGTTGGAAATGTTATTCTTAAATGGGATTCAAGAAGAGAAGAGAAGGGAAAACATGGCAAGTTTGAGAACTTGTGGAAAGGGCCCTATATTATTCATGCTGAGAGGGGTCACAATACATTTTTCTTGAAATAATTTAATGGAGAAGATCTGTATGGAGGTCCTGTCAATGGCATGATGCTCAATCATTACTTCTGCCAAGAATCTTAAGTTTCAAAGCATTTTATTTTTTCATTGTAAATATCATAGTCTAACCATTGCATTTAAAAGAAAAACCAAAAATACAAAAACATACAAAAGAAAGAAAGAGGGCGGATTGTGAAAACAAGAAAGGCACAACCCCATGCCAAAAAAGAAAATAAATTCTGAAAGTGTGCAAGCTTAAAATGCCACTCCTCAAAACAAACTTCTAGTTAGTCAAACTGTTCAATCTTGACTAATTAGCTTTAAATTTTCCTGCTAATAGGATAATGAAATTGATTTTCCAAACTGTTTAATCTTGGCTTATCAGTAGGTAGATTAGGATAGAAATTAAAGGTTCAAACATGATCAAAATTTGAACCTAAGTTTCCAAAAGAGATATGACTCAAATCTGTTTCAAAATTCTGAGTCAAAACAGGGCTGTAAAAGAGTGAAAGGAGTGCTTGAATTTTCAGATCTTAAGCCTTCCAATTTTGATTTAATTTTCTGCAAAATAATTTCTATGTGCAGCTTGTTCTTATGCCATAGATCACAGCAAGTCGAACAACTTAATATTGACTTGGATGTTTTTTAAATTTTTGTTGTAGAATTTAGAGAATAAAATCTGATTGGACAGTTTAATACCAAACAGATAGTAGATGAGGTAGAGAATTATATGGATTCAACTGTTTAATCCGAATCCATGGAGAAATAAGAAGTATAACTAGATTATATTTTTTGCTTTCAAAAAGAATAAAATGTTGAAGGAGAGTTTGGCAATCCAAATGCACTCTAGAAAGAAAAAATGTTAGATCAGTAGGATTGGGTAGGTAGATAGCTTTTTGATGAAAAATCCATTGTTTTCCATGGCTGTTAGCATTTTCAGAGCCAAAGAAGATCATTCAATCAAAGAAAGGCAACCCAATGGATGAGGCAACTGATCAGCCTCCCAGAAAATGCAAGGTCTGAAATTCTTGATGCCTTCGACAAGGCACCATCCCCAAGTGGAGCCACTGTTAGCCACCTATAATAATTGTTATACCAAAAGGTGGCTAAGAATTTTTGAGCCTCCAAGGAACAAATTTTATCACTAAAAATTTTTGGCTCTTAGAGACTCCTTATAGGCCTCATGCCTCTATCCAAAATCCTCATTGCTGTTCCCATTAATTCTGCTGATTTCATGTAAGAAACTGCTGAAAAAATCATCATTTTTCCCCCTTCTCCCACTCATAACTAACCTTCATTTGTTTTCCCTTTTCTCCATATTATTTCCTCTAATTTTCATAAGTTTCTCCTTCCATTCATGAAAATCCTCCTTACATGGTATAAAACTTATTTTTGAACTGTGCCAAGACCCCCAAATCCATTTAAAACCTTGAAATTTTTTCATAAAAACAAGTTTTATTACTATGGACCTAAGCCCCTTGGGCTAAGTCCTAACCACTTCCCCCCACATGCCCATGCTTCAAAACCAAACGCCAAAGCCTTTCAGCGCTAATTGCATCGCACAGATTCAAAGTGTGCAAGTCTTTTGCCATCATTCAAAAGTTTCGATGCGATAGCCTTTTTGTGTTTAAAATCCCAAATCGCATCACAAAAACTCAGCGCATCGTTTGTTTTGATGTCCTCCGAAGTTCCGATTGCGATTAAACCCTATCCTCCGATCGCATCATTATTTTATACATATCCTGTGGGCCCGCCTTGGCGCTTAAAACCTTATAATATTTCTTCCCCGATCACCCTTTTCCTTTGTAAAGTCGGAAAACCCACTTTTCCAAAATTTTAACTTAAAAACTCTAAGTCACATGTTGAAATATTTCAATGGGTTGATTAAAAAGACCCAATCGCGCAATCGCAATCAGAGAATTCACAATGGGTTGATCAGAGAGACCCGCATCCAAAGTTCCGATGTGATTGGGTCTTATGTATTATAAACCCCGCCCCTTTTGTTTTATTTCCATATAACTTTTCCCCAGGACCAAGTGTTAAGGATCCCGGGTGCTAATCGCATCGAAAATATTCCAAATGGGTTGATCGAAAGACCAGGTCCGAACTCCGATTGCGATTGGCCCTTGTTTCAAATACGCCCCAAGCATATTATCCTCCATATAATTAAAGGCCTCGCAGTCGGGCGCCTATTCATTCTATGCAATTTTTCTACCCCCGAAGTCGAAAAAACCTTTGTTTTGTTTCAAACCTTTGTTTTTTCATATATTACAAAGGTTTGCTCCCGGTTCATCTTTGCCGTTGATCGACAGCCGATCAAATGGCCAGCACTCCATCGCATCGGCGATTTCAATCGCATCACAAAGTTTAATCGCATGCATTTTGTTTGCCCCTCTGATTGTGACTCCCCGATGCATTCTCCACCGTTGATCTGATCCTCGGATCCAACGGTCATCGTCTAATTGCTTCTGCCCTCCCGATCGCGCAATCGCATCGGAGATTTCTCATCGCACCCTTTTCCACCTCCCGCCGATTGCGATTCCCCGATTAGATCTGGACCTTCCACGTGTCTCGATCCAAGGGCTATGCTCCTCTCCCACCTTCTGAAGTAGTTTAACCTATTTTCACAGGATTTCTTAACTATTTTTGTGTTTTGCAGATGTTTTTATGATTTCCAACTGTTTAACGAAGAAGGGGCGAAGGTCGGGAAAGACGTTTTCCACACCTTTGAACTATTAAAGGGAACCATTTCGCCGGGCTCTATTTTCATAGTTCGTCGATGCTCTATGGGGCATTGATGCCTTTAAAAGCCCTACGCGGCTCTGCACATTGAGAAGACACTGCATTTTAAACGAAATTTAAAAGAGTATCAGTTTTGAAGACACAACACAGAAGAACAGAAGATTGAAGATAGATATGGGAATTACAGCTAAGAATGCTTATCAAAAGCCTAATTCCCAGAGTTAAAAAACAGTCAGGAGAAATTATAAGTGTTTGACAGGCAGAAAAGACCACCACCGCTGCATTCTGAGGCGAATTGATTCCTCAGCTACCACAGAGCCACCTGTTGCCTCAAACCTTTCAAACAGAGGCCGACGTTATTGCTTAAAGAAATATCTGCCTCCAGCGTTGCCAAGAAGTTAATTCTACCACAGGAAACTAATGCAACAAATATCTGCAGAATTACTCCACATTATGCAGAGCCTCAAAGTCAACAAAGCTCCCATCGAGCTTTGATATTAATTGTAAAACAGTTAATACAGAGAAACACCTGTAAACTTCTTCATCGAGCCCCTCAAAAGGCCAAGAAGTCCTGAATCTGTATTAATTACCTTAGGAGATCTTTTATCAGATCTCACCTCCTCATCCTTCTATAAATACTTATGTAGAAGATGAGAAGTTGTTGGTTGATTGGTTGTTGTTTGATCACAAGTTGTAATACTGAAACCCTCTGAAATAAATACATAGTCCATTGAAGTTGAAGAAGAAACTGGAGTCTTTGAAGTCTTGATGATGTTGTTGCATGCTTGTTCCTTAGAAGGTTCTATCATTGGATCCATGAGCTTGGCTATTGGTGAAGTATTCTGAACTGTTTTATGTTTTTTCCCCTGTTTTCATTATGTTCCATGATTTCTTACTACAGTAGGCTGAAAGTTTTAGGCTAAGAAATGACTCTTGGAAGCACCTTAGACCTGTTCACCCTTCATTGTTTAATGTTTTCTGCTGCTGAAGTAGTTTAGAGGCTTTAATCTTTCTCTTTAGTCTTCATGCTTGTTTATTTCCTTAATAGTTTGGACAATTGGTTTCAACATGATTTATGGTTCTCCCTGCTTGTCTACTGCCACTTAAAAACTGTTATTGAAGTCTCCCTTTGAATTTCTTTGCTTACAGTGAGTTAGAGAGGTCTGTTTTGATCTCGCCCTTTGTTCTCACTTAAACAGTTGGCTTAAAGGTCATTATAATTATGATCATAGATGTTTTTAGGTGTTCCCTCTTCTATGACTGTGATTATCAGTAAATCTTATATGTTTTCTAAATTCCTTCAGAATAAAATCTTTGAGGAAATAGGGTGTTCCTCGAATCTTAGATTTTACTTTGAAAGTTGTTTTGAAATCATTGTTTGCTTAAAGGTGTGATTTGTAGAATTTATGGTTAGCCCTGTCTATCAAAGAACCCTTTATTGTTTCAAATTATGCTTTCAAATTCCCTTTGTTGATAATTCAATTTCTCTTTCCAAATCATTAATGTTCATCCCATTCCAAAAACAAAAGGATCTTGTGGCCAAGTTAGATTTGCCCTTTGATATCCCATATCCTTTGATAAGTGCGTTATGACCTTTTTTGACTCCATTTGCCCAATGAAACAAATATTTTTCTGACCTATATATCTTTCCTAGGCCCTTCATGTTCTGCTGTATCATTCCAACCAAACAATCAAACAAATAAACACCTGTACTTAATAACTAGTCTAAAATCAATACTCAAAGTACACAAGATAAAATTTTGCAAACAAACATTTGAGAGATCCCTCTCTGAGAATAGGAGGACTATATCCTGTAACTCTAAATATTGGTTCTGATGTTGCCTTGTCTTTTGATTTTCCAAACTATCAAAACACGGGACACCAACAGATCCAACAGAAGGGGAGCGATACACTCAATTAGTACGGGAGGAAGAGGATGTTGATCACATATACAAGCTGACCGCCGGGTATGACGACTGGATCAACCCCACGACTGATGGCATGTTATGTTGGGAAAAATACAATGAATTCTTACCTGACTCAAATGTGGAGATAGAAAATTGGTAGAACCGACTGCATGACGTATCTGTGCTAAGGTGTCTTAAGGTCACAAAAATCTTCTGATGCATCTCCTCAGAGGTAAGAGAACTACCCTACTTTGATGGTTATGGTAATGTTAAAGAGTTCCTCAAGGAAATTGAATAAAATTTCCTTGAATAATGGATATTTTGGGCCCTTGACTTGGCCATGCGCGTACCTCTCGCGCGCTGGTGGGAAACCCATAAGGGAGCTTTTTAGGACTAGAAGGAATGCCATGGGATGATAATCTTACAATTTTATCCGCCGGTCAAACTTCCAATGGAACTCTTCTTGGGACGAGGGGATCTGCGCTAGCACTTGGCTCTCTGGATGGAAGTATGGAAGGGGGACGCCTGGAATGAATGGGTCCATATTTTTGTTCACACGTTGGGACCAATCCCTACCACTTAGTATTTGGATGCGAAAATACACCAACGTACCCAACACTAGGGTACAATGGTTGAAGATTTTATAATGACGTTTGGATTGATAGGAGGAACTGAGCAACTCGGTGAAGCCCTGCAAGATATAGAAGCTCTGGTCTTCAATGAGTCCCTCCCTAAGCATGAGTGTACTACACCAGCCTGGGATGCGCAGATAGAGGACATTGTAAACTACAGAATTTTTTCAATAGAAGACTGTGATGAGGACCCCCAGAATATCACTATCACAGATTCAGAAGGAGAACGTGCTATTGCAGGTTCGTTGCTGCAAGAAGTTTATGTTACCAAACCTTTGAAACTAAAGGAAGTCAATATTGGGATGGAAGATCAGCCCAAGATGGCCAAGATTGGGGATTACTGGGATGATGGCACAATGGGAAAGATCCATAATTGCTAACTGAATATTAGGATCTATAAAAGAAAAGATGGTGACTGCACCTATTCTTATATTCCCTGACTGGGTAAAGATCTTTCACGTACATCTAGATGTGTCAGGGATCGCATTAGGACCTATATTGGCACAACCTAGAGAAGGGGAAATTGAACAGCTAGTGGCGTTCGCTAGCAGGAAGTTTTCGAGCGTGGAGCATAACTATTCTACCACAGAACCTGAAGGGTTGGAAATGGTGTACGCCCTACAAAAATACATGCACTATTTATTAGGTGGACATTTCAAAATGTTCACAGATCATTCAACTTTAAAATACCTGGTTAATAAGCCTGTGTGGGGGGGGGGGGGAGGAATACGTGACGGTGGTTGTTGCTATTTCAAAAGTATGATTTTGAAATCATTGTGAAACCAGGGAGGTTGAACGCCAGAGCAGATCACTTTTCCAGGATCGAGAATGGGGAAGAGCCAACTAACCTAGAAGAAGGATTACCTAACGCACAACTATTTGCTATCAAGGTGGTTGATGAGCAATTTTCAGATATTATCCACTTCCTGACCATAGGTAAGGCATCCGATGGCTATTCAATACTGCAGAAAAAGGAATTGGTCGCCCGTGCATCCGATTTTACTATAATCATGGGAAAACTCTACAAATTGGGAGTAGATGAGGTGCTGCGAAAGTACGTACTCGAACATGAGAGACAAGATAAATTTGTTGAAGCCCATGGAGGAATTGCAGGAGGACATTATGCAGGTAAAGATACTACGCAAAAATTATTAAGGACCAGGCTATGGTGGCACACATTTCACAATGGTGCCCATGTATACTTTCGGGCCTGCGATGCATGCTAATGAACCGGGAAGCCCTCACGATGAAATGAGATGCCTCTGCAACTACAGATGGCCTTGCAAGTGTTCAAAAAATGGGTCATAGATTTTTTTAGACCCCTTAATCTCCTGGGAAAGAAGACCAGTGCCCGGTATATTATCACTGCCACATATTATGTCACCAGATGGGTGGAAGCAAAAGTTGTCAAGGATTGTACTACGGATACTGCTGCACACTTGATTTTTTATTATATTCTGACCAGGTTTGGGTGTCTAAATATCCTGATGAGTGACACAGGTACGCATTTTTTTAATGAAACTATTATGGATCTGATTGAGGAATTCCATATTCACCATGAAAAGAGTACCCCGTATCATCTACAGGATAATGTGACCGTAGAAGCCTTCAATAAAATTTTGGAACACGTGCTCACTAAGGTCTGCAACACGGACCGAAGCAACTTGGACATACACATCCTCTCTGTACTCTGGACCTATAGGACTACATGTAAGAAAATCATGGGAAAAACACCCTTCAGAATGGTCTACGGGAAGGAGGCCATCATGCCTATGGAATACATCATTCCCAGCCTGTGCATCTCGAATTTCACAAATATGGAGGACCCAGACATCATGGAGGAACACTTGGTTTAGCTGGTGGCCCTGGAAGAAGATCAGTTCATTTCTTAGTTCCACCAGCAGGTTCAGAAGGCACGTGAAAAAGCATGGCATGATCGACACATTCAGCAGAAGGTATTTGTGGAGGATGAATTGGTACTACTTTACAATAGCTAGTTTGTGCGATACTCGAGGAAGTTCGGTAAGCACTGGCTGGGTCTTTATATAGTGAAGGAAATTACCAATGGAGATGTGGTCAAATTGGCTACATTGCGCAGATATTTTCTGCCAGGATATGTTAATGGGAGTTTTTTGAAAGCCTATAGGGACTCCTCGGTGCCAATCAAATGACTATATTTCTGGAGTAGCTGTATCATGGATACTGCATGCATCAGGCCATGAAAATGGTGGCAAGAGCGATGGGTGCGGAGGGATGATGCACAGGACAGGCGGTGTGAGTGGGTGTGATGCAAGCGCAGGGGTTGCACGTGGTGGAAAAAACTAGCTGTTGACACAGGGAATTGGTGTGGAAAACCGAGTTTATCATTCAATGGAATGAGAAATGGGAAATTAATGTGGTGATTTACAAGGAGTTTTTACCGTTTCTGTAAGGATGGAGTGCAATTAAGGCTAATTGAGTCGTTTTCCACCCTCATGGGCTATAAGAAGAGGACTGTTGGTCACAAGGGGTTGGTTTGCTGTCTGAAACTCTCGCGCCTTGGCCACCTTGGTGAATATCATCTAGTCTATATAATTTCCATCCGCATGTCTGAGCGAGCTACTCCTTCTAACAGTAGTAATGCTAAATTCATCTTCTGAGCGAGAATGAATCCTACAAACCCTAATGAGTCTCTACCTGTCAAAGCTTCCGGGGAAATTGGATCTGACGAAGTATTTGAAGTAACCCCATAAATAGAGGAAGTCATATCTATCCCAACAAAAAGGAAGGGAAAAAGGAAGGAAATTAGGCAAAGTGGCTTGGAGGGAAACCTCGTACGTCTCCATGGATTGTGCGTTCCCCGCACAAAGTGCCTAAGGGACGATCGCCTGATTCATTCAAGTCCCCTATGACGCACATAGAGGAAGGCCTACATCCGACTCCACTGACCTAACTGCCACCTTATGTTAAGCCACACAAGACAACAACACGCGGCCCCAGGAATGAGATGTCGTCCGCATTTTCCTACAGATGCCTTTAATCCCGAAGGAGATGCCCTTATAAGGAGAGATGTTTGGCGGCCTTCCACTCATAAAATTCATTGATCATGATTTGGGCAACCTGAATGCCTTCACTTCGCTAGCTCTGGAGCTATACCTGGAACGAGTAATGGATGGAAACATAGTAAAGGTTGAGCCAATGGCGTGGGTACGAGGTTTGGCAGGGTCAGGGATCTTAAACCTGCTGCGCATCCCCCACTTTGGCCGATACAATATCACCGACCTGGTTGTTCGCTAGTTGCTGGCTCTCGTCCACGATGGGTGCTTATGGCTCCAAGGTCACATACTGATTTATGTTGATTTAATTCACACAATAACCAACCCCCCCATGTAGGGGAAAAATCCTAATGAAGGCACTGGCAAGAAGTTTGAGCACCAGATTACTAAAGATGTCTGAGAAAGATACCATATCACAAACAAGGATTTTAGATCGATACAATTAGCGACCCAGGGATGCTCATGGGAACCCTGCTACTTGCATGCAAATTGATGCACAAATGCCAGGCGACGGGTGCCCCTGCCCATGCAATTCAACTCATTGATAGATGCGAAAAGGGATTTTTCTTCAATTGGTCGTAGTACCTTGTTGACGAATTCCTAGAAAATGTGTGTGAGGCCCAGGATCAAGGAAAATATTTATACTACTCATGGATGATATTGCTAATTGCCTTAGTTGCGTGGGAGACACCTGAAGAAGAAATATCCCCCCCTCTCGAGCCAAGCATGTGTGAAGGAGCATGGTTTTCTAACCTCTGGGATTCAAAGGATCCCAAGCGGGTCGAGGAGAATAAGATGTTTTGGGTACTCTATGATCAAACCGTGGCCTCAAAAATTCATTCCCAACTGTGTTTGTCCCCGACAGTCCATAAAAAATAGAAACATATCGCGAAATTTCAAGTGACCATGCATAGTGTGCAGATTTAGGCCCAAAAATATCTTGTCTGGTATAACCTTCCATATATGACCACCGAAGAAGAGATTGACCAAGTAATTTCCACTTGGCCACCTAAGTGGAAGATTATAGCCCAGACAACTGGCCCAGGCACAACGGGCACATCCGTCCACAGTGTAAAATCAAAATATACAACTCCGCCTGCCACAATGATAGATTCTACGATTCCTGCTTCAACATAGCACATGACCCCCACCACCCCTGTGAGCGCTACCGTGCAGCCAGAACCAGAGTCTCTGCTGGATCAAAACCTTAACACGCTCGATGGCGTAGACATGTTGTCCCCACATGGTCTCAAACGCACCAGTGAACCGCCTAAGGGGTCTAGGAAGAAGCATAAGGCTATTAAGCCTGGCGCAAACACAGAGGTTACATTGACAGAGGATGACCTTGAGCAGATTGTCAACACCGTCACCATTATGTCTGAGGATCGATGGAATGCTTTGGAAGCACATCAAAAGGCCATGGTAGAAGTTTTTCAATTGGAGCTACAAGCTCTTCGGATAAAATCAAACACCCTTCAAGTGAGCATGGATCAAGCAAGGCAGAGTCAAGTGAGCACGGATCAAGCGAGGCCAAACCAAGCAGGCCAGCCAGCTATAGTTACAACCTTGACGAATGTCACAGACAAACAGATCTTTCGCCTCCCAGGTTACACATTTGCAATGGAACCCACAAAATTATGCAACCAAGTCCAAGCATGCTCTTTAGTCAATCTCGATGTCGAGCGCTTGATGGGTGCGAAACTACATGATTTATTTACCTCTGTCACCAATGAACTTCATCACAGAGAGCTCTGAGTGAAACATCACCTTAGCGAGGCTGAGAAGACTATTGTGACTCAATCCAATGAAGCCACCCAGGCCCAGGTGATGCACATTGCCACCATAACATAGCAGGTTGCGTTAGAACATTTGATAGAACGGCTCCGTGAAGACATGTTGGAAGTAATTATTTCCTCCGCTGTGCCACAGGTGAAGGTTGAGGGCTTGGTCACTGCCTTGAAGGCATCTCAGACTGAGGTACAAGTTGTTAAGGCCGATTTTGAACTTCAATAGTATCATTACAGGCCAAGCTACAACTTGAGACCCCCCCAGAAGTACGTGCCTAGCGAGTTGCGCTGGTCACAGAAGCAAAAAAAACTATTACTGCACATATCAATCAAGGAATCACTCTATTTGAGGCTGCTATGGAATTATGGTCCTGGGTGCAGCATGATCCTCTCCTTCGCCAAATTGATCAGGAGTTGCACCGCAAGGAATAACATTGTGAGTAGATGGAAGCCACTATGACCACCCTTGTTCCAGCCTAGTGAATAACACACCTTCAGACCAACCACACGCTCATAAGTGAAATTGTGGGGCTCTGGCACAAGAAATAGGTACTTAACGACCATCTGACACCCTGGGCTGATGAAGGTCTCAAAATTTCACAGGAGTTAGAAGGGGTTGTGTGACAGTTGAACTAGACCTTGGACAGTGTCACCACCGCAACTAAAGGCCCCACTTTGCAGAAGCTAGTTGACATTGCACAGACTGCTGTCATGCAGAGAATTCATGTTCTCTCCCTGTTGACCTCTGTTGTTGAGTAGGTCAAGGAAACAATGAAGACCCCACTGGCGCTGTGACTCAGGACGAGTCATAAGATTGTGCTGGGGGACTATTGGAACGAGGTTCCCTAACCACATTTTTGGTCCAATTTTGTAATATTTTAGTAATATTTGTTCTAGCACAGGGGCTCTGGGGTGGGTCGAAGCCATGTTGTGTTGTAATGGGTAAAAGGGTAGACCAAGATTTCGAAAACCATGATTTGTGGACCAAAGAAGTATCGTAGGCTAAGATGTTATAAATAGATAGGTAAATCGAGTCTAGAGGTAGAAGGAAAGGAGATAAGTTAAGCTTGGATACGAACTTGTGATCTTTTGTCGAGTGTCTCGGTAAGGGCTCCTACTGGCTGTGTGCACGGAGATCTTACAGTCCTGTTGCATGTGGACCCCACTAGCTGTGTGCGTGGGCTGGTCATAGAGTCTGTAAGTCAAATCTGGATATGAATGAATGAGAAAGCTGTTGATGATATTGTAGTATTCCTATGTTCTGATTATTGGCTATGTTTATGTGCTAAAATTGCATTTCTTCCTGAATACTGATAAATAAACTGGCATGCACGTGGATGTGATATGATGAATGCGCATCTTTGATTAAGACACTCTGCTTAAGTTACTAACTAATTATGATCTTTGCGTAACTGATATAATGTAAAAGGGTTTTGTGTTTGGTTCCTCCTACGCAAGACTAATAGATCCGTAGGGAACCCCTTTAGTTAACTCTTTCTCTCTCTCAAGGTGTGGAAACCTGGTTCCAACACCCTCCCATACTACTTCATTTGAGACCTTGACCTGCGTAAGCATGCCATTGCTGAAAGGGCCAATAGTATCGGGGTTTTTTGGAAAACCTTAAAACCGAACCTGGGTCAAGACCCCTGAAGCTAAGATGGGCTATGCTATGTCAGAACTAAACACAACCAAAAAGGTGGCTTTCTTATCATAATGGAGTATTGTTTATGGTAATCTCAAGACCAAGATCATATTACTCTTGTACAACATGATGATTGGTGCTTGTTTTTTGGGCAACTAGAATAAATAATGATGTACATGATTAGCCCATTTAGCCACAAACATCAAGTGTATTGTACGTCAAAAAATATTCATTTGTATTTATGTTTTGTACATATTTGGTGAGTCACCAAATTGAGCAATTGGGAAAAAAAATTTGTGGCCATATAATATTTTTGTGTTTGAGTTGGCTAGAATCTCATATCCATATATCTAATTTTTACTCTTAGCTAAAAATATGTTATATTGGTTGCTAGCCTATCTTTTGAATTTAGATAGTTTGATGCTAGGTTAAGGGAAATGAAAGCTATAGTGAAAATTCTTGTAAAGTGTGAAGTTGCTTGGTATGCAGACAATAGTTTCTGTTGTTGGTTACTTGGTTGTCTTTTTAAGATTTGTGTTAGGGGCAGTGGGAAGATAAGATTACTCAAGAAATAAGTGTATGTCTAAGGTGTGATAAGCAACACAAATTTTTTCTCAAAGTAAACAAAGAAGTTTATTTGAGAGTGTAAAATTCTGTGATAAGGATAAAATAAAGTAATATGGATAAGGATGTTCTTATTTCTGGACTGGCATGAGTTGTCTTGAGGTGGAACTTGTGGATTTTAACAAATATACTGCTTGTTTCGGGGAAATATATCAGGATGTGATGAAAGGAAAGGTGTGAATGAGGATAAATTGAAATTCAGAAAAAATAGTTGATTGTAGTGTTGAACTATAATTAGAATGCCATTAAAAGAAAAATCATGCTACTCTTGTTGATCTGGTGTCCATTTAGGAAAATCATGAATCTGTAAAACGGAATGGACAATCAATCCTGATTTTTGTTTTACTGAACAGAAGATCAGGATACAATCGATCTTGTTTTTTGTTTACTGAAGAGAAGTTGCAACTAAGAGATGTTTAACATCATTACAAAGGAAAATTTATTAGGATTTGAATGGAGTGGTTCAGTCAATATATAGCATCAATGAAGGCATGGTGATGTTTAGACACCATCTTTCATGTTTTCAACCTCATAATTTTTATATGGTGTGGATCATGGTGAGGAGATGCATGCATTATTATCACTGGTGAAGGACATATTTCCTTCAATGCCCCTCATTTTCGTAACCTAATTTTAGTTGAAAAACCTAAATGATGATTTTAAATTTTTACCATCTAAGGAATCAAAAGGTTGCTTCACTTAAAAGTTGACAAGCCACATTAACAATGATTTTACCATCTCAAAAATTAGAAGGTAGGCCATTTAAAAGTTGACAAGTGCCAATAGAGAACATTCTCAAAATGTTATTGGCCTACATGCCTTACACAAGCCACATCCTGTAGTGGGATTTGAAGTAGTTAGACAATTTTTGGATGCTTGTGATGGGTTTCCCTTATCTATGATAATTATTGGTGCAAAATTTTAGGGAAAAAATGTTTTGGATTATTTGAAAGCCCAATTCTACAAAATATCTAATGCACTTCCTTCAGAAATACAAAGAAGGCTTAAAATTAGCTATGACACACTTGAAGAAGAGGAGAAAGATATTTTTTTCTCTCTGTGGATTTCCTCTGTCCCTTGCTGCTTTATAAATTTACCGATAACTATCTTGCTATCCGGCCATGAGATGGGGTGTAAGAACCCACTGCAGAGAAGTCTCTTACATCCCAATCCCTGTGATCAACAATTCAGTATGGGTCATGTGACAGCATCTTTTCTTTGTCATTTTGGTACTATTCTTCAGCTTTGACATTGGATAGACATAGATTTCACAGTGCAGTTAGGCACCTGGAATGTAGCTCAGAAAATATACTATGAAGAAATTCTATGTTAAAAATGTAGATACATATAACAAAGGATATCCCCCTTTGTGTTAGGGAGTGGTTATAGTTAGGGATAGGATAAAGTCTCTTTAAATCTCTCTTCTGGTCTCTTGGGATGAATATGATATATAGGGGGAATTTCATGGAAATTTGGGATCCTTTCCCACTATTGAAACCTGGAACCTTGTATCTCAGATTCTCTGTTATAGTTCTTTTCAAGAGTATATATAATATATCTTAATTAAGGATTTTATTCAAAAAATATGGATCACCAAAAGAAAGAAGAAAATTCAATATTGGCAGTCACTTTTTCTTCATAGAAGAAGATTATAGGGCATAAGAATAAAGGATGGATTTGGTTGGGGAGGATTTTTGAGTCTCCATAACTTGGAAAACAAGTGTCTTGTAGAGGTCAACAGTAAAATTTGTATGTTTCACGATCACCTCCGTGAAATGGGCATAGCCTTTGGATGAGGAGGAGCCTTGGCAGCCTATGTGGTGCATCACTGACAACCTCAGGAGTTTAGTAACTGCTCCATTGATGTGAGTGGGTGAAACTACTAAGGTTTGAAGGTGATTATTTGGGAGGTGTATATATATTATATCCTGATGAGATGATCAGATCTTTAATGCCTCTACTAGGTTAGTTGTCCATACTCCTCCCCGCATTCTTAGATTCCTATAAAGAACTATTTTAGAAGTGGCAGAGGCTGGAGAAGCCACTAGGAAACATTGAGAATGAAAGTGAAGTGAATTTTTCTAGTTATGAAGAAATATTGTGCTCATATTTTTACCTTGCTAGAAGGAAGGGGTCTTGAAATAATCATATTTAATATTTAAAAGTGCATCACAAGAGCCTCCTCAGTTAACAAAGTTGATCTATCTCGCCTCCTTATGGTTACCAAAGATAGGGCAGCTGAAGCATCTAAAAAGTTAGAAACAATTGCTCTGAAAGGATGCACAATCAGATTGAAGGAACATATGGGGAAAGCTTACATCCTAACATTTCCAAAATAATTTTTTCGTATCTACTCCTTGAAGAACTAGACTCCAAGCATGCATGATGTCATTGCCAGATTCCTTTTGGGAACTTAATAAACCTCCAACATATTGATGATTCAAGAAAAGGTGCTAGTTTTGCTTCTTTTTTCATTCCATATTTCATAAATCACAGGGCAAGGCACTTTGATGTTACAAGAAGAATGAAACCCCGAAAGTCCCCATTGAACTTGAGCACATGTTTGGACTTGCTTACTATATAGGTTGGGAGGAAAGAATCTTATTTAAATCTTGATCAGATTCTTAAGCCTATATGTCAATTATTTTAGGAGTGTGACTTCTTTGGTAGTAACTAAATCTATAAATAAGACTGGTTTGCAGTCTCTCCTTATGTCTTTGTATCACCTCACTGTTTCCACACTCCAGTATGATGCAATTAGAGATGTTTCATTTTCCTTTGGTACCTAACAAATTCCTATTGACCTAATTTTATGGTCATCTGTTGGACATTAATAATTATTTTTTATCTTATTAATATAGCCAAGGATACCCTCTCTTTGAATGGAGCTCTTCCTTCTTCTAAGGGCTTGTTAAGGATAATTATGATAGGTGATTCAAATATTGCAATTTTTGCATAACTTTATTATGTTGTATACTTCCTTATTTGACCCTCGTAAATATGCACTTAGTAGCTTAAAAGTGGGTTCACTTAATTTCTACATTCAAAGCGATGCATTGTATTTTCATAATATTTGACCCTTTGGAATTATTAACTAGTTTTGTCCAAGCATTTAATGGTCTGCTAATGGTGGCTGTGTGCATTAGCTATAGCATAGTTAATTGACAGAAGACAAGGGTAAAGGTTTGTGGTGTGTCTTGCATGCAACACAAGGGTATGCTGACCAATGTTCCTTACATGGGACTGGTTGATTGGGATACCTGGGGAGCTCAGATTAAATATCCAAGCTTGTTTCTTGAAATTGTTTGGTATTGGTGTGTGTAACTCAAATTCCAAGTCTCCTCCCTTCATCTTTAGAGTTTCTTGCTGTTGGGATTCCTTATGTAGTGGTGATTGCCTGATTGAAATGGAGGTATATTGGTCATGCGATAATTTGAATTGGGTTTTTATACTTGGCTCTAAATGGTACATATGATCTACCAGTCAATAAATATTTTAGCAGGGACTATAAATTATCTTATTTGAAGAAAAATATCATCAATTTGTCAAGGTTGGAATTGGGTTTTGTCTTTGCAGGTCAAGAACCCCTAAAAAAATGTTCTTGTCATTTTCCACTTGATCACATTGGTGGTTGTTGTTACCCCTCATGTTGACATGATTAGTAAATGCATATTTCAGGGGTAACTTGCAGGATGCTCAAGGACCACAAACACACTTATTTTTGGTTGAGAGTAGTCCTTCATGTGATGATCTTCCTGGATTATCAACATAGTGAATCTCCTTGATAATAATGTGGTTACCTTGGTTAGAATGATGATTCTAGCCTTCACTAGGTTAGATTATCAGTGGAGGTTGCCTCAGTGGTGCATAATGTTCTTCATGAACCAACATCAAGGTGGTCAAATAATCACATCATGGTTACTTTCACCTTGTGCTACAAGGGTATGCTGACCAATGTTCCTTGCATGGGAATCATTGATTGGGATACTTGTGGAGCCCAGATTAAATATCCAAGATTTTTTTTTGAAATTGTTTGGTATTTGTGTGTGTAACTCAAATTCCAAGTCTCCTCCATTCATCTTTAGAGTTTCTTGCTATTGGGATTCCTTATGTAGTGGTGATTGCCTGATTGACATGGAGGTATACTGGTCATGCGATCATTTGAATTGGGTTTTTCTCCTTGGCTCTAACTGGTACATATGATCTACCAGTCAATAAATATTTCAGCAGAGACTATAATTTATACTATTTGAAGAAAAAGATCATCAATTTGTCAAGGTTGGAACTGGGTTTTGTCTTTTTAGGTCAAGAACCCCTACAACCATGTTCTTGTAATTGTCCACTTGATCACATTTGTGGTTGTTGTTACCCCTTAATGTTTACATGATTGGTAAAGGCATATTTCAGGGGTAACTTGCAGGATGCTCAAGGACCACAAACACACTTATTTTTGGTTGAGAGTAGTCCTTCATGTGATGATCTTCCTAAATGATAAGCATAGTGATTCTCCTTGATAATAATGTGGTTGAATTGGTTGGAATGATGATTCTAGCCTTCACAAGGTTAGATTATCAGTGGAGGTTGCTTCAGTGGTGTATAATGTTCTTCATGAACCAACATCAAGGTGGTCAAATAATCACATCCTCGTCACTTTCACCTTATGCTACATGGTTAGATCATTATTATCCTCTGATGTGATAATACACTTACCTCGTTTCATTCATGTTCATGCCATTTTTCCATAGTTTTACCTAGGCAATTTTTTTATTGCAAGCATATTAAAACTTTTTGCATAGGTGAAATCACTTCACACATACATTTTGATGGCACCTCATCATTTTTCCTACGTGATTTGTGTACCTCATCGCATATTAATCATTTCACCAAAGAAAATTCACTTTCATACTTACATACCACTTCATTCCATCTCTTGGAAGGTGCATGGCATATTTTAGGCTTTTAGCTATAATTCCTTAAGTTGTGTTTCTTATTAGCACTTCAATTCTTATATAGCTGAAATTTCTAGTGTGAACACACCTAAGTAGTTTAGGATATTTAAGTCCTAAACCTTTAGTTGAGTGAGTAAGTATTTGTTGAAAATGTAAGTAGTTTCGTTCTTCATAATTGTTGTTTTACTCATTTCAATATGTATCCTATGTAACAAACAAGAAAAAGTTATTTTATTAAAGCACATGTTTCATGTTCTTTAATGATGGTCTTCTAGGTAAAAGCATGTTATTCATGCTTCTAGGACTCGTTAGGTCTTAGGATTTATTGTTATGAGTCAAAGGAATCAACATCATGTGTATAAGACCCTTTTGTTGAAATTATTTATTATTTGGCACTATTGGTGCATTTATAACTTCTTGTTGTCTATCGGGATATGATATACCTGTCATTATAAATTGAAGAATGTTTAAGAAATCCTATATTTTTTTGGAAATTTTTACTAAATTTTAACTTTGCATAAAAAGTTCCAAAAACAATTTGCTAGTTTCAAGAATAATGAATGTCATCAATCAATCTGCTTCTGTTGACTGAAATAGCCTAAGTTCTAACTCGGTCAGCACCCTCAAGCACTTAAACGAAGCGATATTTCTCATACCCTACCAGCCCAAATAAGCCCATGAGAGAACATGTTACCAGTGGGTTTTGAACATTGGTGGGAAGTATAGTGGTCTAATGTTCTAGGATTTTCTGAGACAAAATTGAGTAAGGACAACACCATTTATGGTCAATTATTTGATGCTTTATGATAGGCATCTCTTGAGAATTTTATTTGAGAAAGCTTGTGGTTATTCAAATTGGAGTTAACAAAATTCATTTCAATTCTCAAATTATGGTTCCTAATATATCTGTTCTTTAAGAAGAACAATATTAACAAGGATGCAATGAGAGAAGTCATGTTTTGGTCACATTGGGAACTTTAGATTGCCAACATTGCACCCCAAAAACCCACCTAATAGGATACCTTAATGCAATTAGTAATATATTTCTGTGAATAAATTCAGAATAGTAGTTATTTATTTTTTATTGTTGAATAAGTCATTCCCACAAAAATCCTTACATAGAAAGGCTTTTGAAGTTGTTAACTTGTTATTAACGACCCTTGCATCATTGTCAATGAGTTTTGATATTTCTTGTTGAGCAATTCGAAGGATGATAAATATGATGAATAGCCATAATTATAACATTTTTTATTGTTGAATAAGTCATTCCTAAAAAATTCCCTATATAGAAAGCCTTTTGAAGTCGCTAACTTGTTATTAACTACCCTTGCAGGGTTGTCGATGAGTTTTGATATTTAGTTCTTGTCGAGATATTCGAGAGATGATAAATATGATGAATAGCCATCATTAAAATTTTTTTGTCTACCAATTTGCAGTCCGTTTATTTGTTGATGATACACCTTCGCAATAGATATTGTATAGAGAATATATTGCTGCAGGGTTGAGTTTTAAGAGTGCATATGGAATGGCATAAATTTTGACCAATTGCTCATATTGTTGATGATGCGTTTGTCCAATGAAGTTCTTGGGAATGATCTGAGAACCAAAATTGGTGATATAAAAAATATGAAACATAATAAATAATTTTTGTGCTAGGCAGTTTTGAGATGACTAATAATTAGGTTTTCTCTAGATGTATATCATGTTTAATATAGTTCTCTATTTGTATATTTCCATATTTGATTAAGATAAACTATTAGAATTGCATTGTGAAGGTAATGGTAAACTGTATTGGAAATGTGCCCGTACCCCACCGTACCTTATTGTTCATTGCAACACTTTTGCATACATTGTCATACCCAGGGAGAAATTGGAGGCATACCCCAATTTCGAGTATGGAAATAGTGATTTTAGCATGAAAGAAAGATATTTTAATACCTAACAATCTTTGTTAAGTTTTCATTTAGGGTGGGCCTAGCAAGATGCCCCAAAACAACAAAGTGTTTCAAACTCTAATTTCATGCTCACTTCGACATTTTTGTTTTGGCTATGTGAGTTGGGAAGGTACCAATAGAGAAGAGAGGAAGTAGGGCATTGTTTATTTTTTTTATTCCAATAAATTGATGTCCATTCAAACATTCTTCATCCTTATTTTAATTCTTCTCTTCCTGTATACCTAAATTTCATCTTGAATTTTCTGCATTCATCATTTTTCTCGGCTATGCCTAGAAAGAGGGAGGGAATGCCAATGGGGAATTTGAATTCATGTTGTTAGACTCAGACTCAACTGGACGATTAATTTGCAAAGACTATTTTTAGACTCGTCAAAGAGGAAAAATTTTGTGAACACAAAATATACTGATGACATTTCCAATCCATATAGGTTATAACACCACAATCTATGTCTAGAAATTCCTAAGATCATGTCATAAAATATAAGAACACAACATTTGACACTTGATTTATGTATGCAAAATAATGAACTGAAAGATGATTCCATGATCAAATTTACAAATATTACTCAATTCAACTACATAGCTTGTAGTCTCATAACATAATTGGAAAATCAAAATAGACAATATTTACTCTCCAAGTTCAATCTCAAGCCTCATGCATGACTACAAAAGTTCCTAGAATTAGCCATAGAGGAGCTGGTGCCAACATCACTAGATTGTAGCAACAACTGTGATGCAAGTATATTTGGTGTAGCAACAACATCATTTTATAGTTTCGTTCCTAGCTTAGGGAAGTAAAATATACTTTGAAATTGCTTGTAATTTTTGGTCTTGCCAAAATTTGAGTTTACTTTTTTTTGTCCTGGTTTTTTTATTTTCTTCTTAATAAGTCTAAATTCTATTATATGATACAAAAAATACAAATTACATCACAACTTCTAGACCGGAATTGCTGAGTTAGCCAATTTTGGTGGGAAAGAGAAAATTCAAAAATACAAAAATGGGGCTGCCCCTAGGGGGGAAACCAACCCATAAACCAGTCCAAAGAGCATAATAGTAGCTTCCCCTTAAGGGGAAACCAACATTAAACAATATAATCCAGTAGCCAAGTTTGCTATGCATAAAGTAAATAGTCATAGAAACTAGAATTGAGCTGGAAAAAGCAAGAAAAGGAAGAACTATGGCGATAGGAGTTCTGGTCATTTGCATCTTGAATTTGCTGAGGAGGCTGCTCTTCCTCTATGTATCAAACATAATCGAAGGGGTCATCCTTTTGATTGGAAATAAGCGAATCTTGCTTAGGCATGGAGGTAGATCGAGCACCCGTTTCTTCTGCATTTTCCCCAGCTGCTGCCACCACTATCCGAAGAATCCTCCATAGTTTTGACGGGAAGAGCCACCATCTTCTTGAGCTGCTAAGGGGAAGAGGGAGAGATATTTGATTTCCTCATCCTCTTCCTAGACCTCGAGCTAGAAGGTTGATTTTGGGCTTCAGGAATTCAGAGAGAAATATGGGCAGAGAGGTGTTGAGGGTCAAGAACCTCCATTACATACATGGCCAAGGAAAAATACATTGTGCGCTACGCAATTGTAGGGATGGGAGGGCGGGCGGGCGAACCTCGGCCTCCGCTTCTGCGATAACGCATATATATGGAGGAGAGGCATGGAAACGACATAATTTTGAGAATGCAACTAAGTGGGATGAATGGAGAGTGAAGGGCGATCAAAGAGATTGAAGGCAGTGTGGGTCGAGTGGGCAGAGGGAGTCTGAAGGGATGACAGAGGGGAAGAGGCACAAACAGAAGAGATAGAGCCGAGAGCCAACATGACAGAGAAGCAGAGGG
The DNA here is from genome assembly GCA_034641835.2 of Pinus albicaulis. Taxonomy (NCBI): domain Eukaryota; kingdom Viridiplantae; phylum Streptophyta; class Pinopsida; order Pinales; family Pinaceae; genus Pinus; species Pinus albicaulis. The sequence continues at coordinate 1,069,023,404 of CM076580.1, forward strand.
AGAAATGTGGATGAGCATCATCGCCATTGACCATAAATGGCTAGGGCGCTCTGCAACTAGGACAGACCAGAGAGATTTCATGATGGAGGAAATGCTTGCAGAATTGAGTGTCTGTTATGGCACCTTGCTTTGAAGCCAACAAGGAGAATTTAATGGCACCCATGCCAGAGCCATGTGCTGCCTCGTGGTGAGGACAACTGCTTGGCACAGGGGGGGCTATGTGGCATGCCGCCTTCTCTCTACGAGGCACCTGCATTCGGGAATTTTATTACCGATTTTGATTTTATAAGATAATATAATATGGTGAGATATTCACCAAAAATATATATATACATATTATATTATTGATAAAACTACCTTCCTTTTTTCCTATGTATCATGGAGATTCGCCCATTTATTATACATATAAATTTAATGGGGTTATTAAAATTTTCCCTTTAGTCCAATGAATTTTTGTTCATGCCTAATATTTGGAGGATTTGGGTACAAGTACATACTTGTAGGAGCCACACACTAAAAAATATTATAATATTAAAGTTTCCTTATAGAACTACATTGAACTTCAAAGCTTATGTGGTTTTTGGGAGGTTGAATTGGGTTATCTTCCCTTGGTAGAGTCCATCTATTCAAATTTAAAGTCTAACCTAAACTTGAGTTTTGCAACAATTCAAAATATATAACTTACCAAGCTCCTTGGTCACTACCACAAACAATGATGTTTATGGGTATTGGATTATATTAAAGATAAAGGGATTGGTGTGGTTGCCACTAAAAAATACAAATATTTGTAGGAACTATGTGTTTTTGTTAGACCCTGATGGTCAAATAAATGTTCTAGACTCAAGACTCTTGCAAGAGAAAATATTCACTTTGGATGGATCACTTCTTGGCAATGGTATTTAATAGCCAAGAAGATAAATCAATCATATCTCAAGGTTAATTCTTGAGTATTGGCATGTATTGTAGTGGAGATATCTTCATATTCAAACCTTGTATATGAAAAATGGGGAATTTATGGTAAGGTACTATATTCAAATATATATCAACCAAGCCATAGCCAAAGCCTGAACCAGAGCCAACTTCCAGAGTCAAAAAATGCCAAATTCAGAGTTGTAAATAGAGAAATATTCATGTTCCATGAGCATGAATTGGTTAGTGACCAACCTTAAACCAACACATGTAGAAGACTTCGGTTTTTTCTACTCACTTCATCAATGTTTGGTCATCTTTAAACCATCATTAGGGGCACTTCCACTTCACATAAGACTTCAACTTCTATCCAAATTCAAAATTGTTCCAAGAATTGCTTTGAGCCAAGTTCCAGAGTTGGTGGTCAGCCTTAAACCACCATTGGTAGACCAATTTTGGTTCAAATACTTCAATTGGTTTGTGGTCTTCCTTAAACTGCCATTTCAGAGAGCACATCCAACCATTGGTTACTATGCACTTTTATATTTCAAATCTCTTCTTTGATTCACACACCCCATTAGGATTAGGGGGATGTTGGACACCAAATCCGTTAGTGTTGGTTGGAGGAATGCCAACAATCATAGAAGTCCAAGATCATTAAGAATTGTATTTATATATATCTTGTGAATATAATGAAGACATAAGTTATCCAAATTTTCCTTCATTACTTTTTGTGTTTTTATAATACTTTAGTTGACTTATTTTATATATCTATATATATATATATATATATATATATAAAACTTATTTTATATATACACAAAATTATTTTTTAATACTTATTTTATACATTTTTCACAAATATTTTTTAATACTTTCTTATTCATTTTTAAAAATTTTCACTTTCCCATGTCTTTTCATTTTATTTATATTTTATATTTTTAATTCATTTCTCGTTATATATTTAAATTATTTTATTTTTTATTTTTTAAATAAAACTTTATATTGCTCAAAATACCATATACATGATTTTTCTAGATTACTCTTTCCAGAGTTAATTCCCCTTAAAACACTACTCATATCTAAACTAGGACTAGAAATCTACATACAACACCAAAACACCAAATATAAAAGTTCCCCTGCACAACTACACCATTTAGTGATTTTTTATTAATAATTAATATTATTATTAAGTTAATAAGTGATTGAGAGAATAATGAGAGAAAGTTGAATAAAAATAAAAATTGATAAGTAAAATAATAGAAAATGTAAGGAAAATTATAGGTGAAATAATAGGTTTAAATTGGGGTTAAATATTTTAATTAAATATATAATAAAATTTAAATATGAAAATATAAAAATATTGTTAAATTAAAATATTAAATCATTAAATTATTGAAAATAGAATTGAATAAAAAATTAATTTAGATTCATTTTAACTTTGAATTTACTAAGAGTGGAGAGGGATCAAATTTCCTTTTTACACTTCAAGATATTTGATCCCTCTCCACTCTTGGTAGATCCAGAGCCAAGATGAATCTAGGATGGTTTATTTATTTATAACTCTATTTTAATTTTAATTTTATTGTTATGTAATTTGATTGAGTCAAAATGTTTTATATCTCTTCCATATTGGGTTCCAGAGCACCTCTAGGTGCACTTATTAGAATTTTAATAATATTAAAATAAGATTATAGTGGAATTAGAAATTAAATTATCAATAATAGAGTATATTAGTAAAACTGAATTAGTGTTATAAATAAATAAGTTTATTAAATTAGTATTAAACTATTAAATTATTAAGTTAATATTAAAAATAGAATTAGTATTACACTATAATTAAATTATTAAATTATTAAAATATTTTTAAACTAGAATTAAATTAGGATTGAAATAGAATTAAAAACTAGATTTTAATAGAAATGGAGTTGAAAAAGTAATTAATAAAGAATAAGAAATGGTAATTATTAGGGATATATAAATGATTATGTAGGTAGGCGAAATAATAGAAAAATATAGGTCAAATTAAGTTTGATTGAGAATTAAATTAAAATTAAAATTAAAATATAAAATTATTAAAAAAGGAAAAAATTATTAGATTACTATAAGAAATAAGAAGAGAAATTAGATAGGATGAATATGACTAGAGAAGGGGGAGGTAAGGGGGACAATTAAGGGAGATAAAGGATAGGGGTGGGGGAGGATGTGGTGGGCAAGATATGAAAGAGGACCAAAGAAGATAAGGGGAACGACTAAGGGGAATATGGTACTAAATATGGTTAGGAATGACAATAGTGTTAGGGGGATTGGGTCTAAAGGAAAAAAACAGATACTGGGTTTCTAAGAATGGATCAACTTATACCCATCTACGCGATTAAAGTTGTTAGGGTGATTTTTGATTTCCAGAGCTTCTGTGATGACACGGTTCAAGTGGAATGGGGAAGAGAACAAGATTTTGGTTTTATTGAAACAAATTAAATGTTGATATTGTGGGAGTGTTCAAATATGGTGGATTTAGAAATTCAATTATGGTAGTTTTCAACCATATGTTCTTTAAGGTGGCCTTTGAAGGACTTCCTAGTTTTTCATATGTAAGATATTCCATAAGAGCATGGGATCTCATACATTTTTGGGCCAATCATAGGGTCATTCTTATATTTGGAAGATATCGAGAGATAGATGAGGGTTTTATGGGGTTTGAGCAAGGTTTTTATGTTATTTTTAGAGATGATTTGGAAAATATGATCAGTAACCCCTTGAATCTATGGAAGGGAGGTTTTGGCTAAGGGTAGAATATTGGAAATGTTTTGAGGATTAGGGTGGAAAGAGAAATGGAATTCCTTTTTGATCTAAGATGAGGAGTAATCATTGAATTTCAGGGTTGTGGTAAGATGGGATTTTTAATTGGAAAATGATTAAGGGGAAGAAACTTGAATAGCTCAATTAACAAAAGTTTTAAGTACTACAAACGTTTGAGTAGGATGATGGTGGGAGTTGGCATGGAGGTACCTATCAATATGCGTATTATTTTTATATACTTGGTGGGTAAGAGAACCATCATGGAGATGAGAGAGAGGGAAATCAAGGAAGGGAATGGATTGGTTAGATTCAAGTTCAATAGTGAACTATATGTGAGGATAAATGTGATTAATATTGGTATGAAAGGCTTAGAGTTCATGCATACCATGTGACAAAATAATAAGGGTGTCATCAACAAAGTGATTCTAGAAATTTCGTCTCAAGTGGAAGCTTTAAAGAGCTAAGTTTTCAAAGTGATCCATGAAAATTTTGACGACAAAAGGGAGAAACCCATGGTCGTTTCCTCAATATTTTGGTAGCAGACTCCATGAAAAGTGAAGAAAGTGGTCGAAAAGAATTTTTTTATAAGGTCAATGGTTTCAAAGTCAAAAAATTTAGTGAATAAGGAGACGACATCAAATATAACCGTGATTTCATTTTCATAAAGCTTCATGTCATTTTATGTCAATTCCCTAAGGGTTATTCCTCTTGTAAGCACCCTATCGTTTATTCTTGCAATCATTGTGTTTCGTATCCTTATGCTTGTGCTTCTTGTTTCATTCTCTCTCCTCAAACTCTCTTTAATGCTTCTCCCTCCCTAATATCTCTAGCTAGTTCCTTGTTTCAATCTTCTCTTATCCTCACTTAGCAATATTCACCTAGAACCCTTCAATATTTCTCTCTTGTTGAACCATGGTTTAACAACTCTACATGCACCTCCTTAAAATCCATCTTATTTCAATCTAATAACCTTATATCTCGTGCCCTCCATTCTCCTAGTTTGCATCGGCTATATAAATATTCTCACGTCCACTCTAGCTATATTCCTTTTATAGATATGCTGACCATCTATTTTCCCTCACTTGATGATTTGCGCAAACCATTTCCCTCCCACGATGTGGTTTCTCCTTCGTAGTGAGTTGATACCCAACCTCATAATGGTGTGTCCCATCCCTAGAGATCATGTGCTCCTACGCTCTCCCCGTCGTTTGACAAATTTGAAATTGAATTTTCTCTGCCTAAATTTGAGGCTAGACATCACCCTTGTCTTCCCCTCAATAATCCCCCCCCGAGGATAGGTCAACCCCCCACCCCCTTAACCCTTTCCCTTTATCTTTACATTTCTCTTATTCCCTCACTATTCCCAACTCCCTCCATTCTAATTATTCTCTTGTTTCCTTGCCCCTTTTTAACCTCCTTTCTTTTAATTCTAACCCTCATTCTAATACAAATTCTGTCTCCATTCTTAATTTTCATTCATTCACATCCCTCCCCCCCAATTCCATCTCTCTGTCTCCTTCCAATTCTATTACCAATTTGGTAATCCAATTCTCTAATCTCCTTAATCCTATTTATACCTTTAATTCTAATTATGTTAATAATTCATTTTCCTCTATTCACCCCCTAACACCCATTCCTCCTACTCCTCTTCTCACTCTTAATGCTAAGGTGGTAAACCTGTCCTCTAGAGAACTTGAGAAACCCACCTTGAGCCTTTTAGAAAAGTAATTTAACTATTAACTTATTCTAACAATATGCATCTAGTTAGAACTCTTCACTCTTTTTCTCTTGTTGAACCATGGTTTAAAGCCTCTACATGTCCCTCCTTGAAATCCGTCTTTTTTCAAATAACCTTAGATCTCCCACCCTCCATTCTCCTGGTTTGTGTAGGCTATATCAATATTCACATGTTGATTCTAGCTATATTCCCTTTATAGATTTGTTGACCATCTATTTTTTCTCGGTTGATCATTTACGCTTATCCTTTCGCTCCTACAGTGAAGTTTCTCCTTCACAGTGCATTGCTACTCAACCTCATAACGGTGTGTCCCATCCCCAAATATCATGTTCTCCTATCCTCGCCCCCTCCTTTGACAAATTTGACATTGAAGTTTCTCTGCCTAAATATGAGGCTCTAATCACCCTTGTCTCCCCCTCAATAATCCTGCTCTTGCTGAGGATAATTCAACCCACCCTTTAACCCTTTCCCTTCTTCTTTACATTTCTCTTATCCCCTTTCTATTCCCAACTCCCCCGTTATAATTATTATCTTGTTTCCTTTCCCCTTTTTAACCTCCTTTATTTTAATTCTAACCCTCATTCTGATAATAATTTTGTCTCCATTCTTAATTGTAATTCATTTCCCATCCCTCCCCCCTTAATTCCATCTCTCAGTCTCCTTCCAATTCTATTCCCAATATGGACATCCAATGCTCTAGCCCCCTTAATCCTATTTATACCTTTAATTCTAATTCTATTACTAACTCCTTTGCCTCTCCTAACCCCTAACATTCATTCCTTCTAATCTTCTCACTCTTAATGCTAAGGTGGTAAATATGTCCTTTAGAGAACTTGAGAGACCCACCTTGAACCTCTTAGATAAATGATTTAACTATTCCCTTATTCCCTGTAGCATTCCATTTTTTTAATAATTATTATTTTGATTTTTAATATAATATATATTTTTAAATAGTTAATTATAAATTGAATATAATAATATATATTTGTATAGTAAAAAATGTTGAAAAGTATAAAACAACAATACTATATACTTAAAAGAAAACTATAATAATTGAAGATTAATTCTGAACCACTCTAATTACTTATTAATAATAATAAAACAAGCAGAAGATTTATTTTGAACAACTACAACAAATTACTTAATAATAATAAAAAAGAAGAAGATTAATTATGAGCAACTACAATTACTTAAAAAAATAATGAGGAAATTACAAAGAAAACTACATTTACTGAGGAAACCACCAAGAAAGCTGGGAGAAGCATTGACATCTATATGATCCCAAATAAAAATAACAAACCAAGACTTTCATGATGGCAAAGAAGGCGGAATTAAAAAGACTACGATGGCAGTCCAGTTGTAACTAGAGGCATCTTGTCTGAGACCATCCATGAAAGAGCCAATCGACTGTACCGTGACAGAGTGAGGTCAAATCCAACACACCCACGATACTCTGGACATGGTTGAAAATAGATAGCTAGGGAATACATGATAGCAAAAGCTGCAGATCATGGCAATGAAGAAGAACACATTACGAGACTGGTCTTTTTCATGCAGTACCAATTATAATGTAAGAATTGGTACTGCTAGAGAAACACCATGGAAAGGGGATGTCTCGTAATACGTTCTTCTTCACTGCCATGATCTGCAGCTTCTGCAATTATGTATTCCCTGGTCATTTATTCTCAACCCTGGCAGCTACTAGACTGGATGATGGTTTTGCATTTATGCTGGATCTTTGCCATGCTTATTGAATCTGTTGTTGATGTTCAATGTTTTTGCATTCTGTTTTTCAAGTTAATAGGTATAAATGCCATCTCACCTCTATGTGCACTCATTTCTCTTATACATTTAATTCAGGAAGCATAGCCTTTTTCACATTTGTTTTTGGATCATAGTTTTACTCTGCATAATAAAACATAAGTATCTACTTTCTTATTCACTGGTTTTTTTTTGGGTTTTAGGCAAATTTAGGGTAAGGTTATTTCTAGTCAAAGCAATAACAAAACTTTATTCACAATGTTTAAAGTATTGAACCTATCATTTTTTAATACAAACAAATGCTTTAACGATATAGATTCAACCAACTAAACTTAATAAAATATAAGTATCTACTTTCTTATTGACTCTTTTTTTTGGGTTTTAGGCAAATTTAGGGTAAGGTCATTTCTAGTCAAAGAAATAACAAAACTTTATTCAAAATGTTTAAAGTATTGAACCTATAATTTTTAATACAAACAAATGCTTTAACGATATAGACTCAACCAACTAAACTTAATAAAATATAAGTATCTACTTTCTTACTGACTGTTTTTTTTTCGGGTTTTAGGCAAATTTAGGGTAAGGTCATTTCTAGTCACAAAAATAACAAAACTTTATTCAGAATGTTTAAAGTATTGAACCTATAATTTTTTAATACAAACAAATGCTTTAATGATATAGACTCAACCAACTAAACTAAAATCTCTAAAATCTCTAGATTCCAATTATTAGAAAGAGCAAAGTTCAATGAAACAAATGTGGCTATCAAGTTTGTATAAAATAGCTATGTGTGAGGGGGATGTGTAAGTATAATATTTAAACATCTTACTCACATTTTTTTACTTCAAGGGCAAACTTACACATCCCCTCATAGTGGGTTGTAGAGTGAGCCTATTGGCTCAATAAAATTTATCATCAAGCAAGATGTTTGATATATATTTATATGATATTTATGTTTGCTTAATTAACATTAAAATTGTAAGTTTTAAACTTTAAATAATAATATAATGAATAAATAAATTTTTAATATATAGAAACTTAAAACAATGACAATTCCATATTATATAGAAACTTATTGCAAAACTAGTTAGAGTTGCAATTCTAAGTATAAGGATATGAAAACTTAATATAATTTTAATTTAATTATCAATTAGATGGATGTTACAGATTTAATCTCCATATAATATCGTTAGTAGTATACACAAAATGTGAGATTTATTTTCAAACTAGTTATGCATTTTTTTGCACTTTTCATTATATTCATTAATTAAAAAATGTATTGTGGGGTGAATTTCCATGGTTAAAAATTTTGTTACTTTATTTATTTATAAAATTTTAGCAACTTGAAATGTACCCATTAAGTGTTTTTATTATTATTATAGATTGATACGCATAAGCATAGCCATTTAATTTATATGGTTGTGTTATCATCAAACAACTTTATTGTATACAATGTAATATAAATAGGTCATCATCCAAAACCCTTAATTCATTAACCCATATTAAATCTCAATTATAATTCATTAACTTGAATCATAAAATTATGACCTTAGCCACCATGCTCCACAAAATAGCTAAAAATGAAAACCGTGTGCCAGAAAACACAAAAAAGGATGCAAAAAATCAGTCAAAACATTTTTTTAGGGGGATACGACCCCTTGTGACTCCTCCTTGCACCAAATGCATATGAATCACACATGAGGCTACTCATGCAAATAATATAACACATATACAACTTTCTCTCACTTGTTGTTTTCTTTGCATATAGGGGCTCATGAGACAATTATATCATTGTTTCTCTGTACACCAAAAGAATTTCTCAATGCTCATAGACTTTGCGAATGAATCTACAACAATATTCAAAGTGTCCAGCTTTGCGAACAACACCTTGATCTATTCAACCATGTGTCTCACAAAGTGTTACTAGACATCGATATGCTTTGTCTTATAATGATAAGTAAGTTATTTTCTAGAATGATTTCATTTTGATTATCAAAATCTAACCTTACTACTTCCTATATACAAACCCAATACTTGAACACAATCTCTGTAACCATACAACTTCCTTATTTGCATGAGTGGTTGACATGCATTCAACTTCTATAGTTGAGGGTGACGCTACATATTTTCTCTTGCTAATTTAACTTATTGCTCCTCCAAATAGATTAAACACATACCCACTTATCTTATGCAATATGATATCTAATTTAGTTTCCATCAACAAAGCCACGTATGTTCAAAACTATATTCAATAATGGTCTTCTTTGGTAGAAAAATACATAACCATGATAGTGCTATGTAAATACCTAAAAAGCCCTCTTTACTACTTCTTAATGATCATTTCATGGTTTTGACATATACTTGCTCAAAACTCCCACTCCATGTGCAATGATTAGTCTAACACAAACCATTGCATACATTAAACTAGGACCGACACTAGCATACAAAACATGGGACATATCCTATTCTTTTTCCTATGTCTCGGTACATTGATCTATATATAACTTTACACCTACAAGAATAAGGACATATACTAGTTTACATTCTTGCATATTTAACCTCTGCAATAGTTTCTCAACATATTCCTATGATTTAACTAGAGTTTCCTACTTTATTAATCTCTTTTAATTTTCATGCCCAAAATGAAATTTGCAACGCCAAAATTCTTCATGTCGAATTTAGAGGACAATTAAGTGTTCACTTTCTTCATGATTTCCATGTTATTTCCAATCAACAACATATCATCCACATAATACCAAATAAATAAAATGAATCTACTAATTTGAAATACACATGGTGAGAAACTCCACTCCTTATAAAACCAATTCCTAATATATAAGTATCAAATTTTTGATACCAAAGTCAATTCTCTCTACTTGAAATTAAACTTTTACTACTAACCAATTTTTTGTATTTCTCCACTTTACCTTATCCATTCAACTTATTTCTCACCTCCATTTCCCGCGAATGAGATTTTTTCCAAGTGGTAATTCAATAGATCCCATACCTGAGAAAAATTAACTAAGAGGAATAGGAGGTAGAGCACACAGAGAGGATTTGTGTACTATAGCAACCCACGAGCCATATGTCATACTTCTTTGTATGCGTAACCATATTTCCATTTAGAGAAAGAGAAAGGAGTGACCTCACCTTCCAGCTAGGTTTTTTTCTTGAAAGGGTTTCCGAGAGCATATCTTGCGCCGAAAATTGGTGTGTGAGGTTTTATTTTATTTTTCTCTATTTTGTGCATAATTTTGAATTTGCATGTACGCACTATTAACAATAATCTACAAATATACAAATCTAATAAAACTAGAATAGTGTAGAACTTTATTTTTTAAATATTATTTTATGATATCTATTGTGACAAACTGTCCAATGGAATATCTATGGCAGTTTATGGATCACTCAGAGTTCATTGTTGAGTATCGACATGTATTGTAGTGGAGATATCTTCATCTTCTCACCTTGTATATGAAAAGGGGGAAATTAATGGTCATTTACTAGATTTAAAGATATATCAAGCGATCCAAAGCTAGAGCTAGAGCCTGAACCAGAGCCAACTTCCAAAACCTGGAGATAGAGTTAGCCATTTCCAAAGTTAGAGTTGTAGCTAGAGACAAATTCATGTTCCATGATCATGAATTGGTTGGCAGTCGACCTTAAACCACCACTAGTAGAAGAATTCAATTTATGCTACTCATTTTATCAATTTTTGGTGATATTTAAACCATCATTAGGGAGAACTTACACTTCATAGAAGACATCAAATTATATACAGATTCAAAATTTTTACAAGAATTGCTTCAACCCAAGTTCTAGAGATGTTGGTTAGCCTTAAACCACCACTGGTAGAATTTTTTTGGTTTATATACCTCATTTGGTTTGTGTTCTTAAGCCACCAATTTAGAGAGCACCTCTAACCATTGGTTTCCATTCAAATTTTTATTTCAACTCTCTTCTTGGACTCATACACATCCCTTTGGATTAGGGGAGGGGGGGATAGAAGTCCTTATTAGGCATAAGTGCATGGTGATCCTTGATAAGAGCCTTGAGTTACTCGTGCATTATTTTCCTAATTTCAAGGTTCTCATGCTTACCAGTTGCTGGTCCGAATTTTGAATGATATTTATTGCTGTGGTAATTTCATTTTCAGATATAAAACTTATTCACTGATCTTATGCTTGATGTGCAGGTTCCCTTGTTGCTTATGTGTGTCAAAATAGGAATTAAAACTAAATTTTATGAGTGTTTTTGAAAGCATAAAGCATGAATTTGAAGTGATGAACAAAAAAAACATAAATGAAATCAAACCACAAAAAATGATACAATAAAACAGAGTTTTGATGAAGGATTTCATCCCTCCTGGGCTACATATCCTTGGTCCAGCTCCATATCTTGGGCCTCTGTATTAGCTAAAATTTTCTCAAAGTGATGTTTACATGCGTCAAATTCTATTGGAACATATTCTAATGATTTTAAATCCAAATCTATCAGAAACGACTATTTTTTTACTGAATCTAGTTGCCAGATGCTCTGGGCATGACCTTCCCTCCTAGTGGCCCTGAGCTTAAAAAATATTCACGACAACAAAAAATCATGTAGATGACCTCCTCTGCCTCTGCAAACTGTTCCAATGGCTCCAAAACCTAAAAATATATCTATAATGACTATCCTTTCCCCCAATTTGGTCGAATATTTCTTCAGTTATGGAAAAACCAATTTTCCCTAGTTTTCCTCCACTAAATCTAGAAGTCCGCATAGATGACCTCCTCTGCCTCTGCAACCTATTCCAATGGCTCCAAAAACTAAAAATATGTCTATAATGACTATCCTTGCCCCCAATTTGGTCTAATATTTCTTCAGTTATGGAAAAACCAATTTTCCCTAGTTTCCCTCCACTAAATCTAGAAGTCCGCCAGTTAAACTCCACTAAATGTGGAGCTTCTCCACATTTTGCGGGTCCTTCGTATCTTTCGCTAAGATAAGTATGCAATTAATTAAGGATAAGCGAGAATTTAAGTGCAATTAACATATGGATTAGTGCAAAGCGCGTTTAAACATTGATTGCGTATTAGTTTGAATTAACCACAGACTAGTGGTATTAATACATGAATTAACACATTTAAATATCTGCAGATCACATGAAAATGCATTCACTTATCGCAGATCGCAACACAGTCACTTATCGTAGATTGTAGATCGCATCATAATCACTTATCACAGATCACAACCCCACTATAAATAATTCTATGTTGCCTGCTTCGTCTTGAGATTGCGATACCTTGATGCAATATATTGCATCATAATCCTACCACCTTGTTAATGATTTATGTTTCCTGCTCCTAAAAACCCCCATACAATTGGTAGGACCCACCTTATTGCCACGTCACTTACTTCACAAACGAAAATCACAAATCATTTGTTGTTGCGTTATGTCCTCAACTCCTAAACTACCTATGCGAGATGGTTGAACTCACCAATGCTTTGGACCAAGGTTTAATACTTTGGGTTAATGAAATATGTCACGGATATATGTTATATTGTCATTTGACTATGGTTTCGACCATTTGTACCAACCTTTGTTTAAATAAATATGCAACCAACCTTGAGCTTGCAATATGTAATGCATGCGCCTTCCAACTGAAGATTATCCGCCAGATTTCTTTGGCTCGTGGCTGCACCTCGTGGCCCTTCCCCATTGGCCTATAAATTCCACAAATAAGATAATCCACAATAGTAATAATTCCAAACTTGGGAAATAGGAGAAAAAATCAACTTCCCCAAGCAACATTGGCGAATCTAGAGATGACACTTGCCACATTGTCACTGGCTAAAAAACTAGAGAATATTCCCTAAAGATTCCTGAGGTGCTGATTGGACTACCAAGTCATCAGTCTGTCACTGTTCTACAATTTTTTAATAAAAAATTTCCTATTTTGAACGACGATTAACAAACCATAACTCCTTCATCTGAACTCAGTTTTAAACGAAACAAGTTGCGTTGGATTCCTTGCGATGCGCCATTCACTCTCTTCATTATGGGAATTTTGAGGTCTAAAATGAAAATCCTAAGGAAATTATAAAATAATAGTAGAAATAATAAAATAAGATTTTATTACATCATCAAATTCTACAGGAAAAAAATAAAAAACTACTTTTTCAACTCGTATTTTCAACTTATCTCCCAAAGTTTTTACTCAAATTTTGACCGAGAGTACTCATTGAATGCAAAAAATGGTGAATCATCCCCCATGGTTGACATCATCATCTTGAATCCTATTGGTTTTTATAAAGTTTATTTGGTTGTACATTTTTCTTAGGAGGCCCATTTTAGACCTCAAAATTCCCCTAATGTCTGGTTTCATTCAATTCTGAGCACTTTCATTTTTCAACTAAAATACTGAGGCTCTGATAAGTTGCAATGTACTTGAAAAAGATGCGCTCATTGCCATTTTTTTTCATTATAGACATATTATAGAGCTATATTTGCAGATATAATCCAATGAATTTTGATTCATGCCCAATATTTGGAGGATTTGGGTACAAGTACATACCTGTAGGAGCCACACACTGAAAAATATTCTAATATGAAAGTTTCCTTATAGAACTGCATTGAACTTCAAAGCTTATGTGGTTTTTTGGAGGTTTCATTGGGTTATCTTCCCTTGGCAGAGTCCATCTATTTAAATTTAAAGTCTAGCCTGAACTTGAGTTCTGAAACAATTCAAAGTGTATAACTTACCAACCTCCTTGGTCATTACCACAAACAATGTTGTTTATGGGTATTGGATTATATTAAAGATAAATGGATTGAAGTGGTTGCCACAAAAAACAAATATTTGTAGGAAGTATGTGTTTTTGTTAGACCCTGATGGTCAAGGAGCCATGACAAAGGAATGTGTTGGGGCTATGTCAAGGGGTTGTCCTAAGTTGACCTCTAAACTATATTATTTTTGTCAAATGGAAAATGCGACTTTTATAGCCCATTAACATAGTGGTTTGACCATTTAACATCTATGCATGGAGCTCATGTGATGTAGTTGAGATATGAGCCCTGATTCATAGTATTGTTGTCAAGTGATCCTAGAAGTATTGTTAGGATACATGATTAGGGATTCTTTCCTTCTTATTCATTCAACACGTCTGATTTTGAATAATATTGGGTGCATTTTTGGAATAAACTACACCCTTCATTTGGTTAGTTTAAATTGTTGGAAAATAGATCAAATTGGTGAAGTATTAGAGATACTAAATATTTTAATACTCTATATTGTTTACGAGAAAATCAAAATAATAAACACAATTCTCTTTGATACTCAGACATGTTTGCAAAATTTATAAGACAAGATTGAGTTTTTACACCTGAAGCCTCAGCTCCAACGAGATGAACTAAAACATAACAGTCATCATTTTGAATTGGTTCTTGCTAAAAAAATTCTTTGTTTGAGTTTGAGACAAACGATTATTATCATACAAAACCTAATTGGATCAGTGAGGCCATTTCAAGAGAATATTTACATGAATATGTAGACGTTCATCTTGCAATTCCTAAGCCCATAATTAGACCATGGGAGGAAATTATCAACAACAAGAACATAGTTGGTATTGGATATGAAAATGATGTTTCTTTTCACATTAAATCATACTACTGTAAACCCATCAAGTTTTAGAGTGATGAGTTTCTTCAAGACAACTCATCTTCACTTCCTCCTATTCCACAACCACTTCAGATTGCCAGATACCAACATTGTGATTTTTTTTTCCAAGTGAATTATTAGTGTTTTGATATTCATCCTTATGAGCATTTTGGAAAACATACTTACCATTCAAATAAATGTTCTAGACTCAAGACTTTTGCAAGAGAAAACATTCACTTTGGATGTATCACTTCTTGGAAATGGTATTTAATAACCAAGAAGATAAATAATTCATATCTCAAGGTTCATTCTTGAGTATTGGTATGTCTTGTATTGGAGATATCTTCATATTCAAACCTTGTATATGAAAAATGGGGAATTTATGGTAAGGTACTAAATTCAAATATATATCAACCAAGCCATAGCTAAAGCCTGAACCAGAGAAAACCTCCAGAGTCAACTAGTGCCAAATTCAGAGTTGTAAATAAAGAAATATTCATGTTCCATGGGCATGAATTGGTTAGTGGCCAACCTTAAACCAACACCTGTAGAAGACTTCGGTTTTTGCTACTCACTTCATCAATATTTGGTCATCTTTAAACCATCATTAGGAGCACTTCCACTTCACAGAAGACTTCAACTTCTAGCCAAATTCAAAATTTTTCCAAGAATTGCTTCGAGCCAAGTTCTAGAGTTGGTGGTCAGCCTTAAACCACCATTGGTAGAAGAATTTTGGTTCAAATAATTCAATTGGTTTGTGGTCTTCCTTAAACCACCATTTCAGAGAGCACATGCAACCATTGGTTGCCATGCACTTTTATATTTCAAATCTCTTCTTTGACTCACACACGTTTGGATTGGGGGATGTTGGACACCAAATCCGTTAGGGTTAGTGTGGAGGAATGCCAACAATCATAGTAGTCCAAAGGACCTCATGATAGATGAAAACCAAAGGTTATTAAGAATTTTATTTATGTATATCTTGTGAATATAATAGAAGACATGAGTTATCAAAATTTTCTTCTATTTCTTTTTGTGTTTTTATAATAATTTAGTTAACTTATATATATATCTATATGTGTTTTATTTTATATATATACACAATATTATTTTTTAATACTTATTTTATACATATTTTACAAATATTTTTTAATAGTTCCTTAATATATATGCTTATTCATTTTTAAAAAATTTGGCTTTCCCTTTGTAAATTTCTTTTCATTTTATTTATATTTTATTTTAATATTTTAATATCTTTAATTCATTTATTAAAAATTGGAGAGAGCAGAAACACACAAGATTCACACACAAATAATTATTTCTCTATGTTCCAATAATTAGAGATACATCAAATATATATAGTTGAACTAATTCTAATTTTAGAGAGAGAAGTTGAGAGAATCTCTCAACTTCCTCAACAACCCAATCCAAACTAAGTAGGCATAATAATTGAGGCATTATCTCAAACATCCCCCTTTAGTGCCTACATTACAGAAATAGAGAAAACACTAATTTAATACAAACATTTGTTTGCCCTGGTCTTCATTAACATTTGTACCCACTCTAAGATCTCATAGACAACGCTCTTTTCTCCACCATTTTCGAGCTACCATTCAACCCATTTAAAATACATTTGTTTCTGACCAGCAATAATGAACTTTGCAAGATCAACAGTATTGACAACTCGGCTCGTCGGGGCTTCCGCGATAAGAGCTGACAAGTGATGAACCATCCTATGGACCAATCACCATCTGTTGGATATTTCGCTTTCGGCTATCCATCAGTGGCTAGGAAAATGGTCTGAATACTGAATGTGTTCAAGAGCTAATCTAACAACTTGACCTGTTTCACACAAATGGATCTCATACTATAACCTGTAACTGATGCTCTTGGCCCGTAGCATAACAATATCAGCATATAACAAATTCACACAATCAAATTAGCCAATTGTTCTCTCGTCCCTGTAGAACGTCAAGAACGACTAATTTAAATAATGCTAATTTGTTCAATAATTGGCTCTCTAATACACAAATCTCATAACAATAAATATAAGCTTAAATTTCACACAATAAACCCTAAGATCTGTCACAGCGATCTTTGAACACGCAATTGATAAATAATTCAATTTTCTTCCCATGAATAGCTCCATTGTCCCTCGGCTGCATTTTCCTCCTCAGCATTCCACCACTGTCAAATCGGAAGCTCGAATAGAAAATCACTGCCATAAAGAAGCTTCCACAAATCAGCGCAAACAAACCCAAAAAGCCCGCTCCACAATTTGAAACACAACAACAGTGATAAACACAGGAGTTCCAAGTTGCTCCTCCGATCTCTGCCAATCACCCACACATTGACTATGACCTTTGTTTTCCCAGAAATTAGTTATCACGCCACACTGCACGCCTTGGTCAACTCATGAACCGACAGCTAATATTACACCTTCACCGCAATTTTTCAAAAGGAAAATTAGATCTGGAGCTCAGCAGGTGGTATTTGAGGCCGGCTTCATCTCACAGCAGAAACGGCAGCTCTGGTTCTCCAACCGTAGAAAAATCATTTTATGCTCCAGGGTCTTCCAATATTTGACTTTAGCCTTTAACCAGTTTACAATTCATCTCTCTTAAAGAACAGTCATCCACTATGAACTCGATCACTAATTCAACCAGAGAAAGGAATCTGACACACGTTTCAAATGCCAGATTCTCCTTATCATGAAGTTTGAGTGAAGGGTGCAGGGTTTCCTTCAAATGCATTTTTAATACAAACTTTTCCAAACAGAAACTTGACAGTTGCATCTGGTCATTCTTTTATAGACACACATGTAATTTTCCATGTGATATTGGCCAAGATTTTCATGATGTTGAACAAATTTGTAGAACTCAGGAAGCTTAGCAAGAGAAAAAAAATGCACAACCTATAAAGTTTATTACGG
Organism: Pinus albicaulis; assembly: GCA_034641835.2. Lineage (NCBI taxonomy): Eukaryota > Viridiplantae > Streptophyta > Pinopsida > Pinales > Pinaceae > Pinus > Pinus albicaulis. Next base: position 1,069,041,183 of record CM076580.1, read on the forward strand.
CGAAAACTGATTGCAAACTACTAAAATGATAGATTGAAATACTCCAGAAACTGAGAAAATCCCTGAAGTGCAGTGTAGAATCCCTGAAGTGTGCTTCCCGCAAAAATATGCCGAGATCCGCATGATGCTTACAGAAATCCTACTCCTCTGCATCCACTGCAACTACAGAAATGATGAACGGCCTCGACTGGAACTTCATGGTTCCGTGAGAACGACCATGCCTGCTGTTGGTGCTGGTGCCATAGATATGGCAATGGATATGCAGACTTTCGTTGAATTCCGCTAGTTTGAACAACTGCATCTCTGCTCTATTAAAAATTGGTGAAAAAACAAATTACTAGTAAATATACCTACACTATGCTACTCTCCTACACCATACTCAATCTCACATTTTCCTGGCCATCCCGTGAGGGATTTAAGCTAGTAGTGGCTCTGATACCATATTAAAAATTGGAGAGAGCAGAAACACACAAGATTCACACACAAATAATTATTTCTCTATGTTCCAATAATCAGAGATACATCAAATATATATAGTTGAACTAATTCTAATTTTAGAGAGAGAAGTTGAGAGAATCTCTCAACTTCCTCAACAACCCAATCCAAACTAAATAGGCATAATAATTGAAGCATTATCTCAAACATTATTTCTCTTTATATATTTAAATTGTTTTATTTTTTATTTTTAAAATTTATACATGATTTTTCTAGATTACTCACTCAAGAGTTGATTCTCCTCAAAACATACTCATGTCTAAACCGGGATTGGAAAAGTTCCCATCCACAACTACAACATGGTTGACAACTATTCAAGTAACCGACAAAATACCATAAACAAGCAAATATACCTACAAAACTAAGACCACCATAGCCAACTCTTAAGAAATAAACTAGTACGCCAAGAATAGCAATGATACAAACATAAGCTAATACCATCATAAAAGACAAGAGCCTTGCTAACCGGGCCAAAGTCAAAAATAGAAGCCATCAAATTGCAAGTAAAAACTAGAAAAAGAAAATGATTGTTGAAGGGATGAAAAGGAAAGTGAACGTTAATGATTTGTTATTAATAATTATTAATATTATTAAGTTAATAAGTGAGTGAGAGAATATTAGGGAAAGTAAAAAACAAATCAATAATTAATAATAATACTAATATTAAGTTAATAAGTGAGTGAGTGAAAATTTATAAGTGAAATAATAGAAAATATAAAAAAATTTATAGGTCAAATAATAAGTTAAATTAAATTGGGGTTAAATATGTCAATTAAATATATAATACAATTTAAATACGAAAATATAAAAATATTGTTAAATTTAAATATAAAAATATTGTTAAATTTAAATATTAAAATATTAAATTATTGAAAATAGAATTGAATTAAAGATTAATCTAGTTTCATTTTAACTTTGAATTTACCAAGCGGAGAGGGATAACACTTCAAGATTTGATCTTTCTTGGTGTTTGGTAGATCCATAGCCAAGATGAATCTAGGATGGTTTAATTATTTATAACTAATCTAGGATGGCTTATTTATTTATAACTATATTTTAATTTTATTTTTATTATTATGTAATTTGTTTGAGTCAAATGTTTTACAACATCTCTTCCATATTAGACTGGAGAGCACATCTAGATGCAGTGATTATAATTTTAATAGTATTAAAATAAGATTATAGTGGAATTAGAAATTAAATTATCAATAATATAGTATATTGATAAAATTGAATTAGGGTTACAAAATAAATAAGTTTATTAAATTAGTATTAAAATATTAAATTAATATTAAAAATAGAATTAGTGTTAAACTATAATTAAATTATTAGATTATTAAAATATTTTTAAACTAGAATTAAATTAGGATTGAAATAGAATTAAAAACTAGATTTTCAATAGAAATGGAGTTGAAAAAATAATTAATAAAGAATAAGAAATGGTAGTTATTAGGGAGATATAAATGATTATGTAGGTAGGAAAAATAATAGAAAAATATAGGTCAAATTAAGTTTGGGTTAGAATTAAATTAAAATTAAAATTAAAATATAAAATTATTAAAAAGAGGAAAAAATTATTAGATTACTATAAGAGATAAGAAGAGAAATTAGATAGGATGAATGTGACTAGAGAAGGGGGAGGTAAGGGGGAAAATTAAGGGAGATAAGGGATAGGGGTGGGGGAGGATGTGGTTGACAAGGTATGAAAGAGGACCAAAGAATATTAGGGGAATGAAAAAGGGGAATAGGTTACTAAAGATGGATAGGAATGAAAATAGTGTTAGGGAGATTGGGTTTAAAGGAAAAAATGGATAGTGGGTTTCCAAGAATGGATCAAATTATACCCATCTACCCAATTAAAGTTGTTAGGGTGACTTTTGATTTCTAAGGCTTCCTTGACGACACGGTTCGAGTGGAATGGGGAAGAGAACAAGTTTTTGTTTTTATTGAAACAAATTAAATGTTGATATTGTGGGAGTGTTCGAATATGGTGGATTTAGAAATTCAATTATGGTAGTTTTCAACCATATGTTCTTTAAGGTGGCATTTGAAGGACTTCCAAGTTTTTCCTATGTAAGATATTCCAGAAGAGCACGAGATCTCATAGATTTTGGGGCCAAGCATAAGGTCATTCTTATATTTGGTAGATATCAAGAGCTAGATGAGGGTTTTATGGGGTTTGAACAAGGAATTTATGCTATTTTTAGAAAGGGTTTTGTAAATGTGAGCAGTAACCCATTGAATGTATGGAAGGGAGGTTTTGGCTAAGGGTAGATTATTGGAAATGTTTTGAGGATTAGGGTGGAAAGAAAATGGAATTCCTTTTTGATTTAGGATGAGGAGTAACCATTGACTTTAAGGGTTGTGGTAAGATGGGATTTTTATTTGGAAAATTATTAAGGGGACGAAACTTGAATAGCTCAATTAACGAGAGTTTTAAGTACTACAAAAATTTGAGTAGGATGATGGTGGTAGTTGGCATGGAGATACCTATCACTATGCGTATTATTTTTATAGACTTGGTGGGTAAGAGAACGATCATGGAGATGAGAGACAAGGAAATCAAGGAAGGGAATTGATTGTTTAGATTCAAGTTCAATAGTGAACTAGATGTGAGGATAAATGTGATTAATATGGGTATGAAAGGCTTAGAGTTCATGCATACCACGTGAACAAATAATAAGGGTGTCATCGACAAAGTGATTCTAGAAGTTGGGTTTCAAGTGAAAGCTTTAAAGATCTAAGTTTTCAAAGTGCTCCATGAAAATTTTGACTACAAAAGGGAGGAACCCATGGTTGTTCCCTCAATATTTTGGTAGCAGAATCCATGAAAAGTGAAGAAAGTGGTCACCAGGAAAATTTTTATAAGGTCAAGCATTTCAAAGTCAACAATTTTGGAAATGACATAACTGGATTCTGAGATAGGGATTTTAGTGAATAATGAGACGACATAAAATTTATCAATGATGTCATTTTCATAAAGCTTCATGCCAATTTATGTCAATTCCATAAGGGTTTTTCCTCTTGTAATCACCCTCTCATTTATTCCTGCAATCATCGTGTTTCGTCTCCTTATGCTTGTGCTTATTGTTTCATTCTCTCTCCTCAAACCCTCTTTAATGATTCTCCCTCCCTAATATCTCTACCTAGTTCCTTGTTTCACTCTTATCCTATCCTCACTTAGAAATATTTACCTAAAACCCTTCAGTCTTTCTCTCTTGTTAAACCATGGTTTAACAGCTCTACATGCACCTCCTTGAAATCCATCTTGTTTCAATCTAATAACCTTATATCTCCCGCCCTCCATTATCCTGGTTTGCATAGGCTATATAAATATTCTCACGTCAGCTCTAGCTATATGCCCTTTTTAGACATGCTGACCATCTATTTTCTCTCGCTTGCTGATTTGTACAAACCATTTCCTTCCCACGGTGTGATTTCTCCTTCGCAGTGAGTTGATACCCAACCTCATAATGGTGTGTCCCATCCCCAGAGATCACATTCTCCTACACTCTCCCCCTCCTTTGAGAAATTTGACTTTCAATTTTCTCCACCTAAATCTGAGGGTAGGCATCACCCTTGTCTTCCCCTCAATAATCCTGCTCCCCCTGAGGATAAGTCAACCCCCCCGCCCCCTTTACCCTTTCCCTTCATCTTTACATTTCTCTTATTCCCTCACTATTCCCAACTCCCTCCATTCTAATTATTCTCTTGTTTCCTTGGCCCTTTTTAACCTCCTTTATTTTAAATCTAACCCTCATTCTAATACAAATTCTATCTCCATTCTTAATTTTAATTCATTTCCCATCCCTCCCCCCCTTAATTCCATCTCTCTGTCTCCTTCCAATTCTATTACCAATTTGGGAATCCAATGCTCCAATCCCCTTAATCCTATTTATACCTTTAATTCTAATTATGTTAATAATTCCTTTTCCTCTCTTAACTCCCTAACACCCATTCCTCCTACTCTTTTCACTCTTAATGCTAAGGTGGTAAAATTTTCCTCTAGAGAACTTGAGAAACACACCTCGAGCCTTTTAGATAAAGGATTTAACTATTCACTTATTCTAACAATATGGATCTAGTTATAACTCTTCACTCTTTTTCTCTTGTTGAACCATGGTTTAAAACCTCTATATGTCCCTCCTTGAAATCCGTCTTTTTATAAATAAACTTATATCTCCCACCCTCCATTCTCTTGGTTTGCATAGGCTATATAAATATTCACATGTTGACTCTAGCTATATTCCCTTTATAGATTTGTTGACCATCTATTTTCCCTCAGTTGATCATTTGCACATATCCTTTCGCTCCTGTGCAGTTTCTCCTTCACAATGCATTGATACTCAACCTCATAATGGTGTGTCCCATCCCCAAAGTTCATGTTCTCCTATCCTCTCCCTCTCCTTTGAAAAATTTGACATTGACGTTTCTCCACCTAAATATGAGGCTAGACATCACCCTTGTCTTCCCCTCAGTAATCCTACTCCCCCTGATGTTAATTCAATCCGCCCCCTTAACCCTTTCCCTTCATCTTTACATTTCTCTTATTCCCTTTCTATTCCCAACTCCCTCGTTCTAATTATTCTCATGTTTCCTTTCCCCTTTTTAACCTCCTTTATTTTAATTCTAACCCTCATTCTAATACTAATTCTCTCTCCATTCTTAATTGTAATTCATTTCCCATCCCTCCCCCTTAATTCCATCTCTCTGTGTCTCCTTCCAATTCTATTATCAATATGGACATCCAATTCTCTAGCCCCCTTAATCCTATTTATACCTTTAATTCTAATTCTATTAATAATTTCGTTGCCTCTCCTAACCTCTTAACATTCATTCCTCCTAATTTTCTCACTCTTAATGCTAAGGTGGTAAATATGTCCTCTAAAGAACTTCACTAACCCACCTTGAGCCTTTTAGATAAAGGATTTAACTATTCCTTTATTCCTTGTAGCATTCCATTTTTCTGATAATTATTATTATTATTTTTAATATAATATATTTTTTAATTAATTAATTATAAATTGAATATTATCAATTTTTTTTTTTTAAATATATATTTGTATAATAAAAAATGTTGAAAGGCATAAAACACCAACACTATATACTTAAAAAAAAAAAAAAATATAATAATTGAAGATTAATTCTGAACCATTATAATTACTTAATAATAATAATAAAACAAGAATAAGATTTATTTTGAAGAACTACAACCAATTACTTAATAATAATAAAAATAAGAAGCTAAGAATCTTCTTGAAAATTCATATACTCAAACCCCAACTCCTTGAATTCCCCAAAGCCCTTCTTAGAGAGCCTTTTATCTTGATTTCAAAGGAAGCAAGCCATATATATGAGCCTCTCTTGTGAATAGGCATTTAGAATCACCTCTCTTCCCATCATTGATCCATTCAATTAATGATCCTTATCATAACGGGTCTCCTCCCATCGGTGAAAGTCTGTAAAGATTAGGGAGCCTTAGCCAAGGTGACAGTGGGCTATTGCTCTATTGTTTCCCTTAATCTGATAGTATCCCTCCAAGGATCCCGTTTTAGGACCCCTGCTAGTTTGAGAGGTAATAGGGCTAAGCTTCATTTAGGCTTATATCTATAGAGGAAGTTGATTAGATTCTATCTCTTGGGTAGAGTGGTTTGAATAGTCATCTTTATCTTATTAGATTATTTACTATGATATAAATTTTTTATGAATAAAGATGACTGTAGAATAAATAAATTATAATTAAAACTCATTTACTATGGTTTTGTAACACACGTACTCCAACCAACTCATGGTGAATCAATTTAACGTAATGTAAATTTAACTGTTTATTCAAGAATTCATTGGAAACGAATTCTTGATAACCACCTATGGGAATTCGCTATTTACGGGAGGGTTTTCCCAACCTTTGGATGGTTCCAGGGTTGAGGAAAAATTGTGCTTAAGAATTCACGAGTCTTTCGTTGGTATCAATATCAATTTTTTTCATACTTAGCCATACGGAATCATGCCAATAGGCACAATGCTGACGAGAGGATTCTAGTTCATGGGTTTCAGCTTGACCTCATTTGGTTCCGATGGGGTCAATTTCGGGTGCTCAATAGATTAGTTTTTAGTAATCCATGGAAAAATCCAATTTCGGGTGCTCAATAGATTAGTTTTTAGTAATCCATGGAAAAATCAAACTGTTTCAGCAAGAAATATGGTTTGAGCTACCTCCTGCCAACGTGATAGCGAGTGCTACAATCTGGCAGATAGTAGTAAAGACGAAAGGAAATCTTCAATTTTTAATACTGAGAGGAGGGAGATATGTGAAGGGGGTCACCCTAGCGTGAACTCTTTGCCAAAATTCTGTCTTGAAGTTGATTTGACAACAATCTTGCCAACAATAATGTTGAATCAGAGTCGACGTGAGAAGTTCAAGAAGGGTTTATAGTATATTGAGATAAGTAACCATGCATTTTTATTTGGAGGAAGAAACAAACTTATGAATGGTTTTTTCTCTTTAAAAAAAAAATAATAGTTTTCTTTTGAAATATTTTATCCATTTAATGGAAAGAAAATGAAATATTTCATATGAATTGTTATATGCAAAAAAATAGTCACATTTGTTCTTAGATATATACTATGGTAAAAGACAAGCTTACTACGTAACTTCTTGAAAAGATTGTTATTATATTAATCTCTTAGAAATATATTATTCTTAGAGATATAGCATGGTAAAAGACAAACTTACTATGCTAGTTTTGCGGAGAAGAAACCAGGTGACTTCTTGCAAAGATTTTTTAACATAAATAAGTAAATTTGCTTGTCTTTATATATATATATATATAAGAAAATATAGGACATGCATCTTATTTAAGAAAATATAGGCTGCTTGTTTTATTCTAAAATGGATTTCGTACCGGTGTGTTAAATGATAAGAAATCCAAGTTCTTTTCTTGGAAATGAATATAGATTAAAGATGGTAAATCTTGAAAAAGTTTCTCACATTAATATTCTTAAAGAGTTTTATGAATATGAATGTATACATTAACCATGTTGTAAATAGTAATTATTTCATCAATCCATGGGTAGATTACCATGGTGTTTGTAAAGATTAATTATTTCTTAAATCCATGAATAGATTACCATGGCGTTGGTAAAGATTAGTTATTTAATAAATCCACGGATAAAGGAACTATTCAGTTATATTTCTTTCGATGAACAAACTGTGTGATTACTTTTATATTATCATGACTATGATGTTAATTCATTTTGGAAGAAGATCATGCATAGGCATGCAATATATGTATTAACTTTCATTGAAAAGAATATACCTATTTGTATGTGGGAAAGATAGCATGTAGTGTTAAACTGCATTGAAAATGATTGTTAGTATAATCTTTGAAAAATAAGACATGTATTTATATGCTTAATTGCATAGTTTTACCGAAAAGAAAACACATGTTTACATGCTCACTTGCTTTGAGATTTCCTTTAGGAAGACTCGTGAAGGAAGTTAGTGCTTCGTTGGAGACTCTTTTGGAATCTATAAGAAATTTGCATGCATGGGAGCAACATTTGATATGCTAGATTGCACTCCATGTACTAAAAGTAATAGCTCAAGGGTTAGCTATTTTGATTAAATTATGTAAATTGCATACATGAATATCGTAACTGATGTATCAGTTTATTCTAAAGAAAAACTTGGGAGATGTAGCTGTTGTCATGCAGGAATGTGTGCTTATGCGACGGAAACATTAGTTAATGTGATGACTTATAACTAGCACATATGAAGTATGTGTTGTTAAAGGGAGAATGTCAAGGTACTTTACTTGCATGTCATGAATATACATGAGTAGATGGAGAATCTTCTATAGTAAAGATACGTGAAATGATTTATTATACTTTATGAATCTTGACATCAAAGTATGTTGAAGGTAACATTAGCAGGGAATGATGGTGACATGTATAAAGGAAACATTATGCTTAACCTGGTGGCAAGTAAATGATTATGGTGCATGCAGATGAGTGCGAACTACCAGATGATCCAGTGTATGATGGACCATTGTAGGTAGATCCATGCCATCAAGATATCAAGATATGAAGATATCAAGATTAGTGGGTAAATGTTATCATATTTATTGTAATGGCTTTAAGCTAGATATTTGTATAATTCCTTGTAAGATTTATAAATGATGGTTAAGGGATGGTCTTCCTTATAAGCCATTGAGTGAGGGCTGATCACCCTCAAGAGCGTTTAATAATAAAATTAAACTTTGCTGGTTTTCACCCTACGGGGTTTCCAGGGTATATTGGTGTTCAATGATGTGATTGATTATTGTGTCAAGTTGATGATGTTGATTCCTTTCTTGTTATGATGTTCATAAAGGCAAGTATGTGATGACTACAAGAATAATGAAATGAGTGGAAGGTTACATCATACAATATTATGTTAATGTACTATAATGGAGGTTGTTAATGGTTACGGAGCTTACTATTCTTATTCTAAAAGCTACAATATGAACTGGTAAACATTCTATGTAATGATGAGTAAGGAATATTTAATAGTGAATGGATAGTTACCCATGAGTAACTTGTATAATTTTTTTTTAACTCCTTACATTTCCATGTGAATTTAACGGTGTATGTTACAGGTTTAAAGCATATTTTCAGTGTTACACAATTAACTTTTGAAACAGACAAATTGAAATTATGAGTAGAATCTTTTGGGTCCATGACAGATTCATTGTACAATACTATATGAAAGTAATGATTAATTAAATAATAATAATAAAATAAATTAAAATTATGATTTATTATTCACTATGATTTTAAAGTATACATCTTAAACAACCATTAAAATGCCACTTTGTAAATAATTAAATTCAACTTAAAACTTATTTACTACAATTTTATAGCTTTCTCGTCTCCTTTGACTACAACATTCCTTTTGATAATACATTAAATAAAATTCATTAATATCAATTCAAATCAAAATAAATGAATCTTTGGAAAAACAATTTTTTTTTTTATAGAGAAAATCTAAACTAACTAAAAAAAGTAAAACTGGCATATTTCACATTCCATAATAGATTTCCTCAAGCCTTTAAATAAGCTTTATCATAACAAATAACAAATAAGAAAGTCTTCATCATAAGAAATAAGAAATAGGAAAGACTTCATTATAAGAAATACCATGACGAATACCATGTGTTGTTGAAACTTGGAGCCCAAAATTATCAATGATAAATTATTATTTTCTTATTGTTTTATTTTTCTTTTAAATAACAAATCGAATTCTCCTTTATTAATTATTAAAAATTTCTTATTAAAACTAATTATTATTTTATAGAAAAATCAAAACATTTTGTTAACTTATGGAAAACTAAAATAATTATGTTAAAATTATTTATTAGCTTAAATATTTAATGTGAATTAACATTCCAATTTTAAAAATTAGAATTAGCATTTTAAAAAATTAATTAAATATATAGATTTAAAAAATATTTGGTTAAAAAAATAAATACATACTGGTCAAATTTAACCACTCATCTAAGTGACAAGGATAATTATCATTCTAATTTACATATTGAAATATATAACATAATAAATAAATAATAACATTTATTTTCAAATAAATAATAGGTATTTATTTACTTATTTAATTTTAAATAAATAATAAATATTAATTTACTTATTTAATTTTAAATAAATAATAAATATTAATTTTAAATATTTTTTTGGTAATGGGTTAACATATTTTTTGAAGGTTCAAAGATATCTTTTAACATATTAGTTGAGGGAGTTGAATCTAAGTAAGGGATGACACTTATCATTTCAGTTGACATATTTATAGTATTATTATTAGTGTAGAGGGTTAGTTCAATTGCTGAAGAATTAGTTTGTGAAGAACCTTTGTTATTAAAAGGTCACTAGTTCAATTCTCTAAACACTCTTAGTGATTGGGTCGACTAAGATAATGATAATTCCAAATGGACATTTAAATGAATACAAATATTGAAATATTCATTTATTTTAGTTCAATTGTTGAAGTCTTAGTCTTTGAAGAACTTTTGTTATTGAAAGGTCACTAGTTCAATTCTCTAGACACTCTTAGTGGTTGAGTTGACTAAGATAATGATCATTCCACACGAGATATTTAAATGAATGTAAATATTGAAATATTCATTTATTCTAAATGAATAATAATATTCATTTATTTTAACGAAGAATAATAATAATAATAATAATAATAATAATAATAATAATATTTTTTTGTATAGGGTAAACATTTTTCTTTAATGTTCAAAGTCATCCTCAACTTGTTAATTGAGAGAATTGAATCTACAGATAATGATAATTCCAATTGACATATTTATAATATCAATATTATTTGTTCTATAAATATAATATTTAATACAAAATAATATTTTGTAATTTCAAAAATTATTAAATATTAGTGCCATGTAATTATATTGATAAAAAAATAATTGTATGAGTATTGTTTGTATTTTTAATATAATATAATATATATTTAGTCTAGAAAGTCTAATATAGATGGTGAGAAAGTGTTCTATTAAAACACTTCATGATATAAAAGTCAATGGTTCAAAACTCTATGGGCAAAAATCCAAATTATAATATTACATATTAAAAAAATGTAGAAATAATTTTAAATTATAAAACTAATAATACATTTTATATATATATATATATATATATATATATATATATATATATATATATATATATATATATATATATATATATATATATATATATGAAAAACTTAATATATTTTTTTAAGGTTTAAAGTTATTCTCAACATGTTAGTATGTTAGTTAAGAGCATTGAATGTAAGTATTAAATAATTTCAAAAATAATATCTAATATAATACATTGCTAAAACTATAATTGATTTAGTGAGCCCATTCACAATTTAACAATTTGAATTAGTTCATATTTAAACATACATGGCTTAATATTTAAAACGAACATATAACTACTAACAAATAAGCATATATTCAAACAAACTCATTACAAAATAATACTATATAATTCTAAAATTCATTAAATATTAATATTATTTAATCATTATTTTGATTTGTAATATAATATATTTTTTAATTAATTAACTATAAATTAAATATTATCCAAACAAATTCATTATAAAATAGTACTATATAATTCTAAAAATTATTAAATATTAATAACATTTAATTATTATTTTGATTTGTAATATAATATATTTTTTAATTAATTAATTATAAATTAAATATTATCAAATATAAATATTTGTAGAATACTAATATATTCTAAAACTTATTAAATGTTAATAATATTTAATTATTATTTTGATTTGTAATATAATATATTTTTTAATTAATTAATTATAAATTAAATATTATCAAATATAAATATTTGTATAATATTATCTAATTCTAAAATTTATTAAATATTAATAATATTTAATTATTATTTTAATTTGTAATATAATATATTTTTTAATTAATTAATTATAAATTAAATATTATCAAATATAAATATTTGTATAGTAAAAAATGTTGAAAAGTATAAAACAACAATATTATAAACTTAATATATATAAGATTAATGATTAATTCTGAACCAATATAATTACTTATTAATAATAAGAAAACCAGAAAAAAATTACTTTTGAACAACTACAAAAATTAAGTAATAATAAAAGAAGAAAGTAATAATAAAAGAAGAAGATTAATTTTGAACAACTACAACCAATTACTTAATAATAATAAAAAGAAGAAGATTAATTCTGAACAACTACACTTACTTAAAAAATAATAATGAGAAAACAGCACAGAAAATTACATTTACTTAAAAAAATAATGAGGAGGACACCACCAAGAAAGCTGGGAGAAGCATTGACATCTCTATGCTCTCAAATAAAAATAACAAAAGGCAAGGAAGGGAGAATTAAAAAGTTCAATGGAACAAATAACTTCCTTATATTTATATTTAAACCAATAACTTCCTTATATTTATATTTAAACCAATAACTTCCTTATATTTATATTTAAAACGGACATATAACTACTAACAAATAAAAATATATTCGCCATGTTTAATCTCATCTATCTTTGGCAGACCTATTTTTTTATGCTGGTGGAAAGTTTGATACTGTATGGGCTCGTATTTCATATTGTCATGATGATCATGTTGGGATAGTATGCATAACATGCTATGTGTACTCATGCAAGTAATCGTGAATAGCAGTTATTCTTTTCATATGGGTGGTTGTTTTGTCTGTACCACAAAATCACAGACCATCGTTCTCACTCTGCACATTTTAAAGTTGTTATTGCGGGATTGAAGTGGTAAGTTCGAGGGCATGAAGAATGCTTTTGGAGTCAATCCAGTGCAGGTCGTGTGGTGGGGACAATTAACATGTTTGTTGTAATGTTATAATTTATTAATTGATTTTCAATTTGGTAGAATTTGTTGGTAGATGTAGATAGTAACATTAATGAATTACATTTAAAATTTTTTAGAAAGAATATACCAATGAAATAGTTATAATTATTTTTTTAAATTAGTATAGGTTCATTTAAGTATAGATGTAATATGATTTGAGAGATTAAATTTCTTCATGTGAAATTTTTTTTAAAGTGCAAAATATAATGGGTTATTTTTAAATTTTCATTGTTTAAATTGTATTTTTGATTGTTATATAAACTAGATATAGGACCAAATTAGTTAACAAAGATCTTCAAATAATTTATGTAAATATCATGTTGAAATATTTTTGAAAAGTATAAGATTTAAACATCTTACTCACACAATTTTTTTTACTTCATGGACAAACTTACACATCCCCTCATAGTGGGTTGTAGAGTGAGCCTATTGGCTCAATAAAATTTATCATCAATCAAGATGTTTGATATATATATGTTTTCTTAATTAGCATTAAAATTGTAAGTTTTAAACTTTAAATAATAATATAATGAATAGATAGATTTTTAATATATAGAAGCTTTAAATAATGACAATTCCATATTATATAGAAATTTATTGTAAAACTAGTTAAAGTTGCAATTCTAAGTATAAGAATATGCAAGTTTAATAGAATTTTAATTTAATTATCAATCATTATTAGGTGGATGGTACAGATTTAATCTCCATATAATATTGTTAGTAGTATACACAAATGTGAGATTTATTTTCAAACTAGTTATGCATTTTTTTTTGCACTTTTTGTTATATTCATTACTTAAAAAATGTTTTGTGGGGTGAATTTCCATGGATAAGAATTTTTTAACCCATTAAGTGTTTTGATGCTTATTATAGATTGATACCCATAGACATAGCCATTTAATTTATATGGTTGGGCTATCATAAAACAACTTTATTGTATACAATGTAATATAAATACCTCATCATCCAAAACATTTAATTCATTAACCCATATTAAATCACAATTATAATTCCTTATCTTGAATCACAAAATCATGCCCTAAGCCACCATGCTCCAAAAAATAGATAAAAATGAAAATTGTATGTCAAAAACCACAAAAAAGGATGCCAAAAATCAGCAAAAACATTTTTTCAGGGGGCTACCACCCCTATGACTCCTCATTGCACCCAATGCATATGAATCACACATGAGGCTAGTCATGAGAATAATATAACACATACACAACTTTCTCTCACTTGTTTTTTTCTTTGCATATAGGGGTTGCATGAATACATGATAAACAATTCAGGACAATTATATCATTGTTTCTCTACGCCAAAAGAAATTCTCAGTGCTCATAGAATTTGCGAATGAATCTACAACATTCTTCAAAGTGTCCAAATTTTCCAACAACACCTTGATCTCTTCAACCATGTGTCTCACAAAGTGTTACTAGACATTGATATGATTTGTCTTATAATGATAAGCAAGTTATTTTCCAGAATAATTGCATGTTTATTATCACAATCTAACCTTACTACTTCCTATACAAACCCAATACTTGAACACAATCTCTATAACCATACAACTTCCTTACTTGCATGAGTGGTTGACATGCATTCAACTTCTATAGTTGAGAATGACGCTACATATAATCTCTTGCTAATTTAACTTATTTCTCCTCCAAATAAGTTAAACACATACCCACTTATCTCCTGCAATATGGATCTCTAATTTAGTTTGCATCAACAAAGCCATGTATGTTCAACACTATATTCAATAATGGTATTCTTTGGTAGAAAAATACATAACCAATAGTGCTATGTAAACACCTAAAAAACCCTCTTTACTACTTCTTAATGATCATTTCATTGTTTTTACATACACTTGCTTAAAACTCCCACTCCATATGCAATGATTAGTCTAACACAAACCATTGCATACATTAAACTAGGATTGACACTAGCATACAAAACATGGGACATGTTCTTTTTCCCATGTCTTGGTACATTGATCTATAGATAACTTTACACCTACAATAATAAGGACATTTACTAATTTAAATTCTTGCATATTAAATTTCTGCAATATTGTCTCAACATATTCCTATGGTTTAACTAGAGTTTCCTATTTTGTTAATCTCTTTTAATTTTCATGCCCAAAATGAAATTTGCAATGCCAACATTCTTCATGTCAAATTTAGAGCATAACTAAGTTTTCACTTTATTCATGATTTCCATGTTATTTCCAATCAACAACATATCATTCACATAAGACCAAATAAATAAAATGAATATACTAATTTGAAATACACATGGTGATCAAATCCACTCCTTATAAAACCAATTCCTAATATACAAGTATCAAAATTTTGATACCCTTCAACCCATACAAGGACTTTATCATCTTGCCAAACAAGTCTTTCTTACTTTTCACTGTAAATCCTCTAGCTATTTCATGTAGAGTTCTTCTTCCATATCCCCATGTAAGTATCTTGTATTCACATCCATTTGTTGTACTTCAATATCAAAAGAAACAACAATAGATTATATAAATCCAATAGAAGTTAACATAGTAACAAAAGAAAAAAATTCTCCAAAGTCAATTCTCTCTACTTGAGAATAACCTTTTACTACTAACCAATTTTTTGTATTTCTTCACTTTACCTTATCCATTCAACTTATTTCTCACATCCATTTACTGCGAATGAGATTTTTTCCAAGTGATAATTCAATAGATCCCAGGCCTCAGTTTTTTCCAAATCTTATCATCCTACAAATTCATTTCCTCCCTAATCCTTGTATATATTATATGTTTATTTTTAATTTATTATATACAATGCATGGCTATTTTTCTGGCTTATAATCGTACTACCACTATCTCTTACATAAGTTATTCCAAATCCCTACACGTTCACTGCTAATGTCTTAAATGTCCACTACTAATGTATTACAGGTTCACTGTTAATGTTTTTCAGATAAGTTGTTCCAAAATATTAAAACTCTAGCTACTCTCTAATCAAAATATGTCTTCATATTATAAAGAAACAACCAAATAATATATGGAGTCTAAAAGGTCACAATTCCTTGAGAAAACTAATTTCCCTTGATAAATTTATTTAATACAAGGAAATCATTAACCAAGTTCAAAGGTTCTCTAAATATTGAGTTAGTAATTATCTAAATATATGAGTAAAAAAATAATAATCTGAAAAAAAAATACACATCTTTCAAATGTGAAACCACCAAATATGAACCCAGTGTGTGATATTTCATTATTTGTCTATTTAGTAGTCATAATAGAGCTTCTAATTACACATTATTATTATCTAAAGCACATGTTAACAGGAAAAATAATGCTCTAAATTCACCTTAATTAGTGCTCCCTATTCCAAGTTTTGCCTTATTAGTGAAATAATGATCTCCTAGTAGTAAATAACACAAAACCCATATTACAGAAGTGCTTTGGATTAGGGTGGGTTGCATCAAAAATTCCATGCATAATCCTTGTTTATATTCACCTTTCCAATCACATGACTAAGTTTTAGTTTTGTACTAGAATAATAAGAAAAAAAACACACTAAGTTTGAGCTTATCATGAAACTTAAAAATTCGAACTTGAACATCCTTCTTTTTAAATCAATTTAATTAAGTTAAGCTTTATTAAAGTTTTTTTAAATAAGTTTTTTTTTCCCTTTAATATTTATTTTTAAATCATTTGTATTTTTTGGATACCTAATCCATTAGGGTTTGTGTGGAGGAATGCCAATAGTCATAGGAGTCCAAGATACCTCTTCATAGATGAAAACAAGGGTCATTAAGAATTGCATTGATATATATCTTGTGAATATAATGAAACAAATGAGTTATCTAATTTTTTCTGTATTACTTTTGTGTGTGTTTAACATGGTATTAGAGTAGGTGTATTCCCGTCCTACTCAATTTGAGCCACAATTGTGTGTTCTTCTTAGAGTACTTATGAATTCCTTTTGTAGTTGAAATTTTTATTAGAGTACAAAATTCATTTATGTCAGATCAAGTTATCTCTACACCTTGGCACTCTGACATATTCTCTCTACATGCATTTTCTACATTTCAGTCTTTGCCATTATGGAACTAATTCATACTCTACTCTAACATGGTCTGTCTCATCTTTGCTTATGCATATTCATAATGGAAACATTCTCCATGCATACAGATGTTACATTGAGTTTCTGATGCTAGAAGTCATTATACTTGTCCCTCACTCTGTTGACAAGATCTCTTTAAACCTAGACCCGACTAACAAAAAAAATCGAATTTAATTTATGTATTTGATTCCATTACATAACAATGAACATTCATGAAAAATAGGAAACTTATTTTGATGCATTTTTCATCTTGAAAATTTAATTGATAACTTCGACCTACCATCCAACTGCCCATATGGTCCTTAGGAATGTGCACCTAGCTTGAGAGGGCATGAAATGATAGTTGAATTTGGAAATCATAGCACCATATCCTCCATGTTTGGTTACTCACAAATCCCCAAGGTAGTAGCTCCACCGACATTGAATTTGTAAAATCTTATTGCAAATCATGTTTCCTTTTTTCCATCGTTTCTTTGGGACTTTTATTCATGTAAGTAGGAGAAAGCGAGGTGGTGGGAAATGGTGATTTTTCCCATGGTAAATTCCTAAATAAGAGTCTATAGATAACTTTTTTTTATTTATGCACGAAATTCCAGTGTTGCGAAGATCATTTCTCATATTTGTAGGCTTAAAACAATTGTTCCCCGAGCCCTTTATTTTGGTGAGAAAACTCAGGATTCCAAGCCAATGAGATAGTGTCTCTAGGTGCTAACCATCATGTTTATTTCTTTTTATGTAATTTCTCATTGCTACAAAAATTTTTGCTGTGTTTTTAGCTCATTAACCATTTTCTTCCATAACATCTATTTCCTTGGCCATCCACCTCTCTTTGTGTTTGCTAAGAAATCACTGATGGTAATCCTTCTTATGATCAAGTGCAGGTGATGACTGACAAGAGCCTCAAGCTCGTCATGCATTATTTTTCCAATTTCAAGGTTCTCATGCTTACTAGTTGTAACATCCTCAACATGGATGGGATTGTTGCCATTATTGTGTACTGCAAGCGTACTAAAATCCTATATTTTCAGAGCTACTCCATCAAATTTTGATTCATGCCCCACATTTGGAGGATTTGGGTACAAGTGCATACCTATAAGAGCCACACATTGAATAATATTCCAAGATGAAGGTTTCCTTATATAATTGCAAGGAACATCAAAGATTATCTAGCTTTTGGGATGTTGCACCTAGTTGTTTTCCCTTGGTCGAGACCATCTATTCAAATTTGATTAGTCTAAACTTGAGTTCTCAAAAAATTCATATTGTAGAAATTACCAAGCTCTTTGGTGACTACCACAAATAACAATGCTTATGGGTATTGGATTATATTGAAGATTAATGTCTTGAAGTGGTTGCCTCAACTATCAAATATTTGCAGTAACTACACATTTTCTTGTTAGACCCTAATGATCAAGGAGATGTGGAAAAGGAAGGCCTTTTGGCTATTTCAAGGGGTTGTCCTAAATTGACCTTTGCACTATTCATTTTTTGTCAAATGACAAATACAACTTTTATTTCCCATTAACATAGTTTATTGACCATTTCACATCTCTGCATGGAGTTCATGTGATGTAGTTGATATAGGATCCTTGCTTCATAGTATTCTTGTGAAATGTTTCCATCTTATTCAATCAACAAATTCAATTTTGAAAAATATTGGTTGGATTTTCAGAATAAGATGACACTCTTCATTTGGTTAGTTTACTTTCTGTAACTCGAGTCTTAACTTTAACAAGATGAAATAAACCAATAAAGTCATAATTTTGAACTAGTTCTTGTTCAAAACAATTCTATGTTTGAGTTTGAGATAGACTCTTATAAAAAATAAACACCTGATTAGATTAGTGAGGTCATTTCAAGAGAATATTTACATGAAGATTTAGAGGTTTAGCTTGCACTTCCCAAGCCCATCATTAGACCTTCATAAGAAATTATCAACAACAAGAACATAAATGGTATTGGATATGAAAAGGATGTGTCATTTTACAGTGAACCAAACTAATGTAGACCCATCAATTTTAAGAGTGCTAGGTTTCTTCAAGACAACTCATCTTCATTTTCTCCTATTCCACAACCACTTCAGATTATCAGATACCAAAATTGTGATTAGGTTAACCTTGTGAAAGATTAACCTTTTTATCCTCATCCTTGTGAACATTTTGGTAATCATACTCACCATTCATATAGATGTTATAGAAATAGTACTCCTACAAGAGAAAATATTCACGAAACCGTTTTTACCAGCAGGACCCAATTTGGAAAAATAGGGTCTGAAAACTTCTAGAAGAATTTTGAGGCATCAAACGATTTTTTTTGGGGGTAAAAATTCACTTGTTTAGAAAATCACATTTTTTTCCTATTATACACATATATACCTTTCCAACGGTGCAAGAATCACATCAATCAGAGTCCGTACGAGAACGTTATTCCACTTAAAAGTTGAACTTCCTGTTTTCTCCAGCATAATTTGAGAGGATGCCACGTTCACCCCAATTATTCATGAAAAAGGGGAAAACCACATGATTACGATGTATAAGACTCTGGAAGAGTCTATATTGTAAATATTTAAGAGTTGAGCTTGTCAAACCTAACCACTAGTAGGCTATCGTGCTATGTTATAACAAGACACTATGAGGAAAATGGATTCCATTATTTTGAGTGCGTTTGTTCCATACCTGAGAAAAGATAACCAAGAGGAATAGGAGGTAGAGCACACGGAGAGGATTTGTGTACTGTGTCATACTTCTTTGTACAGTAACTATATTTCCATCTAGAGAAAGAGAATGGAGTGGCCTCACCTTCCAACTGGGTTTTTTTCTTGAAAGGGTTTCCGAGAGCATATCTTGCGCCACAAATTTGTGTGTGAGGTTTTATTTTGTTGTTATATATTTTCTGCATAATTTTGAATTTGCATGCATGCACTATTAACAATAAATCTACAGATCTAGAAATCTAATAAAACTGGAAAAATTTAGAAATTTATATTTTAAATATTGTTTTATGCTATCTATTGTGACAAATTGTCCAGTGGAATATCTATGGCAGTTTACAGATCACTTAGAGTTCATTCTTGAGTATTGAAATGTCTTCTGAGTGGAGATATCTTCATATTCTCACCTTGTATATGAAAAGGGGGAAATTAATGCTAATTTACTATATTTAAATATATGTCAAGCGATCCAGAGCTAGAGCCAGATCCTGAACCAAAGCCAACTGCCAAAACCTAGAGCTAGAGTTAGCCATTTCCAAATTTAGAGTTGTAGCTAGAGACAAATTCATGTTCCATGAACATGAATTAGTTGGTGCTCAACCTTAAACCACCACCAATAGAAGACTTCAGTTTATGCTACTCACTTTATCAATTTTTGGTGTTCTTTAAACCATGATTGGGGAGCACTTACTCTTCATAGAAGACATCAACTTATATACAGATTCAGAATTGTTACAAGAATTGCTTCAACCCAAGTTCTAGAATTGTTGGTCAGCATTAAACCACCGCTAGTATAAATTTTTGGGTCTATATACCTCATTTGGTTTGTGTTCTTAAGCCACCAATTTAGAGAGCACATCTAACCACTGGTTGCCATGAAAATTTGTATTTCAACTCTCTTCTTGGACTCATACACATCCCTTTGGATTCAGTGGGGGGGGGGTGGAAGTCCGTATTAGGCTTAAGTGCATGGTGATCAATGACAAGAGCCTTGAGCTCCCTGTGCATTATTTTCCTAATTTCAAGGTTCTCATGCTTACTAGTTGCAATGTCCTTGACACAGATGGGCTCATTTCCATTGCTTTTCATTATGGACATATTATAAAGCTATATTTGCAGATATACTCCAATGAATTTTGATTCTTGCCCAATATTTGGAGGATTTTGGTACAAGTACATACCTGTAGGAGCCACACACTGAAAAATATTCTAATATTAAGGTTTCCTTATAGAATTGCATTGAACTTCAAAGCTTATGTGGTTTTTGGGAGGTTGCATCGCATTATCTTCCCTTGGGAAAGTCCATCTATTCAAATTTAACTAGCCTGAACTTGAGTTTTGCAACAATTCAAAGTGTATAACTTACCAACCTCCTTGGTCACTACCACAAACAATGATGTTTATGGGTATTGTATTATCTTGAAGATAAAGGGATTGAAGTGGTTGTCACAAATAAAAAATATTTGTAGGAACTATGTGTTTTTTGTTAGACCGTGATGGTCAAGGAGCCATGACAAAGGAATGCGTTGGGGCTATTTCAAGGGGTTGTCATAAGTTGACCTCTAAACTATATTGTTTTTGTCAAATGGAAAATGCGACTTTTGTAGCTCATTAACATAGTTTTTTGACCATTTCACATCTCTACATGGAGCTTATGTGATGTAGTTGAGATATGAGCCATGATTCATAGTATTGTTATGAAGTGATCCTAGAAGTATTGTTAGGATACATGATTAGGTATTGTTTCCTTCTTATTCAGTCAAACCATCTGGTTTTGAATAATATTGGGTGCATTTTCAGAATAAACTACACCCTTCATTTGGTTAGTTTAAATTGCTTGAAAATAGCTCGAATTGGTGAAGTATTAGAGATACTAAATATTTTAATACTCTATATTTTTTATATAAAAATTAAAATAATAAACACAATTCTCTTTGATACTCATACTTGTTTGCAAAATGCATAGGACAAGATTGAGTTTCTACACTTGAAGCCTTAGCTCCAGTGAGATGAAGTACAACATAAGAGTCATCATTTTGAATTGGTTCTTGTTCAAAAAAATCTTTGTTTGAGTTTGAGACAAATGATTATTATCATATAAAACCTAATTAGATCAGTGAGGCCATTTCAAGAGAAGATTTACATGAAGATGTAGACGTTCATCTTGCATTTCCGAAGCCCATCATTAGAACATGGGAGAAAACATAGTTGGTATTGGATATGAAAATGATGTGTCCTTTCAAATTGAATCATACTATTGTAAACCCATCAAGTTTCAGAGTGATGGGTTTCTTCAAGACAACTCATATTCACTTCCTCCTATTCCACAACCACTTCAGATTGTCAGATACCAACATTGTGATTTGGTTTTCCATGTGAATTATTAGTGTTTTGATATTCACCCTTATGTGCATTGTGTTAAACATAATTACCATTCAAATAGATGTTCTAGACACAAGACTCTTGTAAGAGAAAATATTCACTTTGGATGGATCACTTCTTGGCAATGGTATTTAATAGCCAGGAAGATAAATCTCAAGTTTAATTCTTGAGTATTGGCATGCCTTGTAGTGGAGATATCTTCATATTCAAACATTGTATATGAAAAATGGGGAATTTATGGTAAGGTACTAGATTCAAAGATATATCAACCAAGCCATAGCCAAAGCCTGAACGAAAGCCAACTTCCTGAGTCAACCATTGCCAAATTCAGAGTTATAAATAGAGATATATTCATGTTCCATGAACATGAATTGGTTAGTGGCCAACCTTAAACCAACACCTGTAGAAGACTTTGGTTTTTTATACTCACTTCATTAATTTTTGGTCATATTTAAACCATCATTGGGGGCACTTCCACATCACAGAAGACTTCATCTTCTAGCAAAATCCAAAATTGTTCCAAGAATTGCTTCGACCCAAGTTCCAGAGTTGATGGTCAGCCTTAAACCACAATTGGTAGAAGAATTTTGGTTCAAATACTTGAATTGGTTTGTGGTATTCCTTAAACCACCATTTCAGAGAGCACATCCAACCATTGGAAGCCATGCTTCAACTCTCTTCTTGGACGCACACACCCCTGTTTGGATTGTGGGGGGAGGGGGAGGGGATGTTAGAAGCCAAATCCGTTAGGGTTGGTGTGGAGGAATGCCAACAATCATAGGTGTCAAAGAGACCACTTGATAGATGAAAAACAAAGTTTATTAAAAATTGTATTTATGTATATCTTGTGAATATAATGGAAGACACCAGTTATCCAAATTTTCCTCTATTACTTTTTGTGTTTTTATAATATTTTAGCTGAAGTTTATATATATTATTATTATTTTTTAATGCTTATTTTATACATCTTTTACAAATATTTTTTAATACTTCCTTAATATATATACTTATTCATTTTTAAAAAATTTCACTTTCCCTTTGTAAATATGCATCTTTTCATTTTATTTATATTTCACTTTATTCATTTTTATATCTTTAATTCATTTCTCTTTTTATATATATATATAAAAGATATACGTGGTTTTTCTAAATTTCTCCCTCAAGAACTGAAACACTACTCTTGTCTAAACTAAGACTAGAAATCCACATACAACACTAGAACAAAAATTCCCATCCACAACTATTCAACTAACTCACAACAAAATACCATAAACAAGCAAATGTACCAACAAAACTAAGACCACCATAGCCAACTATTAAAAATAGAATAGTACGCCAAAAATAGCAAATATACAAACATAAGCTAATACCATGATAACTGGTGAAAATGATGAAGACAAGAACCTTGCTAACCGGGCCAAATTCAAACATAGAAGCCATCGAATTGCAAGTAAAAATTAGAAAATGAAAATGATCGTAGAGGGGATGAAAAGGAAAGTGAACGTTAATGATGTGTTAATAATAATTAATATTATTATTCAGTTTATAAGGGATTGATAGAATAATCAGAGAAAGTCAAATAAAAATAAAAATTGATAAGTGAAATAATATAAAACATAAGCAAAATTTTAGGTCAAATAATAGGTTAATTAAATTGTGGTTAAATATTTCAATTAAATATATAATAAAATTTAAAAATGAAAATATAAAAATGTTGTTAAATTAAAATATTAAATCGTTAAATTAAATATATAATAAAATTTAAATATGAAAATATAAAAATATTGTTAAATTAAAATATTAAGTCATTAAATTAATAAAGTATGATTGAAAATAGAATTGAATTAAAAATCAATTTAGATTCATCTTAATTTCGGATCTATTAAGGTGGAGAGGGATAAATCTCTTTTCATTTTAAAAGAGGTTTACACCTAAAAAGATTTGATCCAGAGCTAAAATGGATTTAAGGTGGTTTAATTATTTATAATTAATCATTATAATTATTAATTATAAATTTATTTTTAATTGTATTTTAATTTTAATTTTATTGTTATGTAATTTGACCTAGTCAAAATGTTTATTTAATGTAACATAAAATTACAACACAGAATTTTAATAGTATTAAAATAAGATTATAAAGGAATTAGAAATTAGATTACCAATAATACAGAATATTGGTAAAATTGAGTTAGGGTTATAAATAAATAAATTTATTAAATTATTAAAATACTAAATATTAAGTTAATATTAAAATAGAATTAGTATTAAACTATAATTAAATTTTTAGATTATTAAAATATTTTTAAACTAGAATTAAATTAGGATTGAAATAGAATTAAAAACTAGATTTTTAATAGAAATGGAGTT